>JAOANR010000011.1:13452792-14096875 GCA_030278955.1 Hygrophila difformis
TGCATTGTTCCTTCAGTCATCTCCAACAGGCGTCAATACCTGCTTTGAGTTTTTGTCCATCATCACTACATCAAATCCAGAGTCAAAGCTCTCAATGTCTCTCTCCTCTCCACTAACTATTACATCAAAAACAGAACATGACCCATCATGCGGGTATTTTTGAAGCTTTGCCATATCAAAGATCACCTCTTTGCCATCGACACGTAGCGTCACCTTTCCAGACTTGGCATCAATCAGGGTCCCACCAGTTGCCAGGAATGGTCTGCCCATAATCAGTGGCATTTCATCATCTTCATCAATGACAATGATGACAAAATCAACTGGAAATAGGATGTTCCCTGTTTCGATTATGACATCCTTGAGAATTCCAATTGGCTTGGTGATGGACCTATCTGCCAGCTGCAGCCGCATTTTAATGGGTTCGATGTTTCCAAGTTTGAGGCGATGCACCATGGTCAATGGCATCACATTTATGCTGGATCCTAAGTAACAAAGGCCCTTCCCAGCATTGACTCTTCCAATATGGATGGGCAAGGTGCAGCAACCGGGATCTTCCTTCTTCTCTGGCAGCTTTTTCTGAATTATGGCAGTGTCGCAATTGTCATTTAAGATGACCAGCTCCTCCTGTTCTAACTTCCTCTTCCCTGAAATCATTTCTTTTAGAAACTTAGCATATGCGGGCATTTCGGAAATCATTTCAACGAGGGGAATAGTTATCTCAACAGACTGTAGTCGTTTCAAAAACTTTGCAAATTTAAGATCTTGTTCTTTATTCTTTAAATGTGTTGGGTATGGGACCCTTGGCAAAAATTTTTTATTATCATGCTTTTGGGGTAATGGGTCAGAAGTTGTACCTCTACCATTACCATTTTCAATTTCAGCCTTTTCTTTTGCAGCTTCAGTCTGCATGTCGACTGCTTCCTGTTCATATTCCACTTCCTCTTCCTCAGTATTCTTCCTTTCATCAGTGTTATCTGTCCCAGTTTCCTTTCCTTTTGGCCCCGCCAAAACCTTTCCAGACGTAAGCATAATTACCTTGCACTGCGGGTTCTTTTCTGCAGTGCTTGGCAATGTTCCCTTATCCCTTTTCTGAAGTGCGTTCGCCATTTGCGTCACTTGAGTCTCCACATTCCTTATGGAGGCTTGCAGTTGGGAATTGATCTCCTTCTGGCTTGTAATGAAATCAGTCATCAAATTCTCCAGTCTGGATGGTGGTTTTTGAACCTGAACTTGGTTCTGGGTTTGATGCTGGTTCTGATTACATTGACCTTGATTGGGGACAAACTGGGGTTGAAAATTCTGAAAGTTTTGGTTAGGGTTCAGAAAATTTTGGTTCTGAGGGGGACTTTGCTGAATCTGTGGCTGAAAGTTTTGGTTCTGGTTTTGAAAGTTCTGGCCTATGTTAGATGAATCCTGGATTTTGCTGTGGGTTAAACTGCCGTGGCTTATTCAAAAAATGCGAATTGAGAGCATTGTTGTTTGAGTAGGAAAGGTTCGGGTGTCGGTTTGGAAAGGCTCCCGTGAAATTGCAACTTTCAGCTGCAACCTGCTCGCATGTGTCGGTTGCATGAGCACTCTGACACAGTCCGCAGACTGCCTCTGTTTGTTGCCCGTGCGCTGAACTCCCTACTCTTTGGTTCACAGATAGCGCAGCCACTTGTTCTTGCAGCTTTTAAAAATCAGACTTTTCAGCTGTACCTACAGCACATAATCCACGTGGAGGGGTATTATCAACATTGTCATCATTAAGTACAGAACGATTTACACTCATTGTTTCTATTTTCGCCCATGCTTGGTTCATGGGCATGTGCAACAAATGTTGACCCCCTGCTGCATCCAGCATATGCTTCCAAGCTGGTGTCAGCCCGCTGTAGAACTTTCTTAACTGTTCCCAGTCATGAAATCCGTGCTGAGGGCACTTTCTCAGAAGGTTGAAAGACCTTTCCTTCGCATCGTACAATGATTCTCCTGCCTTCATCTTAAATTCAGCTATTCTTGATCTTCCCTCATCCACCTTGGACTCCGGGAAATACTTCAACAGAAAGTTTCTGACTATATCCTCCAAGTTATTCCTTTGATTCACCGGCAATGACTTGTACCAAGTCTTTGCTCCACTAGACAGCGGAAATGGGAACAAGATCACCCGAATAGTGTTTTGAGACACTCCCTGATTCTTAATCGTGTTGCACAGCTCTAAGAATATCATGAGATGATCATGAGGGTCCTCATGATTTGCTCCTGCAAATTGACTATTTTGCACCAGATTGATCAGAGCGGGTTTCAGCTCGAAGTTTCTGGATGCAATCGGTGCTCTGCCCGGTATATTCAGATATGGCTCCACTATCGGTTGCATGTAATCTGCGGCAGCGGGTTGCTGGTTTGCCTGTCCTCCTTGATACTTTCCTTGTTGGTTGAAGTTCTGGTTGGGATAGAAGTTCCTTGGGTCATTGGGATCATTTGGGTTGGGTGGAAACTGGTTTTGATTATACTTGTTCTGGTTCTGATACTATGGGTTTTGGAAGTTGGGATTATTGGGGAAATTCTGGTTGTTTGGGAAATTTTGGTTATTTATGGGGTCCTGAGGTTGCTCGAAGGGCTGATGGCCGAGATTTGGCAAGTTATCTCCTCCTTGAATGATCTGGGGAGGGGGGTCTTCCAAATTTTCGTCATCGATCCCTTCGGGATCCTTTTGGATGTTTTGTAATGGTGGGTTAGGTGGTATGATGGGTTGGATGTCAGGATTCTGTGCCATGTCTGAAATATCACTGCTCGTACTGGGAGAAAGTAATGCCTGCCTTTCCCGTTCTTTCCTTTGCCTAGCCTGCGCCCTAAGACATCTAGTTGTCCTTTCGATCTCTGAGTTGAACGGGATCTCGGCGGGTGTTTCCTTCCTTCGTTGCATAAAATAGTTGTTTCAGCGATGACAGTACCTGTACAATCCCCAGGTTAGAAATGGTTCGGTGATAAAGATATATATTTATATGTATAAGCTAACTAGGAGCAATCAGGAATGTAATTCTCTTAATAAAACGACGCTCATCCTCCCCGGCAACGGCGCCATGAAACTTTTGACAATTTCCCACACGAGTATTTCTGAAAGAATATTAAACCCGGTTTAGATTTTATTTAATGAAACTAGTTTATGATGATGGAGTTGGGATTAAGGATATATTTATAGGTTGTCATGTTTTTACTACTCGTGTTAAGAAACTGTGGCCCGAAAGCGCACAGTGTAAAAAATTTGCAGTAATTTATAGTAAGACCGGATCGTTCACTGGAGGATGTGCGATAGAAGCAGGTCCCACACCGTTTTATCAGATTTTCCATTCGTATTGCTCGAATCGGTTATGGGTTTGAAAATTAACAACTACTTGTTATAATTTAAACTAAGTTATGAAAGTAATTTAAATTATCCTAAAAAGCAGATAAAATTATTCTAGAAAGCAGATAAATTTATTCTAAGAAAGCAATTAAAATTATTCTAAGGAAGCAATAAAATTTATACCAAGAAAGCAACAAATTTATGCTACGCTAACTAGAAAGCAGATTTAAAGATGACAGAAGGGACAGGAAGAAGAGAATAAAAATTTGGACAAGATTAAGTTGAAACACAATTAAACTTTCATTTTAATAAACAGATCTTTGTTTGGGGTAATCATGTTAGATAGCTAACTCTCATGCTCTCTTTACTATGTTCCCTTTAACAGACAGGTACTTACAGCAAGAGTTTACATGTTCTTAAGACCACAAATTCTAAGATACCACAGACTTATAACTGCCCCGACCAGGGTATGTCATTCATTTGTAGTGGACAAGCAACACCTGAAAAATCATTAGTTGAAGTGTCAAGTATTGCTATCATTCCCCCATGTCACACCCAAAGATTCTAATCAAGCCTGAACTATCCCATAACTCTCAAACCTAGAAACAGTTAAACCAGTTTCAACACATCCGAGTGACCTCTAAAGAAAACATTTAAAGGAAAGCGGTAATGAAAGCAAAAAAGAAAGCATTTAAAATCCTATCACTCGGAGGTTTTAAAAGCGCTACCCTAGTAGTATAAGAGAGCCCCCAGTCAGGATGACCGGATGTAGGTCAAGAATTCACGGCTCTCGGTGAACCGCTCGCAGTGTTCACTTCTTTCCGGGTGGTTATGAGATACAAACTAATGAAACATACTAATAAATTAGTTCGTTCCGGATGCACTCACTCAGAACTTCGAAAATAGGCTTTGGCAGAAGAGGACAACAGTTGAAAAAGTACTAAACTCTATCTCAGAAAATAACCAAGGCCCGAATATTGTTCCTCTAGTATTACCTATCACACCGTATTTGAATCCAAGTGGACCCCATCTCAGTGCAACATTTAATATCAGATTTCCAACACAGCAATTTTGGAAAATAAAAGATTTGAAAACCATTCCCTAAACAGGTACTAGACTGTCAATAAGAACACAGACTCTTTCAGTCTAGAAGAGACCTAATCGCTGACTCTGCTTCTAATTTCCCAAAATCAACCCCCAGTCGAATATGAATTAGTCATAACTGAGGAATTTATTCCTTACTTAGATCCGATTTTATAAATGATTTTTTGTTGGAAATTTAATATGAGACATCTGTTTTAAAAACAAGACTTCTATGTCCAAGGGAATGGTCCCAAAATGATGTTGACCACAATAATTACATAATAATAGCATGCATAATTGTATAGTGAAGTGTAAAATTAATTGACCCAAAATATAAATGTGGGTCTAGACAGAATGCGGAACACAGAAATAAAATAGCCGGAGATAAGGAGGGTTTTTGGCTAAAAAGATGACGAAGGGATAATTGGATTGCAGTTATCTATGGTCCAACTCCCTAATCATTAAGGTAGAATGATTTTTGATAGCAGAAAGCCCTATAATTGCAATGTCGCTACCAGTTGGGCCCCTACTATCTGTGAAATTAGATAAAAACCTACATGGTCCTTTTCTGTAATTTTTATTAGATGATATTGACAGATGTCAACTGACTCCGATCACGTATTAGAATTCAGGTTTGTAAATTAAGATAAGAGAAACTGTATCTGATTAGGAACTGACTGAGTGGCTAATCATTATCTCTGTGAGGATACCTTTTTGTCGGAGCTTCCATCAATCACTAATCAGACCATGCAAAATAACAGATAATGATTAATACACAGAAGACGAGCTAGTCGTATCCCTAAAAAGGGACCTTTTTGCCAACATTGGTCTGTGATATCTCTCATCACCCGTTTCACACATCACGAGGAAAGACCGAAAACAGAATGAAAGAAAAATGCCTTGTATGAGAGACATTGGTTTCTCATGCAAGGTTATGGAATTAAATCCATAACTAATGCTTTAAATAATCCTTCATACCATAATTAACTACAGTCCGGATTAACTGCTTAAGGCATTAATGTTTTGTTTATAGAAAATTGTTTTAATGAAGATTGAACAAAGTTCCTCTAATAATAATAATTAATGATATCAATCATTGCTAACCATGATCTTTAATTAATGACATAAGGATTCAATTAATTAATAATGGAAATGGAGAATCTGAAAATTTGGCATGGAGTAGCCAATTACGATGCTAGACAGATATTACAACGTGATCCTAGGTTCACGTCCTGAGGCTAGCGTCGTCATGGGTGGGTGAAAGAAGAATCTGGGGTTTTTGGAATGAATGGTATTATGCACGACGCTATCCTAAGTTACGACGTGAAACAAGGTTCACATCGTAGACTTTGCGTCGTGCATGCAGGTAAGAAATTTGGGAAGTTACGACGCTAGGCAAAAATTACGACGTAAGGGAAGTAATTTTGAAAAAGGAAGGAGTTACGACACTAGCCATTAAATTACGACGTTATCCTAGAATCACGTCGTGAGGATAGCGTCTTAAGTTCAAAGACATGGGGTTTTTCTGAAATAGGAGAAGTACGACGCTAGTCTTTAAATTACGACGTGATCCTAGGATCACGTCGTGAGGCTAGCGTCGTGCATGGAATTTTTAGAAGCGTTTGTGAAAAATGGGGAGTACGACGCCAAACATTAAATTACGACGTGATCCTAGGATCACGTCGTGAGTCTAGCGTCATAAGTGGGTTGTGCAAAATTAAAAGTATTTGGGTCTTACGACGTGAGACTAAAGGAAATACGACGTGACTCTTGGTGTCACGACGTGAGGCTCACTTCGTAAAATAAAAATTTGAACATTCAAGGCATGGCTACGACCCTACACCCCCTGACGACGCCAACATGGCTAGCGTCGTAAGGTGGTTAGCGTCGTAAATGACCCAGAATGCATAACTGGTAAAGTTCATGCTATTCATGCGATTTTCAACACCATTCCAGATTTTTGGGTTCATCAATATGAAAATAACAAAACAGAAACGAGATTTAAGCTAACAGAGCAGAAATAAAAATATATCTAAGCTAGCAGCAAGTATCAATGACCCAAATATCTAGATGAGGGTTTTTTTAAACCCCATTAACATGCATTCTCTTAACCAAAGAAGAAAAAATACAAACCCACACTGCAAACATAAATTAAATAACCAAATGGTCAAGAAACAAACATAAAGCAGTAAAAATCCATGGAATTATTTCCATTTCATGTTTTGGGACTCCTTTCATGATTAACTTCCCATATATTTCAAAATGGTTTGAAAATACCATTATTTGGGTATTTCAAACTCTAAAAGGTGTTTAAAAAAACTGAAATGATATTAAAAATGGCTACCATAAACTGGAAATACTAATAAAACCACTAATCTATGCTAAACATAAGCTAAAAACGAGCATAAATATAAATAATACAAGAAAATAAAATCTAACTAACTAACTACCTCTACACTATTCTCAAGAACTGCCTCTTGTCTTCAAGTATGGAATGTATGAAGTGACAAGATCTGGGAGTCAACACCTTTTTATATAGGAGGGAAACCGAGGCCCATGGGCCCATCAAGCCTTAAATTTGAATTTTGGCCCTTGACGACGTGATTTTCTCAGTTTTCGACGCCATCCTTGTATGTACGATGTGAGCCAAGTCTCACGTCGTAAGCTTCCAACTCAGGCACACAGTTTGTCCCTAGCCAGACAACTTACGACGTGATCCTACTGCTTATGACGTGAAGCTGGGATCACGTCATAACCTCTTCAGTGTTTGAATTCTTCATCTATGTGGCCCTTACGACGCTATCCTCCCATGTACGACGTGATCCTATGATAGCGTCGTACATGGCTGGCGTCGTCAGTCTTCAGAGTTGGCTCTTGTTTGATGTCTTCTTACGACGCTAGCCACCACGTACGACGTGATCCTAGGATTGCGTCGTACATGACAGCGTCGTCAATGCAGTGGACTTCATCATTTGTACCTGTGAACCTTACGACGCTATCCTCCATGTACGACGTGATACTTGTCTAGCGTCGTAATTACAAAAAAAATGCATTTTTTTGGGTTTTTCATTTCTTTTCCCATCTTTTTATTTCCTTTTTCTTTTCTTTTCTTTTTCTCATATTTTTGGATTTTACTAACTCAAATGTGTAATGAAATTACATATTTATGCATTTTTCATATCAGCTTATTATTTTTACAAATATGCATAAATCAGTGCAATTCAACTGCTTTCTTATTTAAATAAGATGGGAATGCGATCAAAACGTTCGTATCAGACACAGAAATGGATTGAAAATAATAGACAGTTTTGGCGATTATCAATAGGTGTCAAAGGCTTGGTGGAATTGGTCCTAGGGATGAAATGCCCCTAAAGAACATTCAAGAAGTTGAAATTTTTTATGTTTGGGGTGTAGATTTCATGGGTCCATTTCCACCTTCCTATGGAAATCAGTACATTCTAGTTGCAGTGGACTATGTTTCCAATTGGGTGGAGGCCTTAGCCATGCCAACTAATGGTTTCAAGAGGGTGATTGCTTTTCTTAAAAAGCATATTTTCATTAGATTTGAAGTGCCTCGTGCTATTATCAGTGATGGTGGTACACATTTCAAGAATAGGTGGTTGGAGACAGTCCTAGTCAAGTATGGGGTGAAGCACAAAATTGCTACACCTTATCATCCCCAAACTTGTGGACAAGTGGATGTGAGCAACCGCGAGCTTAAACCTGTTTTGGAGACTACTGTCAAGCATACAAGAAAAGATTGGGCAAACAATCACCCCAAACATGTTTTACTAAATCCAAGAAAACAATCACTCCAAGAAAAGATTTTGGAGAGCTTAAACATGTTTTGGACTCTATGCTTTACTAAATCCACCCCACTTCTAAAATCCAAAATTCAACCCAATTCTAAAATCACCCCATCCATAATTACCCTATTACCCTTCTATACCCAAACTAAAAAAAAAAAAAAAAAAATGAACTTCTAAATTCACCCCACCCAATCCACCCCAAACTCACCCCTCTCACCCCTCACTCACGTAACCCCTCCCCAAACTCACCCCACACTCACGATCGACAGCCTCCTCTTTCAAACGGTCTTCTTTATTCTTCATCAGTTTTGTTTAACAACCACCAAGAAGGAAGAAGGAAGCCGAAACAAGTAAAAGATTGAAGGAAGGATAGAAGGGAGAATCCCCCTTGTGCTAATGGAAAAACTAAAAGGTTAGGGTTTATGTTTCTAATTTTTCAATTCAAACCCATTTGATGTAGTTGTTGATTTGAGATGTAATAAGTGGTCAATTAGTATTACATTATCATTAGGAAGTGTGGCATTGTATTTTTTAGGGATAAAATTGTGTTTTGGGTGGTTGGCAAATATAATGGGAGGCTGCTGGCACCAAGTCCGCTCGGACCTGGTGCGCCGTGCACGCCTCTGCGTGCACGGAAAAGCACGCCGTGCGCAAGGCACGGCGTGCGGCACATGGTGCCGTGCATTATGCACGGTGCACGACACACAGCACTCGGCACTTGCCGAGTGCTGGTGCCGCGCGGCGACGACCTGCCGCGCGGTCTGTTCTATTTTTTTTTAAATGCTTTTTTGCATTCTTGGTTGTTTCATGTATTACATATTATCATATATTAACATTCTTATTATTTTGATTCACAGCTGTTCGTACCTATATCCGGCACCGCAGACGGCCCACTGCTTCGGCTCAGGGCCGAACGTGTCCGGGAGCGAGAGGTTGTGGTTGACGACGCACCTGTTTAGGGGAATGAGCTGATACCATATCAGGACGAGCAGGTTGACGAGCATTACGGGGTAGGGGCCGACACCCATCACGAGGATCAGGGTGAAGACTGTCACGAGGATCAAGGTGACGAGCATTCCGGGGTAGCGGCGGACACCCATCATGAGGATCAGGGTGACGACCGTCACGAGGAGCAGGCAGACGACCGTTGCGATGAGCAGGCAGTCGGCGGATGCGAGGAGTAGGCCGGCGACCTTGGTGAGGAGCCGGTTCCCGCTCCACAGGCCGAGGAGGAGGACAACGACGACCACATCTTCCCACCTATGTTGCCACAGTTTAGGTCCCATGTTGCATATGTGATATGGAATGGACGTGAGCGGTCGCCTTTGAGGTTACATAGCCACGTTACGAAGTTGCTAACGTGGGATTTCGACGCGGAGCATAGGTCGACGAGATGTTTCATCCGTTATATCAGCACATGTGGGTTGCACCGTATGCGGCATATCTGTTATGGGACGCCGAACAAGAATTTGATTTCGGCGTTTATCGAGGGGTGGCACCCGGAGACAAACACATTCCATATGACCTTTGGCGAGATGACCATCACACTAGATGATGTGTTTTGCCTGCTTGGTCTCCCTGTTACAGGTCGTCCGGTTGTAGTGCGTCGCAACGGTAAGATATACGTTTTTTATTCTTTACATTCATCAATTTTTATCGACTTTAGTTAATATTTATGCTTGCAGCGGATTCACCACACACACCCCTGGAGGTTTCCGATGCGCTGGGAGCACCCCTGGAGCTTGTGCAGGCTGAGATGGGGAAGGTGCGAGGTCAAGTTATCGGACTGATGTGGCTCTGTAAGAGTTTCAAGGATGGGTCAGTGTCGTGTGATCACCGGGTCATGAAGCAGAGTGCTCGCGCATACCTTCTCTACGTGTTTGGGACAGTATTGTTCCCAATCAAGACCGGGTCGCGAGTGTCCGTGAACTGGTTGGAGTTTCTTGGTCATTTTGGGCGGATACAGGACTACGCTTGGGGAGCCACAGTCCTTGCCTATCTGTATAGGCAACTGGGCCTTGCATCTACAAACAAGACGAAGCAAGTCGTTGGGTTTTGGACTTTGCTCGAGGTAAACCGATATATTTTTGTAGATACATATTTTTTTAACCTTTCACTCCTGACATGTACCCAACCATTTAACAGGCTTGGATTTATGAGCATTTCCACACCCTCGCGAGACCGGCCGAGGATCCCCACTATACAATCCATGATCCACTGTGCAGTCGGTGGTCGCCGTCGGCTCAAGGCGCTGGGACCATCGAACGAGTCAGAGCCTGGCGAGAGACGATCGACGAGTTGACTTTGGACCAGGTATTATTTAGTTAAATCATTTTCTCATGTTCAAAATAGTATTTAATAATACTAACCATTTCAATTTTAGGTTGTGTTTGATCCTTACAGGACGATGCATGCGGTGTTCCCACAGCCAGAGGTGTCATGGTTTCAGGGGTACATATCTGCGGGCGACATTGTTGAGCCCTATATGCCTGACCGTGTTCTTTGTCAGCTCGGGCATGTCCAGACCATACCACCATCTGCATTTGCAGCTGACGGGGAGGAAGCGGTAGCTGGCGACCCGAACCAGGTGTACCGATTGGGCGAGCCATTTGGCCGTTTGGATCACATGGTCTTGAATGCCACACGTAGGGGCAGAGTCGTGCGTTACGATCAGGAGTGCGATCCAGCTTATGCAGATTGGTACGCTACATACTCTCACCCGCAGGTCGGACGAGATCATGCGAGGTCACATCCATATGTGATGCCCGTACCCTATGTTGTGCTGCCATTCTGCACGGGATTACATGGACCCATACTTGGATCAGCATGATGGTGACGTACTGCACGATGTTTTACAGCACGTGCATCGCATTCTAGGTGGTGATGATGGCGCTGGACCATCGGGATGATGACATTTTATATTTTCAGACTGGTTTTTATCATGTAGTGGATATTTACAGAATCCACAATGCATTTGCAATAATGATCTTATTGTATTGGTTTGTGTTAGAATTGCCTCTTATCCATAGATATTTACAAAATGTGATTATTATCTGTATGTGTTTTGGTGTTGTTTCTGAGTAACACGTTTTCACCATTCCGAGCAGGTTCTTTTTTCGCCTGTAGATGACATTTTTCATCTGTTCCATCAGACCGCACGGCAAGGCATGCCGTGCAACCATCAGACCGCACGGCAAGGCATGCCATGCGAGGGCCTGGCGCATGGCAAGGCTTGCCGTGCAGGGAGAGTGGCGCACGACAAGGCTTTCCGTGCGCGTGGAGTTGCGCACGGCAGGAGCTGCCGTGCGCTCTGAAGACCGCACGGCCAATGCTGCCGTGCGGTTTGTTTCGAGTTTCCACTTTCCAGTTTTGGAACATAATTTCTAGTTTTCACATAACAACCAATTTTCACATAACAAGCCATAGATACATTACTACTGTCTCGGGATCCTTATCAAACAACATACTCATACATATCAAAATGGGAAATTGAGTTTTTGCAAGTAATCGGGATCCTCATCCAATTGTACAGTCTCGCCTGAAGCCGGCTTTGAGGTACATGAGATTGTATACCCGTCGAAACGGTTTTGGAACAGTTCCCCCCATGCAGAAGCTGCCGGAGCATGGAATTGCCTCCAATGCTCGAGGACTGGCGGCAATGGGGACCCATGTGCTAAGTATACCTAAGGCCATAAAATTATGGAACAAGTTTCAGTACACACAATGTGTAACAAATGTAAACTAAGCATATTTTAAGTGTTTACTTACCGCCATGAAATGATTGTTATTCACAAATGCAATACAAAATGTCCTCTGAATCGCTTCTGGTCCTGTGAGGAGAGGCAAATACGTGTGTGATCCACCTCGTGTCAAAACGGCCAAAGCCACATTATACCTGGATGCAACTAGATGACCCATCTCGGGTATGGTGAACCATCCATCTGGACCAACTGTGTCACCAAAGTGGTTTAGCACACCATGAACATGCTCAACTGGCCTCAATGCAAACACCTGCTGATATAAGGCTGTATACTGGTTGAGATGATGTATCAAATCGGACCTCACAGTGCGCCATTGATCTTCACCAATTGTCAACAACTCTGCGATAGACCGAAAGCCACATTGCCCATCCGGTTGTACATCTTTCACATCTGCGATGTAACTGTCGAAATGTGGTGGTGCATATTTATCAAGCTCAACGGGCCAATTTCTATTCCTCTTACCTCGAACAGCCTGTAGACAACACCAACATTACGTGAAATTACATGTTACACATTTATCTTATAACATATAATGCTAAATTTCACCTTATGTTTCGGAGGTCGCCCGACAGATGAGAAAAATGGGACTGCTGCAACCGGCCCCGCAGCGTAAACTACACCAGAACCTACCGGCGAACAACTATCCACCAACTTGAATGCGCTGGGATCCCTCTTAGTGGAATCTTTTTTCTTGGAGTTCGTTGGTCTGCCTCGTGTTCGGATTTTTTCGGATGGCTCATTCAACGAAGTAGTACTGGGGTTTACCAACTCCTGCATCTTCCTCAACAACAACTTCTGGCCTGCATAATCCAAAGCATCAAATTTCTCCTTTGTGCTTTTAAACAATTCTTCGATGTCTGGAGCCACATAAAGAGGTGACATATCTAATTTCTTCCAAAAATCAGCAACCCGATCTAGTGGATGGGTAGCTTCTTGGTAACGTATTTTGATATCTCGTAAGGACATGGGAGACCCAGACTGGCCCGCATAACGCACCCACATAAATATGCATCCATCACACCCTCCGGTAGCCATTTTATCACCTCAACAATTTCATCCAAAGCGTGGGTTGACACAAATCCTCGAAGATCCTTAAAGACAACACTTCTGTACCTCGCCGCCTGCTTGTACATACTCTTATCAAATGATTGCTTAACTGCTAGTTGCACATTTACCATCAACGTATGAAAAGTTTCCCAACAAGTCTCAAAAGTCCCCATACTTGAACCTAGTTGCTTCTTGAACATGGCATGATGACTCTCGGCCCTAAAAAAACATGCATGAGTTAAAATAAACATGCAAATATTATAGAGGTGTGAAAAGTTTTGCCCGTATTACATTTAATTAAATATATACACAAATAATACTAACCGATTCGTGGTATTGTGCCTGTAGTACATGACCTTGTTTGTCGCATATGAACAAAATTTCTTACTGTACGGCTCTAGCCATTGCCTCAAACAATAATCAACCGCCTTCGGAACGTTTGCGTAGTCATTACAGAAGCGGTTCAATTGTTCCTTGAACATCTTTTCGGTATCTGCCTCAATCACATTTTTTCACTGTGCCGTAAATGCATCCCACATCTGCTTTGTTGGTATGTGTTTCTTGAAATTGGCAGTAACATTCTTAGTTATGTGCTATGTGCATAAAAACTGTGCAGCGTCAGGAAATACTCTTTCAATTGCATTCATAAGGGCCAATTCCCTATCAGTAACCACCACCTTTGGGAAACAGTGCCCATCCATTATTGTTCGCAGAGTCTCAAGTGCCCATGTGTAATTATCCTCCTTCTCCGCCTCTATATAGACACAAGCAACACAAAAGGTCAATCCAGTAGATGACGCACCGACTATCTCCAGCAAAGGAAATTTGTACACATTAGTTTTGTATGTACAGTCCATCAATAGCACATGTGGAAATGCACGCAGTAGCTCAATACCGGTGGGATGGGCAAAGAATAAATCTCTCACTTCACTTGTGGCTTCGTTTCTGCGATGATGGCAATGATAGTTGTGCTCATCCAACTTTCCCAATAAATATTGCAGCTGAGCTCATCCTGCTCTCTCGTTCAATCTATGTTTCTGTCGCGCATTGTAGATTGTCTTCACAGATGACACGTTATTGGGGAACTTTGCCTTCAATTCCTTTAGTACCACCTTCGCTCTCACCTGTTGCAGCGATAGGTCCACCACAAAATCTTCCTCCGGTTTTGTCAACCTCTGTACGAAAGCATGTCCATCAAAATATTTCGCAAGAGGGTTGTTGTGGACAGCTTTCAAGACCTCCACTTTCCATGGTCCATAGATGTGCACTTGTGTTGTCTTTATAAAAAATGGACACCCGCATTTCTTTGTTTCCCCTTCCCGTCTACGAACACCCTCCACGCTCTCTCCATCACATCCATCACTACCTTCTCCAACTACAACACACTTATCCCATTTTTTCTTCGCCTGTTTGTACTCCCCGCCACGTTCACACGCAAGGTATATATGCCCCACCCTAGTTCGCCCACCCATATCTGATCTCTTGATGGTCACTACTATCTGATGTTCTAACCCTGTATTCTGAACCCATTGCACTGCATCATCTCTAGTCTTATATAATGTTTGAGTTGTGAACACATGTGTGAAATCTTCGCCAATGACGTCAATGCTTAGCTCGTTTCCAATGGGACATTCTTCAGTCGGTGCATCACTACATATAGTCTCAGCTTGGGGAGTAGCCTGCGTATAAAAAACAAATATATCATGAAAACCCAAAAAAAAATTGCAAAACAGAGTGCACGGCAGACATGACCGTGCGAACTGTGTAGTGCACGGCAGGTGCTGCTGCCGTGCGCCTTGTGTTGCGCGCGGCCAGGCCTGCCGTGAGGGTTGAGTCATGCACGACACAACCTGCCGTGCGGGTTATGTCATGCACGACGCAACCTGCCGTGCGTCATGCAACGTTTACGGATGACCAGTACTGAACGGTTTGTGCGAAGTTGATGAATTTCAAGGTTTTTGAAATGGAAATTTTAAATTTCCATTTCAAACTAATTTAGAAGAATACCCTTATTTTCGAATTAAAAGGTATTATAAATATAACGTTTTATTAAACAATAAAAATATTTAAACATATTTTTTTAAAAAAATAATTATACTTAATTTATTATATTATAATTATTATTTTTGAGCTGAATAAATATTAATTTAATTTATTCAAGTTATTAAGTATTGTTTTATTTAAATGAATAAATTAGAAAAAACTAAATAAATAAAGAAATTAAATTTTGGTAACCCCTTTATAATTTTAAATGAAAATATTTATAAAATTTGGCTGGGATAAGCCCTTTTATAATTTTTTACACATAAAATAATTTTATAATTTAAAAGAGTATAAAAGATAATTTAATATAAAATATATTCAAAGATTCTCGATAATATAAGATTACCTGATTTTTTTTTTTTTTTGTGGGAATCGCATTACCACTAAAAAGCCACAACATTACCGTTGTGATGGTAATCTTCGATTCCCAGTGGAAATATCCTTCAACCAAACGCGGGTATGCTTAATGTCTTAATCAAGATTCCCGCTGGGAATCTCACATCCCCAAACCAAACGGCCCATTAGTAATTCCCTAATGCCCTTTAGTTTTTTTTTTTTGGTAAACACTCATGTGTCGGCAAAGGAAAATGGGAACCCAAGCCACACAAATTAGAAAGGGGATAAAGGAGAGGGATAGTGGGCAGAATCGAACCCCCAACTATAAGGTTAGAAGTCGGGGGACATGACCACTAGGCCAAGTCCCTATTCCCTCCTAACGTCCTTTAGTTAATTACTTAATAAAAAGAAGTAGCTTAAGGATTTGATCAAGTTAAAAGAAAACACTACTTAATTGGATCCCACCGCGTCCCAGCTAGCAGTGGCGGATCCAGGATTTATAGTTTGGTAGGTCAATTTATTAACTAACATTATAGTTCCTAACCTTTCAAAATTTGTGGTTTAAAAAATCTTGGTTGCATTTAGAAAAAATAAATGATAGTGTTTAACTTTTGAAATGCTGAAAAAAATAATACTACATGGTAAATATTTCTACTGTAGCATCTAACTTTAAACATTACATCTATCAATTTTTAGTTTTCCAAACTCCAACTTCTAAACTCATTAACACATACAATCACCCAAAATATCTCAATTTAAAACTATATTTCATCATTAATTTCAAACTCCAAACTTCCAAATCTAAATTTTAATTTAATTATTTTCTAAAATAACCCTAATATATACAAACACGTTAATATTAAAACAGTGAATATATAAACTTATCCCCAAATTATTCAATCACAGGTTGCCAAGATTGGAAACCTAGGACTATCTAATTATTTTACCTTATCAATAATTATGACAATTAATTTTAATGTAATAAATAATAATTGTACAGTAAATAGAATTTTAAATTTAAAGAACCAAATATTAAAGCTTTATTCCTCGAGGGATTAGTTTTGAGCCCAATGTGGCATGGGGATATCCGGTACACGCCAAAAAAAAATATTGAAGCTTTATTACATCAAATAATGTTATAATATAATAATATCAACACTAACATCACATACAATCACTACAAGAAAAACTGTAGCTGTAATACCCGAGAATTTTCCAACATAAAATAAATACAATAAATAAATAAATAAAGGTAAGGAAATGAGAAATGAAATTTAACTTAAAAAGGAATTAAAGGAATTTAATAAAATAAAAGAAATTAAATAAAGATAAATAAATTGTTACACGGGAACCTGACACCAATGGACTCGAAAACTCGAGTCAAAACATAAATTTAGATCCGAGGGAAATGACGATACGGAATAGGAACCCGAAGATGGTCCGGAAATCGGAATCCGGGAGCATAGAGGGATAGAAGTCCGAAAGAGAGGAGGAAAAGCACGACGGATCGCACGACCCGCCCGGACCGAAGTCCAGGCGTGGGCCGCGCGGTAGCCGCGCGGTGAAGGGCCAAACGGTGCGCCGCGACCGCGCCAACGGACAGATTCGCCGGTTGCGAGATTCTCTCGCCCGAATCCGGATTTTTTGGCTTCGGTTGCATTCCTTTCGGCTCAAGACTCAGTAAAACAGACCTTGGACGTCCCCTAGGTCTTTTCCTCTATAAATAACCCTCTCGAATAACCCTAAACCCCTTTTCAAAACCCTACGATACTCTCTATACACAAAATTGTAATCCCGGAGTCATCGGAGGCACCAAAACCGAGCCAGAGACTGTTTGGACGAAGTCGGAAGTCTTCCAACGTCGTGGTAAGTCTGATCCATTCATCCATCCCGTTTTTGATTCAAAAACGAAACCCTAACTTAGTCTTTTTCTTTCCTACACCCCGAATCGGATCTAGAACGAAGAACACGACGAACCGAGGAGATAAACGGTGGAATGGAAGCCACGCCTCCGAAATCGACATTCCCGAACGACTGGAAATCTATAAGTTGACACTTACATGGTTTTGGAGTAATTAAAACACGTAAATCTAAAAGTTTAATCAAGAATTTCGAAAATATGTCAACGTGGGATTTTTACCGACGCAGCGATATTGCACGATTTTTCCGAACCTTTAAAATTCTTCGAATGAGAAAACGTAAAACATGAAAAACGTTCTTAAGACATAGATCTATCTTCTGTAAAATTTTCGGAATTTTTAATGATGTTTTGATATCTGAAATCGACCCCAAACCGAACTGTTTTGAAATCGAATCTTGAAATCTTGGCAGAACGTAGGTCTGAACTTGTAGGCATTTTTGACTGGGTTCTAGGCCGATTTAGATCTTTAGCCGAGCATGAAAGTTGTAGATAATTGTCTTGAGAAGGTCTCTGTGAAATTTCATTAAATTTGGATTTGAATTGCTGTGGTAGATCTCGGAATTTTGAAACTGCTGTACATGAAATTCGGACAGATTAATGATATGACGAAAATTGATGTTTTTGACCTGTTTCTGTAACTCGGATCGGAAAAGTTAAAACACGAAAGTTGTTCATCTCTGTGTTTCCGAGTCAGTGGTGAATTTTTGGAATTTTTGGACTAAATCTGATTTTAAATTAGTTTTAGAGTAAACAGCGGTTTACCGGAGTCAAATCTTGAAATCTTGTTGAAACAATGAAATTAGCCTTTAAGGTTGAAACGAGTCAAAATCTCTTTTTAAATAAATTAAGTGAAATCAGAATTTTTGAAATAAATCCCCTTACAAACTTGATAAATTAAAATTAGGGGTGAGTGCTCTGCAGGATGCCCCCTAACTGCTTCACTTCGTACCTCTATGGACGATGGTGACCCCGCGCGAAAATTGAGATTTGATATTGCCAAAACGGCATGAGATATAGGGCCTACACTCTCGAGAATATCCACATGGATTTCCCGAGGCTCCGGAGTGGGTATGGCGGATACGGTTGCGGCCGCGGGGCTACCGGCTAAACTTGTCGAGATTGCGATGCAATCGTGGAATACTTAAAATTACTAAATCTGGTATGTAATGGGGAAATTAGACTAGATTAAATTATTTATTGTTGTCCAATTAAATTGTTGAAATGCTTTATTTAAATTAGTTATGGTCTTTATTTTAAATGATGTAAAATGTGTTGTTAAATAAGGCCATGAATTAAATTATGCAAATTGGATGGTTAGTTAAATTAAATTGAGTTGCTTATGATATATTATTATCATGTTTTTATGTAAATATTAAATTAATGGCTTTTAAACCCTACGATCATGCATGTGTTAACTTACTCAGCAAGTTGTGCTGACCAAACCGTTTATTTTTCCTTTTCCTTACAGAGTATGTGGAATAAACATGAGCACGTTCATGCATGGGGGAATTATATTTTGGGAAACTCTATTTTCAAATTCTTGCATTAGACTATAGAATAAACGGGCCTGTTTAACCCGTGTTTTGACCATGTCGGTCCTATTTACATTCCCGCTGCAATATTATACTTAAATATTATTTTCGCTGCATTATGATATTATTATTTTCGAATTTATATTGTATGGGCTGTTTCAAATGTTTTAAATATTTTAAATACTGAAATACCTAGCCTTGCATCTCTTTAGTAAGCCGGAGAAACCGTGTCTTACTAGGGAGGTGTGGCGGTGACATCCCGACCTGGGTGACCAAAAACCGGGGTGTTACAAGTTGGTATCAGAGCCGGCTTATTTTAAATTAATATTATTATTTTTAAACTACTAGATTATTATTTTTAAACTATTATTTTTAAATTTTTCCTAACCAAAATTATTTTTGAGCCCAAATTATAATTATTTTTTACCCAATATAGAGGTCCAAGGATTTTAAATACTATTTTAAATTTTTAAAGCATTAATTCCATGGATTAAATTTTTATTTTTAAAATCCATGGAAAAAAATATATATATGGTACATGAACTATTTTCGGGGGGAAATCATCATTTGCATGTGCATACTGCATTGCCTGAACTTAGAGAACCTAGAATCTTGGCGAATTTTAACTTAGATCTTTTGTTTGCGTTAGATGGCGAACCAAGATACGATGAACTTGATGATCAAAATGATGAACGCTCACTTTGACTCCCAACAAACCATACAACAAATTAAAAATCGTATAGCTCATTTGGAGGCAAATCTGCACCAAATGGGAGACTTAAGGGAAGCTGACCTTCAACATTTCCTGAACTTGAGAGCTGCTGATCAAAGTCACATAAAAGACTTAGAAACTCAAGTGCAAAAACTCACCGAATGGGGCGATGCGATGATAGATAGAATCAATGATCTAGGGACGGACCTGCTCGACCTCACCGATATAGTGGTACCATACAGCCCTGTGGAAGACCATTTGATGGGACCATGAAGCCCCACACCCCCAGTGGAGAGCCCATCAGGCCTTATCCGTGGACGCTACGGAACCCTTGGACTCTGGCCTCACATGGTCCGCCCGTCACCAAACTTAAGCCCCGTGGAGAACCATCTGGAGGAACCACCAGAACTAGCTCCGGAAGCCGTCGATCCACCATCCCCAGTGTTTCATGGACCTTTGGGCACCGACCAAGTCTCTGATGAGGATGATCCTATGGAAGACCCCACTACTCTGCCAGAGGACGCGATCTTCTAGATACTTTGTCTTAGATAGTACATTTATTTTGATGTTAAGGAATAAAATGCGAGTTGATTTTTTTGAAATCCTTCAGCCCTAAATAATCGAAAAAAAAAAACGAACCGGGATGGTTCCACCACATTTTCTCTAAACGATAACAGTCAATCCAAACAACTAAGCAAGGATACAACGGAAGCATAAACTGCTAAACATAATCAGCAAGATCATCCTTATACAGTCTCACAGAAAACAACCGAATAAAACACTACTATTACGAGCCTAAAGGGGAAATGTAGAGACGAAGGATCACTGGTCCGGAGGCGGGATCTGACGATGCATATACTCGTCCATCTGACGCATGTAGGCATACATGTCGGTCATGGTGGCCTGCTGCTTTAGCTGCCTCGTAGTGATCGTATCCATGCGAGCCTAGTATAGATCCATCCTGGCATCCAAAGCATCATAACGAGCCTGCTCGGCTGCGAACCCAGCATCCATACGAGCGAACCCAGCATCTATACTCATCTGCATACCCTGCATCATCTGAGCTATCTGCGGCATCTCCGGACCCTGCTGGGGAACCACGGGAGGTGGAGGTGGCTGCTCAGGAGGAACAACTAGAATCAAACCATCACCGTTGGGCTCCGGGCGAAGGACAGCCGGAGGAGCCCCACGTCGCAAGGAACTGCGTCGAGCGGCGTAGGTAGGGATACGGTAGTAGTCGCCAGCGGCTAACTCATAAGGATCCGTCTCTGGTGCCGTACGGATCCCCTGAGCCGCACACATACCACAAATAAGGTGAACATGGGTAATCACCCTACTCCCTCGTCCTCGGCGCATACCCCTCAGATTGTCTACGATACAAGCCCCAACATTCACCCTACCACCTCGGGCGATAAAGCAAATAGTCTCATAGACGTGGTCTAGAACGATATGGCTCCGGGTAATCGGCCGGACGCGACCTAACCATATCTGAGTAAGCTCGTGCCACGGAGAGTCCATCGTCGCCAATCGCAGCTCGTGGTCGTGCTCGAGCCGAGGTGCCACCTCAGTGCACAAAACACCCCACGCAGGCGGGAGTATACGACCCTCAGGCTGTAGCCGGAATAAGCCGTCGTCAGGAAGACCGAAGTAGACGTTGATCGCCCGAGCACTGAAATCTAGGTAGCGACCCCGAACCCAGACTCGAGATAAGTCGCTGTTCTCCCCAAGACCGCCAATGTTGGCAATGACCTCCATAGCTAAGTAACCGGAAGCAATGCCCTCGGGATGGCGCGCGAGCCCAGTCCACTGAAGATGGTCCAAAACCGCACTAACCCTGTCATCGTCCACATGACGAGGGTACATGCCTCTCTCCGGAACATAAGCCCTGTTCCGACGAAGCTCGTCGAAATAGAACTCCTGAGAGGCCATCGACGCATACCGATACCTATCGTGTCGACGAGGACACACCTCGTCAGGAAGACCCCTGAGTCGCGGGCCCCGCTGCTCCTCGTCCTCCTCGGACTCACTGTCATCAGTATCCGGCATCACCGGACACAGCAGTACTAGGGCTAGCTGCGTCACGCCGAGTGGCTCGTCTCTTGGCCTCCGGAAGAACCATAAGAGACGCCCAGACAACCCACAAGAAAAGCAGCATTCTGCAAATACCCAACCAATACCAAATATAAGGTTAAATCCTACACAACGATTGTACCAAGTATAGGACAGAAAAACGCGAGAACATGAAGTGTAGGCTCTAACACGAGCAATCCAAGAGGATAACCAAACAAAGAATATGTCCAAACAAATCCCAAAACTCTTTGGGACATTTAGTCAAACACGTTGTGGGCACAATAAACAAATTCAAAGTTTACTTGTAAACACATGGGAAACATCCCCAAATCGAGACAATTGCGTAGGCAATAACTCATCATCATAATAGGGCACAAAACAACAACGAACTCATTCTCATGCCCGCAATACCAATACAATCGGGGATTTCATATTCTTCCTAAAGCATAGAATCTAGTAAAAACATCCCAAATTTGGTATACATTGTTGCACAAATACATCCTGAACAACAAAAATAGCGTCAAGTATCACATAAGTTCGCTAATTCGCACGAATCAAGTCTAGAAATCATAAACCCCCAATTCTAACACATAAACCCTAATCTCAAAACCCATCCAAAAATCAAGTTATTCAAGGCATAAAAACTGAAATTGACAAGTAGAAGTAGTAGATACATACCTTGCCAAGCAAAATCGAAGCCGGAAATGGGAGAATTCGAGAACGGGAAAGCGAATTTGAGAGCAAATTGAATGTGGTTTCGGATTTGGGAAGGAGTGAAATGGCTCGCGCGGGGCGCGAGCCCCTTTTTCCCGAACTGCCATGGCCGCGCGGTCCCCGCGCGCCGCCGCGCGGACACCGCGCGGGCCTCGAAAAAAAAAAGAAAAGAGATTTTATTTATTTATTTTATTTTTTTATCTCCTAATACTCTACACAATCAACTATACGACAAGTTGTCCAAGTGCGATTTCTGGTTGAAAGAAGTAGCATTTCTTGGACATATTGTATCTGTCCGTTTCAGTGGATCCGGCAAAAGTTTCTGCCGTAACTAAATGGGCAACCCCAAAGAGCCCAACGGAAATAAGGAGTTTCCTTGGATTGGCTGGGTACTATAGGCGATTCGTGAGGGATTTCTCGAGAGTCACGCGTCCTTTGATCCAGCTACTGAAGAAAGGAGTCAAATACGAGTGGACAGAGGCGTGTGAGACAGCGTTTCAAGAGCTAAAGAAACGACTCACAACCACATGCGTATACCATCAGAGAATGGTGACTTCGAAGTTTATAGCAATGCTTCGAAGGAAGGTCTAGGTTGCGTCTTGATGCAAGACTCGAGAGTCGTAGCATATGCATCACGCCAGCTAAAACCTCGCGAGGAGAATTACCCGACACACGACCTGGAGTTGGCAGCGGTCGTTTTCGCTCTAAAGATATGGAGACATTATCTTTACGGTGGAAGTGTCGAATGTTTACCGACCACAAGAGCTTGAAGTATATATTCACTTAGAAGGAGTTGA
This sequence comes from Hygrophila difformis, assembly GCA_030278955.1. Taxonomy (NCBI): domain Eukaryota; kingdom Viridiplantae; phylum Streptophyta; class Magnoliopsida; order Lamiales; family Acanthaceae; genus Hygrophila; species Hygrophila difformis. The sequence goes on from JAOANR010000011.1 coordinate 13,475,940, forward strand.
ATTTGAGACAGCGAAGGTGGTTGGAACTTATTAAGGACTACGATTTGGAGATATCCTACCACGAGGGGAAGGCGAATGTGGTAGCCGATGCCCTAAGCCGGAAAACCCAACACGTGACAAACTCGTTGGTAATTCCGCCGGCATTGTACATGGATTTAGCGAGATTGGACGTGGAACTTGTGCATCCGGGCACAGTGAGTGAAACGATCAACGCAATGGTCGTAGAAACTCCAATATTGGACGAGATTAGGCTCGCCCAACCGGGCAATGCGAAATTGGAAAAGATAAAGGGGTATATTGCCGAGGGAAAGGCAATAGGATTTGCTGGCCACGAGGATGGAAGCATTCGCTTCAAAGGGAGATGGTGCGTGCCCCATAAATGTGCCAAGTTGAAGCGAAGGTTGATGGAGGAAGGGCACAACACGCCATATTCGGTGCATCCCGGAGGTGACAAGCTTTACAAAGATCTAAAGAAGATCTATTGGTGGCCAGGAATGAAGAAGGAAGTGGCAGACTTCGTGGCGAAATGTCTCACCTGCCAAAAGGTTAAGGCAGTACGACATAAACCCTTAGGGTTGATGCAACCACTAGAGATTCCAAGTTGGAAGTGGGACAACATCTCAATGGATTTTGTCTCGGGATTACCTCGATCACCTAAAGGCATGAACAAGATTTGGGTGATTGTGGATAGGCTAACGAAGACGGCCTTATTTATCCCAATGAAAGACACGTGGACTATGGACCAATAGGCCCGAGCCTACGTCGATAATGTGGTACGACGACATGGAGTACCACATGACATCATTTCCGAAAGAGACAGTAGATTTGTCTCTCACTTTTGGACGGAATTACAAAAAGCTCTCGGTACTCGAATCAAAATGAGCACCGCATTCCACCCGATGACGGATGGTCAAATCGAGAGAACAATCCAAACACTAGAAGACATGCTGAGAGCATGCGTGTTGGAATTTAAGGGAAATTGGGAATCCCATTTACCCTTAATCGAATTTTCTTATAATAATAGCTACCATGCTAGCATTGGCATGGCACCATTCGAGGCATTGTATGGACGAAGGTGCCGAAGCCCATTGAGCTGGGAAGAAAACGATAAGTCTGTGGTAGTGGTACCACAACTTATCGAAGACATGGCTCAACAAAGCAAGGTGATTCAAGGAAAAATGAGAGCCGCTCAAGACCGTCAGAAGAGTTACGCAGACGTGAGACGATGAGACCTAGAATTTCAAGTGGGAGATAGGGTCATGCTAAAGATATCACCCATGAAGGGGGTGATGCGCTCTGGCAAACGAGGAAAGATGAGTCCTCGATACATAGGACCTTACGAAATTCTAGAACGAGTCGGAAATTTAGCATACCGACTGGCTTTACCGCCACAATTAGATCGAGTTCATAATGTTTTCCATGTTTCACCACTAAAGAAGTATGTGCCGGACCCAACACATGTACTTCAATCGGAGATAATCGAACTCGATGAGGATTTGACTTATGAAGAAGTCCCAGTGCGAATTCTAGACTATAACACCCCGGTTTTTGGTCACCCAGGTCGGATTGTCACCGCCACACCTCCCTAGCAAGACACGGTTTCTCCGAGCTTGCTAAAGAGATGCAAGGCTATGGTTTTTCAGAATTTAAAACATTCAAACAGCCCATTTATATATAATTTAAAAATAATGTCATTACAGTTGCAGCGGAAAATAATATTTACATAAGTATAATGCAGCGGAATTTAAATATAGCCAACACGGCCAGAATACGGGTTAAACAGGCCCGTTCATGCAATTTCTAGTCTAACGTAACATTTAAAAATAAAGTATTTCCCCAAAATTCCCATGAATGCATATGATGATGCATATTCTTCAGCTCTGAAAGAAACAGGGGAAAAAAATACGGTTTTGGTCAGCACTACGTGCTGAGTAAGTTAACACATACATAACTATGGGGTTTCAAAGCCATTATTTAATATTTAAAGAAAACATGTGCACAACACCACATAATTTAATTTATTTATCTAACAGTAATTTAATTGCATAATTTGAACGACAGAGACTTCATAAGATCATAAATATAATTCGCAAGGTAAAACAATTGCAAGACATACTTTAAGACATAATGAACAATTTTCGAGTCTCCTAGTTTCATATCTCATGTCTCATGTTTCAAGTTTATATTTCAATTGCCATTCGGCAAGCTTTATTTATCAATTGCCTTTCGGCAAGCATTATATCTCAATTGCCTTTCGGCAAGCATTATATCTCAATTGCCTTTCGGCAAGCATTATATCTCAATTGCCTTTCGGCAAACATTATATTTCAATTGTCTTTCGGCAAGCATTATATCTCAATTGCCTTTCGGCAAGCATTATATCTCAATTGCCTTTCGGCAAGCATCGTATTTCATGTGTATTTTATTTCAAAGGAATTCCCAATCATTTAAACCTTAAAGACTAATTTCATGTTTCAACAAGATTTCAAGATTTGACTTCCGGTAAACCACTGTTTACTCTAAAATTCGTCTAAATTCAGATTTAATTCCAAAAATTCCGAAATTTCAATACTAACTCAGAAACGTTGAGATGAACAACTTTTGTATTTTAACTTTTTCAATCCGAGATACCGAACCATGTCAAAAACATCAATTTTCGCAGAAACACAAATCTGTCCGAATTTTACATACCACAGTTTAAAGATATCGAATTCTACCATAGCAAATCAACTCCAAATTTTATGAAATTTTACAGAGACCATGTTAAGATGTTTATATACAACTTTCATGTTCGGCAAAAGATCTAATTCAGTCTAGAACTAATGTCAAAAACGTCATCAAGTTCTGACCTAAGTTCAAGAATTTCAAGATCCACATCCTAGCAGTTCGGTTTCGGGTGGATTTCATATATCAAATCATCACGAAAAATTCTAAAATTTTACGGAGGTGTTCATAACGCATATATCTACAACTCTTATGTTTAGCACCAATCCTGAATCAATCTAGATCTAGGTCAAAAATCAACCTCAAGTTCGGACTAAGAATCTACCACCGTTTCAAGATCTAAACCCAAGGCAGGTCTGTTCGTGGTCATTTTCGCATATCAAAACACGATGAAAAATTATGAAAATTTTACAGTAGATAGATCTATGTCTTAGGAACGTTTTTCGTGTTTTAAGTTTTTCTGTTTGAAGTCGTTTTAAGGTTCGGAAAAATTAGACAACACTGTTGCGCCGTTAAAAGATTTACGTTGGCAGATTTCATGTCCTTGATTCGAATCTTTAAATCTAACGTATTTTAATTTCGCCCAAAACCATGTAAGAGTTAACTTACAGATTCGTAGTCGTTCGGGAACGTCGATTTCGGAGGCGTGGCTTCCAGTCCACCGTTTATCCACTCTGTTCGTCGGGTTCTTCGTTCTCGATCCGGATCGGGGGTTTAGAATAGAAAAAGGATCGAATTAGGATTCGTTTTGAATCAAGAACGGGAAAAGAATGGAAAAGAGTAGATCAGATCTTACCCCGACGATCAAAGGCTCCCAATTTTCGGCCAAGTGAGTCCCCTTGTTCGGTTTTGTGCCTCCGACGACTTCCGGATTTAGGGTTTTGTGTATAGAGAGTATCGTAGGGTTTCGTCAAGAGTTGGGGCTGATTGGGATGGTTATTTATAGATGGAAAGGACCTAAAGGTCGTCCAAAGGCAGCCCTAGGGTGTCTTGAGTCGCAAGGTGTTCAACCGAAGTCGGAAAATCCGGATTCGGGCGAGTAAATCTCGCACGGGGCGTTTCTGCCAAGTGGCGCGGTCGTGGCGCGGTCCAAGGCCAACAACCGCGCGGCCAGCGCGCCACTCACGCCTGGACTCCGGTCCGGGCGGGTCGTGCGATCCGTCGCGCTTTTCCTCCTCTCTTCGGACTTCTATCCCTCTATGTTCCCAGATTCGGATTTCCCGAATATCTTCGGGCTCCTATTTCCTATCGTCATTTTATTTGGGTCTAAATTTACATGTGGACTCGAGTTATTGAGTCCATCGATGTTGGGTTCACGTGTGACCATTTATTTGACTAAATTGTTTTCGGCTTCCCGGGTTCTCGAAATTTTGATTCCCTTTTTAATTTAAATTTCATTTCTCATCCGATTAAATTTATTTATTGATTTACTGAATTTATTTTATTTATTGCATTTATTTCATTTATTGTATTTATTTTATGTTGGAAAATTCTCGGGTATTACAGTCTACCCTCCTTAAGAATCAACTTCGTCCCCGAAGTTGTGTTTCGGCTTTTCTCGTGTAATCCTTTTATTTATTTTATTATTTTGTGACTGAACTTAGAATTAAAACTTCTAAGCTGCCTACGCACCCTATGAAGGGATCAAGCCATAACGTAGTTCAAAATGATTTGAATATGTTTATTTATTTATTCGGAATACATATTGTCAAAAATAAATGTCTATCTTACGGGATATTACATCCTCTCCCCCTTAGGACTTCAGTTATGTCCCCATAACTGCCTATTCAGTATTCTCAAGAGGGTTCGGGTTTGGTTTAAATGAGCCGTGCGTTTGAAATGGATTTGTTGTTTGGGAAACCAACAAGATTTTTGGAATAAAGAGTGTTTTAATAAAACTTGATTTTTTTATTGTTCCACATGAGGAAGTTTTGTAGTTCGTACCAGGATAGGAATGGCTAAAGCCGAGATTTGTTATGCTTAGGCGTGCGCTTAGATGAACGCGATTTAGAACTAAGGCAAAATCAGTCTCTAGTGAGCGTTTCTAATTCGATGTCAAGCCTCTAAGTCATCTAGTGCAAGCAAAAGGTCTAAGTTAATATTCGCCAAGATTCTAGGTTAACTTCGCCAAGATTTTAAGTTAAAATTCGCCAAGATCCTAAGTTAAAATTCGCCAAGATTCTAAGTTCTCTACATAAAAGAGATGCAATATGCAAATGCGAATGATGATTTCCCCCCAAAAATAATTTATGCACTATATATATATTTTTCCCATGGGTTTTAAAATAAAAATTTCTCCATGGAAATAATACTTTAAAATTTAAAATAATAGTCAAAATACTAATAGTACTTTAAAAATAATAAGGGTTTAAAAATAATAGTTTAAAAATAGCCGGGCTCTGATATCAACTTGGTATTAGATATTTTCTTTAAAATATATAGCTTTAAAATATTCTGGGTTCTGATACCACTCTGTAACACCCGGGTTTTTGGTCACCCAGGTCGGGGTGTCACCGCCACACCTCCCTAGCAAGACACGGTTTCTCCGAGCTTGCTAAAGAGATGCAAGGCTATGGTTTTTCAGAATTTAAAACATTCAAACAGCCCATTTATATATAATTTAAAAATAATGTCATTACAGTTGCAGCGGAAAATAATATTTACATAAGTATAATACAGCGGAATTTAAATATAGCCAACACGGCCAGAATACGGGTTAAACAGACCCGTTCATGCAATTTCTAGTCTAACGTAACATTTAAAAATAAAGTATTTCCCCAAAATTCCCATGAATGCATATGATGATGCATATTCTTCAGCTCTTAAAGAAATAGGGGAAAAAAATACGGTTTTGGTCAGCACTACGTGCTGAGTAAGTTAACACATACATAATTATGGGGTTTCAAAGCCATTATTTAATATTTAAAGAAAACATGTGCACAACACCACATAATTTAATTTATTTATCTAACAGTAATTTAATTGCATAATTTAAACGACAGAGACTTCATAAGATCAAAAATATAATTCGCAAGGTAAAACAATTGCAAGACATACTTTAAGACATAATGAACAATTTTCGAGTCGCCTAGTTTCATATCTCATGTCTCATGTTTCAAGTTTATATTTCAATTGCCATTCGGCAAGCTTTATTTATCAATTGCCTTTCGGCAAGCATTATATCTCAATTGCCTTTCGGCAAGCATTATATCTCAATTGCCTTTCGGCAATCATTATATCTCAATTGCCTTTCGGCAAGCATTATATTTCAATTGCCTTTCGGCAAGCATTATATCTCAATTGCCTTTCGGCAAGCATTATATCTCAATTGCCTTTCGGCAAGCATCGTATTTCATGTGTATTTTATTTCAAAGGAATTCCCAATCATTTAAACCTTAAAGGCTAATTTCATGTTTCAACAAGATTTCAAGATTTGACTTCCGGTAAACCACTGTTTACTCTAAAATTCATCTAAATTCAGATTTAATTCCAAAAATTCCGAAATTTCACTAATGACTCAGAAACGTCGAGATGAACAACTTTCGTGTTTTAACGTTTTCAATCCGAGATACCAAACCATGTCAAAAACATCAATTTTCGCGGAAACACAAACCTGTCCGAATTTTACATACCACAGTTTAAAGATATCAAGTTCTACCATAGCAAATCAACTCCAAATTTTATGAAATTTTACAAATAACATCTTAAGACGTTTATCTACAACTTTCATGTTCGGCAAAAGATCTAATTCAGTCTAGAACTAATGTCAAAAACGTCATCAAGTTCTGACCTACGTTCCGTCAAGAATTTCAAGATCCACATCCTAGCAGTTCGGTTTCGGGTGGATTTCATATATCAAATCATCACGAAAAATTTGGAAATTTTACGGAGGTGTTCATAACGTATATATCTACAACTCTTATGTTTAGCACCAATCCTGAATCGGTCTAGATCTAGGTCAAAAATCAACCTCAAGTTCGGACTAAGAATCTACCACCGTTTCAAGATCTAAACCCAAGGCAGATCTGTTCGTGGTCGTTTTTGGATATCAAAACATGATGAAAAATTATGAAAATTTTACAGTAGATAGATCTATGTCTTAGGAATGTTTTTTGTGTTTTAAGTTTTTCCATTTGAAGTCGTTTTAAGGTTCGGAAAAATTAGACAACACTGTTGCGCCGTTAAAAGATTTATGTTGGCAGATTTCATGTCCTTGATTCGAATCTTTAAATCTAACGTATTTTAATTTCGCCCAAAACCATGTAAGAGTTAACTTACAGATTCGTAGTCGTTCGGGAACGTCAATTTCGGAGGCGTGGCTTCCAGTCCACCGTTTATCCTCTCCGTTCGTCGGGTTCTTCGTTCTCGATCCGGATCGGGGGTTTAGAATAGAAAAAGGATCGAATTAGGATTCGTTTTGAATCAAGAACGAGAAAAGAATGGACAAGAGTAGATCGGATCTTACCCCGACGATCAAAGGCTCCCAATTTTCGTCCAAGTCAGTCCCCTTGTTAGGTTTTGTGCCTCCGACGACTTCCGGATCTAGGGTTTTGTATAGAGAGTATCGTAGGGTTTCGTCAAGAGTTGGGGCTGATTGGGATGGTTATTTATAGATGGAAAGGACCTAAAGGTCGTCCAAAGGCAGCCCTAGGGTGTCTTGAGTCGCAAGGTGTTCAACCGAAGTCGGAAAATCCGGATTCGGCGAGTAAATCTCGCACGGGGCGTTTCTGCCAGTTGGCGCGGTCGTGGCGCGGTCCAAGGCCAACAACCGCGCGGCCAGCGCGCCACTCACGCCAGGACTCCGGTCCGGGCGGGTCGTGCGATCCGTCGCGCTTTTCCTCCTCTCTTCGGACTTCTATCCCTCTATGTTCCCAGATTCGGATTTCCCGAATATCTTCGGGCTCCTATTTCCTATCGTCATTTTATTTGGGTCTAAATTTACATGTGGACTCAAGTTATTGAGTCCATCGATGTTGGGTTCACATGTGACCATTTATTTGACTAAATTATTTTCGGCTTTCCGGGTTCTCGAAATTTTGATTCCCTTTTTAATTTAAATTCCATTTCTCATCCGATTAAATTTATTTATTGATTTGCTGAATTTATTTTATTTATTGTATTTATTTCATTTATTGTATTTATTTATGTTGGAAAATTCTCGGGTATTACAGTCTACCCTCCTTAAGAATCAACTTCGTCCCCGAAGTTGTGATTCGGCTTTTTTCGTGTAATCCTTTTATTTATTTTATTATTTTGTGACTGAACTTAGAATTAAAACATCTGAGCTGCCTACGTACCCTATGAAGGGATCAAGCCATAACGTAGTTCAAAATGATTTGAATATGTTTATTTATTTATTCGGAATACATATTGTCAAAAATAAATGTCTATCTTACGGGGTATTACATCCTCTCCCCCTTAGGACTTCAGTTATGTCCCCATAACTGCCTATTCAGTATTCTCAAGAGGGTTCGGGTTTGGTTTAAATGAGCCGTGCGTTTGAAATGGATTTGTTGTTTGGGAAACCAAACAAGATTTTTGGAATAAAGAGTGTTTTAATAAAACTTGATTTTTTTATTGTTCCACATGAGGAAGTTTTCTAGTTCGTACCAGGATAGGAATGGCTAAAGCCGAGATTTGTTATGCTTAGGCGTGCGCTTAGATGAACGCGATCTAGAACTAAGGCAAAATCAGTCTCTAGTGAGCGTTTCTAATTCGATGTCAAGCCTCTAAGTCATCTAGTGCAAGCAAAAGGTCTAAGTTAATATTCGCCAAGATTCTAGGTTAACATCGCCAAGATTCTAAGTTAAAATTCGCCAAGATCCTAAGTTAAAATTCGCCAAGATTCTAAGTTCTCTACATAAAAGAGATGCAATATGCAAATGCGAATGATGATTTCCCCCCAAAAATAAATTATGCACTATATATATTTTTCCCATGGGTTTTAAAATAAAAATTTCTTCATGGAAATAATACTTTAAAATTTAAAATAATAGTCAAAATACTAATAGTACTTTAAAAATAATAAAGGTTTAAAAATAATAGTTTAAAAATAGCCGGGGCTCTGATACCAACTTGGTATCAGATATTTTCTTTAAAATAAATAGCTTTAAAATATTCTGGTCTCTGATACCACTCTGTAACACCCCGGTTTTTGGTCACCCAGGTCGGGGTGTCACCGTCACACCTCCCTAGCAAGACACGGTTTCTCCGAGCTTGCTAAAGAGATGCAAGGCTATGGTTTTTCAGAATTTAAAACATTCAAACAGCCCATTTATATATAATTTAAAAATAATGTCATTACAGTTGCAGCGGAAAATAATATTTACATAAGTATAATGCAGCGGAATTTAAATATAGCCAACACGGCCAGAATACGGGTTAAACAGGCCCGTTCATGCAATTTCTAGTCTAACGTAACATTTAAAAATAAAGTATTTCCCCAAAATTCCCATGAATGCATATGATGATGCATATTCTTCAGCTCTGAAAGAAACAGGGGAAAAAATACGGTTTTGGTCAGCACTACGTGCTGAGTAAGTTAACACATACATAACTATGAGGTTTCAAAGTCATTACTTAATATTTAAAGAAAACATGTGCACAACACCACATAATTTAATTTATTTATCTAACAGTAATTTAATTGCATAATTTAAACGACAGAGACTTCATAAGATCATAAATATAATTCGCAAGGTAAAACAATTGCAAGACATACTTTAAGACATAATGAACAATTTTCGAGTCTCCTAGTTTCATATCTCATGTCTCATGTTTCAAGTTTATATTTCAATTGCCATTCGGCAAGCTTTATTTATCAATTGCCTTTCGGCAAGCATTATATCTCAATTGCCTTTCGGCAAACATTATATCTCAATTGCCTTTTGGCAAGCATTATATCTCAATTGCCTTTCGGCAAGCATCGTATTTCATGTGTATTTTATTTCAAATGAATTCCCAATCATTTAAAACCTTAAAGGCTAATTTCATGTTTCAACAAGATTTCAAGATTTGACTTCCGGTAAACCACTGTTTACTCTAAAATTCGTCTAAATTCAGATTTAATTCCAAAAATTCCAAAATTTCACTACTGACTCTGAAACATCGATATGAACAACTTTTATGTTTTAACTTTTTCAATCCGAGATACCGAACCATGTCAAAAACATCAATTTTCGCAGAAACACAAATCTGTCCGAATTTTACATACCACAGTTTAAAGATATCGAGTTCTACCATAGCAAATCAACTCCAAATTTTATGAAATTTTATAGAAAACATCTAAAGACGTTTATCTACAACTTTCATGTTCGGCAAAAGATCTAATTCAGTCTAGAACTAATGTCAAAAATGTCATCAAGTTCTGACCTAAGTTCCGTCAAGAATTTCAAGATCCACATCCTAGCAGTTCGGTTTCGGGTGGATTTCATATATCAAATCATCACGAAAAATTCTAAAATTTTACGGAGGTGTTCATAACGCATATATCTACAACTATTATGTTTAGCACCAATTGTAATACCCGAGAAATCAACATCGATTATTAAATCCGAAAAATTAATTAATTAAATTAATTAATTGGATTTAACTATCGCAACCGAAATAATTCCGGGAGAGCGGAATTAAATATTTTCGGACGATAGTAACTCGAAGAGAGTTATCGGAGTATCCAACAATCACGGATAATCCAAGTATGATTTTTAAAAGATCAAAAATCATATTATAAAAAAAAAAGGGGAGAGAAAATCGCTGCCTGGGGTGGCGCGGTGGCCGCGCAGTGGCGCGCCACCAGCGCGCCACCACCCCAGTAGCAGCGTTTCAAAACGCTGCTACGCGTTTCTTGAAGTTTGAGGCCATTTACTCGAGTTTGATTCATGGAATTGATGCACATTCATGTCTCAGATGTTGGTGGATGTATTGGGACTCTTTTGGACGAATCTAGAAGTTTCTAGAACCCCTACATGGCTGTAAGTTTGGAGGATACATGAATTTGGGGATGAGTTGAACCATGGTGTGTTAGGTGGAATGGATAGGATTTGGGGGGTGTAATTTTGGGAGTTGATTGCCATTATGTTTTCCCTAGTTCCCAGGGCTTTCAAAGCTTCATTTGGAACTCCCAAATTCAACCATTACATCAAGTAATCAGTCCCCAAAACCACTCATACACACTAATCCGAAAATTCCATTCTTCTTGAGTGTTGGTGAGAGTTGAAGGATATTCTTCATTGTTCCAGAGAGTTTAGGCGAGTTCAAGCATTCCAATCTCTTCTCCTACGTCTAGGTAAGGTTTCTATACCAATTCCTTGTTCCTTACTTCGGATTCTAAGCCCTAATATCAAGTTTTTCTCCAAACACCTCAAAATAGGATTCGTTCGGTAGATCTTGGAAGTGAGAGGCTGTTCCGGACGAGTTTGAGGGTTCAACCAAGGAGGATTTCGACACTACACTCTTGAGAAGTAAGTTAGTGTTGTGCATCTCGAATTTTAGAGCTTTTGGTTGAGTATTCTTTGAGTTGTAGTTCGATTTTCATCCTATGCCAAAACTGTCTTTTAGGGTTTCTTCCGAGTAGAGTTTATTGTTGTGCATTTCTCGCCTAGATCCTTTCGTTTTTGGAAGAACTTGTCTAAATGAAAAATGTTCCTAACACTTTAAAGATGACCTCTGTAAATTTTCATAATTTTTGGACTTGATTTGGTCGTCGAAAATAGATCTGGTATTTTCTGCTGCACATGTTGACAGATTTCAATTTCTAGCATGTTCAGTTTTGTAGTTCGTATTTCTCCTAGCTATGGACGTTTTTGATGGTTAGTTTCTTCATGAAAATTGTTCATCTATGTGTCTAGTTTACTCCTGTGAAATTTCAGAATTTTTGGATCAACCTTCGAATTGTTATGGATTTTTAAGTAAGCTGTGGTCGGATGAACAGTGGTCTTTGCACCCTTTGAAAACAAGTTCTGTAATGATTTTTTTTGAGCAACTTAGAGTCCGAATTTGCTAAGGCCTATTTCTGAGAAAAACGTTTATTTTGATGTCTCCTAGCAGCTGTAAAATTTTCAGAATGTTTCACGAAGTTTTACTACATTTCCTAATACGATTTTGAAAACTGTTACGGTGTGGTCTTACCGGTAAAATTTGGTTTCGTACGTTTCGATGGTTATTGAGTCGATTGCTACTCTTTTATGAATCTTATGAATTCTGGAAATGTAGACATGTGTTGTAAGGATTAAAATGTGGATTTTGAAACTTTGTGAATTTTGATCGAGTTAGATGCCCAATTTTGGAGGGTAAGTGCACTTGGTGTGGGCTCGTTGGGCCGCCCCCTCTTTTTGGTGGTCAAAACGGCGCCAAGGAAATATTATTATGTTGCGTGATTGTATGAGTCTATACTCCTAGGTGTATCCGTAGGGGTTACCTAGGGCTCCGGAGTGTGTCTGTATAGGGTCCGCTGCTCTCACATTGTGGATACCGTCGGCTTGTGGACATAAGTGCCCAAGCGGGTAATTGATCCCAAACGGCTAAGGCCCTGGATCGTTGATACCGGCAGCTTGTGGACATAAGCGCCCAAGCGGGTAATGGTTTGGATGTCCTCGATCAAAATGAACATTGGTGTGGTAAAGCGTAAAAAGAAATCCCCGTAAATTATTTTTACTCGTTCGTTAAATTAAATTCCCAACTTTTTATTACTCTTCTAAATCTTTAAATTTTGTTATGCTATACATTAACTTACGCAGTACCGTTTGTACTGATAAATTGTTATTTCCTATTTTTCGCAGAGTAAGTGATGGAGCATTGGGATGGGATTCTCAAAAATAAAGACTTGTCGCATTTTACTGTTGTTTTAAATTTCTGCACTGGACTTTGATACTGGACTTTGGACTTTGGTTTTTGGCCGTCTGTTTGGCCCTCATTTTTATTTGTTTTTAGCTTCCGCACTGATTATTACTGTGATGCATGAGATACTCTGGTTTTAGTTCGGGCATGATTGAATGGTTTTTAAATTGTTTTGAAAAATTGATTCAACTTAGCCTTAGCATTTTTCTAGATGAGCTCGACTTGGGTCGGGTCTTGTTTAGAAAAGTGTGGCGGTAATGCCCTGGCATGGGAAATCAAATCCGGGGTGTTACAAAGTGGTATCAGAGCCCGAAAATTTTAAAGCTATTATTTTTCGGCCCACTATAGAGGCCCAACTTATTCAATATTATTTTTAAGCATTTTGAGTATTATTTCCATGGAAAAAGGGAATTTTATTTTTGAAACCCATGGAAAAGTATATCTTGCAAATTCGACAAGTCTTAAAAACTTAGTACTATTTTTGGGGGGAAGCATATGCATTAACAAAGTTATTTTTTTATGTGTGGCATATCGCTTAATGTAAAATTTGCATGATTAGATGGCCGACCCGAGGTTACAAGATTCCATCATGCGTTTATTGTGCTCCATGTCGGATATCACGCACGAACTTCGCCATATCTCTAGGGATGCCGCAAACGATAGAAATAGGATTGTGGCTATAGAGGAGAGGATGGAGGCTATGACCATTAGGAGTACCCAGATGGCTGCTCGCCATGATGCTCTTGCAGCCGAGTTCGAGGATTGCCGACACCACGTGCATATGCTGCAGGGACGTATATTTGCGTTGGAGGAGGTCATTGTTGGGCTGCAAAACCAGCTTAACCCCGAGCCAGAGATGGAAGAGGAGGAAGAGTTTGACCCCGATGAGTTCATCAACGTTGAAGAAGAAGAGGACCCCGAGGAGGTTGTGGAGAACCCTCCACTGCCTCTTGATACCGACGAGGAGGTAGAGGCCGACCGTAGGATGCTCGGCTACTCTCCGGACTATTTGCTTTAGGGGTTGCGTGTGGTTTCTGTGATGGACTCCGTTATTTGCTTTTGCTAGTTTCTGATTATTGCGTATTCGTATATTCACATTTTGTTACCATATAGTTATCACATTTTACGTAGTGATAACTTAGTAAGTATATCATGATGTAACCCTCGCTGTTATCACATTTTACGTAGTATATCATGATGTAACCCTCGCTGTTAAAGCATTTTATCTAGTGGAATTCGTATTTAGTATTTCTCTTTCCTTCCTTGCCCATTTCAGTGGTCTTTAGCACTTAGAACCTATGAGATTGAGTTCTAACCATAGTCTAACTCGGCTATTAACTTTCATCTAACCGCGAATCTAACATCTGCGTGCTTGATCATCAGAATGCCGCCCAGAGGGAGACCTAGAGCTGAGATCCCAGTGAATGAGAACGTTAATGCTCCAGCCGATGCGAACCCGCCGAATCCGGGAGTTCAAGCTAACCCTGTTCCCAACGCACTTGATGAGAAGTTGAGGACAGTTGAGCAAGTCCTCGTTGCTCTAGGAAACGCTGAAGTCAACCGAGCTCAAGCAGCAGTACCACCCCCAGCAGCTCGAATAAATTATCTGGCGATGGTAAACCCTTACCAGCCGCCTCATTACGAGGGACAGGAGGATCCCGCGAAGTTGGAGGATTGGCTAAGGACTTTTGACAACCTGCTTACCGCCATCAGGTGTCCCGCGAATGAGAAAGTTGGTGTGGCTGTGTACTACTTGAGCGGAGAAGCTGACGAATGGTGGCAAAACCACCAAGAAGGACTTGCTGATGGTGAACATGCCTACTTCTGGGAAGAGTTTAAGGAGATGATGAGGGAAAGGTTCTATCCCCTCAGCACAAAGACTGCTAAATATGAGGAATTCATAAATCTCCGACAAGGCACCCAGACAGTTCAAGAATACTATGCGAAGTTTAAAGAGCTCGTCCGATTCGCTCCAAGGCTGGTACCAACCGATGCTGATAAAGCCCAGAAATTCGAGATGGGGCTGAATCTCAGCATCAGAGAGATCTTGGTTGGCGGACAGCACACTACTCTGCAAGCTGTTTACGATCGTGCAGTGGCAATTGCACGAGTACAGCAGCTGAAGCGCAAGGACCATGGAGAGGCGAGCAAGGGCCTAAACAATTTCGATAAAAAGAACCGGAACAACAACTCTGGAAATCACTTCAGAAGGGGGAATGACCAAGGGAGGAATGATGGTCATAGGAAGCCAGATAACAGAGAGCTCAACCGAGGAGGCCAAGGAGGTTGGAGGCCGGATAACCAGGGCGCCTTCATACCCAGATGCCGGGAATGCAACATTCCACACTTGGTGCGTGAATGCCAAAGACCGGGGCATTGTTACCGGTGTGGCCGAGAAGGCCACATGAAAAAGGAATGCCGGACGAGGGAGGATCGCATTGACAAAAGGTTGGACCTGATAAACCGTCCTCAGGGCAACAGGCCAGCCGGGCCAAACCAGCAGGACAACCAAGGGCAAAGATTCCCGCAGGCACAGAGGCCACCTCAGAATCCAAACCAGCATGGAAATCAAGGGAGGCCAGTAGGACGCCTGAACGTGATAAACCAAGCTGACTTAGCTGCTCAAGGCGATGTGATCGAAGGTACGTTTACTGCTTTAAGCGTACCTGTCAAGGTCTTATTGGACTCAGGAGCGAGTTGCTCTTTGATTTCCACGAGAATTGTATCTGCGTTAGATCTACCAGCTCCGAATAACATTAACTTAGGAATCCAATTACCATCGGGTAAGGTAGTATCGTGTTCCAAACGATATGACGGGATCCCGATAGTAATCAAGAACACTGAATTCTTTGCGAATCTCATAGAATTTGACCTTAAGGATTTCGACATCATTTTGGGAATGGATTGGTTGACGAGGTACAAGGCTATCATCGAGTGCCAGAAGCAGAAGATCTCGCTGGCGAAGAGTCGCGGAAAGAAGGTCATTTACTATATGCAGCCTCAGAAGAAGGGTGCCAAGATAGTAAATGCATTAAAGTTCTGCAATCTCATGCAGAAGGGATACCAACTGTACGCGTGCTACGTGCATAATCTGGAAGGCGAGGAGAACAAGATCGATAGTATCCCCGTCGTGAACGAATACCCAGATGTCTTCCCGGAAGATATCCCAGGAATGCCTCCTGAGCGAGAAGTAGAGTTCGCGATCGATCTCGTGCCCGGAATCGAACCGGTGTCAAAGGCACCATATCGCATGGCGCCTGCTGAGATGAAGGAGCTGAAAGAACAACTCGAGGAGTTGTTATCAAAGGGGTATATTCGGCCGAGCACATCACCATGGGGAGCTCCAGTCCTGTTTGTGAAAAAGAAGGACGGCGGACTCCGATTGTGCATCGACTACCGAGGTCTTAATCAAGTGACGATTAAGAACAAGTACCCGCTACCTAGGATCGAAGATCTCTTCGATCAACTGAAAGGAGCGTCGGTATTTTCAAAAGTTGATCTAAGGTCGGGATACCACCAATTGCGTATCGCCGAGAACGATATACCCAAGACAACATTTCGAACAAGATATGGACACTACGAATTCACCGTAATGTCCTTCGGTCTGACTAATGCTCCCGCAGTATTCATGAACCTCATGAATAGCGTTTTCCGAGAGTTACTAGACACATGTGTAGTCGTATTCATCGACGACATCCTAGTTTACTCGAGGAATGAGGAAGAGCATAGTAGTCATTTGCACCAAGTACTCGGACTTTTGAGGAAGAATAAACTCTACGCGAAGCTGTCTAAGTGCGAGTTTTGGAAGAATGAAGTCGCTTTTCTAGGTCATATAGTATCGGCTAAAGGAGTATCAGTCGACCCGGCGAAGATATCAGCAGTGTCTGATTGGCCGGCACCAACAAACCAGACCGAGGTAAGAAGTTTCCTAGGTCTAGCCGGATACTACCGAAGATTCGTGAAAGACTTTTCTAAAATTGCGAGACCAATGACCCAACTGCTGAAGAAAGGATTGAAGTTTGATTGGACAGCTGAGTGTGAGCAGTCATTCCGTGAGCTTAAGGGGAGACTCACATCAGCACCGGTCTTAGCATTGCCATCAGAAGCTGAGGATTATGAGGTGTATAGCGACGCCTCGAAAGAAGGTCTTGGTTGCGTGCTAATGCAAAACCAAAGGGTGATTGCTTATGCATCAAGTCAACTCAAGACACACGAGGTAAACTACCCGACACATGATCTGGAACTAGCAGCGGTAGTGTTCGCTCTTAAGATCTGGCGACACTATCTATATGGACGAACTTGTCGGATGTTTACAGATCACAAGAGCCTCAAGTATATATTTACTCAGAAAGAGTTAAATATGAGGCAGAGGAGATGGCTCGAGCTGATCAAGAATTACGATCTGGATATAGCCTACCATGAAGGCAAGGCGAACGTCGTAGCAGACGCGTTGAGTCGCAAGACGAGGCACACGGCGAACACACTCATTCTACCTTCGGAACTGTATATGGACCTAGCTAAGTTAGATACTGAACTAGTCCATTATGGAACTGTGGTGGTGTAACACCCGAGGAAAAACAAATTCAAATTGTTTTGAACTACGTCATGACTTGATCCCTTCACAGGGTACGTAGGCAGCTTAGAACTAATTTCTAAGTTCAGTCACGAAATAAATCACAAAATACATCACGAATTAGACCACAAGGACGATAGGGGATGTTGAAACCAATTTAGACTAGGCTAAGTAGGACCCGGAAATGTTGCGATCGATAAGCCGGACTCGTAACAAGATTAAGGAGAAGATTCCGCAACGAAGACGCCCCAGGGAATCGAGCTAACACGTAGAAAACCGATAGGGGAAAGCGAGGGAAGACCCGACGGAACACGCGGAGCCGAACCGGCCGGTCCGGACGGCCCGCGCTGTCCGCGCGCCGCCGCGCGGCCACCGCGCGGCCAAGGGCGTCGCGACGCCAGGCCTGGCACGCGTGCTCCGCGCGGCCATAGGGGTGGGTGCGCGCCACCTCCGCGCCAGAGGGGCTGAAGGTGTAATCTTTCCATTCGGGGGTGATTTTCTTGCCGAAATTACAACTCCCTTCGAGGGAAACCAAATCCCAGACGTGAGGGAGACTTAGGGGCGGTTGGGGGTGCCTCCAAACCCTAGACTTACAGAAACTACTCCCACATTACTCCCAAACTTCCTCCGCAAGCCGAAACTCTTCCGACGACACTTTCCGGCAAGCATTCCGGCGACGACGAGGCGAGAGGAACCAAGCCCTGCCCTCTAGACTCTTGGTAAGCCATGGTTAAACATTTTAATTCGTCCATAACACTTAGAAACTCGAAATCTAACCCGTTTCCTTTACTACGATTTCACGCCGGAAAACGAACGAAAAGCGATCGGAAGGAATGGCCGTTCGTCGCGACCCTAGAGCATCCGGATACCCACCCCAGTAATCCTAATCTTCATATCTGTAAGTTAAAACCTTACTCACAAATTTTCGTGGTTGTTTGTTGTTTAAATCTCGAGATATAGGCTTGTAACAAAAATCGGTTTTCAAAAACCCTATTTTCGTCCAATTTTAAAGACTCGCCAAAAACTCGACCTTCGGGAATTCAAACCGAAAACTTTTGAACATAAAAGTTGTTTCTAACACCTTTATCTATCTTGTGGCCAAATTTCAGCCATTGACATTAAGTTTTGCTATCCCAATTTTCGCCATGAACTTTCTGTATCAAACCGAACGATTCAAATCTGTGACAGATTCCTTCATTCAACTTGATGCATGTTTTTCACCCATTTTTCGAATGATTTAACTTTGCATTTCTAAACAAAAGTTGTAGATAATTGTGTCTAGATTATGCCTACAAAATTTCACGAATTTTGGTGTTCAATTGATATGTCAATCGGCCAAGTTTTTAGAACTGTTTTGAATTCGTTTTAAGGGCCATGAGTATGCAGTGAGTTGCACTCGATTTTTGAGTACCAAGAATTCATTATTTCCAAAAACTTAAAACATGAAAGTTGTTCCTTAATGTGTCGTGTAGTTACTGTAAAAATTTCACATCGATTGGTTTTGAAATGAATTTTTAATCGGCGTTACACGAACCTGTGACGAAAACAGTTTTTAAGACGTAAATTATTCTTTGCAATAAACTCAAATTTCAACTCACTTCGGAACCTTATTTCCAAAAACTTAAAACATGAAAGTTGTTCGTGTGTGTGTTTTTGAATTACTGGCCAAGTTTCAGAATTTTTGGAGGAAAAACGAATTTTAAATTAAGAAAGGCGTAAACTGCCTCGAATAGGATTTTTCGAACTTGAGAAAACTCGAACTATGAAAACGCGATATCGATCCTTTGATAACTTTGAAATACGAACTTTCGAAAAATCCCGTTCACTAGGCTGAGCCGATCTTCATACTATCATTATCTTTGAGACTGCCTCGTTAGTGGTCTCCTTACTATCTGAGATTGCCTCGTTAGTGATCTCGCGCGCTGTATTTGTGGATCGCCTCGTTAGTGGTCCTACTATCTTTTTGGATCGCCTCGTTAGTGGTCCTACTATCTTTGAGACTGCCTCGTTAGTGGTCTCCCATTGTTTGGACTGCCTTGTTAGTGGTCCTATGTTGAGATTGCCTCGTTAGTGATCTCCCGGTATGGTGTCCTCTTCTTAGTTTACGGGATGAAAAGTAAAAGACTCGTGTGAGTGTTACATTATGCTTAAATCGTAATTATCCTGTCTTTATTTACGTATTTAAAATTTATGCATCTTAAATTATGCTTTAAATTTCGCTCTTTAAATTAAGTTCTTTAATCATGATTTTCCGCTGCTAATAAATCATGTAATTTTTAAATTCTCGTACGGTAAGCGAAATCTTTAGTTTAAACACTTGTAACCCCTTTTATTTGTTAGTTAGGGATTAACTTACTCAGTATATTTTTATACTGACAACCGTTGTCATTTTTCTTTTACAGAGTATGTCGAGTGACGCATACGCATGCACTTGGGGGGAATTATTTATGAACATTTTAAATTTCTGCATCGTACTGTTTTTACCGGGTCTGTTAAACCCGAGGATTTGGCCATGTTGGCCGTGATTTTGCTTTCCGCTGCACTTCCTTTATTTACTTTTCGCGCATGATGATTACTACTATCGTATTAAGTATTATAAATTTCCGGACTAAATCTTGAAATGTTTTTAAATCTTTTCATACCCACAAGCCTTGCATTTCCTTAGCAAGCTCGGGAAGCCGTGTCTTACTAGGGAAATGCGGCGGTGACATCCCGGCCTGGGTTATCAAATCCGGGGTGTTACAAGTTGGTATCAGAGCCCGGAAAATTTTTAAAGCTACTACTATTATTTTAAACCAATATTTTTAAGCCCAAGTGTTATTTCTTTTAAATTATTTATTTGACTACTAGTACTATTTTTAGCCCAAAAAAAAAATCTATAATCCTTTTTACATAGCCCAAATCTTAGCCCAAGAAATATTAAATTTTGGCCCACTATAGAGGCCCAATCTTTAGCAATTTATTTTAAACTAAATTTTATGGGGAAGGGACTTGCACTTGCATGTTGCATATAGATTTAAATTTATGCATACCTTAACGTTACCTGAAAAACGTCTAACTCTAACCTACCTTGTTAACACTAGATGGCTTCCCCAAACGTGAACATGATCAAACCTACTAATGAGGTTGATTGAAGCATACCTAGAATCTCCTCAAAACGTGAACAACTTTAGACTAAGGGTAGAGCAAATGGAAGCTAACTTGGGCCACCTAACTAATCTGGGCCAAGCAGGACACCAAGATATAACCCAACTCCAAGTCCAAATCAACGAACTCCAGACCCGCGAGACTGAGCTTCGGACCCAGATTGACGACGTAGAGACCCAAGCAGGGGTCTTGGGACATCAACTGCATCACCTGAAGGATGATCTGCTTCCACCTGCCCCACTCAACCCAGGAACTCCTCCTGTCACTAGCCTCGTTATTGACCCTGTCGCTGTCCCTGCAGCCGTCCACACCCCAGTTGCATTCGTTGATCCTGCTCCTGTTGCTGGGCCCAGTTGGCCAGCCAGCCCAGTGTTCCATGGGCCCCTTGGCACGGGCACCATCGAGGAATCAAGTGATGAGGATGACCCCATGGAGGACCCGACCACCTACCCTTCGCAGGATTAGAGATTTTTGATGCATTATTCCCATTGTTCTCCTTTTCTATTTTCCCAAAACTATTTTCAGGATCTTTGCTATTTGTCGCTTGTATCGAAACAAAAACTTCTACTGAGCAATAAAGTCACAAAAACTTATTTTATACACCCTCTTTATATCTTAACAAAGCGCCGACAGACAAACAACGCATCTATTTCTGCATAACAAAACGACAAGTACCTCAGACCCTAAACCCTAAACGACTGAATAAATAAATGCAAATACTGACCAACTCCTGATTAGCACCATACAATTCAGCAAGACTTTTTTTTTCCACTTTATCGAATCTCCCTGAACTTTACACCTTCCTCGGTTGTAACAGGATGGCACCTCGAGGACGACCAAGGCCCTTCCCTGCCACCCCCAACACCCACGGCACGCCGGGACAACCCAATGAGCAGGCACCTGACGCGGAGATGCCAAACCCGGCAGGACCAATGCCTAACCCTGCGGAAGGGCGATTGAGAAATATGGAAGAGTTACTAATCGCACTGGGTAATGCTTACGTTAACCAGGGTGGAGCTGCCGCGGCGCCACCACCAGAAGCGAGGATCAACTACTTGGCTGCGGTGAACCCCTACCGACCACCTTACTACGTCGGGGAGGAAGACCCCGCTAAGCTGGAAGAATGGTTGAGAACCTTCGACAAATTGCTAAAGGCGGTAAGATGCCCGGAGGGGGAGAAGGTCCACGTGGCCTCGTACTATCTGGGTGGCGAGGCCGACGACTGGTGGCAGGCTACCCAAGGGAAGCTGGCGGAGGATGATGAACCTTACTCGTGGAACGAGTTCATGGAGTTACTCCGGGAGCGCTTCTACCCGATGAGTACTAAGGCAGCACTGTACGAGGAGTTCTCATCCCTGAAGCAGGGAGAGAAATCTGTTCAAGAATACTATGCACGGTTTAAGGAATTGGTGAGATTTGCGCCCAGGATGGTACCTACTGACGGGGAGAAGGCGCAAAAGTTCGAAATGGGTTTGAACTTGTCGATTCGGGAGGTGATCACTGGGGTTAACTACCCGGACCTGCAATCTGTCTACGATCGTGCAGTAGCAGTGGCACGAGTGCAACAGCTAAAGAGGAAGGCTGCTGGGGAATCCAGCCGAGGGGCGCAAGGCCCAGACAAGAGGAACAGGGATAACCGGACAAGCAACACTTCTGGCGGGGACAACTTTCGGCGAGGGCCGAACGGGAATGCTCAGAACAACAATGGTCGGAATGTCAACCAAGGAGGGCGAGTGCCGCCGTGCCCACGATGTGGCAGGCCGCACCTGGTAAGGAGGTGTCCTCAGATGGGCGAGTGCTTCCGGTGCGGCCGAATTGGCCATCGGAGGGAGGAATGTCGAACCCGACTCGAGAACATCACGAAAAGAGAAGACTTGGTCATTGGACCTAACGAGCCGTTCAACCAGGGAGGTAGGAATGGCAACAACCAAGGATATCGGCCTCCTCCGAATCCGAACCAACGCCCTCCGAACCAGCAGCAAAATGCAAACCCAAATCAAAACCAGCCAGCCAATCAAGGGAGGCCGATGGGGAGGTTGAACGTGATCAACCAGGCTGACATACCCGCGCAGGGTGACGTGATGGCAGGTACTTTCCATGTCCTAAGTACTCCACTTAGAGTCTTATTTGATTCCGGAGCCAGTTGCTCGATTGTATCTTCGAGAGTCGTAACTGAACTAGATCTACCTAAGTGCGAGATAATTAGCTTAGGCATCCAACTGCCCTCTGGAGAAGTAATAGCATGCTCTAAACGCTACAATGGAATACCTATAGTGATAAAGAACGTAGAGTTTTTCGCAAACTTGGTAGAGTTCAACGTCAGGGACTTTGACGTCATACTAGGAATGGATTGGCTAACCCGGTATAAGGCCGTGATCGAATGCCAAAAGCAAAAGATCACGCTGTCAAAAAGTAGGGGGAAAAGAGTCATCTTCTACTCTCAACCCCCTAAGAAATCTAACAAGTTAATCAACGTCCTAGAGTTAGGTAGCCTAATGCGTAAGGGCCACGCGCTATACGCATGCTACGTTCACAACCTCGAGGCTGAAGGGGTAAAGATAGACAACATTCCGGTGGTGAGAGAGTACCCGGATGTGTTCCCAGAGGACGTTCCTGGCATGCCCCCTGAGAGGGATCTCGAGTTCACCATAGATCTTATCCCGGGAACGGAACCTGTATCAAAGGCTCCTTACCGCATGGCACCGCCGGAGATGAAGGAGCTAAAGGAACAGCTCGAAGAATTGCTGGAAAAGGGATATATCCGACCGAGTACGTCTCCATGGGGAGCACCGGTCTTATTCGTCAAAAAGAAGGATGGGAGTCTGAGACTGTGTATTGACTATAGGGGACTTAATCAAGTCACTATCAAGAACAAGTATCCGTTGCCCAGAATCGAGGATCTGTTTGACCAGCTGAAGGGAGCTACTGTGTTCTCCAAGATCGACCTGCGATCGGGATATCATCAGCTGCGAATTGCTGAGAAGGACATCCCAAAGACAGCGTTCAGGACTCGCTACGGACACTACGAATTCACAGTCCTGTCATTCGGACTGACGAATGCCCCGGCGATGTTCATGAACCTCATGAACAACGTGTTCCGAGGACTGTTAGATCAATGCGTAGTGGTATTCATAGACGACATCTTGGTCTACTCAAGGGACGAGGAAGAACATTCCAAGCACTTACATAAAGTGCTGAGGATCCTCCGAGAAAATCAGCTATATGGGAAGTTGTCCAAATGCGACTTCTGGCTGAGGGAGGTAACATTCCTTGGGCATATCGTATCCGCCAGCGGAGTGGCGGTAGACCCGGCGAAAATCTCGGCTGTAACCGGGTGGGTACCCCCGAAGAGCCCAACGGAGATAAGAAGCTTTCTCGGACTGGCGGGCTACTACAGGTGATTTGTCCAAGATTTCTCCAAAATCGCCCGCCCATTGACCCAACTGCTGAAGAAGGGGGTGAAGTATGACTGGACTGGCGAGTGCGAAGCCGCATTCCAGGAGCTGAAGAAACGACTTACCACGGCGCCGGTGTTGGCGTTACCATCAGAGGATGGAGACTTCGAGGTGTATAGCGACGCCTCGAGAGAAGGACTGGGATGCGTACTGATGCAGGATCAAAAGGTCATAGCGTACGCATCACGACAGCTGAAACCGCACGAGCAAAACTACCCGACGCACGACCTGGAACTGGCCGCGGTCGTGTTCGCCCTGAAAATCTGGAGACACTACCTCTATGGGCGGAAGTGTCGGATGTTTACCGACCATAAGAGCCTCAAGTACATATTCACGCAAAGAGAACTGAACTTGAGGCAGAGGAGATGGTTGGAGTTGATCAAAGATTACGACCTAGAAGTCGCGTATCACGAGGGCAAGGCCAACGTCGTGGCCGACGCCTTGAGTCGGAAGGCGCAACATGTCACGAACTCACTGGTGATACCGGCCGAATTGTACAGAGATTTGGCGAAACTAAGCCTGGAACTGGTGCAGCCCGGTACGGTAACCGAGGTCGTCAACGCGATGGTAGTAAGCCCTACCGTATTCGAAGAAATACGACTCGCTCAATCGAGTGACGAACAGATGGAGGAAATAAGGAGAAGCATTGCCGAAGGAAAGGCAGTAGATTTCCAGATTCACGAGGACGGGAGCATCCGCTTCAGGGGAAGATGGTGTATACCGCGGGAGTCCGCAGATCTGAAGAAGAAGGTGATGGAGGAAGGCCATAGCACCCCCTACTCGGTCCACCCCGGAGGGGATAAGCTGTACAAGGACTTAAAGAAAAATTATTGGTGGCCGAACATGAAGAGAGAGGTGGCCGAATTCGTGGCAAGGTGCCTTACCTGCCAGAAGATCAAGGCAGTACGGCAAAAGCCCTTAGGATTAATGCAACCATTGGAGATCCCAAGCTGGAAGTGGGATAGCATCTCCATGGATTTTGTTTCAGGGTTGCCACGATCGCCAAAAGGAATGAATAAGATCTGGGTGATCGTGGATAGGTTAACGAAGGCCGCCATTTTCATCCCGATGAAGGACACTTGGACAATGGACCAACTAGCAAGAGCATACATAGACAATGTGGTACGCCGGCACGGGGTGCCGCATGACATCATCTCGGATAGGGATAGCAGATTCGTCTCCCAGTTTTGGACCAAGCTGCAAGAAGCTCTGGGGACGCAGATAAAGATGAGTACGGCGTTCCACCCTATGACGGATGGACAGACGGAGCGAACTATACAGACGCTGGAGGACATGTTGAGGGCTTGTGTGTTGGAATTCAAGGGAAGTTGGGAGCACCATTTACCCTTGATCGAGTTCTCCTATAACAACAGTTACCATGCGAGCATCGGCATGGCGCCCTTCGAGGCACTGTATGGACGAAGATGCCGGAGCCCATTGAGTTGGGAAGAGAACGATCGAGTAATGACAGTAGGGCCACAACTGGTGGAGGACATGGCTCAGCAAGTTAAGGTTATCCAGGGGAAGATGAGAGCCGCTCAGGACCGGCAAAAGAGTTATGCGGACGTGAGACGGCAGGACTTGGAATTTCAAGTCGGTGACAAGGTCATGCTGAAGGTCTCGCCAATGAAGGGCGTAATGCGCTTTGGCAAGCGGGGGAAACTGAGCCCACGATACATAGGGCCATATGAGATCCTAGAGAGAGTAGGGAATCTGGCGTACCGGCTGGCGCTGCCGCCTCAACTAGCACGCGTCCATAACGTGTTTCACGTTTCCCAGCTAAAGAAGTATGTGCCCGACACGTCGCATGTACTCCAACCGGACGTAATCGAATTGGATGATGACTTGACCTATGAAGAAACCCCGGTGCAAATACTCGACTACAAGGAAAGGGTGACAAGTAATAAAACTGTAAAGATGGTCAAGGTCCTGTGGTCCAACCACGAGACGGAGACGGCAACCTGGGAATTGGAAGCCGACATGAGGCAATGTTACCCTACCCTCTTCCAAGACGACCCGACCACAGTTATGGGGACATAACTGTATTCTTAAGGAGGGGAGGATGTAACACCCGAGGAAAAACAAATTCAAATTGTTTTGAACTACGTCATGACTTGATCCCTTCACAGGGTACGTAGGCAGCTTAGAACTAATTTCTAAGTTCAGTCACGAAATAAATCACAAAATACATCACGAATTAGACCACAAGGACGATAGGGGATGTTGAAACCAATTTAGACTAGGCTAAGTAGGACCCGGAAATGTTGCGATCGATAAGCCGGACTCGTAACAAGATTAAGGAGAAGATTCCGCAACGAAGACGCCCCAGGGAATCGAGCTAACACGTAGAAAACCGATAGGGGAAAGCGAGGGAAGACCCGACGGAACACGCGGAGCCGAACCGGCCGGTCCGGCCGGCCCGCGCTGTCCGCGCGCCGCCGCGCGGCCAAGGGCGTCGCGACGCCAGGCCTGGCACGCGTGCTCCGCGCGGCCATAGGGGTGGGTGCGCGCCACCTCCGCGCCAGAGGGGCTGAAGGTGTAATCTTTCCATTCGGGGGTGATTTTCTTGCCGAAATTACAACTCCCTTCGAGGGAAACCAAATCCTAGACGTGAGGGAGACTTAGGGGCGGCTGGGGGTGCCTCCAAACCCTAGACTTACAGAAACTACTCCCACATTACTCCCAAACTTCCTCCCCAAGCCGAAACTCTTCCGACGACACTTTCCGGCAAGCATTCCGGCGACGACGAGGCGAGAGGAACCAAGCCCTGCCCTCTAGACTCTTGGTAAGCCATGGTTAAACATTTTAATTCGTCCATAACACTTAGAAACTCGAACTCTAACCCGTTTCCTTTACTACGATTTCACGCCGGAAAACGAACGAAAAGCGATCGGAAGGATTGGCCGTTCGTCGCGACCCTAGAGCATCCGGATACCCACCCCAGTAATCCTAATCTTCATATCTGTAAGTTAAAACCTTACTCACAAATTTTCGTGGTTGTTTGTTGTTTAAATCTCGAGATATAGGCTTGTAACAAAAATCGGTTTTCAAAAACCCTATTTTCGTCCAATTTTAAAGACTCGCCAAAAACTCGACCTTCGGGAATTCAAACCGAAAACTTTTCAACATAAAAGTTGTTCCTAACACCTTTATCTATCTTGTGGCCAAATTTCAGCCATTGACATTAAGTTTTGCTATCCCAATTTTCGCCATGAACTTTCTGTATCAAACCGAACGATTCAAATCTGTGACAGATTCCTTCATTCAACTTGATGCATGTTTTTCACCCATTTTTCGAATGATTTAACTTTGCATTTCTAAACAAAAGTTGTAGATAATTGTGTCTAGATTATGCCTACAAAATTTCACGAATTTTGGTGTTCATTTGATATGTCAATCGGCCAAGTTTTTAGAACTGTTTTGAATTCGTTTTAAGGGCCATGAGTATGCAGTGAGTTGCACTCGATTTTTGAGTACCAAGAATTCATTATTTCCAAAAACTTAAAACATGAAAGTTGTTCCTTAATGGGTCGTGTAGTTACTGTAAAAATTTCACATCGATTGGTTTTGAAATGAATTTTTAATCGGCGTTACACGACCTGTGACGAAAACAGTTTTTAAGACGTAAATTATTCTTTGCAATAAACTCAAATTTCAACTCACTTCGGAACCTTATTTCCAAAAACTTAAAACATGAAAGTTGTTCGTGTGTGTGTTTTTGAATTACTGGCCAAGTTTCAGAATTTTTGGAGGAAAAACGAATTTTAAATTAAGAAAGGCGTAAACTGCCTCGAATAGGATTTTTCGAACTTGAGAAAACTCGAACTATGAAAACGCGATATCGATCCTTTGATAACTTTGAAATACGAACTTTCGAAAAATCCCGTTCACTAGGCTGAGCCGATCTTCATACTATCATTATCTTTGAGACTGCCTCGTTAGTGGTCTCCTTACTATCTGAGATTGCCTCGTTAGTGATCTCGCGCGCTGTATTTGTGGATCGCCTCGTTAGTGGTCCTACTATCTTTTTGGATCGCCTCGTTAGTGGTCCTACCATCTTTGAGACTGCCTCGTTAGTGGTCTCCCATTGTTTGGACTGCCTCGTTAGTGGTCCTATGTTGAGATTGCCTCGTTAGTGATCTCCCGGTATGGTGTCCTCTTCTTAGTTTACGGGATGAAAAGTAAAAGACTCGTGTGAGTGTTACATTATGCTTAAATCGTAATTATCCTGTCTTTATTTACGTATTTAAAATTTATGCATCTTAAATTATGCTTTAAATTTCGCTCTTTAAATTAAGTTCTTTAATCATGATTTTCCGCTGCTAATAAATCATGTAATTTTTAAATTCTCGTACGGTAAGCGAAATCTTTAGTTTAAACACTTGTAACCCCTTTTATTTGTTAGTTAGGGATTAACTTACTCAGTATATTTTTATACTGACAACCGTTGTCATTTTTCTTTTACAGAGTATGTCGAGTGACGCATACGCATGCACTTGGGGGGAATTATTTATGAACATTTTAAATTTCTGCATCGTACTGTTTTTACCGGGTCTGTTAAACCCGAGGATTTGGCCATGTTGGCCGTGATTTTGCTTTCCGCTGCACTTCCTTTATTTACTTTTCGCGCATGATGATTACTACTATCGTATTAAGTATTATAAATTTCCGGACTAAATCTTGAAATGTTTTTAAATCTTTTCATACCCACAAGCCTTGCATTTCCTTAGCAAGCTCGGGAAGCCGTGTCTTACTAGGGAAATGCGGCGGTGACATCCCGGCCTGGGTTATCAAATCCGGGGTGTTACAGGTGGAGACAGTGAACGCCATAACATTTGAATCTACCGTATTTGACGAGATTCGAGAAGCCCAACCGGACAACGAGAATCTCCAGAGGATCAAAGGAAGAATTGGTGAAGGTAAGGCGGTAGGATTCGTGATCCATGAAGACGGAAGTGTCCGTTTTAAAGGAAGATGGTGCGTTCCTCATAAGTGCGAGGAATTGAAGAGAAGACTCATGGAAGAAGGCCACAGTACACCTTATTCAGTCCACCCTGGTGGGGATAAGTTGTACAAGGACTTAAAGAAAATCTATTGGTGGCCGCGGATGAAGAAGGATGTTGCCGACTTTGTGGCCAAGTGTATAACCTGCCAGAAGGTGAAGGCAGTGAGACAAAAACCGCTAGGATTGGTAAAGCCATTGGAGATCCCAAGCTGGAAGTGGGACAGCATCTCCATGGATTTTGTTTCAGGGTTGCCAAGATCTCCCCGAGGAATGAATAAGATTTGGGTAATAGTTGATCGGTTAACGAAGACCGCCATTTTCATACCAATGAAGGAAAATTGGTCGATGGATCAACTAGCTAAGGCATACATCGAGAACGTGGTCCGAAGGCACGGAGTACCGCACGATATTATCTCCGACCGAGATAGTAGATTCGTCTCCAACTTCTGGACTAAACTACAAGAAGCCTTAGGAACCCAAATCAAGATGAGCACAGCTTTTCATCCAATGACGGACGGTCAGACTGAGCGCACGATTCAGACGCTCGAAGACATGCTAAGAGCGTGTGTACTCGAATTCAAGGGAAGTTGGGAAGACCACTTGCCGTTGATTGAATTCTCGTACAACAACAGTCATCACGCTAGCATAGGCATGGCACCGTTCGAAGCGCTTTACGGACGGAAGTGTCGTAGTCCGTTGTGCTGGACGAAGGATGATGATTCGGTAGTTGTTGGACCGCAGCTCATTGAGGATATGAATAGCAAGATCAAGGTGGTTCAACAGAAAATGAAAGCCGCACAAGACAGACAGAAGAGTTACGCCGACACTAGGCGGCAAGAGTTGGAATTTGAGGTGGGAGACAAGGTCATGCTGAAAGTATCGCCCATGAAGGGGGTGATGCGATTCGGTAAATGAGGAAAGCTAAGTCCTCGCTACATCGGTCCGTACGAGATTTTGGATCGTGTAGGTACGTTGGCTTATCGTTTGGCACTTCCACCAGAGCTGTCGCGAGTGCACAACGTATTTCACGTTTCTCAATTAAAGAAATATGTGCACGACCCAACTCACGTGTTGCAACCCGACGTGATTGAGCTAGATGATGACTTGACATACGAAGAGTATCCGATCGAGGTGCTTGATGTCAAGGAAAGGGTCACAAGGAACAAGACCGTGAGGATGATGAAGATCCTATGGTCAAATCATGGCACCGATGAAGCAACATGGGAATTGGAAACGGATATGAAGCAGAGATATCCCAACCTTTTCCGAAGCGACTCAAGAGCAGTTATGGGGGCATAACTGCAGTCCTAAGGGGGAGAGGATGTGACACCCCGCGCAGAGTCGTCGCATGCGAGGTAAGAATTTTAAATTGCAAGCCTCAATAATTTCTATGTGCCAATTATTTTTTTTTTCCAAAGTACGACCCAACTTCGAGGACGAAGTTGATTTCTAAGGAGGGTAGACTGTAATACCCGAGAAATCAACATCGATTATTAAATCCGAAAAATTAATTAATTAAATTAATTAATTGGATTTAACTATCACAACCGAAATAATTCCGGGAGAGCGGAATTAAATATTTTCGGACGATAGTAACTCGAAGAGAGTTATCGGAGTATCCAACAATCACGGATAATCCAAGTATGATTTTTAAAAGATCAAAAATCATATTATAAAAAAAAAAAAAAAAGGGAAGAGAAAATCGCTGCCTGGGGTGGCGCGGTGGCGCGCCACCACCCCAGTAGCAGCGTTTCAAAACGCTGCTACGCGTTTCTTGAAGTTTGAGGCCATTTACTCGAGTTTGATTCATGGAATTGATGCACATTCATGTCTCAGATGTTGGTGGATGTATTGGGACTCTTTTGGACGAATCTAGAAGTTTCTAGAACCCCTACATGGCTGTAAGTTTGGAGGATACATGAATTTGGGGATGAGTTGAACCATGGTGTGTTAGGTGGAATGGATAGGATTTGGGGGGGTGTAATTTCGGGAGTTGATTGCCATTATGTTTTCCCTAGTTCCCAGGGCCTTCAAAGCTTCATTTGGAACTCCCAAATTCAACCATTACATCAAGTAATCAGTCCCCAAAACCACTCATACACACTAATCCGAAAATTTCATTCTTCTTGAGTGTTGGTGAGAGTTGAAGGATATTCTTCATTGTTTCAGAGAGTTTAGGCGAGTTCAAGCATTCCAATCTCTTCTCCTACGTCTAGGTAAGGTTTCTATACCAATTCCTTGTTCCTTACTTCGGATTCTAAGCCCTAACATCAAGTTTTTCTCCAAACACCTCAAAATAGGATTCGTTCGGTAGATCTTGGAAGTGAGAGGCTGTTCCGGATGAGTTTGAGGGTTCAACTGTAACACCCCGGTTTTTGGTAACCCAGGTCGGGATGTCACCGCCACATCTCCCTAGTAAGACACGGTTTCTCCGAGCTTACTAACGAGATGCAAGGCTAGGTATTGCAGTGTTTAAAACATTTAAAGCATTCAAAATAGCCCATACAATATAATTCAAAATTAATAATAGCAAAGCGCAGCGGAAATATTTAGTTTAGTACAGTATCGCAGCGGAAAATATAAAAAGGGCCGACATGGCCAAAACACGGGTTAAACAGGCCCGTTCATAATGTAGTCTACGTACGAAATTTAAAAACAAAATAAAAGTTCCCAAAATCCCATGCATGATTCGTGCTCACACATGCTCATTCCACATACTCTGTAAAGAAAGGAATAAAAATGGTTTTGATCAGCAAAATTGCTGAGTAAGTTAACACATGCATGATCGTAGGGTTTAAAAGCCATAACTTTAATAATTTATCAAAAGCATGATAATAACATAATATTTGATTTCATATAATCCATATCATATAGCACAATCTATCTCAGGCTCTATTTAATAACACATATCACATGGTTCAAGATAATAGCCATAATTTAAATAAAGCATTTAAATAATTTAATTTGACAACAATATCATTTAATCTAGTTTAATTTAATTTAGAATCCCCATTACATTCTCTATTTGGTATTTCAAAGTTTCACGATAAAAATCGCGATGTCAACAAGTTTAGCCGGTAGCCCGGCGGCCGCAGCCGTATCAGCCATACCCAGTACCACTCCGGAGCCTCGGGAAACCCATACGGATATTCACGAGAGTGTAGGCTCTAAGTTTCGCCGTTTTGGCAATATCACATTTCAAGTATAGCGCGCGGGGTCACCATCGTCCATTACGGCACGAAGTGAATCGTTAGGGGGCACCCTGCAGAGCACTCACCCCTAATTTTAATTTATCAAGTTTGTAAGGGGATTTAGTTTTTAAAATCTGCCTTCCAATGTATTAATTTAGAGATAATATCTCAATTCGTTTCAACCCTAAAGGTTAATTCCATGTTTCAACAAGATTTCAAAATTTCGTTTCGGTAAATCACAGTTTACTCCAAAATTCGTCTAGAATCAGATTTAATTCCAAAAATTCCAAAATTTCATATCTGACTCGGAAACATCAAGATCTACAACTTTCGTGTTTTAACTTTTTCAATCCGAGATACCTAAGTAGGTCAAAATCGCCAATTTCCGCATAACAAGAAATCTGTCCGAGTTTAAAGTGTCGCAGTTTACAAATTTCACATTCTACCATAACAATTCAACTCCAAATTTAATGAAATTTGACAGGGATCATCTTAAGACATTTATCTACAACTTTCATGTTCAGCCAAAGATCTAAAACAGCCTAGATCCTATGTCAAAAACGTGATCAAGATCATTCCTAAGTTCTGTCCAAGATTTCAAGATCTAAAATTAAACAGTTCGGTTTCAACGGGTTTTCACATATCCAATCAACTCCAAAAATTCTCAAATTTTTACAGTAGCTAGGTCTAAGTCTTAGGAACGTTTTTCGTGTTTTAAGTTTTTCCGTTTGAGTTCGTTTTAAGGGTCGTAAAAATTCACCAAATCTGTTGCGTCGGTAGAAAAACAAAAGTGGACAGATTTATGGTTCTTGTTGAATCTTTTAGGTTTCAAATGTTTTAAAATCTCCCAAAACCATGTAAGGTTAACTTACAGTGTCTATGAACGTCGGGAATGTCCAATTCGGAGGCGTGGCTTCCAGATCACCGTTTCTCCTCTCCGTTCGTCGGGTTCTACGATCTAGATTCGATACGGGGGTGTAGAAAGAAAAAGGAGATGATTAGGATTCGTTTTCGAATCGTTTATTGAATAAAGATTGGACCGAGACTTACCACGACTATGGAGATCTGTAGAGAAACTCGTCCAACAGCGTTCGTCTTGGTTTCGTGCCTCCGACGACTCCGGATTTAGGGTTTCGAACGTATAGAATGTTGTAGGGTTTTGGTAAACTTGTTCGGGGCTCCCAAGGGGCTTATTTATAGAATTCTTAATTCCTAGGGCGTCCACAACCGACCTAGAAGTCTGGAGTCGAGAGATGTTCAACCGAAAGTCGAAAAATCCGCGTTCGGGTGAGAGATTCACGCAACAACCAAATCTGTGGGGTGGCGCGGTCTTGGCGCGCTAATCCCCCTCCACCGCGCGGCCACCGCGCCGACTTCGCCTGGACTTCGGTCCGGGCGGGTCGTGCGATCCGTCGTGCTTTTCCGCCTCTCTTTCGGGTTTCTATCCCTCTATGCTCCCGAATTCCGATTCCCGGGGTATATTCGGGTTCTTACTTTCTCTCTAATTTTATTCTCAGTCTAATTGGATGTTTTGGACTCGAATACTCGAGTTCATTAGTGTCGGGTTTTGGTGTACCATTTATCCATCCTTTTATTGAATTAAATTCCTTTAATTCCTTTTTAAGTAAAAATCTCATTTCTCATTTCCTTATCTTTATTTATTTCTTTTATTTGCTGGATTTATCTATTTATTTATGGTATTTATTTTATTTATTATTTATTTATTTAATTATTGTTTTATTTTATGTTAGAAATTCTCGGGTATTACAGTCTACCCTCCTTAAGAATCAACTTCGTCCTCGAAGTTGTGTTTCGGCTTTTCTCGTCTCGTGCTAAGGTCTTGTGTTTGTTTTATTATGTTGTGACTGAACTTAGAACTTCTAAGCTGCCTACGTACCCGGTAAAGGGATCAAGCCATAACGTAGTTCAAAAGTTTACAAAAAATGCACGAAAAATTAGGGGGTATGACATCCTCTCCCCCTTAAGATTGCAGTTATGTCCCCATAACTGTGTCGGTATCGGTTTGGAACAATGTCGGGTATCGTTCCCTCATATCGGATTCCACTTCCCAAGTTGCCGTCTCACTTTCGTGATTTGACCAAAGAACCTTGATCATTTTGATGGTTTTGTTCCTCGTTACTCGTTCCTTAGTATCGAGAATACGCACTGGGACTTCCTCATAAGTCAAATCTTCATCGAGCTCAATTATCTCCGGTTGAAGTACATGTGTCGGGTCCGGCACATACTTCTTTAGTTGCGAGACATGGAAGACATTATGAACTCTATCTAAGTGTGGCGGTAAAGCCAATCGGTAGGCTAGAGTTCCGACTCGTTCTAGAATTTCGTAAGGTCCTATGTATCGCGGACTTAACTTCCCTCGTTTGCCAAAGCGCATCACCCCCTTCATGGGTGATATCTTTAGCATGACCCTATCTCCCACTTGAAATTCTAGGTCTCGTCGTCTCACGTCGGCATAACTCTTTTGACGGTCTTGAGCGGCTTTCATCTTCCCTTGGATCACTTTGATTTGTTGAGCCATGTCTTCGATAAGTTGTGGTCCCACTACCACGGACTTATCGTTTTCTTCCCAGCTCAAAGGGCTTCGGCACTTTCGTCCATACAATGCCTCGAAAGGTGCCATGCCGATACTAGAATGGTAACTATTATTATAGGAAAACTCAATCAAGGGTAAATGAGATTCCCAATTCCCTTTGAATTCCAACACGCATGCTCTCAGCATGTCTTCTAGTGTTTGGATTGTTCTCTCGGTTTGTCCATCCGTCATCGGGTGGAATGCGGTGCTCATTTTGATTTGAGTACCGAGAGCTTTTTGTAACTCCGTCCAGAAATGAGAGACAAATCTGGAAATGATATCATGTGGTACTCCATGTCGTCGTACCACATTATCAATGTAGGCTCGGGCCAATTGGTCCATAGTCCACGTGTCTTTCATTGGGATAAATATGGCTGTCTTCGTTAGCCTATCCACAATCACCCAAATCTTGTTCATGCCTTTAGGTGATCGGGGTAATCCCGAGACAAAGTCCATTGAGATGCTATCCCACTTCCAACTTGGAATCTCTAGTGGTTGCATCAATCCTAAGGGTTTATGTCGCACTGCCTTAACCTTTTGGCAGGTGAGACATCTCGCCACGAAATTTGCCACTTCCTTCTTCATTCCCGACCACCAATAGATCTTCTTCAGATCTTTGTATAGCTTGTCACCTCCGGGATGTACGGAATATGGCGTGTTGTGCCCTTCCTCCATCAACTTTTGCTTTAACTCGGCACATTTAAAAGGCACACACCATCTACCTTTAAAACGGATGCTTCCATCCTCGTGGACAGCAAATCCTATTGCCTTTCCTTCGGCAATATACTCTTTTATCTTCTCGAGTTTCGGATCGCCCGGTTGAGCGAGTCGAATCTCGTCCAATATTGGAGTTTCTACGACCATGGCATTGACCGTTTCTCCCACTGTGCCAGGGTGCACAAGTTCTAACTCCAATCTTGCCAAATCCATGTACAATGCCGGCGGAATTACCAACGAGTTTGTCACGTGTTGGGTTTTCCGACTTAGGGCATCGGCTACCACATTCGCCTTCCCCTCGTGGTATGCTATCTCTAAATCGTAGTCTTTAATGAGCTCCAACCACCTTCGCTGTCTCAAATTCAACTCCTTCTGAGTGAATATATATTTCAAGCTCTTGTGGTCGGTGAACATTCGACACTTCCGCCCATAAAGATAATGTCTCCATATCTTTAGAGCGAAAACGACCGCTGCCAACTCCAGGTCATGTGTCGGATAATTTTCCTCGTGAGGTTTTAGTTGGCGTGATGCATAGGCTACGACTCTCGAGTCTTGCATCAAAACACAACCTAAACCTTCCTTCGAAGCATCGCTGTATACTTCGAAGTCACCATTCTCTGATGGTAATGTTAATACGGGTGTGGTTGTGAGTCGTTTCTTCAGCTCTTGAAACGATGTCTCACATGCTTCGGTCCACTCGTATTTTGCTCCTTTCTTAAGTAGTTGGGTCAAAGGACGTGCAATCCTTGAAAAGTCCTTCACGAATCGTCTATAGTATCCGGCTAATCCAAGGAAACTCCTTATTTCCGTTGGACTCTCGGGGGTTGCCCATTCAGTTACGGCAGAGACTTTTGCCGGATCCACTGATACTCCATCAGCGGATACTATGTGTCCGAGAAATGCCACTTCTTTCAACCAGAAGTCACATTTCGACAGCTTGCCGTATAGCTGATTTCTTCGCAGGGTCTCCAACACTTGATGTAAGTGCTTCGCATGCTCCTCCTCGCTCTTCGAGTAGATCAGGATGTCGTCGATGAACACTACGACGCACTGATCTAACAATTCTCGGAACACGTTGTTCATGAGATTCATGAACATGGCCGGAGCATTTGTTAGCCCGAAGGATAACACTGTGAACTCGTAATGGCCATATCGTGTTCGAAACGCCGTCTTTGGAATGTCCTTCTCGGCAATCCTCAATTGATGATACCCAGATCGCAAATCGATCTTCGAGAATACTGAAGCTCCCTTCAGTTGATCAAACAGATCCTCTATTCTCGGTAGGGGGTATTTATTCTTAATGGTCACTTGGTTTAGTCCTCGGTAATCTATGCAAAGGCGTAGTCCTCCGTCTTTCTTCTTGACAAATAAAACCGGTGCTCCCCAAGGGGACGTACTCGGTCTTATGTAACCTTTTCCCAATAGCTCCTCGAGTTGTTCTTTTAACTCCTTCATTTCCAGTGGTGCCATCCGGTACGGAGCTTTTGAGACAGGCTCTGTCCCCGGAATGAGATCTATGGTGAATTCAAGATCTCTCTCAGGTGGCATGCCCGGAACGTCTTCAGGGAACACGTCCGGGTATTCTCTTACCACTGGTATGCTATCAACCTTGTTCTCTTCCGCCTCAAGGTTGTGCACATAGCACGCATATAGTTCATACCCCTTACGCATCAAGTTACTTAGTTTAAGTGCACTAACGATTTAGTTACTTTTCTTAGGGGGCTGAGAGTAAAAGATAACTCTCTTTCCCCTACTTTTTGACAAGGTGATCTTTTGTTTTTGGCATTCGATCACCGCTTTATACTGGGATAGCCAATCCATCCCCAGTATGATGTCAAAGTCTCTTAAGTTAAATTCTACCAAGTTCGCGAAGAATTCTACGTTCTTTATCACTATAGGAATTCCGTTATATCGTTTAGAGCAAGACACTACTTCTCCAGAAGGCAATTGAATTCCTAAGCTAATTCTCTCGCACTTAGGTAGATCTAACTCGGGCACTATCCTTGATGCAATAATTGAGCAACTAGCTCCGGAATCAAATAAAATTCTAAGGGGTGTATTCAAAACGTGAAATGTACCTGCCATCACTTCTCCTTGCGCAGGCACGTCCGCTTGGTTTACCACGTTCAGCCTCCCCATAGGGCGTCCCTGATTGCCCTGCTGATTCGCATTCGGCTGCTGATTTTGTTGCTGGTTTTGATTCTGTGGGGGCGGAGGTCGTTGGTTCTGGTTCTGGTTTTGCGGCCTATTTTGAGGGGGTCTGTACCCTTGGTTATTGCCATTTCGCCCGTTTTGGTTTTGAGGCCGTTCTTGCCCCGCGACCAAATCGTCCCTCTTCGTTATGTTCTCGAGCCTAGTTCGACATTCCCGTCGAACGTGACCCATTCGACCGCATCGGTAACAGGCGCCTTGTTGCGGGCATCCCCTTGCCAGATGTGGTCGTCCACATCGCGGGCAAGGCGGTACCGGATCTTCTTGATTGAACCTCCTCCCAGTGTTGTTTTGTTGGGGCCTATTCGACCCTCTGCGCTGCTCGTTCCTTCCAGTGTTGTTCTCGTTTCTTGAGTCTCGGCTTCTCTTGTCTTGAGGACCCCTGCTGGACTCCCCACTTACCCTTCTTTTCAGCTGCTGCACGCGTGCTACCCGCTACAGCGCGATCGTATACGGCTTGCAAATCGGGGTAGTGTACCCCCGCGATCACCTCGCGCACAGACAGGTTCAGTCCCATCTCGAACTTCTGTGCCTTTTCCGCATCAGTAGGCACTAGCCTTGGTGCGAACCTCACCAGCTCCTTGAAGCGGGTGTAGTATTCCTGCACCGTTTGGCTTCCTTGCTTCAACGACAGGAATTCTTCGTACATGGCAGCTTTAGTACTCAAGGGATAGAATCGATCCCTGAGTAGTTCCATCATCTCCATCCACGAGTAAGGCTCGTCATCTTCAGTTAGTTTGGCTTGCGTTGCTTGCCACCAGTCATCAGCTTCGCCTCCCAAGTAGTATGAAGCGACATGTACCCTCTCTCCTTCCGGACATTTGACCGCTCCCAGCAGCTTGTCAAAAGTCCGGATCCATTCCTCCAGTTTAGCTGGATCCTCCTCACCAGCATAGTGGGGCGGCTGGTAAGGATTCACCATCGCCAGGTAGTTAGGGCGAGCTTGGGGCGGAGGTACTGCCGCAGCTTGACCCTGGTTGACTTGCGCGTTTCCGAGCGCAATCAACACTTCCTCTATCGTCCTAAGACGATCGCCCACATTGTTCGGTGCGGGGGCGTCCTGCGCACCTTGGGGTTGTTCCTCATCAGGTTGAATTGGTTCAGTGACGTTTGGTGGTGTTTCAGTAGGTATCTCAGTGGTGGTTTGGGGAGTGGTTTGAGTTCTTCCTCTTCCTCTTCCTCTGGGTGCCATTCTGGTACAAATATGATAGATTAGGGCTGGTGACTTTAGCATATAGTCTAAGCAATTTCTATGAATGTATATGTGTGCAGTAATTTAGCACGTGGTGCTTTGCTCGAGTTAAGAGGCATCGTCTGTTTTGGGGTTTCATTTTATTTTGTTTTGTTTTGTTTTGATTAAAAAAATAAATCGGCATTTTATTTCCTCAAAAGAAATTTTAGTACAAAAGTAGAAATATTTTCCTAGCAAAACAATGTCTAACAGTAGAATCTCTAGTGCCTCATGACGTCTCTCGGCGGGGTAGCAGGATCTTCCTCCGGATCCTCCTCCTCCGAACTCGGCGGTAGTAGGTCGTCAAAGATAGTGTTTAAGTCTTGCCCGTGGGCATCGATGTATTCCTTTAGTATTAAGTTTTGTGTAGTGAGGGTTTGAACTTGGCGCTCGAGTTGGTTTATGCGGTGATGATCCGCCTCTCTCAAGTTGCCCATGTGATGTAAATTGGCCTCCAATTGAGCCATACGGTACTTCATCTGCTCTAGGGTTTGGTGGGAATCGAGATGAACGCTCATCATCCTGACCATCAACTGCATCATGTCTTGACTAGCCATCTAGCGCAAGCAAGAGATCTACGTTAATATTCGCCAAGATTATAAGTTCGAGTTTCCAAGATTCTAAGTTCGAGTTTCCAAGATTCTAAGTTCAAGTTTCGCCAAGATGCTAAGTGCAAGTTTCGCAAAGATTCTAAGTTCATAGCAGAGATGCAACATGCATATGCAAATGATATTTCCCCCCAATATTAATTTAATGCACTGTATATATTTTTCCCATGGGTTTTAAAATAAAATTTCTCCATGGAAATAAAAATTTAAAATTTAAAATAATAGTCAAAATATTAATAATAGTTTAAAAATAATAATGGTTTTAAAATACTAGTTTAAAAATAGTAATGGTTTAAAAATAATAGTTTAAAAATAGCCGGGCTCTGATACCAACTTGTAACACCCCGGTTTTTGGTAACCCAGGTCGGGATGTCACCGCCACATCTCCCTAGTAAGACACGGTTTCTCCGAGCTTACTAACGAGATGCAAGGCTAGGTATTGCAGTGTTTAAAACATTTAAAGCATTCAAAATAGCCCATACAATATAATCAAAATTAATAATAGCAAAGCGCAGCGGAAATATTTAGTTTAGTACAGTATCGCAGCGGAAAATATAAAAAGGGCCGACATGGCCAAAACACGGGTTAAACAGGCCCGTTCATAATGTAGTCTACGTACGAAATTTAAAAACAAAATAAAAGTTCCCAAAATCCCATGCATGATTCGTGCTCACACATGCTCATTCCACATACTCTGTAAAGAAAGGAATAAAAATGGTTTTGATCAGCAAAATTGCTGAGTAAGTTAACACATGCATGATCGTAGGGTTTAAAAGCCATAACTTTAATAATTTATCAAAAGCATGATAATAACATAATATTTGATTTCATATAATCCATATCATATAGCACAATCTATCTCAGGCTCTATTTAATAACACATATCACATGGTTCAAGATAATAGCCATAATTTAAATAAAGCATTTAAATAATTTAATTTGACAACAATATCATTTAATCTAGTTTAATTTAATTTAGAATCCCCATTACATTCTCTATTTGGTATTTCAAAGTTTCACGATAAAAATCGCGATGTCAACAAGTTTAGCCGGTAGCCCGGCGGCCGCAGCCGTATCAGCCATACCCAGTACCACTCCGGAGCCTCGGGAAACCCATACGGATATTCACGAGAGTGTAGGCTCTAAGTTTCGCCGTTTTGGCAATATCACATTTCAAGTATAGCGCGCGGGGTCACCATCGTCCATTACGGCACGAAGTGAATCGTTAGGGGGCACCCTGCAGAGCACTCACCCCTAATTTTAATTTATCAAGTTTGTAAGGGGATTTAGTTTTTAAAATCTGCCTTCCAATGTATTAATTTAGAGATAATATCTCAATTCGTTTCAACCCTAAAGGTTAATTCCATGTTTCAACAAGATTTCAAAATTTCGTTTCGGTAAATCACAGTTTACTCCAAAATTCGTCTAGAATCAGATTTAATTCCAAAAATTCCAAAATTTCATATCTGACTCGGAAACATCAAGATCTACAACTTTCGTGTTTTAACTTTTTCAATCCGAGATACCTAAGTAGGTCAAAATCGCCAATTTCCGCATAACAAGAAATCTGTCCGAGTTTAAAGTGTCGCAGTTTACAAATTTCACATTCTACCATATCAATTCAACTCCAAATTTAATGAAATTTGACAGGGATCATCTTAAGACATTTATCTACAACTTTCATGTTCGGCCAAAGATCTAAAACAGCCTAGATCCTATGTCAAAAACGTGATCAAGATCATTCCTAAGTTCTGTCCAAGATTTCAAGATCTAAAATTAAACAGTTCGGTTTCAACGGGTTTTCACATATCCAATCAACTCCAAAAATTCTCAAATTTTTACGGTAGCTAGGTCTAAGTCTTAGGAACGTTTTTCGTGTTTTAAGTTTTTCCGTTTGAGTTCGTTTTAAGGGTCGGAAAAATTCACCAAATCTGTTGCGTCGGTAGAAAAACAAAAGTGGACAGATTTATGGTTCTTGTTGAATCTTTTAGGTTTCGAATGTTTTAAAATCTCCCAAAACCATGTAAGGTTAACTTACAGTGTCTATGAACGTCGGGAATGTCCAATTCGGAGGCGTGGCTTCCAGATCACCGTTTCTCCTCTCCGTTCGTCGGGTTCTACGATCTAGATTCGATACGGGGGTGTAGAAAGAAAAAGGAGATGATTAGGATTCGTTTTCGAATCGTTTATTGAATAAAGATTGGACCGAGACTTACCACGACTATGGAGATCTGTAGAGAAACTCGTCCAACAGCGTTCGTCTTGGTTTCGTGCCTCCGACGACTCCGGATTTAGGGTTTCGAACGTATAGAATGTTGTAGGGTTTTGGTAAACTTGTTCGGGGCTCCCAAGGGGCTTATTTATAGAATTCTTAATTCCTAGGGCGTCCACAACCGACCTAGAAGTCTGGAGTCGAGAGATGTTCAACCGAAAGTCGAAAAATCCGCGTTCGGGTGAGAGATTCACGCAACAACCAAATCTGTGGGGTGGCGCGGTCGTGGCGCGCTAATCCCCCTCCACCGCGCGGCCACCGCGCCGACTTCGCCTGGACTTCGGTCCGGGCGGGTCGTGCGATCCGTCGTGCTTTTCCGCCTCTCTTTCGGGTTTCTATCCCTCTATGCTCCCGAATTCCGATTCCCGGGGTATATTCGGGTTCTTA
Source organism: Hygrophila difformis (assembly GCA_030278955.1). Lineage (NCBI taxonomy): Eukaryota > Viridiplantae > Streptophyta > Magnoliopsida > Lamiales > Acanthaceae > Hygrophila > Hygrophila difformis. The sequence goes on from JAOANR010000011.1 coordinate 13,517,888, forward strand.
CTTTCTCTCTAATTTTGTTCTCAGTCTAATTGGATGTTTTGGACTCGAATACTCGAGTTCATTAGTGTCGGGTTTTGGTGTACCATTTATCCATCCTTTTATTGAATTAAATTCCTTTAATTCCTTTTTAAGTAAAAATCTCATTTCTCATTTCCTTATCTTTATTTATTTCTTTTATTTGTTGGATTTATCTATTTATTTATGGTATTTATTTTATTTATTATTTATTTATTTAATTATTGTTTTATTTTATGTTAGAAATTCTCGGGTATTACATCAACCAAGGAGGATTTCGACACTACACTCTTGAGAAGTAAGTTAGTGTTGTGCATCTCGAATTTTAGAGCTTTTGGTTGAGTATTCTTTGAGTTGTAGTTCGATTTTCATCCTATGCCAAAACTGTCTTTTAGGGTTTCTTCCGAGTAGATTTTATTGTTGTGCATTTCTCGCCTAGATCCTTTCGTTTTTGGAAGAACTTGTCTAAATGAAAAATGTTCCTAACACTTTAAAGATGACCTCTGTAAATTTTCATAATTTTTGGACTTGATTTGGTCGTCGAAAATAGATCTGGTATTTTCTGCTGCACATGTTGACAGATTTCAATTTCTAGCATGTTCAGTTTTGTAGTTCGTATTTCTCCTAGCTATGGACGTTTTTGATGGTTAGTTTCTTCATGAAAATTGTTCATCTATGTGTCTAGTTTACTCCTGTGAAATTTCAGAATTTTTGGATCAACCTTCGAATTGTTATGGATTTTTAAGTAAGCTGTGGTCGGATGAACAGTGGTCTTTGCACCCTTTGAAAACAAGTTCTGTAATGATTTTTTTTGAGCAACTTAGAGTCCGAATTTGCTAAGGCCTATTTCTGAGAAAAACGTTTATTTTGATGTCTCCTAGCAGCTGTAAAATTTTCAGAATGTTTCACGAAGTTTTACTACATTTCCTAATACGATTTTGAAAACTGTTACGGTGTGGTCTTACCGGTAAAATTTGGTTTCGTACGTTTCGATGGTTATTGAGTCGATTGCTACTCTTTTATGAATCTTATGAATTCTGGAAATGTAGACATGTGTTGTAAGGATTAAAATGTGGATTTTGAAACTTTGTGAATTTTGATCGAGTTAGATGCCCAATTTTGGAGGGTAAGTGCACTTGGCGTGGGCTCGTTGGGCCGCCCCCTCTTTTTGGTGGCCAAAACGGCGCCAAGGAAATATTATTATGTTGCGTGATTGTATGAGTCTATACTCCTAGGTGTATCCGTAGGGGTTACCTAGGGCTCCGGAGTGTGTCTGTATAGGGTCCGCTGCTCTCACATTGTGGATACCGTCGGCTTGTGGACATAAGTGCCCAAGCGGGTAATTGATCCCAAACGGCTAAGGCCCTGGATCGTTGATACCGGCAGCTTGTGGACATAAGCGCCCAAGCGGGTAATGGTTTGGATGTCCTCGATCGAAATGAACATTGGTGTGGTAAAGCGTAAAAAGAAATCCCCGTAAATTATTTTTACTCGTTCGTTAAATTAAATTCCCAACTTTTTATTACTCTTCTAAATCTTTAAATTTTATTATGCTATACATTAACTTACGCAGTACCGTTTGTACTGATAAATTGTTATTTCCTATTTTTCGCAGAGTAAGTGATGGCGCATTGGGATGGGATTCTCAAAAATAAAGACTTGTCGCATTTTACTGTTGTTTTAAATTTCTGCACTGGACTTTGATACTGGACTTTGGACTTTGGTTTTTGGCCGTCTGTTTGGCCCTCATTTTTATTTGTTTTTAGCTTCCGCACTGATTATTACTGTGATGCATGAGATACTCTGATTTTAGTTCGGGCATGATTGAATGGTTTTTAAATTGTTTTGAAAAATTGATACAACTTAGCCTTAGCATTTTTCTAGATGAGCTCGACTTGGGTCGGGTCTTGTTTAGAAAAGTGTGGCGGTAATGCCCTGGCCTGGGAAATTAAATCCGGGGTGTTACACCAATCCTGAATCGGTCTAGATCTAGGTCAAAAATCAACCTCAAGTTCGGACTAAGAATCTACCACTGTTTCAAGATCTAAACCCAAGGCAGGTCTGTTCGTGGTCGTTTTCAGATATCAAAACACGATGAAAAATTATGAAAATTTTACAGTAGATAGATCTATGTCTTAGGAACGTTTTTCGTGTTTTAAGTTTTTCCGTTTGAAGTCGTTTTAAGGTTCGGAAAAATTAGACAACACCGTTGCGCCGTTAAAAGATTTACGTTGGCAGATTTCATGTCCTTGATTCGAATCTTTAAATCTAACGCATTTTAATTTCGCCCAAAACCATGTAAGAGTTAACTTACAGATTCGTAGTCGTTCGGGAACGTCGATTTAGGAGGCGTGGCTTCCAGTCCACCGTTTATCCTCTCCGTTCGTCGGGTTCTTCGTTCTCGATCCGGATCGGGGGTTTAGAATAGAAAAAGGATCGAATTAGGATTTGTTTTGAATCAAGAACGGGAAAAGAATGGACAAGAGTAGATCGGATCTTACCCCGACGATCAAAGGCTTCCAATTTTCGTCCAAGTCAGTCCCCTTGTTCGGTTTTGTGCCTCCGACGACTTCCGCATCTAGGGTTTTGTGTATAGAGAGTATCGTAGGGTTTCGTCAAGAGTTGGGGCTGATTGGGATGGTTATTTATAGATGGAAAGGACCTAAAGGTCGTCCAAAGGCAGCCCTAGGGTGTCTTGAGTCGCAAGGTGTTCATCCGAAGTCGGAAAATCCGGATTCGGGCGAGTAAATCTCGCACGGGGCGTTTCTGCCAGTTGGCGCGGTCGTGGCGCGGTCCAAGGCCAACAACCGCGCGGCCAGCACGCCACTCACGCCTGGACTCCGGTCTGGGCGGGTCGTGCGATCCGTCGCGCTTTTCCTCCTCTCTTTCGGACTTCTATCCCTCTATGTTCCCAGATTCGGATTTCCCGAATATCTTCGGGCTCCTATTTCCTATCGTCATTTTATTCGGGTCTAAATTTACATGTGGACTCGAGTTATTGAGTCCATCGATGTTGGGTTCACGTGTGACCATTTATTTGACTAAATTGTTTTCGGCTTCCCGGGTTCTCGAAATTTTGATTCCCTTTTTAATTTAAATTCCATTTCTCTTCCGATTAAATTTATTTATTGATTTGCTGAATTTATTTTATTTATTGTATTTATTTCATTTATTGTATTGATTTTTTGTTGGAAAATTCTCGGGTATTACATAGACGTTAAGGAGCGAGTAACGAGGAACAAAACCGTCAAAATGATCAAGGTTCTTTGGTCGAACCACGAAAGTGAGATGACAACTTGGGAGGTAGAATCCGACATGAGAGAACGCTACCCGACACTATTCCAAACCAACACCGACACAGTTATGGGGACATAATTGCAATCTTAAGGGGGAGAGGATGTCACACCATGTATTTTTCGTGCATTTTTGTAAACAAGCAAACAAATTCAAATTGTTTTGAACTACGTTATGACTTGATCCTTTCACCGGGTACGTAGGCAGCTTAGAAGTTTTAATTCTAAGTTCAGTCACAAAATAATAAAACAACCAAAAAGACCTTAGCACGGGAAAAGCCGAAACACAACTTCGAGGACGAATTTGATTCTTAAGGAGGGTAGACTGTAATACCCAGGAATTTTTCAACATAAAATAAATACAATAAATAAATAAATAAAGGTAAGGAAATGAGAAATGAAATTTAACTTAAAAAGGAATTAAAGGAATTTAATCAAATAAAGGACCGAAGTCCAGGCGTGGGCCGCGCGGCTAAGGGCCAAACGGCGCGCCGCGACCGCGCCAACGGACAGATTCGCCGGTTGCGAGATTCTCTCGCCCGAATCCGAATTTTTCGGCTTCAGTTGCATTCTTTTCGGCTCAAGACTCAGTGGAACAGACCTTGGACGTCCCCTAGGTCTTGTCCTCTATAAATAACCCTCTCGAATAACCCTAAACCCCTTTTCAAAACCCTACGATACTCTCTATACACAAAATTGTAATCCCGGAGTCATCGAAGGCACCAAAACCAAGCCAGAGACTGTTTGGACGAAGTCTTCCGACGTCGTGGTAAGTCTGATCCATTCATCCATCCCGTTTTTGATTCAAAAACGAAACCCTAACTTAGTCTTTTTCTTTCTTACACCCCGAATCGGATCTAGAGCGAAGAACCCGACGAACCGAGGAGATAAACGGTGGACTGGAAGCCACGCCTCCGAAATCGACGTTCCCGGACGACTGGAAATCTGTAAGTTGACACTTACATGGTTTTGGGAGTAATTAAAACACTTAAATCTAAAAGTTTAATCAAGAATTTTGAAAATCTGTCAACGTGGGATTTTTACCGACGCAGCGACTTTGCACGATTTTTCCGGACCATTAAAAGTGTTCGAACGAGAAAATGTAAAACATGAAAAATGTTTTTAAGACTTAGATCTATCTTCTGTAAAATTTTCGGAATTTTTAATGATGTTTTGATATCTGAAATTGACCCCAAACCGAACTGTTTTGAAATCGAATCTTGAAATCTTGGCAGAACGTATGTCTGAACTTGTAGGCATTTTTGACTGGGGTTCTAGGCCGAATTAGATCTTTATCCGAACATGAAAGTTGTAGATAATTGTCTTGAGAAGGTCTCTGTGAAATTTCATTAAATTTGGATTTGAATTGCTGTGGTAGAGCTCGGAATTTTGAAACAGCTGTACATGAAATTCGGACAGATTAATGATATGACGAAAATTGATGTTTTTGACCTATTTCTGTAATTCGGATCGAAAAAGTTAAAACATGAAAGTTGCTCATCTATGTGTTTCAGAGTCAATGGTGAATTTTTGGAATTTTTGGACTTAAATCTGATTTTAAATTAATTTTAGAGTAAACAGCGGTTTACCGGAGTCAAATCTTGAAATCTTGTTGAAACAATGAAATTAGCCTTTAAGGTTGAAACGAGTCGAAATCTCTTTTTAAATAAATTAAGTGAAATTAGAATTTTTGAAATAAATCCCCTTACAAACTTGATAAATTAAAATTAGGGGTGAGTGCTCTGCAGGGTGCCCCCTAACTGCTTCAATTCGTACCTCTATGGACGATGGTGACCCCGCGCGAAAATTGAGATATGATATTGCCAAAACGGCATGAGATATAGGGCCTACACTCTCGAGAATATCCACATGGATTTCCCGAGGCTCCGGAGTGGTACTGGGTATGGCGGATATGGTTACGGCCGCCGGGCTACCGGCTAAACTTGTCGAGATTGCGATGCAATCGTGAAATACTTGAAATTACTAAATCTGGGATGTAATGGGGAAATTAAACTAAATTAAATTATTTATTGTTGTCCAATTAAATTGTTTAAATGCTTTATTTAAATTAGTTATGGCCTTTATTTTAAATGATGTGAAATGTGTTGTTAAATTATCATGTTTTATGTAAATATTAAATTAATGGCTTTTAAACCCTACGATCATGCATGTGTTAACTTACTCAGCAAGTTGTGCTGACCAAACCGTTTATTTTTCCTTTTCCTTACAGAGTATGTGGAATAAACATGAGCACGTTCTTGCATGGGGGAATTATATTTTGGGAAACTCTATTTTCAAATTCTTGCATTAGACTATAGAATAAACTGACCTGTTTAACCCGTGTTTTGACCATGTCGGTCCTATTTACATTTCCGCTGCAATATTATACTTAAATATTATTTCCGCTGCATTATGATATTATTATTTTCGAATTTATATTGTATGGGTTGTTTGCAAATGTTTTAAATATTTTAAATACTGAAATACCTAGCCTTGCATCTCTTTAGTAAGCCGGAGAAACCATGTCTTACTAGGGAGGTGTGACGGTGACATCCCGACCTGGGTGACCAAAAACCGGGGTTTTACAGTAGCTACCGACCGCGCTTTGCGGTTGCCAAACCCAAGACGTGGGTCGCCCCGGCACGTTACCGACCGCACTCCCGACCGGCACATTCGGTCGGGAGTGAATTTGTCGACAACACGGCGTTGACCGCAAAATTCGCCGTCGGCGAAGTTGCCGACCCCCTTACCGACTGCTAATGCGGTCGGTAAGACCGGGAGGGAAAAAAATTTACTGGCCTTCGCCGACCCCGTTACCGACCGCATGTGCGGTCGGTAACAATGATTATGGCCAACAGGCCACTTTGCTTTTCAAGCAAACAACCTGTATACATACAAACATAGAATATCCAACCAAATCCACAATACCATCACATTAAAAAACATCCTCAAAACAAAATAAAAAACGAGTAATCTGAAAATATCCTCAAAACAACATAAGCAACAAGGTACATACATGTCTTCATACGCCACCATGCAACATAAACTAGCAGTTCTCCATCCAAACTAGTAACTTAAACACAAAATCTAAGTCAATGAAACTGGAACACAAACTCGACAATCCAAAATACACATCCCAAAACATCCAACCACAAATCGTCAGCACTCAACACCCAACATCCAACCAAGTCCAGAAATGTAAATGCCCTCAATGAGCAGTGATATCACCTACTGTGCCAAATCCATCCCCGTAATCATCATCACCGTCGTCAAGGGAGCGAGGTCTGCGTCCTTTCAATATCTCCACGTCCTCTTGAGGGAACCTACAATGACAGTCAAACCATGATTGTTTCCCACCCTCCTTTAACCTTATAGATTCTAATCCGTCCATACAGACCGGACATGCAGTCTTCCCATGTACTCCAACCAGATATCATGGAGTAAGCTGGGAAATCTCCTATGGTCCACATTAATGCCGCTTTCATCTGAAAATTTTATCTGGTAAACGTGTTCCATGTCGTGATACCCACATCTCATAGCTCTAGAAGCTCATCAATCAGGGGTTGCAGATACACATCTATCCCTTGTTTTGGGCTTGATTTTCCAGGGATTACGCAAGTCAAGAACATGTATTCATCCTTCATCACATTCCAGTAGGTAGATTATAAGGTGTCAAAATAACTGGCCAACATGAGTATTGAGAGCCCGATTGGCCAAACGGTTGGAAACCATCAGTACATAACCCCAAACGAACATTTCGTCCCCCAGCTCCAAAGTTGGGATGAATTGTGTCAAAGTGCTTCTATGCCTTGGAGTCACACGGGTGACACATCTCTCCGGACACCCCATGATCATGGCCTACATGCCACATCATGTGTTTCACAGTGACTTCTGAGGCCTACAACCGTTTCAATCGATTTTTCAGTGGAAAATAGAACATATACTTATTTGCCACACGTGAATTGTTGTTTGATTCTTTAAATCGTGGCCTGACACAAAACTTACAATTCTCCAATGCCGCATCATCACGCCGATACAACATACATCCTTTATCACAACGATCAATTTTCTCTACTGGTAAACCCAATCCCTCTAGAAGTTTCTTCGCCTCGTAGAAATTTTTCACCATAGAATTCTGTTCTGGGAGTGTGTCAATTATAAGTTGGCATAACGTATCAAAACATCTCTCCGATAGGTTATGTTCGGATTTAATATGTAATAATCTGGCAACTGTTGACAATAATGTCATTTTCTCACAGCCAGGCCACAAATCCTTGTCAGCTGCTTCCAACATACGATAGAACAGTTTCTCCTGTGGATTAGGCTCCTCAGTCGCTCTAGGATCCTCATCCATACCACTTGATGTTGTATCAGGAATACCAAACTCCATTCCATCACACACCATTTCTCGGTAACGGTCTGACGGTTCAGTTATACCCATTTGTGTCCTAAATCCAGATGAACCCCTTACATTTGTATCATCACGGTAGGGGCGGAAGGTGTGTGGTTCTCCGTGGCACGTCCATCTTTCATAATTTGGGACAAATCCATCCCGAAAAAGATGTCCTAGGATATCCCGATCGGATAGATAAAACCTATTCTTGCATTTTTTACACGGACACCTTATCTCTCCTTTTGCATTCTCGTCACTATCTGGGTTTTCATGAGAAACCCATATATAGAATTCCACACCTGCTTTAAGTTCTGGAGCAAGCAAGGTACTGCTAGGCAGGTACATCCAGCTTCTATCCATCATTGATAAAAATCACCTATATATATTGAATGAGCATGTAATTTAACTTATGAATTATATTTGGGGTTCCGAAGACTTGATATTTGTATATTTGTAGGTAATTTATTTTTGAAATTGAGTTTTATTAACTTAATGCATTTGAAGACCTGGATTTCGAGCCAATTCAATTCAATTGTATTACCTCAAAGCAATTCAAAATCATGATTAAGTTATTGGTTGATTGGTTGAGGAGTTTTCCCCACTTTGTTTTTCCCACGTAGGAAATCACTTGTAGGAAATAAAATTAATAATATTAGTTGGGGAGTTTAAGATCCTCTTGGAATTTTAACTGTAGATATCACATGGTTTAAATTATTCTACAAGGGATTGATAATTACCAAACCAACAGATTAAATATGAGCCAAAAGTAAATCTCATTCTCATCTGAATTTGATATGTTACTTCATTCATGTGGGGTACATTATTTAGACAAATATAAATAACGTTTTTGTTCAAATATATCCATAATTACACACATTTCATCCATTCAATTCAATTCATTCTCTTTTCCTCTTTTCAATTCATTCCACTCTAATCTGAAGGAATTTTTTTTTTCAAATGTTGGTTTTATTAAAGAACTACTCAAATATATTAGTGGCATGTGAATCAATTTTCCTAATTATTATATAGTAACCGAATGAGTGTTGTTCTAACCATAATTTCCTATTTTGAAATTACGGTTTTTATGATTTTAATTGATAATAGAACCTACACAGCCACATAAATTTTCAGCCATAAATTTTCAGTCATGAACCAACACAGTAAAAAACAATCAGAGCATCAAACTCATTCCACCATCCTTTTCAAAAATCAATTAAATGGTCGACCGACGGATTTTTTTCAAAATAACAGCTCTGCCCTAAACATTTTGCCGGAATCACAATTATGTTAAAGCAAACACCCAAAAATTAATAGTCAGAACGTTCAATTACCTCAACACCGCCTGTGGTTTCACGAGGGTAGTGGTGGGCTCACTCCGCGGACGACGGCAGTGACGGGTTCGCAGGTGGCTGCAGCCGGGGACGACGGCGGTGGTGGTTGCGCCGCTGAACCGAACTCCAAACAATGGCGCTTCGAAGGTGGTCCCTCTCCGGTGATCCCGACGCAGGTGTGTTCAAAGGTGGCTCGCGCAATTAGGGGGTGGCTCGGGGCTTGCGGACGATGGGGAGGCTCGAGATGGGCTAGGTGGGCAATGGAGGTGGTCGGGAGATGCTTGAGGTCGGAAGGATTTTACAGGGTAAAAATGGAGTGAAAGGGGAGCCAACTGTGCGTGAGATAATTTTACAGCCTTTGGGGACGATTAAGTGCCCTAAGCTACCGACCGGCTTGCGGTTGGCTACTGTGGTCGGGAGAATCGACCCGGTTTTTGTCGGTCGGAGGCTGCGGTCGGGTACTGCCAATTTTCTTGTAGTGAATATGTCACACCCCGATTTTTGGTCACCCAGGTCGGGATGTCACCACCACACCTCCCTAGTAAGACACGGTTTCTGCGGCTTACTAAAGAGATGCAAGGCTAGGTATTTCAGTATTTAAAAATATTTAAAACATTTGCAACAGCCCATACAATATAGTCTCGAAAATAATAATATCATAATGCAGCGGAAATAATATTTAAGTATAATATTGCAGTGGAAATGTAAATAAGACCGACATGGTCAAAACACGGGTTAAACAGGCCCGTTTATTCTATCGTCTAATGCAAGAATTTAAATAATAAGTTTCGTAAAATATAAGTCCCCCCATGCATGAACGTGCTCATGTTTGTTCCACATACTCTGTAAGGAAAAGGAAAAATAAACGGTTTGGTCAGCACAACTTGCTGAGTAAGTTAACACATGCATGATCATAGGGTTTAAAAGCCACTAATTTAATATTTACATGAAAACATGATAATAAGCCATAAATAATTCAACTTAATTATCTAACCAATTTGCATAATATTTTATGGCACTAATCAACCATACATTTAGCACAATTTAAAATGAAAGCCATAATTAATTTAAACAAAGCATTTAACAATTTAAACGACAACAATAAATATTCTAATTTAATTTAAATTCCCAATTACATCCCCGATTTAGTAATTTCAAGTGTTTCACGATTTCATCGCGATCTCAACAAGTTTAGCCGGAAACCGGCGGCCGCAGCCGTATCTGCCATACCCAGTACTAGGGTTGCAAACGAATCGAATCGAAGTGAATACCACTATTTCGTATTCGTATTCGAAAAAATAATCGAATATTCGTATTCGTATTCGGTTTTCAAACGAATAACAAATGAAATTCGTATTCGATTCGAAACTAATATTCGAATTATTCGAAACTATTCGAATATTCGATTCGAAAAACATTCGTACAATATTACTCGAATATTAGTTTATTAGATTCGAATATGTTCGCTTCGATTCGTAATTATTCGATTCGAAATTATTCGATTAATATTCGATTCAGAATTGTTCGATTCGAAATCTGCAAAATAGCTATTAAAAATATAAAAATCCAAATGAGAAATTCCAATAACATTTGAAATAGTTTGCAATCTCCTCACTTACATATCAATTACAATAACATTCCAAAAACATTCAAAGGTTTTAATAACAGGCTGCTCCACAAAAAACTTTTGCTCACATACAAGTTTCACTCATAAAAAACAACAAAACAGAAATTGAAAACAATAAGGCTGCAGCCACTTTCAGTCTCGGCGTTGGGGACAGATTCCGGTGCCTTCGTTTTGTGCTACTTTCAATCTCGTCCTTCTGTCCAATGCCTCGGCAGGTTTCGATTTTTTTTCTACTTCCCGGATCTACAAAAGGAAGTTAGTAGAAACAAGTATACCAACAAATGTTAAAAGAGAAGAAGAAATACCAATAGATCTACTTAGAGCTGTTAACCAATACGCTCAGAGAGCCCAAATAAGTCACCAATAAACTGTAGAACACAAAGCTCTGTCGGATCCGCCACCAAAAGGATACTGCCAACATTGCATCTCCACGGCTCACTGCCGAGTCACCACCCTTGTCCAAGCCGCTGTCAGCGCCTTCACAACACTGCTGCGCTCAAGACCTTCACCGAAAACCACTTTCCGGTGACCTAGCCACCAAGGCTGTAAGAGGAAGAAGCACACAACCCTTATACAAAACTTGCACCGCCCCGCAATCCCATCTCCATTAAACCTCATACCTCTCGGCCCTTTGTCGCTAAGACACTCGCACGCATTCACTCATGGTAGAAGTGTGGGTAGAAGATTTTAGCAGGAAAAGGAAAGGGATTAATATGGGGGCGCCGCTTGTGAGGGGTGAGTGAAGAATGAGGATTAGGGTTAGGGTTGAGGGAAACACGGGTGGAGTATATAAATATATGGGGCATGGGCCATGTACATAGTCTTGGGCCTGACCAGAATAATGGGCCACAAAATATAATTATATATCTAAACAAACTATATCTGTATAATAATAATAATATTAAAAATAATATATTATATATAATATTAATATAGTATTTTATTAAATATAATAAATATTTAATCGAATACTAACGAATATCGAATCGAATATTGAAATTCTGTATTCTTATTTGTTTACCTACCGAATCGAATCGAATATATTTTATTCGAATTCAAATCATAAAATCTCGAATACAAATAGCAAAAATTCGGATCGAATCACGAATCGGTCGATTCTGTTGCAACCCTACCCAGTACCACTCCGGAGCCTCGGGAAACCCATGTGGATATTCACAAGAGTGTAGGCCATATATCTCATGCCGTTTTGGCAATATCATATCTCAATTTTCGCGCGGGGTCACCATCGTCCATAAAGGCACGAAGTAAAGTAGTTAGGGGGCACCCTGCAGAGCACTCACCCCTAATTTTAATTTATCAAGTTTGTAAGGGGATTTATTTATGAAAATTCTGGTTCCACTAAATTTATCAAGAAAAGATTTCGACTCGTTTCAACCCTAAAGGCTAATTCCATCGTTTCAACAAGATTTCAAAATTTGACTCCGGTAAACCGCTGTTTACTCTAAAATTAATTTAAAATCAGATTTACGTCCAAAAATTCTGAACATTTGCCACTTACTCTGAAACATCGAGATGAACAACTTTCGTGTTTTAACTTTTTCAATCTGAGATACCAAAACAGGTCAAAAACATAAATTTTCGTAGAAACATTAATCTGTCCGAGTTTATCATACAGCAGTTCAAGATTATCAAGATCTACCATAGCAAATCAACTCCAAACTTAACAAAATTTTACAGAGACCTTCTTAAGACATTTTTCTACAACTTTCATGTTCGGCTAAAGATCTAAATCGGCCTAGAACCCTAGTCAAAAACGTCATCAAGTTCAGACCTTAGTTCTGTCAAGAAATTCAAGATTCAAGTTTTAGCAGTTCGGTTTCGGGTCGATTTCATATATCAAATCATCACGAAAAATTCTGAAAATTTTACAGGAGATAGATCTAAGCCTTAGGAACGTTTTTCGTGTTTTAAGTTTTCTCGTTTGAAGAATTTTATGGGTTCGGAAAAATTGGACAAAATTGCTGCGCCGGTAGAAATTACATGTTGACAGATTTTCGAAAGTTTTGATTAAACTTTTAGGTTTACGTGTTTTAATTACTCCCAAAACCATGTAAGTGTCAACTTACAGATTCCTAGTCGTCCGGGATCGTCGATTTCGGGGGCGTGGCTTCCAGTCCACCGTTTATCCTCTCCGTTCGTCGAGTTCTTCGTTCTAGATCCGATTCGGGGTGTAGAGAAGAAAAGAAGAGAGTTATGGTTTCGTTTTTTAATTAAAAACGAGATGGATGAACGGATCAGACTTACCACGACGTTGGAAGACTTCCGAATTCGTCCAAACAGTCTCCGGTTTGGTTTTGGTGCCTCCGATGACTTTCGGATCTATGGTTTTGTGTATAGAGAGTATCGTAGGGTTTTGAAAAGTGTTCGGGGCTTCCAAGAGGTGTTATTTATAGATAGTCACGACTTAGGGACGTCCAAGGTCGGCGTTGGGGAGTCTTGAGCCGATAGGTGTTCAACCGAAGTCGGAAAATCCGGATTCGGGCGAGTGAATCTCGCAACCGGCGAATCTGTCGTGTGGCGCGGTCGTGGCGCGCCGTTTCCCCCCTCACCGCGCGGCCACCGCGCGGCCCTCGCCTGGACTTCGGTCCGGGCGGGTCGTGCGATCCGTCGTGCCTTTCCTCCTCTCTTTCGGACTTCTATCCCTCTATGCTCCCGGATTCCGATTTCCGGGCCATCTTCGGGTTCCTATTTCCTCTCTACATTTTTACTCGGGTCTAAATGCATGTTTGGACTTGAATTCTCGAGTTCATTGGTGTCGGGTTTCGGTGTACAATTTATTCGATTAAATTGTCCTGCGTATTGGAACTTGCTTCCTTTTTAGATTCAACTTCATTTCTCATTTCTTTCTCTCTTTATTTATTTAGTGTATTTATTTATTATTTATTTATTTATTATTTATCTATTTATTATTTATTTATTTATTGTTTATTTATTTAATTACTTGTTTTATGTTGCAAAATTCTCGGGTATTACAGTCTACCCTCCTTAAGAATCAACTTCGTCCTCGAAGTTGTGTTTCGGCTTTTCTCGTGCTAAGGTCTTTTGTTTATTTTATTATTTTGTGACTGAACATAGAATTAAAACTTCTAAGCTGCCTACGTACCCTGTGAAGGGATCAAGCCATAACGTAGTTCAAAACAATTTGAATTTGTTTGTTTGTTTACAAAAATGCACGGAAAATACATGATATGACATCCTCTCCCCCTTAAGATTGCAGTTATGTCCCCATAACTGTGTCGGTGTCGGTTTGGAACAATGTTGGATAGCGTTCTCTCATGTCGGATTCTACCTCCCAAGTTGCCGTCTCACTTTCGTAGTTCGACCAAAGAACCTTGATCATTTTGACGGTTTTGTTCCTCGTTACTCGCTCCTTAGTGTCCATAATTCGCACTGGGACTTCTTCATAAATCAGGTCCTCATTGAGTTCGATTACTTCCGGTTGAAGTACATGCGTCGGGTCCGGCACATACTTCTTTAGTTGTGAGACATGGAAGACATTATGAACTCGATCTAATTGTGGCGGTAAAGCCAGTCGGTAGGCCAAATTTCCGACTCGTTCTAGAATTTCGTAAGGTCCTATGTATCGATGACTCAACTTTCCTCGTTTGCCAAAGCACATCACTCCCTTCATGGGTGATATCTTTAGCATGACCCTATCTCCCACTTGAAATTCTAGGTCTCATCGTCTCACGTCAGCGTAACTCTTCTGACGGTCTTGAGCGGCTCTCATTTTTCCTTGAATCACTTTGATTTGTTGAGCCATGTCTTCGATAAGTTGTGGTCCCACTACCACCGACTTATCGTTTTCTTCCCAGCTCAATGGGCTTCGGCACCTTCGTCCATACAACGCCTCTAATGGTGCCATGCGAATGCTAGCATGGTAGCTATTATTATAAGAAAATTCGATTAATGGTAAATGGGATTCCCAATTTCCCTTAAATTCCAACACGCATGCTCTCAGCATGTCTTCTAGTGTTTGGATTGTTCTCTCGGTTTGTCCATCCGTCATTGGGTGGAATGCGGTGCTCATTTTGATTTGAGTACCGAGAGCTTTTTGTAACTCCGTCCAAAAATGAGAGACAAATCTACTGTCTCTGTCGGAAATGATGTCATGTGGTACTCCATGTCGTCGTACCACATTATCAACGTAGGCTCGGGCCAATTGGTCCATAGTCCACGTGTCCTTCATCGGGATAAATATGGCTGTCTTCGTTAGCCTATCCACAATCACCCAAATCATGTTCATGCCTTTAGGTGATCGGGTTAATCCCGAGACAAAATCCATTGAGATGCTATCCCACTTCCAACATGGAATCTCTAGTATTTGCATCAGTCCTAAGGGTTTATGCTGCACTGCCTTAACCTTTTGGCAGGTGAGACATTTCGCCACGAAGTCTGCCACTTCCTTCTTCATTCCCGGCCACCAATAGATCTTCTTTAGATCTTTGTAAAGCTTGTCGCCTCCGGGATGCACTGAGCATGGCGTGTTGTGCCCTTCCTCCATCAACCTTCGCTTCAACTCGGCACATTTATGGGGCACACACCATCTCCCTTTGAAACGAATGCTTCCATCCTCGTGGACAACAAATCCTATTGCCTTTCCCTCGGCAATATACCCCTTTATCTTCTCCAATTTCGCGTCGCCCGGTTGGGCGAGCCTAATCTCGTCCAATATTGGAGTTTCTACGACCATGGCATTGATCGTATCACTCACTGTGCCCGGATGCACAAGTTCCAACTTCAATCTTGCCAACTCCATGTACAATGCCAGCGGAATTACCAACGAGTTTGTCACGTGTTGGGTTTTCCGACTTAGGGCATCGGCTACCACATTCGCCTTCCCCTCGTGGTAGGCTATCTCCAAATCGTAGTCCTTAATAAGTTCCAACCACCTTCGCTGTCTCAAATTCAACTCCTTCTGAGTGAATATATACTTCAAGCTCTTGTGGTCGGTGAACATTCGACACTTCCGCCCGTAAAGATAATGTCTCCATATCTTTAGAGCGAAAACGACCGCTGCCAACTCCAGGTCGTGTGTCGGATAAATTTCCTCGTGAGGTTTTAGCTGGCGTGATGCATACGCTACGAATCTCGAGTCTTGCATCAAGACACAACTTAAACCTTCATACGAAGCATCGCTATAAACTTCGAAGTCACCATTCTCTGATGGTAGTGTCAATACGGGAGTGGTTGTGAGTCGTTTCTTCAGCTCTTGAAACGCTGTCTCACAAGCCTCTGTCCACATGTATTTTACTCCCTTCTTCAGTAGCTGGGTCAAAGGTCGTGCGATTTTTGAAAAATCCTTCACGAACTGTAACACCCCGGTTTTTGGTCATCCAGGTCGGGATGTCACCGCCACATCCCCCTAATAAGACACGGTTTCTCCGAGCTTACTAAAGGAATGCAAGGCAAGGTATTGCAGTATTTAAAACATTTAAAGCATTCAAAACAGCCCATACAGTATAGTTCGAAATTAATAATATCATAGCGCAGCGGAAATAATATTTAAGTATAGTATTGCAGCGGAAAATGTAAATAGGGCCGACATGGCCAAAACACGGGTTAAATAGGCCCTTTCATAATATAGTCTAATGTACGAAATTAAAACAAAATAATGTTCCCAAAATCCCATGCATGAATCGTGCTTATACATGCTCATTCCACATACTCTGTAAGAAAAAGGAATAAAAATGGTTTGGTCAGCACAACTTGCTGAGTAAGTTAACACAGACATGATCGTAGGGTTTAGAAGCCATTAATTTAATATTTAAATAAAAACATGATAATAAACATAATAACTCAATTTAATCTAAACAACTATCCAATTGCATAATTTAATTCAGGGTTTTATTGAACAACACCTTTCACAAGATTTAAAATAAAAGCCATAATTTAAATAAAGCGTTTAAATAATTTAATTGGACAACAACCCTAATTTAATTTAATTTAATCTAATTTAATTTCCCCATTACATCCCAGATTTAGTATTTCAGGTATTTCACGATTGCATCGCAATCTCAACAAGTCTAGCCGGTAGCCCGGCGGTCGCAACCGTATCAGCCATACCCAGTACCACTCCGGAGCCTCGGGAAACCCATGTGGATATTCTCGAGAGTGTAGGCTCTATATCTCATGCCGTTTGGCAATATCATATCTCAATTTTAGCGCGCGGGGTCACCATCCTCCATTAAGGCACGAAGTGCACTTTTGTTCATTGCATTAAATCACATGTCATTTTCTTATGTTACACTTATTTAGAAACGGAGTAGTATTTATTACTTCCTCAATTTTGACAAAAGATTGTAACATTTTGGTTTTTTCTAGTGTCCACACAAACACACTTAATTACTAGGATAATTCCCCACCTATAGGTAGGTTAGAAGCTGGGAACTTGACCATTAAAGTAAGTCCCCACCCCAATAATTATTTAATTTGACATATTTATAGTTTTTTAAAATTTAATAATAATATACTAGTTCGTTAATTCGAGGAAAAATATTAAAAATAGTAAATGAATCAAACAAATATTTAAGGAAGTAATGTATTTATATTCGATTTCAATGTACAGTTAACATAGTTTTTTTATTTTTAAACATTGACACCTATGTGTCGATAAATATGTGTGGAAGTCTAAGCCACATAAATGACAAAGGGGCAGAAAGAGGAGGGATATGAGGTTGGGTGAGAATCGAACCCCAACCTATGATTGAAAGGCGGGGGATGACCACTGGAGTCAATTCTCATTCTCAATGCTTAACACAGTTGTATACTTGAAAAAGATTAATTAGTAGTTTATTATATATTTGAAAAAAAAAATTTATTAACATTTTAAAATTAAATTGATACTGTAATCCCTTTTACATTAAAAAATACCAAAATCATAGTCTCAGTCTTCTTCCTTGTCATCACGTTGCCCTTTCCTGTTTTAAGGTTGACATTAGGGGTGTGCATCGGTCGGTTCGGTTAACCGAACCGAACCAAACTTCAAAACCGAATTAAAAAGCGGATTTTTTTATAAAAACCAAAACCGAACCAAAATTACTGAAAATCGAAATAATCGAACCGAAATATTTCGGTTCGCTTATACCGGTTAACCAAACCGAACCGAATTGCTTTTGTAAAAAATAAAATATTTTTTTATCAAAACATCTCTATTACCATTTTCAAACCTGTAAATTCATCCTGTCAAACAAAAACATCATATCTACATATAACTATGAGTGCATAATAGTAAACCATTCTAAATTGCATTGTTCAAATTACACACAAATGAAATGACAAAATAAAGAAACAGTCACCGAATAGTTCAAATACGAAACAATATAAAAGTCTGAAAACTTTCAACAGTAGTTCTCACTTCCCATCCACACAAACAGTCACCGAATAGGGGTATTATTTTGTGTTTATTGTATAATGGCATAATGTATTCTATATTTTTTTAAAAAAATATAGAATTCAAAATTCGGTTCGGTTCGGTTAACCGAATTTTAGATTTTTAAAAACCAAAAACCGAACCGAAAACCGAAATTTTGGATTTTCAAAACCAAAAACCAAACCGAAATCTAAAAACCGAACCAAATTGTAAAATTCGGTTCGGTTCGGTCGGTTTGTTCGGTTTCGACCAAAATTTGCACACCCCTAGTTGACATTTGTTTGACTGAGCTGAAGTTAAGCGAAAATAATGACAACATGTCCATCTAGTCACTATATGGCATAATATGCCATAGGCTAGTACATTGTTCCATAAAAAATTACAAACTCAACCGTACAAAGAAAAGAAAAGAACATAAACTATATGGTGTAGTTACGAAGATGCCTCGGAAATCTTGTGCAATTCCAAGGAAGGAAGACTACAAACACATACGGCTTCGTGCACAGATACAAACCTTCTACCTATGAAACTACCAAAAAGTCTGTTGTTGTACCTGCATAATAGAATTATGCATCTGATCATCAATTGCCGAGTAGTGGTTCATCAAATGTTGTTGTTGAGAATGATGATGATGAAGAACCCCAAAGCTTGTTGGATCTTGAATAACATGAGAAGGGGCCGCCGGCTGGTACATGAACACTTGTTGCTGAGAATCATCAAGAATTCCCCAAACGGGGGGGAATTCTTGAATAACCACGTGATCAGGATTGATCGACGACGACGCATTATTTGGGATATTGATGAAATTGTTATTATACGTGCCGCCGCTGCCGCTGCCCAAATGCATCAATTCTTTGCTTCTCCTCAGCAATTGAATCTTGGATTTAATCCGATCGGATTTATTCCCCAACGCAGCTGCAAATTCCCTCAACTGGGTTTCCGTCAGCGCATTCAAGAAATCGGTCGGATTAGGGTATTTCGCCACCCTTTTCTTGTCGCGCAGGTTTCTGATTTCTTCTTCAATCTGTTTGGTCTTTTCTTGGAAGAAATCCGTGAGACAAGAAGTGGTCCGACTACAGCAGGAACGGCCATCGTCATTGTAGGACGCGATGATCCGATTAACAAGATCAGGATTTGGGGGCCAAATCTCGGGCTTGGATTGATCGGTGGGACCGTAGAGAATGAGACAACCATTGACGTCGCAGAGGGTGGTGAGCTCCTGCATTTTCTTGATCACCGCAATTTTCCTTTTCTTGAACATCAAAATGCGGTCTTTCTGCTTTTCGATTGGCTCCAGTTTCAACTTTGATTTTCCCATATGGATGGATGCTCGATCGCTTCAGGTTCTTTACGTAAAACCTCTTGGCTGCAAGAAAACGAGAATGTGAGAGAGCAATAGAGAGAGAGAGAGAGTAGAAGCGCATTCAAGAATCAAGAATGAGCGATAATGATAGTAGTATATAATGGGATTTGATAGGGATGAGGTAATAACTAAAATAATCATTAGAAGGATTTTGGGCCTGAATTTAGACCATTGGACTAGAATTCGGGTCACGATGGCCTAAAAGTGGAAATGGCTTATTTTAGTTTTTTTGAATTATTTTTTTATTTTATGTAATTAAAATAAATAATACTCATTCTGTGACATTATTTATATCCTACTTTCTTTTTTTTCTTGTTCCAACATTTTTTTTAAATTTCATTTCCATTTAAAAAATAATTAAATATTAATTGCCAAACATACATATGTCCGAAAAATTCCTTGCATTTAATACTAATTATTCCTATATAAAATAGCATGTCCGAAAATTTTGTGATACTTATAATAAAACATGTTTATTTTTACTTTATAATTTGTTTGAATATGTATTTGTTTTACTTATTTTATAATATATTTGAAGTAATATTTATTTTATTTCTTAAATTACTCCCTCCGTCCTATTAATAGTGTTAAAAAGGTAGGAATCATGGTGATATGATAGACCAATGGGCCAATAAGGTAGTGGATGAAGGTGAAAGAACTACTTAGTTGAAGGAACTAGGGTAGGAATCATGGTGATATGATAGTCTTTATGAGGCCGATGAGGTCAGGGTGGAAATGGAGCTGTAAGGGGAGCAAAGAGATGGCATTACACTGGTTTTGTTTGTCCAATTTACCTTTTTTTTTTTTTTTTTTGCAGGTGAAATATGCAACTTGTATTGTTTGGAGCGCAGTGTCTGGAAATTAATATACGTTGCTGGAGTAAGTTAGGATGGCCGGTGTGGAATGATACTACTTGTATTTGCTGTGGAAGTTGCAAGTCTAGGAGGATCAAAGAATACTTTCTACAAGCCACTATAAGTCCAGTCCTTTGAAGTCTTGGAGGATCAAGTTAATCCACGTTGAGCTGCTGTCATTATGAAACCTGCTGCTGTAGTTTCTGTCGAGGCACTCTGACATTCGACCTCGCCTTTTGCTGCTGGTTTCTGATTCGGGGACGAGGTTCGTCTGCTATTAATTCATAAAGTCAGTTGATACTCCCTATTGGTGAGAGAGGAACTTAGAGTCAACTTGGTTACGAAGAGAGGTGATGTTATTCCTGACAATCTTGAATTTGTTTTAATTTGCATGTTGATCTTACTTCTGGTCAGATTGATGCATCGGATATTTAAGGGTACCTGGTCATCTCTTCGTCTGTTTTGTCATGACAAGAGTTTTCCTTATACCTAATCTATCAACCAAAGTCCTCTCTCTCTCTCTCTCAGTATCCCCCTCCTACCTTTGCAAAACCATTGATCCTTCACCTTCCTTTGTCCTGGTCTCACAGTCTCGTCTTCCCACCAGTCAACAGAAGTCCCAGGTTCCATCTATGCAGTTCACTAGAATCCTTCTCAGGAACTTATTTGTGTAGAGGGCTGGTATGCCTTCAAAAATAAGGTTAAGTCTTATTCAACCTTGACTAATGGTGTTTTTTGACCATTTCGGGTAGAGGTTGGTAGTCGGGTTCTCCCTGTGTAAAAAGAATGAAAAAATAAAGGGAAGGAAAAAAGAATTCTTAACAGTGTATTAAAAAAAAAACAAAAAAAAGGAGGAAAAAAGGATAGAAGAGTTTATGAAAGTTGCAGGGTATTAACAAGTTGGGGGGCTCGGTCCCAGTTTATGGTAAGGGGTTGTTGATATTCGATAAGCAAAATCGTATTGAAGTTTGAAGTTTGGAAGTTGAGTTCAGCAAATTGTATCATGTTCCAGGTGAAGACTGCATTGGAGCTTTCTTTGTTGTAGTAATTCTCTGGAACACATCCTGTAGGATTCGGTGTGCTATGCATAGATGGAACCTCTTTTCTCATTATCCGATGCCTTACCTGCTTTTTAGCCGTGCTTCATCACTCCTTTATAGCCCCTTTGATCCGATGCATTGGTCTTGATCCTTAAGTAGGGGAGATATGTATCTTGAAGCAAGATTTTAGATTGTCCCTTAATAACATCACTTTGAGTCTCCTATTGTTCGCTTTCCGGGAACGTTCGTGAGCATGCCTCTGTCGTTTACAAGGGGCGTGTATCTGGTTTGCTATGCTGTGAATATTTTAAAGTCCCCGACACTTTGGATTGCTGTTGATGCGTTTAGCTCTAGTTCGAGAGGTCGTTGTTTCCCTTTTCTGTTCTTGCGGGCACTTTACTGAATTGCATGGATTACTTTGCTAGTTGATGGGCAGCTGGAGACGGTAAAGGAAGAAGTGGTTCATTCGGTGCAGGTTCGGTGGGAATAAGAGCTTTATGTCAAGCTTCATTATGAAACCTATTATTGTGATTGCTGTGTTATGTCTTATCTGGTTTGCTCTAATGCTGTAATGAGGGTTGGTGTGTAGATGGATCTTTGATATTGTGTAAGTTGGACTCCATTGTTTTGATTATAAAATCCTTTTTCCTCAAAAAAAAAATAGTGTTAAAAAAGGTAACTTAAAAATTTATATAATGTGATTGTAATGAGCTATAAATTTTTTTTTTGAGGAGCCATTGAAGGCCTGGAACGGGTGGCGGGAGTCCAAGCTACAAAATTACAAAGGGGAGGGAAAGGAGACCGAGTGGTGATTCGAACCCCCCAACCTATAGGTTGGAGTTGGGGGGCTTACCAACCCCACAATTTTAATTTGTTTATTTATTTGTGATTTACTGACATGTAGTTATAGGGTGGACTGTAATTATCAATGGTAGTGGGTAATTTGAAAATTTAATATATTTATTTATTAATGTGAGGTGATGGGTAGGTTTGACGATTAATATATTTAATTGTTTTTAAAATGAAAATGAAATAAAAATATTGGAACAAGAAAAAAAAAGTATGACATAAATAATAACACAGAATGAGTATTATTTATTTTAATTACATAAAATAAAATATAATTGAAAAAAACTAAAATAGGCCACCGGAAGTAGACATTTCCACTTTTAGACCATTGCGGCCCGAATTACAGCTCAATGGCCTAAATTCAGGCCCAAAATCCTTCTAGTGGCCTATTTTCCTAAATCAAAATATCGTGGCCCAAAAGTGGAAATGACTCATTCTGGTGGCCTATTTTAGTTATTACCTCGATAGGGATTAGGGGGGAAAGTGATCTTTTAGTCCTTTTTCTTTCCAAAATATCCAAATCAGTCCGTTACTAATTTATTGCCCCATATAGTCCTCTACTTTTGCTAATTTTTTTCAATTCGGACCTAATTATGTAATTAGCATGAGATTGCTGATATAGCCGAATTATATCACATTTTACATACATCGTGGCAAATTTGGAGTCCCCACACATAACACATTATTTTAATAAATGTTTGAAGGCTGTCATAACACATCACTACTCTAAAAAATGACTCTAGCAGGTCAATTGAACCATTTTTCACTGGGATGATGGACATAATTTCTACTTGATTCGCATTGAGCCCTTCCTTATTGAGGTTACCCAACCCATAAAAAAATACCAACAATTCATTTGCACGCATTATATATCACAATTGGTCTCCATTTTCTTGAGAAACACCAAAAACCACCGAGACCGAAAAGAAAATGCATTGCGGTAGCTGTTGACCAAAACTCCTATGTTATTGTTGTCAACGGTTATTGTTTCTTTAGGGTTGGGTAACCCAATGAGGGCTCAATGCGCATCATGTAGAAACTATGTTCATCATCCCAGTAAAGAAGGGTTCAATTGACCCACTAGAGCCTAGATGTATTTATTAGAGTAGTGATATGTTATGGCTGCCTTCAAATATTTATTTCAAACATTTATTAATTTGGTGTGTTATGTGTGGAGACTCCAGATTGGCCACCGTGGATGTAAAATGTGATTTACTTCGGCCACGTCAGCGGCCTTAGGCTAATTACGTAATTAAGACCAAATTAGAAAAAATTAGCAAACGTAGGGGACTATATGGGACAAAAAATTACTAACGGACAAATTTGAATATTTTAGAAAGAAAAATGACTAAATAATCATTTTTTTCCCGGGGACAACTGCAAAGCCAGCTGGAACACGGTGGGACCCAATGAAGTATTTTCTTGCATACTTGAGCAAAAACTTAACCTAGCTAATACTACTTTTTACTACTTATCTTAATTAATGAAGAGTACTAACAGTATTATTTTGTGATATTAGATAATTTGTGAATTTATTTATGGAAAGTCATTGCTTTGCAATTAATTACCATATTTCTTATATATATATAGACTAGGAAAAAAACGCTGTTCTACGCACATTATATTTGCACGTACAGCTGCCCATAGCAAAAGAAGAAACAAATGTAAGTGAATAAAAGTGAGTTAAAGATAACCAATTGATTTGATAGGTCAATGTAGCTAATTCCATATTTTTTTGATGCGAACGGCTATAGTATACACCAACTACAGAACATGCATGAAACACCTATTAATAAGAACTATACGGCTGAAGTTTCTTGAAAACTCTGAATAAAATAAGAAAATCTGAATTTCCAATAATTTATCAACAAAAAAATTACTACTTATATTCTCCAGCAGAGAAGACTAAAATCTCAACCCTTTCCCATGCAATAAAATGCATATCTAACCTACAGCCACTATCAGTAAATAAAATCATTAGTTAACACTTACCCATTCAACAAAAAAGCACAAGAAAAACGTAAATGTAATCGAAAAGATTTGACCAAGCATGATAGATTCCAGAAATTGCCTAAATCCGAACCTATTCCTCATATTCTCCTCTTGAGCCTTGTTTTTTTCCTGTAAACATAGAAGACATCGCAGACCCCAGCAAGTTTATTGCACTTATGTAAAATTCTTCTATTTAGCCAAATTTGTACTGTGCTTTAAAAATGAGCAATAATCTTGATTCCCAATCTTTGTGCATTTGTGCACCTAAGAAAATTAGATTTTGGCAGACGACGTAACATATAAAAACAAAAACTATGCACCTTGTGCACTGAATGCATCGAGTCATCACCCTCTTAACCAATGGACTTAGGTTCTTATCAACTACTGATCTCTTCATTTCAGTAAATCGACCTCAGTCAGAACCAAATGCCATAGACTGGTCCTGGAGATCACATTCTCCACCTTGATCAGAAATTGGGCAACAGGAGCATCAGTCTTGATCCTCATCCCTATACAAATATTTGGAGATCATATAGAAGTTAAAATAAATAAACATTCCACGTCGCGAAGGATAAGCATCAAGCCACAAAGTCAAAAATCATATTTCATTGGTGGTTGTATGCCATGGTGAAGTGGCATCAACACTCGCATCATGCCATAGCCATATATTCTAAATCTAAATCTAATACTAATAATATTCCTTAAAAAATAAAATAAAAAATAAAATAAAATACAGAGAGAGATGTAATTTTTACATTTTATGGAAAAAAAATTAGTGGTACAGAGATA
This sequence comes from Hygrophila difformis, assembly GCA_030278955.1. NCBI lineage: Eukaryota > Viridiplantae > Streptophyta > Magnoliopsida > Lamiales > Acanthaceae > Hygrophila > Hygrophila difformis. The sequence goes on from JAOANR010000011.1 coordinate 13,542,827, forward strand.
TTTTTTGGATCTATTTTTAAAGCATCTCATAAAGAAAAAAGATGGTTAATGGTTAATTTAAATACTCTCATAAGAAACACATGCATCATGTGCATCCCATAGTTGTAAGCATATTTCACTTTGTCAAAGACATAACAATGTGCATTTAGGTCAGAAAGGGAGCCTTTCGTTTTACCATTTACTTCTTAATTTATGGACAACAAACTGTTGCAACAATATTCTAAGATCCCAAAGGAAATGTCCACATAGGACAGGCTTACACTAATATAGTCATTGACAATCCCACCGCAAGCAGCTTCTCCACATATCTTAAGAAATATAGGCCCATCAGGAGCTTGAAAATCATCTAGATATTCATAATACCTTTGTTGAAACTGCTTTGGGATATACATAATAGAGGCCCATCAGTATTGTTGAAACCTCTAGATATTCATAATACCTTCGCAAAATCATCTAGATATCCTTTAAAGGAATATACAGATTTTGATGTAATATGACTGCAACAAACCTGATCAGCATACCCAGCCCCACGAGACAACAATTGCCCATTGGGATCCAGCTGTAGCCATGGCAGTAACGTAGAATCCTTCCTTCCTCTAGTGATGAAATTCAATCTGGTCGTCAGTTCCGTAAACATTTTTTGATGTAAGAAAACAAGCAGTGAGCACAGCATCCCCCCAAAAAGACTTAGGAACATTGGTATGGGTCATTAAGGTACGAGCAACATCTAAAATGTGCCGAGATATCAGCAGTAAATGGATGATATAGGAAAATTTCATCAGCGGTGCCCTTTAAAGAGGCAAAGTAGGCTGTCAAAGATTGCCCCTCTTGCTTTAATGAGAAGAGCTTATCATATAATTCAAATACTCGGGATATATTGTGCTCTTGAGAACACATACCATGAAGAGAATCCCATATGGCCTTAGCTGTAGTCAGAAACATGACATTGCTGCTCACAGATTCGTCCATACTATTTAGCAACCATGTCATGACTGCATAGTCAGCTTGTTGCCAAGTAGAATAATCCTTGTCATTTCGGTTGGGAGGATCATCAAGAATATGGTTCAATTTATTTTGTGAACCCAAAAACAATTTGAAGGCTTGGGACCACAAAACATAATTTTGGCCATTCAACTTGATGGTTGTGCCATAAACGGGCTTAGAGTCAGGGGAAGCCATAGATACCATAGATACCAGTGAACGGCAAAAAAAAAAAAAAAAAAAATCTAACAAGGACCACAATTGTCACTCCAGAGGAAAGGAGATTGACAAGAGAGAAGAGGTTAGCAGGTCAGGTTATAGGAACCCTAACCTGGGATGCTCTGATACCATGTTCAGAGATAGGAAAAGGTTTTCTATATTTCATATTCCAACATATACACCAGCCTACAATTATATAGGAGTATACAAGGCCACAAAATCTCCTAAATAAAGTGAGAAATATTTTACAATCAATATTAATTAACTACCAAGATATAAAAAACTAAATGTAAAGATATTATAATATCTTCAACAACCACATATAGCAATCATCCACAAAGGAACTTGATTAAAATTTATTTCTATATCTATATAATATAAAATAGTCAGAACTCTTCTTACTTAAATGTACAAACTCAACTTATTCATACTCCTTCATCTCCGAATTATTCATACAAAATCAAAATCTTGAATTGGCAAAGCAAAGTAACGGCATAACACCACATATAGCATTCATCCACAAAGGAACTTGATTAAAATTTATATCTATATAATATAAAATAATCAGAACTCTTCTTACTTAAATGTACAAACTCAACTTATTCATACTCCTTCGTCTCCGAATTATTCATACAAACTCAAAATCTTGAATTGGCAAAGCAAAGTAACAGCATCAATTGTTCAATACAGTAATTAGCTAACAGAGATTCCAAAGTAGTAAAAAAAAAACATTAGAAGCCTTACTTGTAAGCTTGATGTGAAAATCAAAGTCCATTACCCTCGAGGAAGCCAGATAATGTAATATTGAAAAGGCCACAATCTGACCTGTTCAAAATAGAAAAAGTAATTCCATCCCGTAAGACTAGAGTTGAGAATTATGAACACCAGACTATAAAGTAATAAGATAATAACATATGGGACCAACAAAATTACCAACACAAAGTTGTCTCATAACCAAGTTCTGATAACTAAGTTGTCTAACAATAAATTAATATTATGAAGACCACTTTATATACATCGGGACAGAAGGATGGAAATAACTTGTAACGGACTATTTGAAGTGGACTTAAACCATGCAATTTGCTTATGGTCACAAGTACCTTGGCAGGGGAACTTAATCAGAACTTCAAAAGCACAATCGACCAAACCAATTCAAACTGAAGTACTGTAATGAAGGAAATAAAAACCCACAGAAAGTGAGAAGATCATTGAACAGTGATGCACACTGTGAAACAATCATTTATGTCTTATCAAAAATCCGAAGATCTTTCTCTGTGTCCAGAAAGAAGCAGCAACAATTTGATTACTATCTGTCAGTAATTGCAATTCAACTATATAATCTATACCAATATGAAAAATCGTTCAAACAATAAAATGATCAACCTAGCAAAAAGAAAATTCTTATAATCTATACCAAGCCAAAACCAATCAAATTATTAATCTGCCAATGCAACTTTAAATTAACTATATAATCTATACCAATATGAAAAGCAGCCAAACCAAATATAAGTAATCTTACACCAACAGGAATAAAACTAATTCAACTTTCAATTCATGCTCATTTATATAACCATACCAAAAGCGAGAATGCAAACCAATTACAAGAGAACTTCAATAATTATGTACAGAAAGACGTACCAGGAAAATAACTCGCTAATTCATAATTGAATCGGTTACAAGTATTCATATGTAGTTGCTATTCATGGTATCTATGTTACAGGAAAATCGGTCATGACTTTCTGATAATTATTGTGTAATTATCACAAAGTAGATAATTAATTACGGTATCAATTCTTAACAACACAGTCAGGTTCATGTTCCTCTCATGGGACGCAAAACAAGCCATTAATTCCGATCTTGTCTCACAATCTAAAGGCTGCTCATTCTCAACGAAATCTTCATTTGTATTTCTTTTGTTGAAGTGTGTTTGAGTCTCTTGGGACGTTGGCGATCCTCCTCAAAGTCCATCACTCCACATGTTGAGAAAAGATTTGTTCATGCCCTCGGAACTCCACGTCTGCCTGCTTACAATTTGTAACCTCTGCCATGACGTAACTAAGACACATCGACCAACATATCCAAAGACTATGCAACCTTGGGCTTATAAACGAAATCACAGCCCAAACGACTAAATACCAATGGATGGAATTCATCCACCAGAAATTGAAATGTCAACTTGAAAGGACCAATAGGTATTTAACAAAGTGTCCCAACGACCCTTGAAATCTCAACATCAAGCAAGAAAAAGTTGGGTCTAAATATAAGAGGTAAATGGTATACAAAAAAATCTTGAAAATGTAAAGCATACATAAGCTTTACAAAGTTGATTAAACCTAATGAAAATTTTTTCAGAAAGTGGGGCATGCAAAGTTGATTAAACATAAGCTTTAAAGTTGATTAAACCTAATGTAAAGCATACATAAGCTTTATTGGAAAACACAAGTTTATAAGATACTGGAGACATGCAAAACAGACATAAACTGGCACTCCGAATGCACAAAGGTTTCCCTCATGATATCACACAAGAACATATCTCCTATTCAAGTTCAAACCTCATACAAACACATTGCATTCAAAACTCAGCATCACTATTCACAATAGCTCACACAAATTTAAGACCAAGCCATGGGGAAATAATGCAATGCCATAAAGTGAAAATGATTTAACTGCACAGCAGAACAAAGCACTTAAAATGTCAATTAGCAACTGTTTGCGCATATGTGCTGACTGTACCATGTCTCAATAGCAAGGAAACCGTAGGAGGATTTCTTCAAATTCAACTACAGACTTTAAAAAAGTGACCACTGATTGATTAAGGGGAAAAAAGTGTTTTTGGTATGTCCCTTATCGATCCCCATATCTGTATTGGTTGATTTTAATGCTGCAGATAAGGACCACTACAAGCAACAAATTTTCTATAGCTTATTAGCATACAAGCATATTGAAAAATCAATATTAGGCAATATTAATAATGCACAATACAAGGAAAATCTAAAAAATGATATCTTTGGGAAAGAATACCAATTCTCCAGTGTATGAATCATATTGCCCATTTGTTCAGGTGTAAGGTCCCTCCCCGAGGCAAATTGCACCTCTATTACCACAGCTAGATTTAGTATTAAGTCAAACAAGTAAAAAAGCTACCAAAGTGAGCCTGTTGATCCTAAATCAAGACCTCAAAGCATCTTCGCAACTGATCCAACTTCCCTCTGACTATCCCCTGTCCAGAACAACAGAAAAAGTAGAGTGTTAATCATCAATTTCATCACACAATGCATCTGCATCAGCCACTTGCAATGGCTTATGTCAACTTTAGATAAAAACTCAATACCAATGAAACAAAAACACAAAAAGAAGCTGTTCGAGTGTCCGTTAGAAATAGTTCCTATCTGTGAAACAGTGTTAAACAGGTGGGTGGGTGCAAAAGCACAAACTTACCATATACATGCAGTCATTAATCAGAAAATCTTCCAACTCACGAACATTAGTGACATCCAACTCCTGCATCCATGTATCATATCGCAAAACCTAGCAAGAAACCAATGAAACGCTCCACGAATAAAAAAATTCAGTTGAAGATCAGCTTTCAAAAGACCAATATGTAATTCAGTACTTCAAAGAAAATACCCGATTAAATAAACAAAATTAATTGCACAACATAGGCAAATTCACTTCTGCCATGAAATTTCATAATAGAAAAGGAGGGAATATACGAAGTTTCAAAAAAAGTATCTGAATATCCAGCCATTCCTCCTGAAGTAACAGTTAATATTTTTAATATAGCAATCAAAAAACTTAGATCCTTTGTGTCAATCAACGGTGCCATGTCAGTTTGAAAGCCATTCATTGATTTCAATCCCACAGATGCATGAAATTTTGTATTAACATGCCAACAAGCTTGTCCTCCAACACCATACAGAAATAAATTAGCCAATAGATTTGATTCATAATCCTGAGAACTACAATGGGCAACAAAATCTCTATCAATCGTTCAAAATAGAATCGGCACACAGAAGGAACAGGTGGCTAGATACCTTATTTGCCTCTGCCAGAGTAAGAACAGTAAGCTGTTTTAATTTGAGGACTTGCTCAGGACACAAATGTGGGAGTCGGTTAGCAACACCTATATCACAACATAAAAACATAACTTTATTCTTTTTTTCCTTGTAGGTAAACAACATCCTACCTCATCATCAAAAAGATTATAGCTTACTCTTATATTCACTCCATGTGCCATGCGCAAACATGCGAAGCAAATCAAGGAAGACACTATTCTCAGTCCTTTCCAGCTGCATAAAAATTAAAAAAAGCAATATGATATTCCCCGAACAGGAAATTGCTCAATAATTTTGCCAGTTTAACATTGGATAAATGAAAGAACAAGACTTGAACTGAAATACTGCTGATTTTAATTCCATATCAATAGGGTTCAGCAATTTCAAGAGTAAATATCTGTTGGGGCCATATGGAATAATGGGCCGCGAAAGAGCTATTGGGCCATAAGACACGGGCCGGAAGAAAGAGGAAGTCCAAAAAGAAGATGGGCTCAAGATTGGTAGGGCCGAAAGCACATAGTAAACCGAAGGAAGGAAATCGGAGCTGATGAAGATTTCGGCCGAAATGGGAAGAAACAGCCGAAACCTAAGCAATCGAATTAAAGAGAGAAAGAATTCGGCTCAGAGGAGTTAGCCGGAGAGCGGTTATTCCAGCTCCGGCTATAAATAGGGGTCGACACACTCAAAATCAGAGAGATCAATCCAACCCCCAAATTACTTTTATCAATTTTAATTCCTTGTTATCTTTACTGCTTTCTTTACAGCTTTCCTTTACAGCTTTCCTTAGAATCTAGCCTAGTTTGTAGCGGTTACCATTTCCAAATCCACCGTTGCTCCTTAGCAGCTGGTAGTTTGGTTCTCTGTTTTTGGTGAATTCCGCCGTTGTTTCTTAACAACAGGCAGATTCTCCGTTGTATCGTGTTATTGTTGATCAATTCAAGGAAGATTCATTCAATTGTGGGCGCATTATTGTTAATCCGAACCCGTAATCGGTTTGATCCTTTTCCGATAGCCTCCCTTGAGGAGAAAAAGGTCCTTGGCTACACCCGAGCCAAACAGTGGCACGCCCAGTGGGACGCAAAATGGCGTTTGAACAAGCAACTCCAGCAGCAAACACGGCGGCGAGGACTGATTTGCCGCCGATTCAGGAAGAGCGCGCACCAGAAGCCGGAGAATTCCCCCCAGGGTTCCCCGGACCATCACATTTCCATAATCAGGAGTTTTCGAACGATGATTTAACCCCGCGATTCCGAGATCAGGTTCAATTTATGGTGGAGGCGGCGGTTACCAACTCGGTTCGCCAAATCGAAGGAAATATCCTGGCAGCGATGCCAGCTATGTTTAGAGCCGAAATCGCGAGGAGTATGTATCCGATGGGAGCGCAGCAAGCTCCAGTGGCGCAGAATCCACCGCAAAATCCTCACAATTTTCAGCAGCAGGCCTTTAGGCCGCCAGGAGGGCATGGAGCTCGGCCTTTTGTTCCTCCGCAGCAGAGGTACGATCAGCAACAGAATCAACCGCCTCAACCAGCTGTTCAACCGCCTGCTCCAGTGGTTCAACAACAATACGCACCACTTCAGCAGAATCCACCACAACTGGTTGACAGAGAGCTGATTGCTGAGATTATTCGCACACAGTTTGGGAATCTCATCGGCCAGGAGAATAGGCCGATGTATCGGAAACCTTATCCAGATTACATCGAGGAGCAGTATCCACTGCCTAGAGGGGTGAAGGTTCCAGATTTTAACACTTTTTCTGGAGAAGTCGGCCGTTCTACCATCGAGCATATCGGCCGATTTACAGCTCAATGTACCAGAATCGCGCAAAATGATTTTCACAAGCTGATATTGTTCAGTTTGTCATTAACTGGCCCAGCATTCGAGTGGTACATTAACTTGCCAGCGGGATCGGTCAATACTTGGGCCGAAATGGAGCGGTTATTCCATGACCAATTCTATAATACTAGTCCGGAAGTCTCGGTAGTTGATCTGACGTCAACCAAGCAGAAGGCGTCTGAATCGGTTACCGAATTCATGGAGAGATTTTATGCAGTGAAGGCTCAGGTGAAGACAATGCTGCCTGAGCATGAATATATTCAAATCTTAAAGCAGAATTTGAAGTTTGCCATCAAGGACAGATTGATGGTAACAAGACCGAGGACGGTAGCCGAATTAACGGCTGAAGCAATAAGGATGGAGACATATTTGGCGGAACAAGCGGCTTTCAAATCAAGCCGAAGTCAAAGCGGAAGGTCACAACCTATCCAGTCAGCTGCCTCATTTGCTGAATCTCTGGATAGATGTGAAATTCAGGAAGAGTACAATGCGGAAGACGTTCCTGCATTAGCCGAAGTCGCGAGGGCAGAGTTAATCATAAAAAAGCCTATGACTTGTCCAGCACTTCGGCCAGCCAGAGGCAAGGAGAAAGAAGGAGGAGATGAATCTCAAAGGTTTTACTCTTTCGACTTGTCACAAATGGACGAAATATTTGATTATTGCCAGAAGAACGGATTGCTAGAGTTTAAAGGAAACCATCCACAGCCTACCAAGGATCAGTTGGAGGCCGGATGGTGCAGGTTCCACGGATCAGCCACTCATTCCACGGCCATTTGTGGGCATTTTAGGAAGCTGATTCAGAAACATGTCGATGATGGGAAGCTGAAGTTCCCAGAAAGGCTTATGGCAGTCGATAAGAATCCGTTCCCAGTTGCCAACATGGTGATGGTGCAGCCCAACCAGAATAAATCGGTGCATGACCGATTGGGGGATCAAACATCATCTAGCAAGAGTTCTGTGCACGATCGGCTTGGGGATCAGCCATCGGCTCAGAAGTCAGGAGTATGGAAAAGGCTAGGATCTCCGAAGGGAAAAGAGAAAGTTACAGATGTTTTTGACCGATTGGGGAATTATGAGGTGAAAGAGTGGATCAAGCAATCGGAGAGACATCAGGAGATCGAGGTCGGAGATAAGAGTGAGAGACCAACGTTGAAAATCATAACCAACGGATGGGACTCAGAGATGAAGTTAACAGCCGATAAACAGAATGGAAAGACTGTGATACAGATCACAGTCCCTGAAGAAGCTGTTAGCCCCGAAATGAAAAAGCTTAGAAGGCCACCAGCAAATACTCAGGTAGGCCGATGGGTCCGAAACTCTCCAGAAAGAAGGCATTTCGATCAACGCCGACATGACCATTCAGCTTGGAGGGCAGAGGAGAGAAAAGTCCCAAAAGGAAAGGGATCATATCGTACTTTCAAACGAAGAATGCAACGGCTTAAAGCAGCTGTCGTTTCTGAGCAAGAGGAGTATGATATGATGCATATGGAAGAAGACTTCCCTGATGACTGTTTGAAATCCGAATCAAAAGAAGAGAGGAAGCCGAAAGAAGGACAGGATCGGTTGAAGAACAAAACCAAATTTCGGCCAAAAGTAATACAGCCGAAAGTTGAAAGTGAGCAGCCGAAATCGAAAGAGGAATGGAAGCCTAGACCAGTCCGAACCAGGGAGTGGAAACCAAAGACAACTATCATTCCAAATAGTGATACACCCCCTGTTGGGCAATTTAAGTTTGACTTCGGATCTAGCGCGAATATGGTGACGGTAACCACCGAAGAGAAAGAGGAGTACTGGTCGGATTCCGAACCAGCTGTGGTTTTCTGTCAAAAGGATGGGGAATACTATGGTGATGAAGAGCCCATAGTGGATTTTTGTTTCGATAAACTTGAGGTATTTCGGCCGGAAGCCGAAATAGAGAAATCGTTTGAGGAAGGATATAAAGCATTTGTTCCTGAAGCTCAACCAGGTACGATTTTGCCTCCAACTGCGAAGATGTCCCAGCATGTGAGGCCTTTATACGTTAAAGGTTGGGTCAATGGGAGACCACTCAGGAGAATGTTTATCGACGGTGGAGCCACAGTTAATATCATGCCACTATCCACGCTAACGAAGATAGGCCGTTCGAAGGAAGATTTACTCCCTACGAGAATGAAGGTAATGAGTTTTGTGGGGGCTCAAACTGCGGCCGAGGGATGTATACTGGTGGATGTAACGGTCGGAACAATATCAATTCCGACCATGTTCTTCGTGGTGGATGCAGAAGTCCCGTATGCGGCCCTATTAGGCCGATGCTGGATTCATACATCCCGATGTTTGCCATCAACGCTTCACCAGAAAGTATGGTTCTGGAAGAAGGATGGCACAGTGGAAGAAGTAGATGGGGATCAACCTCCATTTCCAGTCAGCTCAGCCGGACGAATTGATGCGGTGTTATATGAAGAACCGATTCAACCATTCCTAGCAGTGGTAGGGGATCGGTACCCGCAGGTGATCGAGTGTGATTGGACAGATTTGGGGTTTGAAATCAGATACCAGGCCGATGAACGGCCAGTCGAAGAAGAAAGTAAATGATGGAGTCACAACCGAATCAAGCGATCGAGTTCGAATCGGCCGAACTCGGAGTTTCAGACGACAAAGCAGGATGGAGCGATTTAATAGACGCAATTCCAAAGCGAACGCCGGATTTCAAAGCTCAAGATCCCTTGAAAATTGTCAATGTTGGTACAGACGAACACCCGAGGGAGATCCCATTGAGTGCGAATCTTGATCAGCAGATGACAAGCCGATTCAAGGAGGTTCTAGTCGAATTCAAGGATTGTTTTGCATGGGACTATACAGAGATGCCAGGATTGGAGCGGTCGATTGTAGAGCACAGACTGCCTATTAAAGAAGGGTTCAGGCCGCATAAACAGCCGGCCAGGAGGGCAGCGCCCGAAATAGTCCCAAAAATAAAAGAAGAAATAGAGAAATTGTTAGCGGCCGGGTTTGTTAGGCCAGCTAAATATGTAGAGTGGTTATCAAATATTGTGCCTGTAATAAAGAAGAATGGAAAATTGAGAGTTTGCATTGATTTCAGGAATCTTAATATAGCCACTCCAAAAGATGAGTATATGATGCCTATTGTTGACTTGTTGATTGATTCGGCCGCAAAACAGGGGATGCTATCTTTCATGGATGGATATTCAGGATACAACCAAATTTTTATGGCCGAAGAAGACATTCACAAGACTGCATTTCGGTGCCCTGGCGCCATAGGGATATATGAATGGGTGGTGATGCCATTCGGACTGAAGAATGCAGGAGCTACATACCAGAGAGCCATGAACTATGTTTTTCATGACCTCATAGGGGATTGTGTTGAAGTCTATATTGATGACGTCATGGTCCGATCCAAAGATATCGAAAGCCACTTGAACGATTTGCGGAAGGTGTTCACGAGGATGAGGCTGCATGGAGTCAAGATGAATCCAGCCAAGTGTGCTTTTGGAGTGCAGGCAGGAAATTTTCTCGGGTTCCTGGTACATAACAAAGGAATAGAAGTTGATGCGAACAAAACCAGGGCTATCCAAGAAGCCAAACCTCCACATGATAAGAAGAGTCTACAAAAGTTTCTTGGAAAAATCGGTTTTCTGAGACGATTCTTAGCAAATGCGGCTGGAAAGTCGAAACCACTAACCGATTTATTGAGGTTGAAGAAGGAAGAGGAGTTCAAATGGGGAATCGACCAACAAAAAGCCTTCGAACAATTGAAGCAGGATTTGATGAATCCACCTGTGTTGGTTCCTCCAATTTTAGGACGGCCATTGAAGTTATATATAGCAGCGGCCGAAGAATCTATTGGAGCATTACTGGCGCAAGAAGACGATGAAGGAAGGGATCGGGCGATTTACTATCTTAGTCGAATCCTAAGGGACGCCGAAGTAAGGTACTCGCCGATTCATAAACTATATTTAAGTCTTTATCATGCATGCCAGAAATTAGAATATTATATTCAACCAAGGCAAGTGATAGTGGTAGCTTCGGTTGACATAGTTAAGATTATGATGAATGATCCGGTCAGTAGCCGAAGAATGGCCAAATGGGCCATGAAGTTAAATGCATACGATTTGAGATATCAACCTTTGAGGGCTATGAAAGGACAGATTGTAGCCGATTTTCTGGCTGATCATGTGATGCACCCGATAACCGATGACATCGATCATCAGGGTCGGCCGAAAGAAGTTGGTGAGATAGGAATTGTATACTTGCACCCATGGGTAATGACATTTGATGGTTCTAAAGCCGCTTCAGGAGTTGGAGCAGGGTTTACCCTACAAACACCGGAGGGCAAGATATACAAATATTTCGTGCAACTGCCAGAGTCATATACGAACAACCAAGCCGAATATAAAGCGTTAATTTCGGGATTACAACGGTTGATAGAAGAAGGAGTCAAAGCAATCATTGTCAAAGGGGACTCACAAGTAGTTGTTCAGCAATTGTTAGGCGATTTTTCGGTTAAGAGTTCCCAGTTGATTAGATTGTATGAAGAGGCGGTTACTTTGTTAGAAGAATTTGATGAGGTGTACATTGAATACATCCCGAGAGAAAAGAACGAAGTAGCCAATGAATTGGCTCAACATGCGGCCAAATATCGGTTGATGCCGATAGCAGGAAATGTAGAAGTGCGTTTGGCCGAAACAGAGAAGGCCGAATGGATAAAAAAGATAGCACAGACATTAGAAGATCCTTCGGAGGCTAATCCAGCCGAAAAACGGAAAGCGATGGACTACGTCATAATAGGAGGATTATTATTCAAGCGTGCTATTGATGGAATATTGCTCAGATGCGTCGGAGAAGAAGACGCTAGAAGGGTAATGGGAGAGGTTCATGAAGGAATATGTGGTGCGCATCGGGCAGGAAAGTCGATGAAGTGGAGTATTATTCGGCTGGGATATTATTGGCCGAATATGGGTCCTGATTGTGAAAAATATGCAAGAGGATGCACCGAATGTCAAAAACATGGGCCGATTCAGAAGTTACCGGCCGAAGAATTACATATAATGATCAAACCATGGCCATTCAGAGGATGGGCCATGGACATCATAGGAAAAGTTCATCCCTCTTCGTTGAAAAGACATGAGTTCGTGCTAGTAGCAACAGATTACTTCACAAAATGGGCCGAAGCTCAGGCGTATGTCAGCATTTCACAAGAGGAGGTGATTGAGTTTATTAAGAGACAGTTGATTTATAGATTCGGGATCCCACAGACGATTCTAACAGATAGAGGAACTGTATTTGTGGGAGAAAAGGTCAAGGCCTTTGCAGACGAATACGGGATAAAAATTGTGCATTCGTCACCATATTACCCGCAAGGAAATGGACAAGCAGAGGCCACAAACAAACAGCTAATAGGAATCATAAAGAAAATGATTGAAGATCAACCAAGAAAATGGCACGAAAAGTTATCTGAAGCACTGTGGGCCTATCGAAATGCTAAAACTTCAGCTACTGGGTTCACACCATTTCGGCTGACTTATGGAATGGATGCAGTATTGCCAGCCGAAATAACAGTGCCGACATTGAGAACAAGCCAGGCGGATTCAATGTCAGCCGAACAGTATGATCGTGCGATGAAAGATGAGTTATTGGAGTTAAATTCCAATCGGGTACAGGCCTTTGAGAATTTGCAGAAAAATAAAGATATTGTGGCCGATTGGTACAATAAGCGAATTCGTCTTAAGCGGTTTGAAGTTGGAGACTTAGTTTGGAAAGTTATATGGCCGCCTAAGCAGAAGGACGGCCGATTAGGTAAGTGGAGTCCCAATTGGGAGGGACCGTTTATTGTTCATACAAGATTACCGAATGGAGCGTACGTTTTGGTGGACGAAAATGGTGAGCAGATGTCAAATCCAGTTAATGCAAGATACATGAAGAAATATTATCCATCAGTATGGGATTAAGCGATGCGAAAAAGTAAAGATTTTATTGCATGAACGAATAAGTACAAAGAAGGTGCTACTTCGGCCGAAAGCGGCGTCGATAGCCCGAAATTACAATATACAAGGGAAACGTCCTATACTAAGCATGCATATACAAGGGAAAGGTCCTTGAAAGACATTCAGCCTTGTAGAAATGCCGCTAGAACTATCGGCAACATAGAAGCAGGGCACAGTTGCTTGCCCCAGAACAGTATTGCCGATTTAGGTCCAACCACCGAACTTCTACTCTAGGATACGATAGAACGAAGAGTACAATGTCCCAGAGGTAGAAGTCAAACTCGGGTACAGCATCCGCACGACCTCAGACAGAAGAAGGAGGAGTGCAGCGAGGCAGTCACCCAAAAGCGGTGGAAGGGGGAAAGGAGGGAAGAATAACTAAGGATAGTTACTCCCCCCATTAGAAAAGGTCCGACAGGATATGCAACCGCAAAGTCGAAAAGGGGCACACCAGCATAGCCGTCGAGACCTTCATTTGGAATAATATATAAAGATCCTCGCCCATATGAACATGGTGAAAAGGGCATTAGTTGAACTCGTGTTGCATAAGCGAAAGATTTTCGTACCACGTCTGGAAATCCTTGAACAAGAATACTTGCCAAAGACCATGGAGGAACTGGAGACAGGAAGTTGAACAAGGGAGAAGGGAGATCCATATTGCTATAGAAAAAAGAAAAAGGAAAGTGATAGATAAGTGTCAACAATGCCGGGTATTTATAGGAAGAGATAAGTGCTTGGCGGAAGAAACGGTCAATAGTAAATGTTATTTATGGGAAAACGTTACAGCTGATTCCCGGAAAAAGCTGCTAATATTCAGAAATCAGCAATAAAGGAGACCGAAAACAATGGAATTAACGGGATACGAATCGCATTACAAAAGATACAAAAGATACGAATCCAAGTACAATGTATCGGCCAACATAGTCTAAAAAAGGCCGATTACAGCTGTCAAGAAAAGAAAGAGTGACCGAAATTTACACTTGACAAAGGACAAGTCAAAACACAGAACTGATATACAAAGACAAATTAGTGGTCTTCCTGGTCGTCAAAAGGAACAGCATCATCCAAGCCTCGCGAAGTGGCGGTGGTAGGATTAGCCGAAGACGTCATCAGATTCGGACTTACCGAGGAAGAAGGACCAGCAGTTTCACCAGGAGGGAGGTGAACGGTCGATGAACCAGCACCACAGGAAGCACCAGTTTTCCCTAGAAGAGAAGAAGAAAAGGGGGAATAATGAGTAAAAGAGCATAAAAAAAAAAGAAAAACCACAACAGGAAATGGAAGAGAACAGAGTACCTGAAGGAATGATTGGCAAAGGTGGGTTATCGCCCGAAGGGGAGGACTCTATTTCGGAAGGGTCCAAAGGAAATAAGACATGTGGAGAAAGGACTTGAACCACACTTTGTCCACCAAGGCTCTTGATGGCCGAATCCAGTTGACCAACTAGAGACTGGGTTTCGGCCCATTTTTCTTGGAAAGTACCAATAATGTAATCATTGAAACTGATCCGCATGGCCAAATAAGAAGCATCCTCCTGAGAATCTAAGATTTTGGCCCTAGGAGCTTCGGCCGATTGACGAAGGGTTTTGATCGATTGTTTCAGATCGGCCGATTTTCGCTTAGTGTGAGCCAAAGTTAATTCCAAATCCTTCTCTTGTCGCTGGAGCTTGGCTATCTCAGCCCGAATCAAAGAAAGATCCTCGGACTGTTTAAGTTCCTGAGATTCCACTTCAGACAGCTTACTCATTTGAGCCCGATACTCTGCAGAATAATTGTCAAAGATGGCTCGTGAAGAGGCTGCAGCCTCACGTTCGGCGGCAAGCTTATGTCGCATTTTTAAGTGAGCCAGGAGTTCCTGATCCATTGAGAGGACAGACTTCGTAATCATCTGAAGGGTACCATTCAGATTCAGAGATACCATCTCGTCATGAAATTGCTGCTCAAGATGGGACAAGAGAATAAGGATCGGTTTAGGGTTGACGAATTCCACGTCAGATTGTCGGCCGATTAGATTACATAGCCTGGCCAGACAATCACCAAGGTGAGTAGAAAGATCCGACGGACGAGAAACCAGAGACGCGGGAGAAAAGAAATCGTCCAAGACATGCCGATCAGGAAATGGCGATAAAGGGACATGATCGGCAGGGGTTTCATCAGCAGTCATACCACTAGGTAGGGGGCCAGACGGTTTCGGAACAACTAAAGATGAAGGTGTAGCAGAATCCGTAATAGGCTGAGGATGATCGACCGAAAAAGGGACGGAAGGGTCGGCCGAAGTAGAGCTTGCAATCAAACCCCGAGGGGTAACAGCAGAAGAACTAGCGGGAACAACCAAATTACTGGTATTGGCCGATGTGCGAAATTCGGCTACCGGAGGAGCCGATACCACAGTTGGAAGTGGTTGAACATCAGGTTGTGGCAAAATAGGTGGGACCTGACAAGAATAAGAAAACGGAATTAGTCGAAGGAAAGGAGCCTGGAAAAGGAGAAAAATAGTGTAACAAACCGCAAAAAGGGAGGCAGGGATTCTGCCAAGCGGTGAATGAGATGAACGCCTCTTGGTCTGAGTAGGAGGGAGAAAGTCGACGAGAGAGGCCGAAGGCGAAGCAGGCCTTTTTCGACCAGGTTCTGAAGTAGAGGAGCAAGGAACATCTGAAGAAATCGGATAAGTGAGACACACAGGAAAAGGAACGAGCAACGACCGAAGAAGAAAGGAAAAGAAAAGAAACATACCTGGGCGAGAAGCGGAAGACGAACCGAGGATGCGCTGAGGAGTGGAACCCGGAGATGATAAAGGGACAGAAGAGAATGCCAGAATAGGAGAGAAACCACCCCTCCGCAGAACTGAATCAAGGTTGGCACTAAAAAAGACGCCAGCAACACCGTTCCACCAAGACTGGAAACGGGAGGTAACGGACCCTGGACGAACAGCAAACTTCCAAACCTTGAAGGAGATCAAACGTTTGTGATAGAGGGAGCATTGCTGACGACTGGTAGAAGCAGAAAGGCGTCTACCGGCTCTGAGGGCCTCCACTAAGTCTTGACCAAAGCCGAATTGGCGGCTAACCAGATGGGGATTGTAAACTTCAAAAGGAATAGCAGACTTGGCAGAAACAAATGTGGAACCATTGAAGATCGGGCGGGGTAATATACACCTGTTCCATATTTGAGCAAAAGCCAAAGGAAGAGGAGTCCCGAAGGGGGAAGTAACAATATCCCTGACCCAAGCAAAGTCAGCTTTCCGGTAGTGATAATGAGAAAAGGCTTGTTCGACAGTACGACCCAGGAAATAGTTGATCCAGTGAGGGATCGACAAAGGAGGAAGGGGTGCTCTAAGAAGATCAGGAGCGATAAAATGGTTAGGACGAATATCATGGGGAGGAAATTGGGAAATGTCGCGAAAGTGCCAAACCAACCACAAGTAAAGGAACCATAACGGGCCACGGGCTTTATCAGACGAACCTTTTTCCCAACCCGACACAGTAGCCAAAATACCCGCATACAGATGAGCGAGGAAGAAATCGGCTGAAGGCAGGGTCACATGATTAAGAAGTGCCGAAGCAAAAGAGTGTGTTTCGAGGAGAACACCCTTGGAAGGAACACACCAGAAGAATTTCGTAAGGAAATACATCATAAAAGCAAGAGGCTCTGAAGGGTGTGGAGCAGGCGAAATAGGATCACTCTGATGGGAAACGATCCAATTAGCAAAGGAATCGCCAGAGGAAAAGCCAGTATTTTTCTCCTTGGGCAACGACATAATGGCGAGGTTATCCCCACGAACAGAGAGGCCAAGGAGAAGTTTCACGTCCTGAATGGTGGGAGTCATCATCCCCCAAGGGAAACAAAAACAGTTCACAGAAGGATTCCAGAAGCAAAAAAGGGCCTGAATAGGGCGAAGATCTGTGGGAAGTGGCAAGGTACTAAGGGAAATCATACGGTAGACAGATGACTTATGCCAAGAGTCACGACAGTGGGGTTCGAGGTGATGATACCACGCCACATAATCAGGAGAGGGCGAAGACCAATTAGCGAAAGATGAAGGGAAAAGCTTGGAAGAGAAACAAGGCTCATATAGAAGAACGGAACGATTATCAAAGATCCGAGCAGTACATTCATCGATATCTTCAGGAATGCCCAACGGACCTAAGGAATAGAAGCTCTCAGGCAAGAGGCGAACTGCGGAATGAGAAGCAAAAGAGTTCTCAATTCTGAGAAGATCAGCAGAAAGAGCAGTAACAGGGGCAGAGGGATTTTCCATCGGAGAAAGTGGAAAGAGAGAGAGATAGAGGAGAAGTTGGAAAGGCAGTTCACTCCGAGTACGTGGTGGGCTACGTAAATAGGGGAATGATGGAGAGCATCCTCGAGAAGAAGAAAATAACCGCCAAAAGGAAGAAGAAAGGGAGGTTACTTGGGCTCTTTCGCATGGAAGCAATTCGCCCAAGTAAGGAGGGCATCTGTTGGGGCCATATGGAATAATGGGCCGCGAAAGAGCTATTGGGCCATAAGACACGGGCCGGAAGAAAGAGGAAGTCCAAAAAGAAGATGGGCTCAAGATTGGTAGGGCCGAAAGCACATAGTAAACCGAAGGAAGGAAATCGGAGCTGATGAAGATTTCGGCCGAAATGGGAAGAAACAGCCGAAACCTAAGCAATCGAATTAAAGAGAGAAAGAATTCGGCTCAGAGGAGTTAGCCGGAGAGCGGTTATTCCAGCTCCGGCTATAAATAGGGGTCGACACACTCAAAATCAGAGAGATCAATCCAACCCCCAAATTACTTTTATCAATTTTAATTCCTTGTTATCTTTACTGCTTTCTTTACAGCTTTCCTTTACAGCTTTCCTTAGAATCTAGCCTAGTTTGTAGCGGTTACCATTTCCAAATCCACCGTTGCTCCTTAGCAGCTGGTAGTTTGGTTCTCTGTTTTTGGTGAATTCCGCCGTTGTTTCTTAACAACAGGCAGATTCTCCGTTGTATCGTGTTATTGTTGATCAATTCAAGGAAGATTCATTCAATTGTGGGCGCATTATTGTTAATCCGAACCCGTAATCGGTTTGATCCTTTTCCGATAGCCTCCCTTGAGGAGAAAAAGGTCCTTGGCTACACCCGAGCCAAACAATATCATAGTATATAAGACTCATTTTTAAGATTCCTATTCCATCCATTATTACTTCATTCAAAACACATGCAACGAAGATTGCTTCATCAAACTAAATGACTGCATCTGCAACAGCAGCCTTGCAACATACCACAAATCACATCACAGGAAAAGATAAAAATCAGTAGTTGATGTAAATACATAGTTCATGCATGGCCATAACAACTAATAACCATCAGACGTTAAAAGATAGTATAAATAGTGGTTGGAATAGCCAATGGAAAATATGGGGAATATGAATTAAAAGAAATCAATGTCCACTGAAGAATAATTATTCAACTACTTCACACAGTCGGGTGAATAGCAATTCTATTTACCAAAATAGAATTCCAATACCTGACCGATTTATTGTTAGATTTATTTACCAAAATAGAACTCCAATAACAAGAGAAGTCCAATAATTATGATAACAAAATAGTCCAATTGCATAATTGATAACTCTGGTCACATATGAAGATATATTTTTGTTATTAAAATAGTTGTTTGGTCCATCAAACCGATTACAAGAGAACTCCAATAATTATCTCCAATAATTTTACCATGAGATTGAATAGCCCTAGTATAGTTGTTTGTCTCAACTACTTCTTTTGAAGTCCGTATAATAAGTGCACCATTCTGTATAATTTGTTTGCATTATTTGGTTTAAGTAAAATCAACCCAACATCCCTAGCTCAAGTCTAAAAATGCATATGTATCATTTTTTTAACAAGAGAAGACATCTATAACAGGGGATGAAAGCAAACATTTCGCCACTCATATAAAACCCAAATTAAGTGCACCGGCAATCAAGTACTAAAAGCTTACCACAGCCATAGTCATTTATTCTGTAATCTATCTTTAGTTACTTCAGCCTTGGCTTCCAATTGAGCATAATTCTCTTCATAAACCCTTTTGGCTAATGTTAACTCTTCCTCTAGTGATGAAATTCGACTCTCGCAGCAGTCCTTTTCTTGCTTCAATTTGATTAAATCCTGCTCACTCTGCTCATTTTCCTCCTTGATTTTATTCATATAAATCTGTAAAAAAGTATAAAATTATCAAAGGATAAGAAAAAGTGGGGGGGGGGGGGGACCAATCCTTCAGAAGGTGTTTAGAAGACAAGAACCTCCTTTTGTTGAAGCTGGTTCAAGACAACCTGTAAATATCATATTATATTGAATATCATAGACATATATTAAGGTGCATACCACTAAGTCCTGATGGAATAAGATAGCCATGGCAGTCAATTGGAGTAATAACTTTGTGGCCATCTATGGTATGGCAGGTCCTAAAAAATGTTTACGGAACTGACGACCAGATCCATATGTGTATAAAGATCAGCCATAATAAAGTCATAATGAGGGGAAAACGCTGGAACAAAAATGCAATTATTGTAAGTAGAACACCCATTACCTCAGACACCAGTAAATTAATTTTCCTTACACATATAAGTAGAAGCTAACAGCTATCCACCATGTTTATAACATGTATAGTGAGCACATGATCTCCAAAGACCCCAATCTCATTAATAAGGTAAGTAGCAACAACGACAAAGGCACATGGTTGCATTAGCTGTAATGTAAAACCAATAATTAACACTTTCAGTAGCTCAACTCTGCAATTTGATAATACCATAAACTTGAAGGAACGGAACAAAATCATCATGTGTGAATCATATCCACTTTTAAGTAACCCCAGCACTATTCCAAATGATTTTCCATTCAAATGGTGAATTTATTAAGCAGTTTCAATTGGTGTCAGCTCTGAGCGCCATGCACGATTTCAAACAGGTATGCTTCAAGAGAATCCAATTTGACTCAGCATGCTAAACCAAACAAGCAAACACATACCTTCTCTTCAAGACACAAGCCCGGTACTGAATTGCTTCCATCTTTAAATTAGTACCACATCATTTTCACACCTACACGTCACATTGTATAGAAAGGAACAAGAAATATAAGAATCACATCAACGTGCAGCATTCAGTTTCAAAAATAAAAGAAGTTTAGACGAATGTGTTGGGCCATTTGTTATGAACAAAAAATTGCACAGACAAAAGAACAGGCAAAAAATTATTTATACTTTCTCACCACATCCGCCTGATGCCCCACCAATTCCACGACCGGTGGCAACACTGCAGGTATTCGCTCCTTAATAATCAACTGGCAAACCGCAGTCAAAGACGCACAGACATCCAGGTAACTGGAGCGCTTCAAGTCTATCTGTAACATATTGACAATTTAAATAAGCAAATAGTGATCCTCACATAGAAAGTAGGTGTCAAAAGTTAGGAATGGACATACGTTCAAGCCAGTTCGTTGAAAGAATAGCTGGTGGTAACTTTAGCAGGAGTTCAAAAGGAAACAACAGAAGCAGCAAAAAAATTAAACTGAAGGAATTGACGAATGAACGGAAAAGAATGGGCAAGACAGGTGAGGCAGGGGGTTGTGGAGGCCAACACTGCAACAAAACAGTAATCCAAACACAGAAAGGCATATGAATTGACAACTGGTGAAAGCATTGCTTCAGTATGCTCACGACAAAAATGCTGAAAGTAATAATGGTGGTGTACTAAAATAAAACTTAATCATAACAAATAAGTAAGGGAACACGGGGAGCCAGCAATATATAAACGAAAAGAGCAAATACCTCAACGTGCAAACGGATGCACGAGAACCTGAGAACAGGGTTTCCCGCTGATCACAAAAGAGGCCAACCCCCACGAACTATGGATGCTGAACAATAAATGATTCTTCATACGGAAGAGCTGATTTCAAAAAATCACATTTCCAACCAGCAATCATGTAGAAATAAGTTACTGGACAAAATCTTCAACCAAGAGGAATAATTTTAAAAAAAAAGTCGTGGGGGTGGCAGAAAACAAGAACACTGAAGTATTTGTTTGTATATTATATTCTTTGTCCTATTCAAACAACCGATCTGTGTTGAAGTAGGGTGGGTTAGATTTTTATGAGTATGCTCGCAGCAAAAATTTTGAAAGTAATAATGGTGGTGTACTAAAGTAAAATTGAATCATAAGAAATAAGTAGAGGAACACGGGGAGCCAGCAATATATAAAACATAAATTAATATGATCACCCTTGTAGAACTTAATAACACTAACCGAGCTGAGAAATACCAAGAAACATATGCTTACTCTTCGTCCGCGAAACAGTCGACCAACAGTCAAGAACCAGAAGTGGGTTCCTAAAGAAAATTAAAGATTCAATAAATTATAAATTATAGTTGGCCTTTCAAAAATAACAAAAAAAAAAAATCAAGAGTCAGGGCCAAGTTCCCCGGAATATGGGATTGAACACGAAATTATAAATATAGAGGTAAAACAAAAGTTAGGCAACAATACATAGAGGCTGGGCTATGTCCTTGAGAGTGGCAGCCGAAGCTTCTCTGACCATGGGCGAGTCATCCGCCAACGACGAGACAAGAAGTTGAACTGCCCGTGAAAAATTCCAACCGAAAGAATCACACTGAGACTAAAATGGGAAATCAAGAAACAAAAACAAAGGACCATCCTCGATTTAAGTTAGCGAATTATGAAAGGACACTGCCCATTTTCAAACCAAAAGCAGAGTTCCATTAACCAGAACAGTATTACTATTACCTTAGAACTGGTGCTTCTGATTTTATCGTTAGGATTCGGATAAGACGTCACGATCGCCAAAAAATCCACCGACACTGCTCCACAACCCAGCTGCATAATCAAGTGAAGACTATTGGTATATCTGAAATAAGTTGGTCAATCGTTAACATATAGCTCCTGACTTTATTTTCAACCTAATCAATATCATTATAAGATATAGATAACATATAGCTTCATAGGTAATCATTCGAGATATGCATTGGTGATTCAGATAAGACGCCACGACCGGGGGAAAACCACCAACACTGCCCCGCAACCCAGCTACATAATGAAGCACAAATCAATTGAACGGGAATAGAAATTTTGTTATTGTCGTATGCTTCCAGTGTTTTTTAATTTCATAGCTATGTAGTTTTCGTTGTAGCTCTGCAACTAACCCTTCCACTGAAAATCCGATTAAAAGATAACTAACTTTTTCACCCAATACCTAACCATAAATGGTCATTAAAAACCTTGGAAAGGATGTACATGAACTTCAGTAACCAGACACAGAGGGGAAGTCAGTTTAAAAATCAATATCTCAGGAGCAGCAGAATTGCTTGCACCCTTGCTTGACCAATTGGATGCCCTGTGGGCAAGTCTGTCGCCTGGTTCCAGAGTGTTCTTAATGCTTTCTTCCGGATAATTGTCTGTACTTTATGCATATAGGGCATCTGATAAGCAGTTTTCCATGTTAAACGTAGTAAGTTCTCTACTCAAGGATGAATACGCCCTATGTTCCCTATACAAACGAGCCCGTTCAGAAGAATCATCAATCTCATATACAACAGGTGAAGCTATACGCCTGACTTCCGTCACACGAGCCAAACTTGATATTTCAGGAAACATCCTCAGACAAAGTTTCTTGAATAGGCCATTAACAATCACTGCATAAAACTCAAAACACAGAATATGCACATGAGAATACCACAAAATTAACTCTCAAAATAATATTAAATGAAGGGAAAATACATGATTGAAAACATTGAACATATGTATTATCTCCACAACTAAATAAACAACCAATACGTCGGCTTAGAAGAGGAAACGATAGTACTGCAAAAAGTTCCTCAATCACTAAAATCAACTTTCACCATAAGTCATGTTTTCGCAATTGTTCAACTTCAAACAGTCCTCAATCACTATATTAACTTTCGCCATAAATGGCCCCATTTGGGACATTACAAGAATCACTTCCGATAACTGCAATGGAACCATACGAAACAAGCAAGCATAAACATTCTGATAGACTGTAGTACCGTACCACAGAAATCAACCAAGCCAAAGGATACTGGAAGTGATCAAACTCACCAAATTGGCGCCATGACCTAGATACAGTACTAACGCGAACGAGATCAGAAGGATCCCCCAAACACATCACGATCTTCATCGACATGTCCAGCCCTAGCCACTGCAAAAAATCCCTACTACCATCCATTTCGCCACTGCCAGTTCAATCCCTTGCCCTAATTTAAAGCAGGATCTGGCAAAACTAACCAACACACAAAATCGAAAAACAATATAAGAAAATTAATTAAACAACGCATACGCACAGAATGCAGAATCAATTGAATTTCTTGCACAACAATCTACTATACGGAATTCATCGAAAATCAACATGATCATGCAATACATCGGGCGATAACTTGTCCGACCGTGAACGACGGTAACATCGAGAGCACGGGCAAAGCAACCGAGACAATTTCAATTAGGGCTTGGAGACGAACGGTGGGACGATGAAGAGTAAGGAAGAAACCGGCAGAGCAGCAGGGGAGGGCGGCGGAGACGGGGACGGGCTAGGTTTTGAAGAGAGCGCTCTTTCAGAGCAGCAACAGCGGAGACGGGGAATTGGGACGAAATGGTAGGCGGGCAAGGCGCTTCGATTTTAGCCTGGCATCTGGGATGTGGCGGCACTGGTGGAGCTAGGATTCCACTCAAAGAGATAGTAAGGGCGTGGATTGGTGAGAGGAGATGGACGGAAAACACGAACGCTGGCTTCGCAAGAGCTCCGGGCCACCAAAACCACTGGTGATTCAGCTTGCGAAATGGAGAGGATACACGGAGATGAGGAATGTTTTCACGAGACTGGAGGAGAGAGGAACACGAAATGGAGGTCGGAAGAAGGAAAAGAAGGGTTAACGAACTGCGGAGATACAAAGAATCGAATTTTGAGATCCAACGGTCAAAAATTGAATTGAATCTGAATCCGACGGCTGAGAACAAAATTCAGCCTGTAGGGAAAATGTACCTACCGTTCTTATATAGTAGTAGAATATTGTTACTAATTACGTCTCAGCTAATTTATATACTTAGTAGTAATTAACTAAAGAGCATTATTAGGGGTGGGCGTCGGGCCGGGTTTGGTGGGTTCGGGTTAGTCGGGTTCGGGTTAATCGGGTTCGGGTAGAAAAATAAATTACCCGACCATTACCCGACATTAGCGGGTACCCGACGTCGGGTACCCGATCGGATCGGGTACCCAATTCGGGTACCCACTCTCTTTTCTAAAAAAATAAAAAACCTTTTATTTTTTAAATTAAAAAACAAATTATTAAAGAAAGTTAGATAAATTCAATAATCACCATCATGATTTACAATTTACAAATAAGAATGAGAACGATACTCATTCATTATCGAATTACAGACGAGAATTGACTAATAATATTTTGAAAAAAGTAGGGATTGAGGTTTTACACTTATAGTTTGCATAAAATTATGCAATTACCTATACTTTTAAAAAAAATACTCTCTATATTGTGGGGAATTTTCTTTTAAAAAAAGGTAGACATTTCTTTAAAAATAAAATAAAATAATTTTTTTTTAAAAAACAAGATCGGGTAATTCGGGTACCCGATCGGGAAATTCGGGTTCATTTGTAAAACTCGATACCCGACCCGACCTAGTAATTTCGGGTTCGGGTACCCAACTTCGGGTTTTTTCGGGTTCGGGTACCCAACCCAATCTCGCTATTTTTCGGATTCGGGTTCGGGTACCCGATTAACCCGCCCCATTTGCCCACCCCTAAGCATTATATTAGGAGACTTGTGATTTGTGAATTTTTATTTATATCAAGTTATTTTATATAATTACCAAATTTACTTTATGTATGGAATATTGGAATTGAAAGTCTTGAGGTTTATTTACAATGGGAATTGAAAGATATTATGCACGTGTGTATATTTTATCATGGTCTCCATCCATAAGTGAATTGAACATGCATGATTTTGGACACCACACAAGAGATACTGCATGAGTAGGGGTGGGAATAGGTCAGACTACCCGACAGGAACCTACGGCCTAGCCTACTACAGGTCGGGCCATCGTCATTACCAGCATTGTAGGAGTCGATAATCCGATTAACATCGTCAAGATTTGGGGACCAAATATCGGGCTTCGATTGATTGGAACCGTAGAGAATGAGGCAGCCATTGACATCGCAAAGGGTGGTGAGCTCTTGGATCTTCTTGATCACCGCAAATTTTCTTTTCTTGAACATCAAAATGCGGTCTTTCTCCTTTCCGAGTAGCTCCAGTTTCAACTTTGAATTTCCCATATGGATGCTGATGCTCGATCTCTTCAGGCTGTTTACAAAACCTCTTGGCAGCAAGAAAATGAAAATTAGAGAAAGAGAGGAAGTATTCAAGAATTGAGCAGACATGACGAGAAGTAGTAGCGTCAGGAGCCTGTGGTGGCGTTGCTGCCGACATATAGGGAATGCAGAGTTAAAACTATGGATAATATAGGTCATTGCAATGTGATTTCACGCTATCTTACTCGGACTCTCTTTTGAGTGTCGGACACGATTCGGGAATCGGAGGAGTCGACACTCAATTTTTAAAATTTGAGGATACGGGGACACGGTCAAACAAGTGTCTTGACCATTTTTAAGACACGGACACGATTCGAAGTGTCCAAAAAATAATACTGCACACTCAATTTATTTACAATTATATTATATTCATACTATAATTATTTATTTTTATAATTACAGCCCAATAGCCCATTACCATTTATTATCCTTTTAGGATAATAATACAGCCCATTAATATTATAACTATTTATATTTATTATTATATCCCAAGCCCAGCCCAGTTAAGTAAACAGCCCACATTTACCCAACCCTAATTCTCCACCATTTTTGCCCTACCTTATCGCCGTTTCTATTCTGCATTTCCATTCTTATTCCATTCTCATTCCCAGTTTCCCACTCCCATTCTCACATCTCTCAATCACTCAATCACTCAAGCCTCAGTTAACTACTTCCGCCAACAGCGCCGGAGCGCCGCCTCCCTCCTTCACTTGTACCCGCTGTGCTGTAGCCACCAACAACGTCCTACTCGCCGTCGCCTCGGATGTGCAGACCATGGATTCTTTCCTCCCTCCGACTCCTTCCTCCCAAAAGAGTCGACTCCATGTCCACTCGCCGGAGTCGTTTCCGGACACGTGTCCCGTGTCGTATCCGGGATAGAGTCGTGTCCGGCCATGATTCTCGACCCTAAAGAGGGTGTCCGAGCTTCATAGATTTCACGAAAAAAAAATGTCACTTGGTGTGTGGTTTCAATAATTGATTTTGTTTGTAGCATTAAATCATAATAGAATTCTTAGAAAAAATAAGTCAAAGTAATGAAAATGGGGCATGTCTAGAAAGAAAGAAAAGAAAAAAAAAATTCCTCTTCCTCATGCCATGCAACGCATGCAATGCAATACTTCTACATGACGTCACCTCGACAACCTGAATATAGGAAAACAAACATATTAAACGCATTAGCAAATTATTCCCCGTATGCTATAATAACTAAAAAAAAAACCCATATCGTCCCCTAATTTAAAAAAATTTCAAAACAAAAAATTTAGCTCCCATGCCCCACTGCCACATCAGCAAATTGCTAACGTGGCAAATGCTCCTCCAAATTGGAGGAGCACCGCCGCAGCTTTTTGTTTTTTTAAATTTTTTTCTTTTTTGTTTTCTCTTTTTTTTTTCTTTTTTTAAATTTTAAAATACTATAATTATAAGAATAAATAACTAATAATTTTGTAAAAAAAAAATTAATTAAAAAGATTTTTCTTATATTTTTTATTTAAATTCTTTAAAAAAATGATGTGGAAAATATTAAGTTATTTTATTAGAAATGAAAATGAGATAAAGTTAATTAATGATGTTGACGAAAGAGAAGATGATGTGGTGGGAAAAAGTATGAGAGTTAGGAGAGTATTGATAGAGATTGCCTAAGTATATGAAAAGAATTAAGCTAGCTGGTAGGGGCGGATTAGTTTAGGTCAAGGTGGGTCAATTGACCCACCAAAAAAAATAAAAAAATAAAAAATTAGTAGTAATATTTTAATGTAATTAGGAATTAAGTTGTAATTTTGAAATATTCTGTAATACCCGAGAATTTTGCAACATAAAACAAGTAATTAAATAAATAAACAATAAATAAATAAATAATAAATAGATAAATAATAAATAAATAAATAATAAATAAATACACTAAATAAATAAAGAGAAAGAAATGAGAAATGAAGTTGAATCTAAAAAGGAAGCAAGTTCCAATACACAAGACAATTTAATCGAATAAATTGTACACCGAAACCCGACACCAATGAACTCGAGAATTTGAGTCCAAACATGCATTTTGACCCGAGTAAAAATGTAGAGAGGAAATAGGAACCCGAAGATGGCTCGGAAATCTGAATCCGGGAGCATAGAGGGATAGAAGTCCGAAAGAAATGAGAAAAGGCACGACGGATCGTACGACCCGCCCGGACCGAAGTCCAGGCGAGGGCCGCGCGGTGGCCGCGCGTTCAAGGGGGAAACGGCGCGCCACGACCGCGCCACACGACAGATTCCCCGGTTGCGAGATTCACTCGCCCGAATCCGGATTTTCCGACTTCGGTTGAACACCTCTCGGCTCAAGACTCCCCAAGGCCGACCTTGGACGTCCCTAAGTCGTGCCTATCTATAAATAACACCTCTTGGAAGCCCCGAACACTTTTCAAAACCCTACGATACTCTCTATACACAAAACCCTAGATCCGGAAGTCATCGGAGCACCAAAACCAAGCCGGAGACTGTTTGGACGAATTCGGAAGTCTTCCAACGTCGTGGTAAGTCTGATCCGTTCATCCATCTCGTTTTTTAATTCAAAAACGAAACCATAACTCTCTTCTTTTCTTCTCTACACCCCGAATCGGATCTAGAACGAAGAACTCGACGAACGGAGAGGATAAACGGTGGACTGGAAGCCACGCCCCCGAAATCGACGATCCCGGACGACTAGGAATCTGTAAGTTGACACTTACATGGTTTTGGAAGTAATTAAAACACGTAAACCTAAAAGTTTAATCAAAACATTCGAAAATCTGTCAACATGTAATTTCTACCGGCGCAACGATTTTGTCTAATTTTTCCGAACCCTTAAAAGTCTTAAAACAGAAAACTTAAAACACAAAAAACGTTCCTAAGGCTTAGATCTATCTCCTGCAAAATTTTCAGAATTTTTCGTGATGATTTGATATATGAAATCGACCCGAAACCGAACTGCTAAAACTTGAATCTTGAATTTCTTGACAGAACTAAGGTCTGAACTTGATGACGTTTTTGACTAGGGTTCTAGGCCGATTTAGATCTTTAGCCGAACATAAAAGTTGTAGAAAAATGTCTTAATAAGGTCTCTGTAAAATTTTGTTAAGTTTGGAGTTGATTTGCTATGGTAGATCTTGATAATCTTGAACTGCTGTATGATAAACTCGGACAGATTAATGTTTCTACGAAAATTTATGTTTTTGACCTGTTTCAGTATCTCGGATTGAAAAAGTTAAAACACAAAAGTTGTTCATATCGATGTTTCCGAGTAAGTGGTAAATGTTCAGAATTTTTGGACTTAAATCTGGTTTTAAATTAATTTTAGAGTAAACAGCGGTTTACCGGAGTCAAATCTTGAAATCTTGTTGAAACGATGAAATTAGCCTTTAGGGTTGAAACGAGTCGAAATCTTTTCTTGATAAATTTAGTGGGACCAGAATTTTCATAAATAAATCCCCTTACAAACTTGATAAATTAAAATTAGGGGTGAGTGCTCTGCAGGGTGCCCCTAACTGCTTCACTTCGTGCCTTTATGGACGATGGTGACCCCGCGCGAAAATTGAGATATGATATTGCCAAAACGGCATGAGATATATGGCCTACACTCTCGTGAATATCCACATGGGTTTTCCGAGGCTCCGGAGTGGTAATGGGTATGCAGATACGGCTGCAGCCGCCGGTTTCCGGCTGAACTTGTTGAGATCGCGATGAAATCATGAAACACTTGAAATTACTAAATCGGGGATGTAATTGGGAATTTAAATTAAATTAGAATATTTACTGTTGTCGTTTAAATTGTTAAATGCTTTGTTTAAATTAATTATGGCTTTCATTTTAAATTGTGCTAAATGTATGGTTGATTAGTGCCATAAAATATTATGCAAATTGGTTAGATAATTAAGTTGAATTATTTATGGCTTATTATCATGTTTTCATGTAAATATTAAATTAGTGGCTTTTAAACCCTATGATCATGCATGTGTTAACTTACTCAGCAAGTTGTGCTGACCAAACGTTATTTTTCATTTTCCTTACAGAGTATGTGGAACAAACATGAGCACGTTCATGCATGGGGGACTTATATTTTGCGAAACTTATTATTTAAATTCTTGCATTAGACGATAGAATAAACGGGCCTGTTTAACCCGTGTTTTGACCATGTCGGTCTTATTTACATTTCCACTGCAATATTATACTTAAATATTATTTCCGCTGCATTATAATATTATTATTTTCGAGACTATTGTATGGGGTGTTGCAAATGTTTTAAATATTTTTAAATACTGAAATAGCCTTGCATCTCTTTAGTAAGCCGGAGAAATCGTGTCTTACTAGGGAGGTGTGGCGGTGACATCCCGACAATTAATTTCGACTATTATTTCTATCTTGAAATTATAAAAGAAAATACGGAGTATTTGATTAACCTATCTCATTAGCAATCAGCCAATCATCAATATATAAATATGAACAAAAATGGGTTAGACCACTACTCTATTAGGGTGAATTAACCACCCCCAATTTATAAAATTAAAATTTTTAAATACCAATCATTCAATATTCTAATATTTTTATTGATGATCTAAAATAAAGTACAGTAAAACGTAAATATATGTAGACTTGTAGAGGATTGAGGGCCTAATAATTGTATACCGTTATCCGTTGGGCTTCATTTATTTATTTTTTTTTCCCTCCTTATTTTGGTATCACAAACGTTGACAGGCCGACAAAAGGAGCAGGCCACCAACTCCGTGGCGGAGCTTCTCGAGGCCGTCAAGAAACCCCGCCCTAGAGCTCTCAGCGAATCAACCAATCGCCCCTTCCTCAAAAATCCGGCGACCATGAAATCTTCGACAGCAAAACTCCCCGCAAGTCCAAAAATTCCGCTCCTCCTCGCCGCCATTCTCATGCCGGCAATAGAGCCTCCCTCCAGAAAATCAGCGACATCCCGGAAAAGCCACCGGCCAAGTCCAATCGTCGCTCTTTCATAGCGTAAGTTAATAATTTTATTTTCTTCTATTTTATCCAAATATGTGCTAATTGTAACTGTCTCTGTGTGTGTGTACGCGCACGCTTTTTAATATGTGGAATTTTGGATGATCTATAATATTCTGAAGAAGGGGCGCCGGGGGAGTACAAATCAAGAGGCGGAGCCAGATTTGGAATACGATGATGAGAATAGAAACGGGTATTCTTCAGAAAGTGACGATGACGGGAGACCGGACAGCGTGGACGATAAAGTGAGGAAGAAGGAAATGAGAAAGGGTATTGATTTGGCCACCACTCTGGAACGTATAGAGAAAAATTTTGTCATTACGGATCCGAGATTACCAGACAATCCTATTGTGAGTAAATTTGGCAGCATTATTCTATGCAATATTGATATTATGGTTAGAGTGTGGATTATGTGGTTTTTCTTTTTCTTTGTTGATGACATGTTTTTATCGATATGATTGCAAGATATTTGCTTCTGATAGTTTCTTGGAGTTGACGGAGTACAGCCGGGAAGAAATCTTGGGTAGAAATTGCAGGTAGAGCTTGATTTTTGTGTTTCTGGGAGTGTCTCCAAATTTGAAGGCAAAGACAAATCTTTGGTTTGTTTTGCTTTCTTCTTTTTGAGTTACTTATAAATTTTGCTAAATGAACTCAAAATTATGGGGGACCTTTGGGCCAATGTTCATTGGAGAGTAAAAGAGAAACTTCAAATTCCATGTTGTTTTATTGAAATTAGTTTGGGGTATTAATACCATATTTGAACTCAAAAAATGTGACACTATGTATATTAATATAAGGAAAAATATTTCGAATTCGTTGATTTCTTGCTTTTATGATGAGAATATGAGAATTCCCCCAAACAGATTTCTTCAAGGCCCTGAAACTGATCCAGCTACTGTCCGGAAGATAAGAAATGCAATTGATAACCAAACAGAGGTCACTGTCCATCTCATCAACTACACCAAGCGAGGTATGTTTTATGTGTTATAATGCCTCTTAAACATATTGCTTTTATTTGGAATATGGATTTGTGTGAGGCCTTGCATTTAAACAGGAAAATCCTATTGTAGTAAAGGAATTTCGGCCAATTGCATGACTATCTGATATGACACTTTCCTTGTGATACTACTAACAACTTGATTTGCCACATGCTTGTTCATAATTTTCTTTCTCACATTATTATTTTTAAACTACTATTAATATTTTGACTATTACTTTAAATTTTAAAGTATTATTTCCATGGAAAATTTTTATTTTAAAACCCATGGAAAAAAATATATATATAGTGCATAAATTATTTTTGGGGGGAAATCATCATTTGCATTTGCATATTGCATTTCTTTTATTTAAAGAACTTAAAATCTTGGCGAATTTCAACTTAGAATCTTGGCGAATTTCAACTTAGAATCTTGGCGAAGTTAACCTAGAATCTTGGCGAATATTAACTTAGATCTTTTGCTTGCGCTAGATGGCTAGTCAAGATATGATGAACTTGATGATCAAAATGATGAACGCTCACTTTGACTCCCAACAAACCGTAGAACAATTGAAACATCGTATGGCTCACTTAGAGGCAAATCTGCACCACATGGGTAACTTGAGAGAGGCGGATCACCACCGCATAAACCAACTCGAACGTCAAGTCCAAACCCTCACTACGCAAAACTTAATCCTGAAGGAACACATCGATGCTCATGGACAAGACTTGAACACCATCTTTGACGATCTACTTCCGCCAAGTTCGGAGGAGGAAGACCCGGAGGAGGATCCCGCTACCCCACCGGAAGACGTTTTGAGACGCTAGGGATTCTATTTATAGTAGATACTATTTTGCTAGGAAAATATTTCTACTTTTGTATACCTTCCCGCTTGTACTTAAATTTCGTTTAAGGAAATTAAATGCCCGATTTATTTATAATAAATCGAAAAAAATAATAATAATAATAATAATAAAATCTGGACAGATCTGTCCGACAAAAAAATCGAAATAAAATAAAATAAAATAAAATAAAACCCAGAAGCGTACGGCGCTTCTTAGTTCGATCGAGCACCACGTGCGAAATTACAAAACACATACACATTTATAAAAATTGTTTAGACTATATGCTAATTTCACAAGTCCTAATCCACCCTATTTGTACCAGAATGGCACCCAGAGGAAGAGGAAGAACTCAACCCGCTCCCCAAACCACTACTGAAACACCTACTGAAACACCTCCAAATGTCACGGAACCGGCTCAACCTGTAGAGGAACAACCCCAAGGTGTGCAGGGCGCTCCCGCACCGAACAATGTGGGCGATCGTCTTCGGACGATAGAGGAGGTCTTGATTGCGCTAGGGAACGCGCAAGTCAACCAGGGCCAAGCTGCGGCGGTACCTCCACCCCAAGCTCGCCCCAACTATCTGGCAATGGTGAATCCCTACCAGCCAACCCACTATGCTGGTGAGGAGGATCCAGCCAAACTGGAAGAATGGATCCGGACCTTCGACAAGCTGCTGGGAGCAGTCAAATGTCCGGAAGGAGAGAGAGTGCACGTCGCTTCGTACTACTTGGGAGGCGAAGCGGACGACTGGTGGCAGGCAACTCAAGCCAAGCTGACTGAAGATGACGAGCCCTACTCTTGGGCGGAAATGATGGAACTACTCAGGGATCGATTCTATCCCTTGAGTACTAAATCAGCGATGTATGAGGAGGCCATACTGTGCAGGAGTACTACACTCGTTTCAAGGAACTAGTAAGGTTCGCACCAAGGCTAGTACCCACGGATGCAGAGAAGGCACAGAAGTTTGAGATGGGACTGAACCTGTCTGTTTGCGAGGTGATCGCAGGAGTACACTACCCCGACCTGCAAGCTGTGTATGACCGCGCTGTGGCAGTAGCGCGTGTGCAACAACTGAAGAGAAGGGTGAGTGGGGAGTCCAGCAGGGGTCCCCAAGACAAGAGAAATCGGGACGCGAGAAGCGAGAACAACACGGGAAGGAACGAACAGCGGAGAGGGTCAAATAGGCCACAACAAACTAACAATGGGAGGAGGTTTAACCAAGAAGAACCGGTACCACCCTGCCCAAGATGTGGACGACCCCATCTGGCGAGAGGATGCCCTCAACAGGGCGCCTGCTTCCGATGTGGTCGAATGGGTCACATTCGTCGGGATTGCCGAACGAGGATGGAGAACATAACAAAGAGGGAAGATTTGGTCATGGGGCCGGAACAGCCTCAGAACCAAAATGGGTGGAACGGAAATAACCAGGGGTATAGACCCCCTCAAAACCAATTTAGGCCGCCGAATAAGAACCAGAACCGACGACATCCGCCACCGCAGAATCAAAACCAACAGCAAAATCAGCTGCAGAATGCGAATCAGCAGGGCAACCAAGGATGCCCTATGGGGAGGCTCAACGTGGTTAACCAAGCGGACGTGCCTGCACAAGGAGAAGTGATGGCAGGTACATTTCATGTTTTGAATACACCCCTTAGAGTTCTATTTGATTCTGGAGCTAGTTGCTCAATCATAGCATCAAGAATAGTGCCTGAGTTAGATCTACCTAAGTGCGAGAGAATTAGCTTAGGAATTCAATTGCCTTCTGGAGAAGTAGTATCTTGCTCTAAACGATATAACGGAATTCCTATAGTGATAAAGAACGTAGAATTCTTCGCGAACTTAGTAGAATTTAACTTAAGAGACTTTGACATCATACTGGGGATGGATTGGTTATCCCAGTATAAGGCGGTGATCGAATGCCAAAAGCAAAAGATCACCTTGTCAAAAAGTAGGGGAAAGAGAGTCATCTTTTACTCTCAGCCCCCTAAGAAGAGTAACAAAATCATTAGTACACTCAAACTAAGTAACTTGATGTGTAAGGGGTATGAGCTATATGCGTGCTACGTGCACAACCTTGAGGCGGAAGAGAACAAGGTTGACAGCATACCAGTGGTAAGAGAATACCCGGATGTGTTTCCTGAAGACATCCTGGGAATGCCACCTGAGAGAGATCTTGAGTTCACTATAGATCTCATCCCGGGCACAGAGCCTGTCTCAAAAGATCCGTACCGAATGGCACCGTTGGAAATGAAGGAGTTAAAGGACCAACTCGAGGAGCTGTTAGGAAAAGGGTACATAAGGCCGAGTACTTCCCCCTGGGGAGCACCGGTTTTATTTGTTAAGAATAAAGACGGAGGATTACGTCTTTGCATAGATTATCGAGGATTGAACCAAGTGACTATCAAGAATAGATACCCTTTTCCGAGAATTGAGGACCTGTTTGATCAACTGAAGGGAGCTTCAGTATTCTCGAAGATCGACTTACGATCTGAGTATCACCAGTTGAGAATTGCCGAGAAAGACATTCCGAAGACGGCGTTTCGAACTCGATATAGCCACTACGAGTTCACAGTGTTATTCTTTGGGTTAACAAACGCTCCAGCAATGTTCATGAACCTCATGAACAATGTATTTCGAGAGCTGTTAGATCAGTGTGTAGTGGTGTTCATTGATGACATCCTGATCTACTCGAAAAGCGAGGAGGAGCACGCCCAGCACTTGCACCAAGTGTTAGGGACCTTGCGAAAGAATCAGCTATACGGCAAGTTGTCCAAATGCGATTTTTGGTTGAAGGAGGTAGCATTTCTAGGACATATAGTATCCGCTGATGGAGTTTCAGTGGATCCGGCAAAAGTCTCTGCCGTAACTGGATGGGCAACTCCAAAGAGCCAAACTGAGATAGGGAGTTTCCTTGGATTAGCCGGGTACTATAGACGGTTCGTGTAATACCCGAGAATTTTCCAACATAAAATAAAATAATAATTAAATAAATAGACAATAAATACAATAAATACCATAAATAAATTAATCCAGCAAATAAAGAAATAAATAAAGATAAGGAAATGAGAAATGAAATTTTACTTAAAAATGAATTAAAGGAAATTAATTAAATAAAAGGAGTTATTAAAGGTAAATAAATTGTACACCGAAACCCGATACCAATGAACTCGAGAATTCGAGTCCAACATCCAATTAGACCCGAGTAAAAATTTAGAGAGAAAGTAGAAACCCGGAGATACCCCGGAACTCAGAATTCGGGAGCATAGAGGGATAGAAATCCGAAAGAGAGGAGGAAAAGCACGACGGATCGCACGACCCGCCCGGACCGAAGTCCAGGCGAAGTCGGCGCGGTGGCCGCGCGGTTGAAGAAGAACGGGCGCGCCACGGCCGCGCCACCCCACAGATTTGTTTGTTGCGTGAATCTCTCGCCCGAACGCGGATTTTTCGACTTCGGTTGAACGTTTTTCGACTCAAGACCCTTAGGGTCAGATCTTGGACGCCCTAGGTCTTAGCTATCTATAAATAAACCCCCTTGGAAGCCCCGAACACTTTTACAAAACCTACAACTCTCTCTATACATTCGAAACCCTAAATCCGGAGTCGTCGGAGGCACGAAACCAAGGCGAATACTGTTGGACGAAAATTCTAAGATCTCCAGAGTCGTGGTAAGTCTCGATCCATTCCTTGTTCCATATACGATTCGAAAATGAATCCTAATATTCTTCATTTCTCTTCTACACCTCGAATTGGATCTAGATCGTAGAACCCGACGAACGGATAGGAGAAACGGTGGACTGGAAGCCACGCCTTCGAAATAGACGATCCCGGATGTTCACAACTCTGTAAGTTAGCCTTACATGGTTTTGGGAGGAATTAAAAACGTTCGAAACTAAAAGATTTAACAAGAGATCGTGAATCTGCCAATGTATGTTTTTACCGGCGCAACAGTTTTGCCTAATTTTTCCGAACCTTAAAACGACATCAAACGGAAAAACTTAAAACATGAAAAACATTTCTAAGGCTTAGATCATCTAGTGTAAAATTTTCCGAATTTTTAGAGACGATTTGATATGTGAAAACCAACCGAAACCGAACTGCTTGAAACTAGATCTTGAAAAATTCTTGACAGAACTTAGGTCCGATCTTGATCACGTGTTTGACATAGGTTCTAGACCGATTTAGATCTTTAGCCGAACATGAAAGTTGTAGATAAATGTCTTAAGATGGTCTCTATAAAATTTCATTAAATTTGGAGTTGATTTGCTATGGTAGATTTCAATATCTCTAAACTGTGGTCTGTAAAATTCGGACAGATTTGTGTTTCTGTGAAAATTGGTGTTTTTGACCTAATTCAGTATCTCGGATTGAAAAAGTTAAAACACGAAAGTTGTAGATCTCGACGTTTTTGAGTCAGTCGTTAAATTTTGGAATTTTTGGAATTAATTTAGACGAATTTTAGAGTAAATTGTGGTTTACCGGAAATCAAATCTTGAAATCTTGTTGAAACATGGAATTAACCTTTAGGGTTGAAATAAATTGAAATATTATTTTTAAATAAATAAAATTGAAATCAGATTTTTGAAGTTAAATCCCCTTACAAACTTGATAAATTAAAATTAGGGGTGAGTGCTCTGCAGGGTGCCCCCTAACGATTCACTTCGTGCCTTAATGGACGATGGTGACCCCGCGCGCTAATATTGAGATATGATATTGCCAAACGACATGAGATATAGAGCCTACACTCTCGAGAACATCCACATGGGTTTCCCGAGGCTCCGGAGTGGTACTGGGTATGGCTGATACGGTTGCGGCCGCGGGGCTACCGGCTAGACTTATTGAGATTGCGATGCAATCGTGAAATACCTGAAATACTAAATCTGGGATGTAATGGGGAAATTAAATTAAATTAAATTGAATTAAATTAGGGTTGTTGTCCAATTAAATTATTTAAACGCTTTATTTAAATTATGGCTTTTATTTTAAATCCTGTGAAAGGTGTTGTTCAATAAAGCCCTGAATTAAATTATGCAATTGGATAGTTGTTTAGATTAAATTGAGTTATTATGTTTATTATCATGTTTTTATTTAAATATTAAATTAATGGCTTTTAAACCCTACGATCATGTCTGTGTTAACTTACTCAGCAAGTTGTGCTGACCAAACCATTTTTATTCCTTTTTCTTACAGAGTATGTGGAATGAGCATGTATGAGCACGATTCATGCATGGGATTTTGGGAACATTATTTTGTTTTAATTTCGTACATTAGACTATATTATGAACGGGCCTGTTTAACCCGTGTTTAAACATTATTTAAATATTATGAACATTATTTCGTACATTATTTTGTCGGCCCTATTTACATTTTCCGCTGCAATACTATACTTAAATATTATTTCCGCTGCGCTATGATATTATTAATTTCGAACTATACTGTATGGGCTGTTTTGAATGCTTAAAATGTTTTAAATACTGCAATACCTTGCCTTGCATTCCTTTAGTAAGCTCGGAGAAACCGTGTCTTACTAGGGGGATGTGGCGGTGACATCCCGACCTGGGTGACCAAAAACCGGGGTGTTACAAGTTGGTATCAGAACCCGGCTATTTTTAAACTAT
Organism: Hygrophila difformis; assembly: GCA_030278955.1. Taxonomy (NCBI): domain Eukaryota; kingdom Viridiplantae; phylum Streptophyta; class Magnoliopsida; order Lamiales; family Acanthaceae; genus Hygrophila; species Hygrophila difformis. The sequence continues at coordinate 13,580,682 of JAOANR010000011.1, forward strand.
TATTTTTAAACCATTATTATTTTTAAAGTACTATTAATATTTTGACTATTATTTAAATTTTAAAGTATTATTTCCATGGAAAATTTTTATTTTAAAACCCACGGAAAAAATATATATATAGTGCATTAAATTATTTTTGGGGGGAATCATCATTTGCATTTGCATATTGCATCTCTTCTATGAACTTAGAATCTTGGCGAATTCGAACTTAGAATCTTGGCGAATTTGAACATAGAATCTTGGTGAGATTGAACTTAGAATCTTGGCGAATATTAACTTAGATCTCTTGCTTGCGCTAGATGGCTAGTCAAGATATGATGCAGTTGATGATCAGGATGATGAGCGTCCATCTTGATTCCTAACAAACCCTCGAACAAATGAGATACCGTATGGCTTAATTGGAGGCCAATTTGCACCACATGGGCAACTTGAGAGAGGCGGATCACCACCGCATAAACCAACTCGAACGCCAAGTCCAAACCCTCACTACACAAAACCTAATACTAGGGAGCACATCGATGCCCATGGGCAAGACTTGAACACCTTGAACACTATCTTTGATGATCTACTGCCGCCAAGTTCGGAGGAGGAAGACCCGGAGGAGGATCCCGCTACCCCACCGGAGGACGTCTTGAGACGCTAGAGATTCTATTTTTAGTAGATACTATTTTGCTAGGAAAACATTTCTACCTTTGTACTAAAATTTCTTTTGAGGAAATAAAATGCCCGATTTATTTATAATAAATGGGAAAAAAAACCGGACAGACCTGTCCGTACACAAAAAAAATCGAAATAAAATAAAACAAATTAAAATAAAACCCCAAGGCGTACGGCGCTTCTTAGTTCGATCGAGCACCACGTGCTAAATTACAAAACACATATACATTTATAGAAATTGCTCAGACTATGTGTTAAATTCACAAGTCCTAATCCACCCTATTTGTACCAGAATGGCACCCAGAGGAAGAGGTAGAACTCAACCCGCTCCCCAAACCACCACTGAAATACCTCCAAATGTCACGGAACCGGCCCAACCTGTAGAGGAACAACCCCAAGGTGCGCAGGACGCCCCTGCACCGAACAATGTGGGCGATCGTCTTCGGACGATAGAGGAGGTTTTGATTGCGCTAGGAAACGCGTAAGTCAACCAGGGCCAAGCTGCGGCGGTACCTCCGCCCCAAGCTCGCCCTAACTATCTGGCGATGGTGAATCCTTACCAGTCGCCCCACTATGCTGGTGAGGAGGATCCAGCTAAACTGGAGGAGTGGATCCGGACTTTCGACAAGCTGCTGGGAGCAGCCAAGTGTCCGGAAGGAGAAACAGTGCACGTCGCCTCATACTATTTGGGAGGCGAAGCTGACGACTGGTGGCAGGCGACACAAGCCAAACTGACGGAGGATGACGAGCCCTACTCATGGGCAGAAATGATGGAGATGCTCAGGGATCGATTCTATCCCCTGAGTACCAAATCAGCGATGTACGAAGAGTTCCTGTCGCTGAAGCAAGGAGGCCAAACTGTGCAAGAATACTACACACGTTTTAAGGAGCTGGTGAGGTTCGCACCAAGGCTAGTGCCCACTGATGCAGAAAAGGCACAAAAGTTCGAGATGGGGCTGAACCTGTCTGTTCGCGAGGTGATCGCGGGGGTACACTACCCCGATTTGCAAGCTGTGTATGACCGCGCTGTGGCGGTAGCACGTGTGCAACAACTGAAGAGAAGGGTGAGTGGGGAGTCCAGCAGGGGTCCGCAAGATAAGAGAAACTGGGACTCGAGAAGCGAGAACAACACTGGAAGGAACGAACAGCGGAGAGGGTTGAATAGGCCTCAACAAGCTAACAATGGGAGAAGGTTTAACCAAGAAGAACCCGTACCACCCTGCCCAAGGTGTGGACGACCCCATCTGACGAGGGGATGCCCTCAACAAGGCGCCTGCTTTCGCTGTGGTCGAATAGGTCACATGCGTCGGGAGTGCCGAACTAGGCTTGAAAACATAATGAAAAGGGAAGACTTGGTTATGGGGCAGGAACAGCCTCAGAACCAAAATAGGCGGAACGGAAATAACCAGGGGTATAGACCCCCTCAAAACCAATTTAGGCCGCCGAATCAGAACCAGAACCAACGACCTCCGCCACCGCAGAATCAAAACCAACAGCAAAACCAGCAGCAGAATGCGAATCAGCATGGCAATCAAGGACGCCCTGTGGGGAGGCTCAATGTGGTTAACCAAGCGGACGTGCCTGCGCAAGGAGAAGTGATGGCAGGTACATTTCACGTTTTGAATACACCCCCTAGAGTTCTATTTGATTCTGGAGCTAGTTGCTCGATCATAGCATCAACGATAGTGCCTGAGTTAGATCTACCTAAGTGCGAGAGAATTAGCTTAGGAATTCAATTGCCTTCTAGAGAAGTAGTATCTTGCTCTAAACGATATAACGGAATTCCTATAGTGATAAAGAACGTAGAATTCTTCGCGAACTTAGTAGAATTTAACTTAAGAGACTTTGACATCATACTGGGGATGGATTGGTTATCCCAGTATAAAGCGGTGATCGAGTGCCAAAAACAAAAGATCACCTTGTCAAAAAGTAGGGGAAAGAGAGTTATCTTTTACTCTCAGCCCCCTAAAAAGAGTAACAAAATCGTTAGTGCACTTAAACTAAGTAACTTGATGCGTAAGGGGTATGAACTGTATGCGTGCTATGTGCACAACCTTGAGGCGGAAGAGAGCAAGGTTGATAGCATACCAGTGGTAAGAGAATACTCGGATGTGTTTCCCGAAGACATCCCGGGCATGCCACCTGAGAGGGATCTTGAATTCACGATAGATCTCATTCCGGGCACAGAGCCTGTCTCGAAAGCTCCGTACCGGATGGCACCACTGGAAATGAAGGAGTTAAAAGACCAACTCGAGGAGCTGTTAGGAAAGGGGTATATAAGGCCGAGTACTTCCCCCTGGGGAGCACCAGTTTTAATAGTTAAGAAGGAAGACGGAGGACTACGTCTTTGCATAGATTACCGAGGATTAAACCAAGTGACCATCAAGAATAAATACCCTTTGCCGAGAATAGAGGATCTATTTGATCAACTGAAGGGAGCTTCAGTATTCTCGAAGATCGACTTACGATTCGGGTATCACCAGTTGAGAATTGCAGAGAAAGACATTCCGAAGACGGCGTATCGAACTCGATATGGTCACTACGAGTTCACAGTGTTATCCCTTGGGTTAACAAATGCTCCGGCAATGTTCATGAACCTCATGAACAATGTATTTCGAGAGCTGTTAGATCAGTGCGTAGTGGTGTTCATTGATGACATCCTGATCTACTCGAAAAATGAGGAGGAGCATGCCCAGCACTTGCACTAAGTGTTAGGGACCTTGCGAAAGAATCAGCTATACGGCAAGTTGTCCAAATGCGATTTTTGGTTGAAGGAGGTAGCATTTCTTGGACATATAGTATCCGCTGATGGAGTTTCAGTAGATCCGGCAAAAGTCTCTGTCGTAACTGAGTGGGCAACTCCAAAGAGCCAAACTGAGATAAGGAGTTTCCTTGGCTTAGTCGGGTACTATAGACGGTTCGTGAAGGATTTTTCTAAAATCGCACGACCTTTGACCCAACTACTTAAGAAGGGAGTAAAATACGTGTGGACAGAGGCTTGTGAGACAGCATTTCAAGAGCTGAAGAAACGACTCACAACCACACCCGTATTAACACTACCATCAGAGAATGGTGACTTCGAAGTTTACAGTGATGCTTCGAAGGAAGGTTTAGGTTGTGTTTTGATGCAAGACTCGAGAGTCGTAGCGTATGCATCACGCCAACTGAAACCTCACGAGGAGTATTATCTGACACATGACCTGGAATTGGCAGCGGTCGTTTTCGCTCTAAAGATATGGAGACATTATCTTTATGGGCGGAAGTGTCGAATGTTCACCGACCACAAGAGCTTGAAATATATATTCACTCAGAAGGAGTTGAATTTGAGACAGCGAAGGTGGTTGGAACTCATCAAAGATTACGATTTAGAGATAGCCTACCACGAAGGGAAGGCGAATGTGGTAGCCGATGCCCTAAGTCGGAAAACCCAACACGTGACGAACTCGTTGGTAATTCCGCCGGCATTGTACATGGAGTTGGCAAGATTGGAGTTAGAACTTGTGCATCCTGGCACAGTGAGTGAAACGATCAATGCCATGGTCGTAGAAACTCCAATATTGGACGAGATTCGACTCGCTCAACCGGGCGACGCGAAATTGGAGAAGATAATGGGGTATATTGCCGACGGAAGGGCAATAGGATTTGCTGTCCACGAGGATGGAAGCATCCGTTTTAAAGGGAGATGGTGTGTGCCCCAGAAGTGTGCCGAATTGAAACAAAAGTTGATGGAAGAAGGGCACAACACCCCATATTTAGTGCATCCCGGAGGCGACAAACTTTACAAGGATCTGAAGAAGATCTATTGGTGGCCGGGAATGAAGAAGGAAGTGGCAAACTTCGTGGCGAAATGTCTCACCTGCCAAAAGGTTAAGGCAGTGCGACATAAACCCTTAGGACTGATGCAACCACTAGAGATTCCAAGTTGGAAGTGGGATAGCATCTCAATGGACTTTGTCTCGGGATTACCCCGATCACCTAAAGGCATGAACAAAATTTGGGTGATTGTGGATAGGCTAACGAAGACGGCCTTATTTTTCCCAATGAAAGACACGTGGACTATGGACCAATTGGCCCGAGCCTACATTGATAATGTGGTACGACGACATGGAGTACCACATGACATCATTTCCGATAGAGACAGTAGATTTGTGTCTCACTTTTGGACGGAGTTACAAAAAGCTCTCGGTACTCAAATCAAAATGAGCACCGCATTCCACCCAATGACGGATGGTCAAACCGAGAGAACAATCCAAACACTAGAAGACATGCTGAGAGCATGCGTGTTGGAATTTAAGGGAAATTGGGAATCCCATTTACCCTTAATCGAATTCTCTTATAATAATAGCTACCATGCTAGCATTGGCATGGCACCATTCGAGGCGTTGTATGGACGAAAGTGCCGAAGCCCATTGAGCTGGGAAGAAAACGATAAGACAGTGGTTGATAATGGCCAAAAATGACCATTATTTTCAATCCATTTCCGTGTCTTAAACGGGCATTTGATCGCATTCCGGTCTTACATTAAGTAAGAAAGCAGTCGAATTGGACTGATTTATGCATAATTGTAAAAATAATAAGCTGGTATGAAAAAGGCATAAATATGTAATTTTATTACATATTTGTGTTAGAAAAATCCAAAAACATGAGAAAAAGAAAAGGAAACAAAAAGATGGAAAAAGATAGAAAAGCCCACAAAAAGAATATTTTCGGCCCATCTGGCCCAATCCAGCAGGCCCAGGAAGACCTTTGTCGCGGAAGCCCTTGGCGCGATGCAGTGTTCCGCGACAAAGGCATACTCCGCGACCAACTGGCCCCAAGTGAAGAGGAGACCAGCCAAGCCCTGGGCGCGATGACCCTTGTCGCGATAGCATGACTCCGCGACAAAAGCCCATTCCGCGACCAAGATGCACAAATAGAGACACAAGACCCAGTCGAGAAGCCTTGCCACATGCAGCATATTCCGCGACCAACTTGATGTTCCGAGACAAAGCTGTGATGTGTGTGATGTCTTAAGACACAATGGGCTAGAATCAAGGCCCATGGGCTTAGGGTTACACTTCTATAAATATGAGGTGTCTCCCATGAGCTAAGGGTTGGACAGTTGGAAGTTTAAATTTAGAAGTTCTTGAAGGCAAGCTTAGGAGTTCTTCCTTAGGTAGAGTAGTTAGGTTTATTTTTTATGTATTATTTAATTTTTGCACTTAGTTTAGTTTAGATTAGTGTTTTACTGTTCACAGTGCTTAGTTAGCCATTTTTATACTATGTTTTGGTTTCTAAAACTCTTGTTTTAGGGTTTGTAATACCCAAACCATGGGTATTAACAACACCCCTTCAATAATATGGGAAAACATTCAGCATTTGTGTCCCAAAACCATGAAATGGGTCTCACACCCCATGGATTTATGCTTTCTTTTTCATTTTGGGGTCATTTGACCCCCATTATGTTATTTTTATGTTCACTGTTAGCATATTATGGATAATGTTGTGTGATGTGTGATCAAACCCTAGATTAGGATTCTTGCTTTATTTTAATATCCTGCTCAGTCTTGTTATTTTTGTTTAAGCATGTTCTTCCTTATTTTGAATGTTTCTTGCTTATTTTTAGCTTAGAATAGCTTTTTGATCTGAAATAGGGTGAGATCACGCTGTTTGCATGCCACTGTTCATTTCTGCTTTTTCTGACTTTTGTCCTGAACCACCTTGGGCGCCAACCGCCTTCTGGCGCGGAACCACGTTCCGCGACAGAGTGGCAGTTCCGCGACCAAGGTGTTTCAAGACACTTGTCTCTATAATTTAAAACCCTTTGTCGCGGAATACCTTGTCGCGGAGCCACGTTCCGCGACAAAACTATCCATGCATAGCGACAAAGGAGCCAAACTCTTGCATTTTGTCTTCATGGCTTCTTGTCGCGGAATCATCTTGTCGCGGAGCCACGTTCCGCGACAAAAAATCCCATTCCGAGACAGAAAAATTATGCCATGTTTCTTAGCCTTTGAACACTTTGTCGCGGAACACCTTGTCGCGGAACCACGTTCCGCGACAAAATCTCCATGCATAGCGACAAAGGTTCAAATGCTTTAGAATTTTATTAAAATACTTTGTCGCGATGTCACCCTTGTCGCGGAGCCACGTTCCGCGACAAAATCCTGCATAGCGACAAAGAGGCGTTATGCTGCCAAAAATTCTAAAAACTTGTCGGGATGTCCATGTCGCGGATCTCGGTCCGCGACAACATTTATGATATAGCGACAAGATTCCTCCCCCTCTATTTAATCTTAAACAAATTTCATTCTCTCTCTATTTTATATTGCAACACTCACATCATAGCCCCACGGGTTACGATGTAACATTCTGGAATTGCAATGTAGGGTGTTATGCTGCCCAAATTTTGATTCTCCATTTGCATCACTTAACTGATTGAACCCTTGACTCATCAATGATTAAAGATTGAGATTAGCAATAATCAAACTTCAATAATCATCATGATTAAAGGACCTTTGTTCAATTGCCATTAAAACACTCTTGTATAAACAAAACCTCGATGGCTTAAACAAATAATCTGGACTGTAATCAATTATGGTAGGAAGGATTATTTAAGACCATCAATTGTGGGCCCAACCCACAACCTTGCATGAGAAACCAATGTCTCTCATACAATGGATCTTCTTTTGCTTCTTATTTATTTTGTCCTTGTGTATTGTGTGGAACCATTAGTAAAGAATACATCAGAATAATGTTGGCGGGTACTCCCTCATGGATAACTAGCTCGTATTCTGGGTATTAGTTACTAATCGTTATTTTGCATGGTCTGAATGGCTGTCAGTGGAAGCCTTGGCGGTTCGCCCATCCGGGGTTATAATAGCTGCTCAACTGACTCCCATCCAGATACAGTTTTATTTTTGTTATCTTAATTTCCAAACCCAAAATCCAATCTGTAAGGGGAGTCAGCTGGCATCAGTCAATGCCAACTGATGATCATTATAGAAGGGAAGCATGTAGGTTTTTATCCGAATTCACAGACAGTGGAGGCCCAACTGGTGTTGACACCACCATTACAGGGTCTAAGCTGCCTAAATTCGCTCCATCCGAGTGATTGGGAAATTGGACAGTAGATGTTTACAGTCCACCTGATCATTCTGCCACTACTTTGGTGCCTTGACCATTCCATTCTGTGTCTCACCTTCTGTCTAGACCCGCTTCTATATTTTGGGTCACTTAATTTTACACTTCCATATATCCTTATGCATGATAATATTATGTACTGTTGTGGTCTGTAATTATTTTGGGATCCTTCCCTTGGACAATAGAAGTCTAGATCTTAAACAGATATTGCTTTATAAACTTCCAACAAAAAACCTCTTTATAAAATCCGGATCTGAGTAAGGGATAAATTCTTCAGTTATGACTAATTCATATTCTATCAAGGGTTATATTTTGGGAATTAAGAAGCAGATTCAGCGATTAGGTCTCGTTTAGACTGAAAGGGTCTGTGTTTTAACTGAGAGTCTAGTACCTGACAGGGAATGATTTTCAAATCCATTATTTTCCAAAATTGCTGGTTGATGGAAACGTAAGATTAAGTGCTACACCGAGATGGGGTCCACTTGGATTCAAATACAGTGTGGTAAATAATCTTAGAGGAACATCATCTAGGCCTTGGTTATTTTCCAAGATAGGGTTGAGTTTTCTTTCAACTGCTATCCTCTTCTGCCAAAGCCTACTTTTGAGTCCTGAGTGAGTGCATCCGGAACGAACTAATTTATTAGTTCGTTTCATTAGTTTGTATCTCATAATCACCCGGAAGGAAGTGAACACACTAGTGGTTCACTGAGAGCCGGGAATTCTTGATCCATACTCCATCATCCTGATGGGGAGCTGTCTTTTACTACCAGGGTCAGATTTTCAAAACCTCCGAGTGATAGGATTTTAAATGCTTTCTTTACCGCTTTCTTTTAACTGCTTTCATTAGAGGTCACTCGGTTGTATTGAGAGTTGTGTAACTGATACTAGGATTGACAGTTAAGGGATAGTTTAGGGCTTGATTTAAATCTTTGGGCGTGACATGGGAGAAAGATAGTGGTACTTGGCATTTCAATAAATGATGTGTCGGGTGTTGCTTATCCACCACAGATGAAGTAACATACCCAGGCCAGGGCAGTTACGAATCTGTGGTATCTTAGAATTTGCGGTCTTAAGAACATGTAAACTCATATTGCAAGTACCTGTCTGTTAAAGGGAAAGCCTTATTGAGAGCATGAGAATTAGCTATCTGAAAGAAATATCCCAAACAAAGATCTGCGTATAAAAATGGAAGTTTAATATTGCTGTATCTTGCTCTTGTCCAATCTTCATTCTTTTCTTCCTGTCCTTTCTGTCCACATTGTGACTCAACTTCACAGTTGGCACAATGCTCCTTTTTCCTGCTTTCGTAGATAATGTTTACTGCGTTCTTAGAATAATTCTTATCCGCTTTCTAGAATAGATTTATTTGCTTTATAGATTAATTTAACTGCTTTCTAGATTTAATTTACATTCATGTCAGTAGTTATTAATCACCTTTCAAACCTACTGAGCAATACGAATGGAAAATCTAGTAAAACGACGTGGGACCTGCTTCTATCGCACATCCTCCAGTGAACGATCCGGTCTTACTATAAATTACTGCAATTTTTGACACCGTGCGCTTTCGGGCCACAGTTTCTTAAACACGAGCAATAAAAACATGACTACTTATAAATATATCCCTAATCACAACTCCGCCATCATAAATTGGTTTCATTAATAAAACTTAAACCAGGACCATGATTTTTCGGAGAATACTCATGTAGTGGGAACTTGCCAAAAGTTTCATGGCAGGAACTCTCATACCAAGAATTGATGAGAAGCATCATGGCATACTTGCCGGGGATCCTCAGTGTGACAGGCTGATGGTCAACCTATCCCGGCTATGCCATGAGATTTGTCAACATTTCATGACAGGGAGGACCACAGCGCCATTTGAAATTAAAGCACCACACTTGAGTAATAAAAAGACTAATAATCTGGATATATCCCTAAACCCTTTCCCGTGAATCATAACTCTCTTCATGTAATAAATCTAACCTGGTATATTTTTAAGAAAATGCTCGTGGGACGGAAATTGTCAAAAGTTTCATGGCGCCGTTGCCGGGGAGGATGCAGCGCCGTTTTATTTAGAGAATTACATTCCTCATTGCTCCTAGAGTAGCCTATACATATAATTATAAATATTCACCTTCAGAACCACTTCTAACCTGGGGATTGTACAGGTACTGTCATTATTGAAGCCGTTGTTCTATGCAAAGGAGGAAGCAGACGCCAGCCGAGATCCCGTTTAATTCAGAGATAGAAAAGACAGCTCGACGTCTTAGGGCGGAGACTAAACGAAGAAGGGAACGGGAACGACAGGCATTACTCTCGCCAAGCACCAGCAGCGATATCTCCGAGATGGCAAACCCTGACATCCCACCAATCATTCAACCCAATCCCCCACTTCACAACATTGAGGAAGATCCCGAGGATGCTGATCATGATGAATTGGATGATCCCCCTCCCCAGATCATACAAGGAGGTGGGAATCCACCAAACATGGACCAGCAGCACTTCGAGGCACCCCCTCCCAACCCGAACCAAAACCCACCAAACAACCAAAACCAACCAAATCAGCAAAATTTCCCAAACCAACAGAATCAGCAATACCACAACCCCCATCAGAATCCCCCAAATCCGAATGATTTCAATGATCCGAGGAACTATTTCATGCCTCAGAACTACTACCCACAGCAATACCAAGGCGGGCCTGAGAACAATCATCAAGCAGCAGCTGCTGCTGATTACATGCAGCCAATTTTAGAGCCATATCTGAACATTCCTGGACAAGCTCCATTCTTGGCCAGGAATTTCGAACTGAAACCGGCCCTAATCAATCTAGTCCAGAGCAACCAGTTTGCCGGAGCAAGCCATGAAGATCCCCATGATCACCTGCAAACCTTCCTAGAATTGTGTGACACGATCAAAAATCGTGATGTGCCCGCAAACACCATTCGACTAAGGCTATTCCCCTTCTCTCTGACAAGCGGAGCACGAACATGGTACAAGTCACTGCCCGTAAATCAGAAGTCTACATGGGAAGATGTGATCAGAAACTTCCTAGCAAAATACTTCCCGGAGTCCAAGGTGGATGAATGCCGCTCCAAAATTGCGGAATTCAAGATGAAACCAGACGAGTCCTTGTATGATGCAAAGGAAAGATTCTTCAACCTACTCAGAAAGTGCCCTCAACATGGTTTCCATGACTGGGAGAGACTGAGAAAGTTCTACAGTGGTCTGACCCCAGCGTGGAAATCCATGCTTGATGCTGCCGGTGGTCAACATTTGCTCTACATACCAATGGACCAAGCCTGGGCAAAGATTGAAGCCATGAGTGTCAACCGTTCTGTTCTAACTGATGATGGTAATCCCACTCCCCCTCGTGGTTTGTGTGTTGTAGGTACAGTAGAGAAGTCAGACATTGAAAAGCTCCAAGAGCAAGTGGCAGCATTATCTGTGAATCAAGGAGTTGGAAGTTCTGCGCAGGGACAGCAAACTGATGTGATTTGTGGACTGTGTCAAGGTGCTCATGCAACTGACACATGCGAGCAAGTCACAGCAGAGAGCTGTAACTATGCAGGAGCTTTTCCAAATAGGCACCCGAACTTGTCTTATTCAAACAACAACGCCTTGAACTCACATCTCTTGAACAAGCCACAGCAGCAACAGTTCAACCCTCAGCAGAATCAGGGATTCAATCAGAACAGGGGCCAACATTTTCAGAATCCAGGTTTCCAACCTCAGATCCAGCAGAGGCCGCCTCAGAATTTCCAGAACTTTCAGCCCAATCAGAATTTTCAGCCTCAGTTTGTCCCAAACCAAGGCCAGTGGAATCAGAATCAGCAGCAAAATCAGAATCAGAATCAAAAGCCTCCTTCAAGGCTTGAGAATATGATGACTGATTTCATTACTAGTCAGAAAGAGATCAACAATCAACTGCAGGCCTCCATCAGAAATGTGGAGACCCAAGTTACACAGATGGCTAATGAGATGCAGAAAAGGGACAAAGGAACATTGCCTAGCACTGCGGAAAAGAACCCGCAATGCAAGGCAATAACCTTGAAATCTGGGAGAGTACTAGCTGGACCAAAGGGAGCGGATACTGGAGCGGAATTTGAAGAAGATGATATTGTTGACAATGCTGGTAAGGAAGCTGATAATGGGAACGAAGCAGAAAAAGAGACAGCCGAATTGCAGACTGAAGCTGCACCTGAAATGGCTGAACCAGATAAGGGTACAGGTGAAGGTACAACTTCCTTCCCTTCACCACCAAAAATTGCTAATAACAAGTACATGCCCAGGATTCCTTATCCTGCGCGGCTTAAAAATAAAGAACATGATCTTAAATTCAAGAAATTTCTGCAACGATTAAAGTCTGTAGAGATAACCATTCCTCTCACAGAAATGATTTCCGAAATGCCCATCTATGCTAAGTTCTTGAAAGAATTGATTTCAGGAAAAAGGCAGGTTGAGCAGGAAGAGGTAATTATTCTCAACAGCACGTGCAGTGCCATTGTTCAGAGGAGAATGCCTGAAAAGAAAGAGGACCCCGGATGTTGCACACTTCCAGTACAATTCGGAAAGGCCAAAGTGAGTATGGGGCTTTGTGATTTAGGATCAAGCATCAATGTGATGCCACTAGCTATGGCTGTTCGCCTCAAGCTTGGAGAAATTCAACCGGTCAAGATGAGACTGCAACTTGCAGACAGATCGATCACTCAGCCCGTAGGAATTCTCAAGGATGTTGTAGTCAAAACCGGGCAAGTTCTTTTCCCGGTCGACTTCATCGTCCTCGACATTGAAGAGGATTCTGAAATGCCACTTATCCTTGGACGCCCATTTCTAGCCACTGGTGGTGCACTGATTGACGCCAAATCCGGCAAAGTCACCTTAAGGGTTGATGGCGAGGAGATCATCTTTGATATGGAGAAATTGCAGAAATTTCCGAATGACAGTTCTTGTTTTTCATTTGAAAATGTAATAGTTAGGGAAGAGCTTGACTCTGAACTTGAGTGTGAAATGATGCTGGATGAACCATCAAAGCAGGTACTGAAGCCTGCTGGCATGGAGCACAAAGACTGCAAAGCCGTTCATTTCGCCGATCCCGAAACAGGGGATTTGGAGGAATTTGATGGCATGGACTTCCATGAGGACGCCAACCAAGAGGAGGAAGAGGATCCTGTACTGATGCAGGATCCCGAAGGTAAATCTGTTCTCCCACTACCCAATTCTCGCAAACTACTCCCTTCCGTTGAATGTCCACCAGAGCTTGAACTTAAAACACTACCCGATCATCTCAAGTACGCGTTTCTCGCAGAACATAAAAAGTTACCCGTGATTGTTTCGGCTAAGCTCTCTCAAGAGCAAGAAAATGCTCTGGTGGTCGTTCTTAAGAAACATGTACATGCAATAGGTTGGACCATTTCTGATATAAAAGGAATAAGCCCTTCTATTTGCATGCACAGGATTCTAATGGAAGAAGAGTTTAAACCCTCCCGTCAACCTCAGAGGCGATTGAACCCCCTTATGCAGGAAGTGGTAAGGAAAGAAGTTATCAAGCTCTTAGATGCTGGTATAATCTATCCTATCTCTGATAGCAAATGGGTCAGCCCAGTGCAGGTCGTACCCAAACGAGGAGGGATGTGCATAACCAAGAATGAGCAAGGAGAAGAGGTTGCAACCAGGCCAGTGACCGGATGGAGAGTTTGTATCGACTACCGGAAGCTGAATGAGGCCACACGCAAGGACCATTTTCCATTGCCATTCATTGATCAGATGCTTGAGAGGTTGGCAGGGAGAGCGTTTTATTGCTTTTTGGATGGTTATTCTGGTTATAATCAGATTGTTATTTCCAGTGAGGACCATGATAAAACCACTTTCACTTGCCCGTACGGCACTTTTGCCTATCGACGGATGCCTTTTGGTTTATGCAATGCACCTGCTACTTTTCAAAGATGCATGATGTCTATTTTCTCTGAATTTATCGAAAAATGCATTGAGGTCTTTATGGATGACTTCTCTGTATATGGAGATACGTTCGAAGATTGTTTGACCAATCTTGCTAAGATTTTAAAGAGATGTGAGGACACTAACTTGGTTTTAAATTGGGAAAAGTGCCATTTTATGGTCACTGAGGGCATAGTGTTAGGTCATCGCATTTCTCGTGCAGGCATTGAAGTTGATCCAGCCAAAGTTTCCATCATTTCCAATCTCCCTCTTCCTAACTCGATTAAATCAGTTAGGAGCTTCTTAGGGCATGCCGGTTTTTACCGGCGATTCATTAAGGATTTCTCTAAAATTGCCAAGCCGCTCACTAATCTGCTTTGTAAAGAAAATCCTTTCTTAATAAATGAAGCGTGTGTCCAAGCCTTTGACACGCTCAAGAAGATGTTAGTTTCTGCACCGATAGTGCAACCACCCGATTGGTCAATACCTTTCGAGGTAATGTGCGATGCTAGTGGTCTCGCCGTAGGCGCAGTTCTTGGACAACATAAGGATGGGAGACATTGCGTAATTCATTACGCAAGTCATGCCCTGAATGAGGCCCAAGTTAACTACACCACAACGGAGAAAGAGATGTATGCTGTAGTCTTTGCGTTTGACAAATTCAGACAGTACCTAATAGGTACAAAGACCATAGTATACACCGATCATACAGCATTGAGATACTTGTTTAGCAAACAAGATGCAAAACCTCGATTAATCAGGTGGGTACTTCTGTTGCAAGAATTCGACATCATAATAAAAGATAGGCGAGGTCGAGATAATGGTGCTGCTGACCACTTATCTCGATTAGATAATGATAAAAAGGAAAAAGCCGTCAATGAAGATTTCCCGGACGAACAGTTGTTCGCGTTGCATCTGCATAATCAAGCTTGTCCATGGTTTTCCGACATCGCTAACTTCTTGGCATGCGGAATAACCCCCCAGTTTTCGAACTATCATCAGAGGAATAAGTTCAAACGAGATGTATTAAGTTACTTCTGGGAAGAACCTTATCTCTTCAAACACTGCCCTGATTTAATAATCAGGCGATGTGTGACTGAGCATGAAGCTTACCAAATTGTCAGAAAATGCCATGAATCAGAATATGGAGGTCACCATGGTCCCGCTCGAACGGCCCACAAGGTCCTCGAATGTGGATTTTATTGGCCTCACATCTATGAGGATTGCAGGACATTTGTTAAGGGCTGTGACAGATGCCAAAGATTAGGAAACATCTCCAAGAGGGATGAGATGCCTCAAAAGGGGATTCTCACACTTGAGATCTTTGATGTATGGGGCATTGACTTCATGGGACCGTTTCCACCATCTGGTGGAAACTACTACATCTTGGTAGCTGTCGATTACGTATCCAAATGGGTCGAGGCCGTCGCATTACCAACCAATGATGGTAGCCAAGTCATCAAGTTCCTCAAGAACAACATTTTCAGTCGATTTGGCGTACCTAGGGTGGTGATATCTGATGGAGGAACACACTTTATTAATAAAGCTTTTGAAACTTTAATGAGTAAAAATGGGATCCTCCATAAGATAGGCACGCCTTACCATCCTCAGACTAGTGGTCAAGTCGAAGTATCCAATCGCGAAATCAAACATATACTCGAAGCCACTGTCGGGATAACCCGTAAGGATTGGGCACGTAAGCTCAATGATGCTCTATGGGCATACCGCACAGCATATAAGACTCCCATTGGGATGTCTCCATATAGGCTGGTCTTCGGAAAAGCCTGTCATTTGCCCGTAGAGCTAGAGCATAAAGCTTACTGGGCCGTTAAAACGCTTAACTTCGATCCGAAAGTTGCTCAGAGCAAACGTAAGTTGGACCTCAATGAAATTGAGGAAATACGAGTGCAGGCTTATGAAAGCTCTCGAATTTACAAGGAGCGGACCCAGAAGTTGCACGATCGCCGGATCAAACCTAAGTATTTCTACGTTGGTCAACATGTGCTATTATTCAATACTAGGTTGAAGCTGTTCCCCGGAAAGCTCAAATCTAGATGGGAAGGACCACATGAAGTACTAGAGGTGTTCAAAAATGGAGCTGTCAGGATTCGAACTGGCAGGGGCGATATAGTGGTGAATGGACAGCGATTGAAAGAGTACCTCGGACAGTTCGATCCGGAGAAAGAAAGCCAAGCAGTGGCAGACCCGGCTTACACTCAATAAGAAACAGCATTTAAAAATACAAAAATTTCAGTTTATATATATAGTATATATTTACAGTATTTGTTCATGGCAAGAAAGTACCCAAAAATCAATTAAACATTTAGAGTACTAAGACTCTAAATGTGAGGATGTTGATATTTGGAGAAAATCTAATGCGTCTTATTTGTCTGTCTTGCAGAAGTTCGGAACCACCAAAAAGAGGAGCAGATAACAGTAACATGGAAAACCAGGTTCTTGGTTGGATTAGTTCTATAAATCTGAGAAAATGTTCTCGGGAATTGAAGAAATTCAAGACCCGAAACGAAACTCACAGATGAAATGGAACTGACCCAACCTAATTTTATGCAAGTGGATTATTTAATATTTAGCCCTGCCTTTTGAATTTATTTGGACTGAATTTATTCAGCCCAAGTCAAATAAAATGGATTCAGGCCCAATATTCCACTCGGGGCCAGTCCAAGAAAATTTGAAAATTCAAAATCCTTTGTCGCGGAAGGACCTTTGTCGCGATGTCATGCATCGCGACCAGGCCTTACTCCGCGACAAACTCCCTTTTCCTTCCAAACCATTTCCCCACATCTTGTCGCGAAGCATCTTGTCGCGGAGCATGACTCCGCGACCAGCCCCCGCTCCGCGACACGATTTGCGTTGACTGTCTCCATACTGAACTTTGTCGCGGTGGCCTTGTCGCGGAGCATGACTCCGCGACCAACTCTCAACTCCGCGACCACCCTAATGTCGCTATGCCTTGTCGCGGAACCTTATTCCGCGACAAAGTCTCGGATTCCGCGACAAAAGTTCTAGTATTTATACCCCCCCCCCACCCCCTCCAGTTTCTTTTCACCTTCCTCCTGTCATTTCAACTTCTTTCAGTTTCCTCATCTTCTTCTCCCCCATTTTTCTCTCATCCGAACGAACACCACGTGTTCTTCGCACTCTTGCACGCCATTTCTAAGGGAAACTATGGACCGATTTCATGGACCCCTCCCAATCCTTGGACCCGCGCCTAGACCCGAGCCAAGGAGGAGAGGGTAAACCCTATTTTCACCATGGACATAGCCCCCCTTCGGACCCGTTCTTTTTATTTTGTCTCGTTTTGTTTTTCGTTTTGTTGTGTTCGTGGTGTGGTGTTGTTAGTGTGCACATCCAACTTTAGATTTTTAGAGGTTTTGAGTGCCCTCGGCTTTGAGCACCATTTTGAAGTTTTTGAGAACTTGTTTTGAAAACTGACTAATGGAGTTAAAATTGCTAATGGATAAGATTTTTAAAGTTTAAAACTGGAAAGAACAAACTGATAAACATTTGGGTATGGTTTCGAATATCTTGATATTATTGGTTTGATTGATCCTGATGTGATGTGCACAGTGTGGGTGGTGTAATAAAGATGGAAAATCTTTTTGGGCACATTTGTTCTCATGTTAGAAATCTCATGGGAATAAATGTTTGTTTGTTTATGGAAACATAGTACAAACACCCAATAGGAAGCTTCCACTTTTAATAAAAGCAACCTTTTAGAAAAAGACAAAAAGAGTTATTTTTTGTTTAATGTTTGACTTGAGTTTTGTTCCCAATGGAACACTTGTGTGAGTAAGATAGCAGTATTTTGTCATCTGACTGCTATCCTTTTCAAAAATCTAAAATGGGACCACTCACATCCCACTTTTATTAAATAAAACAAGTCAACCATTTTTAGAATTAAAAACAGTGTTTGCAAATTTTTGGATGCTAAAACTGTCCAAACAGTCCAAGCTATTCAGAAACAGCAAATCCGTTCCGCCACGTCTCCATTGCACATTCCAATATTCGAGCATTCCATTTCCATCTATCCATCTCATTCCACTTCCAACAAGTGTCTCGGACTTGTTTAATAAACTGAAAACTTTTAGGCCCTATGGCCCATTAAAAAGATTTTAGGCCCAATGGCCAATTTTATTTTATTTTGGGCTCTCTAGCCCATCTAAAACCAAATATTATTTACATGTGCTTTAAATTAAAATTCAAGTCAGAAATTTAATAATCTCACATTCAGAGCAAAGCTCTAAATGTGAGGATGTTGGTTTCTAAACTTGAATAATTTCGGAAAATTATATAAAAATTGGATTCATCACTTCTTATCTTTTCAGGGGTAATCCTCCCATTCCAGACCCTGCTCCAGGAGGAACCAAGTTGCTGGACTTGCCGGTCGAACTCCTTGGTGAAATTCTCTCCCGGATAGGAGAGGATGAGATCAAGGAGGTGTTTACTGCACAACGTGCATGCAAGAAACTTAGGGATGCTGGGAACCTTACTATCGTGTACAAGCGGTGTGAGGTTATCACTTCCACGGTGAAGAGATGGCAAGAAAGGATCCGTCGGCAGAAGGAGAGATTCCTGCAAATATGCACAGCTGCAGGAAACTTCAACCTTCAGCTCGTTCCAGCGCTCAGGGCATTTGCAGAGGGGAATGAGGAGCGTGCTTGTGAACTGCTACGCCCGGGACTTGAGGACAACCATAAGACATCAATCTTCACCCGCGGATTGATGCTTATGAGTAAGACAGATGAAAGCCAAGTTGAGCAGGGAATCAGAATGATCGACAGGATGGTAACAGATCGATCAGTCTTTCGGTATACGTCCCTCAACGTTCTCGCTTGGATAACTGATAACCCAGACAACCCACAACTGTGGGCAGGCCAAGGAGTCAGAGTCTATTGCCCGGAATGGCATGCACCTCTGAGAAACCGTGACTGGTGCCTGCGTTGTGAGCTGTCCAGCTGTGTCCTCTGGCTCCGATACATGCCCTGAAGAAGGAAAGGCAGAAGCAAGAATCCTAGTTTACTGTGCCCTGCTCTATTTTATTTCCAGTCTAGTAGTAGTACTTGCAAGGGATTTCCTCCTTTTGTGTGTGCAGGTTTGTATTAACTGCACGAGAATCCCTTGCCTCGGATGTATTTAATTGCTTTCCCTAAAATTGGAACTCAACTTTTGAGACCACTGAACAATTCTTTACTGCTTTCCTTTGAAAAGATGTCTGTACAGTCCGAGATGAATAAGTGACTGTCAGACCAAAAATATGCTGTTGACATACTCAGTATGTCAGCAGTGCCTCTTTACTGCTTTCAATTAAATAACCAGCAAAAATATGCATAAACTTGCTTTAAATTCACAGGTTGAATTTAGGCTTGTGATTAAATTTTCAAACTTTTAAATTGGGATAATATAATTGAAGACATGCATGAAATGAATTCCTGAGGTTTTGAGCTATAAAAATTTAATGATGCGATCAGCTTATTGGGTAATAAATCTGCATGTTAGAGATCTTGATTGAATAAATTGTTAGAATTAAGCTTTGATTGAATTTGCGAATATTGTATGACATGAATCAACCATTCCATGTGAGATTTGAGCCATGAGTCATTTTTACTCATTCTTTTCTTTGATGTGTGAATCATTTTGATTAAAGGAAACTAGAACTTGCGATTGGGACCGATTCAAGACCATGCCATATTCCCGAAATCGAGCATATGATCGAGGCACCTAGAAAACCCAAAATTTTGGCCTTCGTTTGAAATCCAAACCCAAAAATATTTTCCCTTTAGGATTAACCAAGTTGAGCCTTTAAGCCTAATTTTTCTTTGAAACCCTCTATATTACTCCTAGCCTTACAAAAAGACCAAGAAATTCAAACCCAAGTGTGCAGGAATGAATTCTATCAAAGGCATTAAGTTTGTGATCATCAATAAAAACTATAAATCGGTATTCTATAAACCGATTCAAAAAAAAAAAAAAAAAAAAAAAAAAAAAAAAAAGAGAGATGTTGAATTCCAATCAACAACAATAAATTGCAAATGACAAAGCAATTAGACATAGTCTAATGTCAATGCAAGATGAAAAGAGAAAAACAAAGAAAGAAACAATGATGATCATAAATTTTAGATAAAAATGCCAAGCTATGATGGAATTAACTCTTGCCACTTCTTAGCCCAATAATTTCCTTTCCTACCAAATGTTACAACCGTATGCCCCGTTACAACCCTCGAATAAGACCTCGTGATCTCGATTTAAAGAAATGAGCCGGTGGCGAGTTGGTCCAATTGCAAGCTTATGGGATAATTTAATTAAACATGATTTTGAGCGTTCATGATTAAACCCCAATTGAGAGTGAGTGAATCTTCCGATTCTCTTATAGTGAGGCCTTTTCTCATTACATATGTTCATGTCATGCCTTAATTCTAATTTTTAATCTTTGCATCTTTCAAAACATGATATTCATGAAGGATCGATAATAATGTTTGATTTGTAGGCCCGATACAGTGAGCAAGTATCATTTCATTAAACACTGCAATCAAGGGAATTCAATACTTGTAGCTTTTGATTGTCTTATCCCAATTCAAAAAGGATGTGATTTATGAAGCCACGAAAATGAATTGAATATGTAGAGTCCGTGTTCCTAGGAACATTGACTCTGACTGCTCGGGGACGATCAGTATTAAATGTGAGGATGTTGATAATGGCCAAAAATGACCATTATTTTCAATCCATTTCCGTGTCTTAAACGGGCATTTGATCGCATTCCGGTCTTACATTAAGTAAGAAAGCAGTCGAATTGGACTGATTTATGCATAATTGTAAAAATAATAAGCTGGTATGAAAAAGGCATAAATATGTAATTTTATTACATATTTGTGTTAGAAAAATCCAAAAACATGAGAAAAAGAAAAGGAAACAAAAAGATGGAAAAAGATAGAAAAGCCCACAAAAAGAATATTTTCGGCCCATCTGGCCCAATCCAGCAGGCCCAGGAAGACCTTTGTCGCGGAAGCCCTTGGCGCGATGCAGTGTTCCGCGACAAAGGCATACTCCGCGACCAACTGGCCCCAAGTGAAGAGGAGACCAGCCAAGCCCTGGGCGCGATGACCCTTGTCGCGATAGCATGACTCCGCGACAAAAGCCCATTCCGCGACCAAGATGCACAAATAGAGACACAAGACCCAGTCGAGAAGCCTTGCCACATGCAGCATATTCCGCGACCAACTTGATGTTCCGAGACAAAGCTGTGATGTGTGTGATGTCTTAAGACACAATGGGCTAGAATCAAGGCCCATGGGCTTAGGGTTACACTTCTATAAATATGAGGTGTCTCCCATGAGCTAAGGGTTGGACAGTTGGAAGTTTAAATTTAGAAGTTCTTGAAGGCAAGCTTAGGAGTTCTTCCTTAGGTAGAGTAGTTAGGTTTATTTTTTATGTATTATTTAATTTTTGCACTTAGTTTAGTTTAGATTAGTGTTTTACTGTTCACAGTGCTTAGTTAGCCATTTTTATACTATGTTTTGGTTTCTAAAACTCTTGTTTTAGGGTTTGTAATACCCAAACCATGGGTATTAACAACACCCCTTCAATAATATGGGAAAACATTCAGCATTTGTGTCCCAAAACCATGAAATGGGTCTCACACCCCATGGATTTATGCTTTCTTTTTCATTTTGGGGTCATTTGACCCCCATTATGTTATTTTTATGTTCACTGTTAGCATATTATGGATAATGTTGTGTGATGTGTGATCAAACCCTAGATTAGGATTCTTGCTTTATTTTAATATCCTGCTCAGTCTTGTTATTTTTGTTTAAGCATGTTCTTCCTTATTTTGAATGTTTCTTGCTTATTTTTAGCTTAGAATAGCTTTTTGATCTGAAATAGGGTGAGATCACGCTGTTTGCATGCCACTGTTCATTTCTGCTTTTTCTGACTTTTGTCCTGAACCACCTTGGGCGCCAACCGCCTTCTGGCGCGGAACCACGTTCCGCGACAGAGTGGCAGTTCCGCGACCAAGGTGTTTCAAGACACTTGTCTCTATAATTTAAAACCCTTTGTCGCGGAATACCTTGTCGCGGAGCCACGTTCCGCGACAAAACTATCCATGCATAGCGACAAAGGAGCCAAACTCTTGCATTTTGTCTTCATGGCTTCTTGTCGCGGAATCATCTTGTCGCGGAGCCACGTTCCGCGACAAAAAATCCCATTCCGAGACAGAAAAATTATGCCATGTTTCTTAGCCTTTGAACACTTTGTCGCGGAACACCTTGTCGCGGAACCACGTTCCGCGACAAAATCTCCATGCATAGCGACAAAGGTTCAAATGCTTTAGAATTTTATTAAAATACTTTGTCGCGATGTCACCCTTGTCGCGGAGCCACGTTCCGCGACAAAATCCTGCATAGCAACAAAGAGGCGTTATGCTGCCAAAAATTCTAAAAACTTGTCGGGATGTCCATGTCGCGGATCTCGGTCCGCGACAACATTTATGATATAGCGACAAGATTCCTCCCCCTCTATTTAATCTTAAACAAATTTCATTCTCTCTCTATTTTATATTGCAACACTCACATCATAGCCCCACGGGTTACGATGTAACATTCTGGAATTGCAATGTAGGGTGTTATGCTGCCCAAATTTTGATTCTCCATTTGCATCACTTAACTGATTGAACCCTTGACTCATCAATGATTAAAGATTGAGATTAGCAATAATCAAACTTCAATAATCATCATGATTAAAGGACCTTTGTTCAATTGCCATTAAAACACTCTTGTATAAACAAAACCTCGATGGCTTAAACAGATAATCTGGACTGTAATCAATTATGGTAGGAAGGATTATTTAAGACCATCAATTGTGGGCCCAACCCACAACCTTGCATGAGAAACCAATGTCTCTCATACAATGGATCTTCTTTTGCTTCTTATTTATTTTGTCCTTGTGTATTGTGTGGAACCATTAGTAAAGAATACATCAGAATAATGTTGGCGGGTACTCCCTCATGGATAACTAGCTCGTATTCTGGGTATTAGTTACTAATCGTTATTTTGCATGGTCTGAATGGCTGTCAGTGGAAGCCTTGGCGGTTCGCCCATCCGGGGTTATAATAGCTGCTCAACTGACTCCCATCCAGATACAGTTTTATTTTTGTTATCTTAATTTCCAAACCCAAAATCCAATCTGTAAGGGGAGTCAGCTGGCATCAGTCAATGCCAACTGATGATCATTATAGAAGGGAAGCATGTAGGTTTTTATCCGAATTCACAGACAGTGGAGGCCCAACTGGTGTTGACACCACCATTACAGGGTCTAAGCTGCCTAAATTCGCTCCATCCGAGTGATTGGGAAATTGGACAGTAGATGTTTACAGTCCACCTGATCATTCTGCCACTACTTTGGTGCCTTGACCATTCCATTCTGTGTCTCACCTTCTGTCTAGACCCGCTTCTATATTTTGGGTCACTTAATTTTACACTTCCATATATCCTTATGCATGATAATATTATGTACTGTTGTGGTCTGTAATTATTTTGGGATCCTTCCCTTGGACAATAGAAGTCTAGATCTTAAACAGATATTGCTTTATAAACTTCCAACAAAAAACCTCTTTATAAAATCCGGATCTGAGTAAGGGATAAATTCTTCAGTTATGACTAATTCATATTCTATCAAGGGTTATATTTTGGGAATTAAGAAGCAGATTCAGCGATTAGGTCTCGTTTAGACTGAAAGGGTCTGTGTTTTAACTGAGAGTCTAGTACCTGACAGGGAATGATTTTCAAATCCATTATTTTCCAAAATTGCTGGTTGATGGAAACGTAAGATTAAGTGCTACACCGAGATGGGGTCCACTTGGATTCAAATACAGTGTGGTAAATAATCTTAGAGGAACATCATCTAGGCCTTGGTTATTTTCCAAGATAGGGTTGAGTTTTCTTTCAACTGCTATCCTCTTCTGCCAAAGCCTACTTTTGAGTCCTGAGTGAGTGCATCCGGAACGAACTAATTTATTAGTTCGTTTCATTAGTTTGTATCTCATAATCACCCGGAAGGAAGTGAACACACTAGTGGTTCACTGAGAGCCGGGAATTCTTGATCCATACTCCATCATCCTGATGGGGAGCTGTCTTTTACTACCAGGGTCAGATTTTCAAAACCTCCGAGTGATAGGATTTTAAATGCTTTCTTTACCGCTTTCTTTTAACTGCTTTCATTAGAGGTCACTCGGTTGTATTGAGAGTTGTGTAACTGATACTAGGATTGACAGTTAAGGGATAGTTTAGGGCTTGATTTAAATCTTTGGGCGTGACATGGGAGAAAGATAGTGGTACTTGGCATTTCAATAAATGATGTGTCGGGTGTTGCTTATCCACCACAGATGAAGTAACATACCCAGGCCAGGGCAGTTACGAATCTGTGGTATCTTAGAATTTGCGGTCTTAAGAACATGTAAACTCATATTGCAAGTACCTGTCTGTTAAAGGGAAAGCCTTATTGAGAGCATGAGAATTAGCTATCTGAAAGAAATATCCCAAACAAAGATCTGCGTATAAAAATGGAAGTTTAATATTGCTGTATCTTGCTCTTGTCCAATCTTCATTCTTTTCTTCCTGTCCTTTCTGTCCACATTGTGACTCAACTTCACAGTTGGCACAATGCTCCTTTTTCCTGCTTTCGTAGATAATGTTTACTGCGTTCTTAGAATAATTCTTATCCGCTTTCTAGAATAGATTTATTTGCTTTATAGATTAATTTAACTGCTTTCTAGATTTAATTTACATTCATGTCAGTAGTTATTAATCACCTTTCAAACCTACTGAGCAATACGAATGGAAAATCTAGTAAAACGACGTGGGACCTGCTTCTATCGCACATCCTCCAGTGAACGATCCGGTCTTACTATAAATTACTGCAATTTTTGACACCGTGCGCTTTCGGGCCACAGTTTCTTAAACACGAGCAATAAAAACATGACTACTTATAAATATATCCCTAATCACAACTCCGCCATCATAAATTGGTTTCATTAATAAAACTTAAACCAGGACCATGATTTTTCGGAGAATACTCATGTAGTGGGAACTTGCCAAAAGTTTCATGGCAGGAACTCTCATACCAAGAATTGATGAGAAGCATCATGGCATACTTGCCGGGGATCCTCAGTGTGACAGGCTGATGGTCAACCTATCCCGGCTATGCCATGAGATTTGTCAACATTTCATGACAGGGAGGACCACAGCGCCATTTGAAATTAAAGCACCACACTTGAGTAATAAAAAGACTAATAATCTGGATATATCCCTAAACCCTTTCCCGTGAATCATAACTCTCTTCATGTAATAAATCTAACCTGGTATATTTTTAAGAAAATGCTCGTGGGACGGAAATTGTCAAAAGTTTCAGTGGTAGTGGGACCGCAACTTATCGAAGACATGGCTCAACAAATCAAGGTGATTCAAGGAAAAATGAAAGCCGCACAAGACCGTCAAAAGAGTTATGCCGATGTGAGACGACGAGACCTAGAATTTCAAGTGGGAGATAGGGTCATGCTAAAGATATCACCCATGAAGGAGGTGATGCGCTTTGGCAAACGAGGAAAGTTGAGTCATCGATACATAGGACCTTATGAGATTCTAGAACGAGTCGGAAATTTAGCCTACCGACTGGCTTTACCGCCACAATTAGATCGAGTTCATAATGTCTTCCATGTCTCACAACTAAAGAAGTATGTGCCGGACCCGACACATGTACTTCAACCGGAGATAATTGAGCTCGATGAAGATTTGACTTATGAATAAGTCCCAGTGCGTATCCTCGACACTAAGGAACGAGTAACGAGGAACAAAACCGTCAAAATGATCAAGGTTCTTTGGTCAAACCACGAAAGTGAGACGGCAACTTGGGAAGTAGAATCCGACATGAGAGAACGCTACCCGACATTGTTCCAAACCGATACCGACACAGTTATGGGGACATAACTGCAATCTTAAGGGGGAGAGGATGTCATACCACCTATTTTTCGTGCATTTTTGTAAACTTTTGAACTACGTTATGGCTTGATCCCCTCAGCGGGTACGTAGGCAGCTTAGAAGTCTTAATTCTAAGTTCAGTCACAAATTAATAAAATAAACAAAAAGACCTTAGCACGAGAAAAGACGAAACACAACTTCGAGGACGAAGTTGATTCTTAAGGAGGGTAGACTGTAATACCCGAGAATTTTCCAACATAAAATAAAACAATAATTAAATAAATAGACTATAAATACAATAAATACCATAAATAAATAAATCCAGCAAATAAAGAAATAAATAAAGATAAGGAAATGAGAAATGAGATTTTACTTAAAAAGGAATTAAAGGAAATTAATTAAATAAAAGGAGTTATTAAAGGTAAATAAATTGTACACCGAAACCCGATACCAATGAACTCGAGAATTCGAGTCCAACATCCAATTAGACCCGAGTAAAAATTTAGAGAGAAAGTAGAAACCCGGAGATACCCCGGAACTCAGAATTCGGGAGCATAGAGGGATAGAAATCCGAAAGAGAGGAGGAAAAGCACGACGGATCGCACGACCCGCCCGGACCGAAGTCCAGGCGAAGTCGGCGCGGTGGCCGCGCGGTCGAAGAAGAACGGGCGCGCCACGGCCGCGCCACCCCACAGATTTGTTTGTTGCGTGAATCTCTCGCCCGAACGCGGATTTTTCGACTTCGGTTGAACGTTTTTCGACTCAAGACCCTTAGGGTCAGATCTTGGACGCCCTAGGTCTTAGCTATCTATAAATAAACCCCCTTGGAAGACCCGATCACTTTTACAAAACCTACAACTCTCTCTATACATTCGAAACCCTAAATCCGGAGTCGTCGGAGGCACGAAACCAAGGCGAATACTGTTGGACGAAAATTCTAAGATCGCCAGAGTCGTGGTAAGTCTCGATCCAATCCTTGTTCCATATACGATTCGAAAACGAATCCTAATCTTCTTTTCTCTTCTACACCTCGAATTGGATCTAGATCGTAGAACCCGACGAACGGAGAGGAGAAACGGTGGACTGGAAGCCACGCCTTCGAAATAGATGATCCCGGATGTTCAAACTCTGTAAGTTAGCCTTACATGGTTTTGGGAGGAATTAAAAACGTTCGAAACTAAAAGATTTAACAAGAGATCGTAAATCTGCCAATGTATGTTTTTACCAGCGCAACAGTTTTGCCTAATTTTTTCGAACCTTAAAACGACGTCAAACGAAAAAACTTAAAACATAAATAACGTTTCTAAGGCTTAGGTCTATCTACTATAAAATTTTCAAAATTTTTAAAGATGATTTGATATGTGAAAACTAACCGAAACCAAACTGCTTGAAACTAGATCTTGAAATTCTTGACAGAACTTAGGTCCGATCTTGATCACGTGTTTGACATAGGTTCCAGACCGATTTAGATCTTTAGCCGAACATGAAAGTTGTAGATAAATGTCTTAAGCAGGTCTCTGTAGAATTTCATTAAATTTGGAGTTGATTTGCTATGGTAGATTTCAATATCTGTAAACTGTGGTCTGTAAAATTCGGACAGATTTGTGTTTCTGTGAAAATTGGTATTTTTGACCTATTTCGGTATCTCGGATTGAAAAAGTTAAAACACGAAAGTTGTAGATCTCGATGTTTCTGAGTCATTCGTGAAATTTCGGAATTTTTGGAATTAATCTGATTTTAGACGAATTTTAGAGTAAACTGTGGTTTACCGGAAATCAAATCTTGAAATCTTGTTGAAACATGGAATTAACCTTTAGGGTTGAATTAAATTGAAATATTATTTTTAAATAAATAAAATTGAAATCAGATTTTTGAAGTTAAATCCCCTTACAAACTTGATAAATTAAAATTAGGGGTGAGTGCTCTGCAGGGTGCCCACTACCTTTAAAAGCATTCCATATATGGTAATTAGGTGTGAAAGCGGGACGGATAATTCCCGTCCGATCCGATGCCGTATTCGATTATATTTGAATCGAATTCGAATTTTGATATCCGGCGGATATTTGGCGGATACGGGACAGGATATGGGATTGTAAATATCCGCCCGTATCCAAAAAATCCGAATTTAATGCGGATATTATACGTATTTTCTATCCGAATATCCAAAAATTTATATATATATATTATATATATATGTATATTATAATATTATATTAATTATAAAATAAATAAGTAATACTATATGTATAAATATAATCAAAAGATTGAAAGCCATAGGTAATTATATCAAATCATATTAATCAACTCGACTATATCATTAGGTTCTTTGCAGCTAAACTGTAGTACATCACATCTTGTAGTGATGCTATTTAGATGTCTTGAACGAAATAACTAATGAGTTAGGAAAATTTAAAAAATCAGTTTAGCTTATCCTTGTCAACACTAAGTCTCCCACTCTCCTTAGGCTCATCAGTAGTCTTTTGCTGACTTTCTTCCTCTGCATCCTCACTCTGATCGTCTATAGCATCAGCTGAAACCTCTGGGTCATCTAAGGTAGGGTAAGGGTTAGGTAATTTCTATTTGTTCCTTAAAGTGATAGCTTTACACTGTTCCTTTGGATTAGGGTCAGGCATACTTGGTAGTGTTCCTAGCTGCCTATTGGAAGTGTCCCTAACAATTTGAACCACTTGAACTTCTAGATTTCTCATTGAGACTTGCATTTGTTGAATTGTTTGTTGTTGAGACACAATTGTATTCATTAATTCTTTTAAATTGACCTCATCTCCTTCTTGTTTCTGTTGCAGCTGTTGTTGAGGTTGAAAGTTCCTAGGCTGTTGATTAGGGTAAAAGGGTTGATTTTGATTTCTATTTTGATTAAAGTTTTGATTTTGGTTTTGAGGGTAAGGTGGACAGTTATTTTGTGGGTAAGTGTTTTACTGAAATTGAGAATTTTGATTTGGATATAAGTTTTGATTTTGAAGACGGTTTGGGTTGAAGTTTTGCTGCCTATTTCCCATGTAGCTCACATCTTCGACTTGCTCATCAGTCCCCTCACACTGCATAGTCTTTTGAAGTCCTTGATCGAGCAGGTGATAGGCTGATGATTCATGAGGTCCATGACAAATACCGCATCTCACAACCTTACTTTGACCTTTCTTAAGTGAAGCAACCTCCCTCATTAGAGCATCTAACTTAGAATCCATAACAACTGTCTTTTCTACCTCATATAGCCCCGCTTTTGATTTGTTTCTAGCATTTTTCTTATCAGGAAATTTTTTCATGTTAGATATCATTTTCTCTATTATTTCCTTAGCTCTAGATGGTCCTATAGATAGAAAAGAGTCTCCAGCTGCTGCATCCAACAAGTTCCTCCAATAATCCAACAATCCATTGTAGAAAAAGTGCATCTGCTGCCAATCTTCAAAGCCATGATTCGGATATCTCGCCATTAAGGTGTTGTATGTATCCCACGCATCAAGTAAAGTCTCGTCCTCATCTTGCACAAATTCCTTAATCTTCTCTTGCAATTCTAGAACCTTAGAAGGTGGGAAGAACTGCTCTAAGAAAGCTTCTAACATCTTATTCCAACCAGTAACATCCCTTAGTTGGAGTGAATTATACCAAGTTTTAGCTTTATCCGTAAGTGAAAATGAGAACAGTCTTAACTTATTTTCATCACTAGTAACACCATTTATCTTCACTGTATCACAATAATCCAGGAAATTTCTTATGTGTTCTACTGCATCATTAGTAGGAGCTCCATTATATTGATTAGCTTGAACAATTGTGATTAGTGCTGACTGAAGTGTAAAGCTTAACGCATCTACATCTGGCATTGGAGTTCTATTAAGCAGATTTCCACTAGTTCCTTGTAAATGTTCCTCAATGATCATTTCAGCGTGTTCATCATGTTCCACATCACCACCGTTACCTCCATTACTATACCCCTATTATTTTTATTATTTTCTGCCATATTTAGCCTGTTGAATTGAGCAACTAATTGATTAGTTTGAATTGTCAGAACCCCAGTCGTTGGAGGATAGTTTTCTTAATCAGAGGATGAGTTAATTAGTATTTCCAACTGTACTGGTTTCCTACGTTTTCCTAATCTAATTGCTCTTAGAGTACCCTCAATTTCAGGATCATAAGCTATTTCTGCTTGTTTGCTTCGCATTGCAATTCTAAATAAAAATAAAATAAAATAAAATAAGTAACAATTAAATTAATATTTAACTTAATTAAATTTAATTAATAAACTAAAAATAATTAAAAGTTCACAACAAATTCCCCGGCAACGGCGCCAAAAACTTGATGAATGATTTTCACTACTTATATTTTACCATAAGCGGATGGTTGTCATCAAGTAATAAAATCGGTGAATAACCGAGTCGATCCACATGGAATTTCAGAATATTATTTCATTCCAGAGAATATTTTAATTATTTTTAAGTTTATTAAATATATTTTATATATTTTAAAAGAATTTGTTTAATTTTAGAGTGGATTAAATTAAAAATAAAAACATTAAATTAAAATAAAACTAGTTAAAATTTTAATTAATAAAAATATAAATGGGAGATGTATTGTGATATTTTAAATATTGCCATCTTTATATAAAAGAGAAATTGCATATTGATTTAGCATTTTCCAATGTCTAAAAAGATCAATTTCTTCAAATTTAATAATTTTATAAAGATTAAAAATATAGTAATTTTCTAAAACATCATATTATGCTTAAACGGACTTCATGGAAGTTAAATAAATTATCTAACATTCTGCAATCATCATTCTAGGCCTAAATTTGAGTATTTTTTAAGCATACAAATTTTCCTATAGCGATTAAAAGACACATTTCATTTTCCAAATCATTGTATACATGCCAGAATTCATTTTTAATATAATTTATTCCCAATACCAGTACTAAAATTAAGATTTTACCTTTTATCTCCCGATTTAGCAATGCAGAAACAACAGAATTAGATTCTAACATTTAAATTTTGCAGAATAGTGTAGAGCAATTTAATAAAAATAGCATATAAATATAGAAAACATGGGTTTTAAATATTATGCCAGAATATAAATTAAAGCAAATTTAAACCAGATTGATCGTTCATAGAGCTTCATTCCTAAACATGGTGTAATCACAGATTTCTATCAAAAACATCAACTAATTCAGATTAATAAATTGGACAGATTATCAATTGATACACCAATTTAAGATTCAAAATATCTCGATCAATCATGTTTCCCAGATAGCAAGCATAATTCATATTCTAACATTGTTAAACAGGAATCCAGATTTAACATATAAACATCGATTAATTCATTACTTCCATAAAAACATAGATTCGTACTTCAAAGTGATTCTGAACTCCCGTTCTAGATCACTCCTAACACGAACAACATAGAAATCCGTCTACAATTCGAAACATAATAGAAAATTACATTTAGAGGCAAATTCATAACATCACAAAGCAAGAAAAAGAAATGCAACACCTAGAATAGGAAGAACACACCCAGAACAGCGTTCTTGATGCATCCTTCCGGCATGATTTTGTGTGTCCGGCCTTCTTCTCCCATCTTGCAGGTGTTTCAGAATGTTTTTCCTCGAAAATATGCGTCTGAATGCCGAAGAATGACAAAAAACGGTAATAAAAACCGAGTTAGGGAGGTTAGAAAACTGTCCAACCGCGACTGTGACGCGCCAGGTGGCGCTCGGAAGCGGTTTCCGGCGCCACCAAGAAGCTGCGGCGCATTCTGGGAATTCTCCAGGTGAGGCGCCAATGCGGCGCTCAGAGGTGGATTTCGGCGTCACCAAGCACGTGCGGCGCATGCTGAAGAGTTGTTGCTTCCGAAATTTTTCCAAGTGTTGAAATGGCGCATGGGTGGCGCTCCGAAGCCTTTTTGGGCGCTGCCATGGTAATTTGGCGCATCCTGGGCATATGTCAGTGTCCTAAAATTCGATTTTGACAGTGTTCATCATCCGAACATCTTATTTTCTTCATTTTAATGCTTGAAACATCATTGCAATGTATTAGATTTGCCAAAGTCTTATTAAAAAGCATAAAAATGGTAAATTCAACTCAAATAAGCTTAATTTAACCATGATTATTAATATTTACAAATCACATGAAATATAAACCAAAAATCCTAAAAATAAGATTACATGCATGCAATTTAGACATATTTTAGTGCAATTTAAGCTCATTTAAATGTTGTTTCACAGAGTGCATCATACACTCATGTGTCGGCAAAGGTATATGGGAACCCAAGCCACACAAATTAGAAAGGGGATAAAGGAGAGGGATAGTGAGCAGAATCGAACCCCCAACCATAAGGTTGGAAGTCGAAGGACATGACCACTAGGCCAAGTCCTTATTCCCTCCTAACGCCCTTTAGTTAATTACTTATTAAAAAGAAGTAGCTTAAAGATTTGATCAAGTTAAAAGAAAACACTACTTAATTGGATCCCACCAAGTCCCAGCTAGCAGTGGCGGATCCAGGATTTATAGTTTGGTTGGTCAATTTATTAACTAACATTACAGTTCTAACCATTCAAATTTTGTGGTTTAAAAAATCTTGGTTGCATTTAGAAAAAAAATAAATGATAGTGTTTAACTTTTGAAATGCTGAAAAAAATAATACTACATGGTAAATATTTCTACTGTAGCATCTAACTTTAAACATTACCTCTATCAATTTTTAGTTTTCCAAACTCCAACTTCTAAACTCATTAACAGATACAATCACTCAAAATATCTCAATTTAAAACTATATTTTATCACTAAATTCAAACTCCAAACTTCCAAATCTAAATTTTAATCTAATTATTTTCTAAAATAACCCTAATATATACAAACACGTTAATATAAAAAGAGTGAATATATAAAACTTATCCCCAAATTATTCAATCACAGGTTGCCAAGATTGGAAACTTAGGACTATCTAATTATTTTACCTTATCAATAATTATGACAATTAATTTTAATGTAATAGATAATAATTGTACAGTAAATAGAATTTTAAATTTAAAGAACCAAATATTGAAGCTTTATTCCTCGAGGGATTAGTCTTGGGCCCAATGTGGCCTAGGGATATTCGGTACACACCAAAAAAACTATTGAAGCTTTATTACATCAAATAATGTTATAATATAGCAATATCAACACTAACATCACATACAATCACTACAAGAAAAACTGTAGCTACCGACCGCGCTTTGCGATCGCCAAACCCAAGACGCGGGTCGCCCCGGCACGTTACCGACCTCACTCCCGACCGGCACATTCGGTCGGGAGTGAATTTGTCGACAACACGGCGTCGACCGCAAAATTCGCCGTCGGCGAAGTTGCCGACCCCCTTACCGACCGCAAATGCGGTCGAGGGTGGCTACCGACCGCGTAGGCGACTGTTAATGCGGTCGGTAAGACCGGGAGGGAAAAAAATTTACTGGCCTTCGCAGACCCCATTACCGACCGCATGTGCGGTCGGTAACAATAATTATGGCCAACAGGCCACTTTGCTTTTCAAGCAACCAACCTGTATACATACAAACATAGAATATCCAACCAAATCCACAATAAATCACATTAAAAAACATCCTCAAAACAAAATAAAAAACATGTAATCTGAAAATATCCTCAAAACAACATAAGCAACAAGGTACATACATGTCTTCATACTCCACAAAGCAACATAAACTAGCAGTTCTCCATCCAAACTAGTAACTTAAACACGAAATCTAAGTCAATGAAACTGGAACACAAACTCGACAATCCAAAATACACATCCCAAAACATCCAACCGCAAATCGTCAGCACTCAACACCCAACATCCAACCAAGTCCAGAAATGTAAATGCCCTCAATGAGCAGTGATATCACCTACTGTGTCAAATCCACCCCCGTAATCATCATCACCGTCATCAGGGGAGCGAGGTCTGCGTCCTTTCAATATCTCCACGTCCTCCTGATGGAACCTACGATGACAGTCAAACCATGATTGTTTCCCACTCTTCTTTAACCTTATAGATTCTAATCCGTCTATACAGACCGGACAAGCAGTCTTCCCATATGTACTCCAACCAGACATCATGGAGTAAGCTGGGAAATCTCCTATGGTCCACATTAATGCCGCTTTCATCTGAAAGTTTTGTCTGGTAAACGTGTCCCATGTCGTGATACCCACATCCCATAGCTCTAGAAGCTCATCAATCAGGGGTTGTAGATACACATCTATCCCTTGTTTTGGGCTTGATTTCCCAAGGATTACGCAAGTCAAGAACATTTTATTCATCCTTCATACACATTCCAAGAGGTAGGTTATAAGGTGTCAAAATAACTGGCCAACATGAGTATTGAGAGCCCGATTGGCCAAACGGTTGGAAACCATCAGTACATAACCCCAAACGAACATTTCGTCCCTCAGCTCCAAAGTTGGGATGAATTGTGTCAAAGTGCTTCCATGCCTTGGAGTCACACGGGTGACACATCTCTCCGGACAACCCAAGATCATGGCCTACATGCCACATCATGTGTTTCGCAGTGACTTCTGAGGCGTACAACCGTTTCAATCGATTTTTCAGTGGAAAATAGAACATATACTTATTTGCCACACGTGAATTGTTGTTTGATTCTTTAAATCGTGGCATGGCACAAAACTTACAATTCTCCAATGCCGCATCATCACACCGATACAACATACATCCTTTATCACAACAATCAATTTTCTCTCCTGGTAAACCCAATCCCTCTAGAAGTTTCTTCGCCTCGTAGAAATTTTTCACCATAGAATTCTGTTCGGGGAGTGTGTCAATTATAAGTTGGCATAACGTATCAAAACATCTCTCCGGTAGGTTATGTTCGGATTTAATATTTAATAATCTGGCAACTGTTGACAATAATGTCATTTTGTCACAGCCAGACCACAAATCCTTGTCAGCTGCTTCCAACATTCGGTAGAACAGTTTCTCCTGCGGATTAGGCTCCTCAGTCGCTCTAGGCTCCTCATCCATACCACTCGATGTTGTATCAGGAATACCAAACTCCATTCCATCACACACCATTTCTCGGTAACGGTCTGACGGTTCAGTTGTACCCATTTGTGTCCTCAATCCAGATGAACCCCTTACATCAGTAACATCACGGTAGGGGCGGAAGGTGTGTGGTTCTCCGTGGCATGTCCACCTTTCATAATTTGGGACAAATCCATCCCGATAAAGATGTCCTAGGATGTCCTGATCGGATAGATAAAATATATTCTTGCATTTTTTACACGGACAACTTATCTCTCCTTTTGCATTCTCGTCACTATCTGGGTTTTCATGAGAAACCCGTATAAAGAATTCCACACCTGCTTTAAATTCGGGTGCAAGTAAGGTACCGCTAGGCAGGTACATCCAGCTTCTATCCATCCTTGATAAAAATCACCTATATATATATTGAATGAGCATGTAATTTAACTTATGAATTATATTTGGGGTGCCGAAGACTTGATATTTGTATATTTGTAGGTAATTTATTTTTGAAATTGAGTTTTATTAACTTAATGCATTTGAAGACCTGGATTTCGAGCCAATTCAATTCAATTGTATTACCTCAAAGCAATTCAAAATCATGATTAAGTTATTGGTTGAGGAGTTTTCCCCACTTTGTTTTTCCCACGTAGGAAATCACTTGTAGGAAATAAAATTAATAATATTAGTTGGGGAGTTTAAGATCCTCTTGGAATTTTAACTGTAGATATCACATGGTTTAAATTATTCTACAAGGGATTGATAATTACCAAACCAACAGATTAAATATGAGCCAAAAGTAAATCCCATTCTCATCTGAATTTGATATGCTACTTCATTCATGTGGTGTACATTATTTAGACAAATATAAATAACGTTTTTGTTCAAATATATCCATAATTACACACATTTCATCCATTCAATTCAATTCATTCTCTTTTCCTCATTTCAATTCATTCCATTCTAATCTGAAGGAAATTTTTTTTTCAAACGTTGATTTTATTAAAGAACTCCTCAAATATATTAGTGGCATGTGAATCAATTTTCCTAATTATTATATAGTAACCGAATGAGTATTGTTCTAACCATAATTTCCTATTTTGAAATCACGGTTTTTATGATTTTAATTGATAATAGAACCTACACAGCCACATAAATTTTCAGCCATAAATTTTCAGTCATGAACCAACACAGTCAAAAATAATCAGAGCATCAAACTCATTCCACCATCCTTTTCAAAATTAATTAAATGGTCGACCGACGGATTTTTTTTCAAAATAACAGCTCTTCCCTAAACATTTTGCCGGAATCACTTCTAGGCCAACAGAATTTCACATAGGTGACAATAAACACTTGTAGGAAATCACTTCAAATCAACATAAAACACCCAAATTTCACAACAATTGCCGGAATCACAATTATGTTAAAGCAAACACCCAAAAATTAATAGTCAGAACGTTCAATTACCTCAACACCGCCGGTGGTTTCACGAGGGTAGTGGTGGGCTCACTCCGGGGACGACGGCAGTGACGGGTTCGCAGGTGGCTGCAGCCGGGGATGACGGGGGACTGCGGGGACGAGGGGGACGACGGCGGTGGTGGTTGCGCCGCTGAATCGAACTCCAAACTATGGCGCTTCGAAGGTGGTCCCTCTCCGATGGTCCCGAAGCAGGTGTGTTCGAAGGTGGCTCGTGCAATTGGGGGGTGACTCGGGGCTTGCGGACGATGGGGAGGCTCGTGGTGGCCTGGGTGGGCAATGGAGGTGGTCGGGAGATGCTTGAGGTCGGAAGGATTTTACAGGGTAAAAATGGAGTGAAAGGGGAGCCGACTGTGCGTGAGATAATTTTACAGCCTTTGGGGACGATTAAGTGCCCTAAGCTACCGACCGGCTTGCGGTCGGCTACTGCGGTCGGCAGAGTCGACCCGATTTTTGCCGGTCGGAGGCTGCGGTCGGGTAATGCCAATTTTCTTATAGTGAATATCTCAAAATTATAACTTAATTCCTAATTACATTAAAATATTACTACTAATTTTTTATTTTTTATTTTTTTTGGTGGGTCAATTGACCCACCTTGACCTAAACTAATCCGCCCCTGCCAGCTAGCTTAGTTCTTTTCATATACTTAGGCAATCTCCATCAATACTCTCCTATCTCATTTTCATTTATAATAAAATAACTTAATATTTTCCACATCATTATTGTAAAGAATTTAAATAGTATTTTAAAATTTAAAAAAAAAGAGAAAACAAAAAAGAAAAAAATTTTAAAAAAACAAAAAGCTGCCGGGCACAGTGTGCCTGGCAGTGCTCCTCTAATTTGGAGGAGCATTTGCCACATCAGCAATTTGCTGATGTGGCAGTGAGGCATGGGGAGCTAAATTTTTTGTTTTGAGTTTTTTTAAATTATGGTACGATATGGATTTATTATTATTATTATTATTATTATTATTATTATTATTATTATTATTATTATTGCATACCGGGAATAATTTGCTAATGCGTTTAATATGTTTGTTTTCCTATATTCAGGTTGTCGAGGTGACGTCATGTAGAAGTATTGCATTGCATGCGTTGCATGGCATGAGGAAGAGGATTTTTTTTTTTCTTTCTTTCTAGACATGCCCCATTTTCATTACTTTGACTTATTTTTTCTAAGAATTCTATTATGATTTAATGCTACAAACTAAATCAATTATTGAAACCACACACCAAGTGACATTTTTTTTTTCGTGAAAATTGAAATCACATTGCAATGACCTATATTATCCATAGTTTTAACTCTGCATTCCCTATATGTCAGCAGCAATGCCACCTCAGGCTCCTGACGCTACTACTTCTCGTCATGTCTGCTCAATTCTTGAATACTTCCTCTCTTTCTCTCATTTTCATTTTCTTTCTGCCAAGAGGTTTTGTAAACAGCCTGAAGAGATCGACCATCAGCATCCATATGGGAAAATCAAAGTTGAAACTGGAGCTACTCGGAAAGGAGAAAGACCGCATTTTGATGTTCAAGAAAAGAAAATTTGCGGTGATCAAGAAGATCCAAGAGCTCACCACCCTTTGCGATGTCAATGGCTGCCTCATTCTCTACGGTTCCAATCAATCGAAGCCCGATATTTGGTCCCCAAATCTTGACGATGTTAATCGGATTATCGACTCCTACAATGCTGGTAATGACGATGGCCCGACCTGTAGTAGGCTAGGCCGTAGGTTCCTGTCGGGTAGTCTGACCTATTCCCACCCCTACTCATGCAGTATCTCTTGTGTGGTGTCCAAAATCATGCATGTTCAATTCACTTATGGATGGAGACCATGATAAAATATACACACGTGCATAATATCTTTCAATTCCCATTATAAATAAACCTCAAGACTTTCAATTCCAATATTCCATACATAAAGTAAATTTGGTAATTATATAAAATAACTTGATATAAATAAAAATTCACAAATCACAAGTCTCCTAATATAATGCTCTTTAGTTAATTACTACTAAGTATATAAATTAGCTGAGACGTAATTAGTAACAATATCTATATATATATAAGAAATATGGTAATTAATTGCAAAGCAATGACTTTCCATAAATAAATTCACAAATTATCTAATATCACAAAATAATACTGTTAGTACTCTTCATTAATTAAGATAAGTAGTAAAAAGTAGTATTAGCTAGGTTAAGTATTTGCTCAAGTATGCAAGAAAATACTTCATTGGGTCCCACCGTGTTCCAGCTGGCTTTGCAGTTGTCCCCGGGAAAAAAATGATTATTTAGTCATTTTTCTTTCTAAAATATTCAAATTTGTCCGTTAGTAATTTTTTGTCCCATATAGTCCCCTACGTTTGCTAATTTTTTCTAATTTGGTCTTAATTACGTAATTAGCCTAAGGCCGCTGACGTGGCCGAAGTAAATCACATTTTACATCCACGGTGGCCAATCTGGAGTCTCCACACATAACACACCAAATTAATAAATGTTTGAAATAAATATTTGAAGGCAGCCATAACATATCACTACTCTAATAAATACATCTAGGCTCTAGTGGGTCAATTGAACCCTTCTTTACTGGGATGATGAACATAGTTTCTACATGATGCGCATTGAGCCATCATTGGGTTATCCAACCCTAAAGAAACAACAACCGTTCACAACAATAACATAGGAGTTTTGGTCAACAGCTACCGCAGTGCATTTTCTTTTCGGTCTCGGTGCTTTTTGGTGTTTCTCAAGAAAATGGAGACCAATTGTGATATATAATGCGTGCAAATGAATTGTTGGTATTTTTTTATGGGTTGGGTAACCTCAATAAGGAAGGGCTCAATGCGAATCAAGTAGAAATTATGTCTATCATCCCAGTGAAAAATGGTTCAATTGACCTGCTAGAGTCATTTTTTAGAGTAGTGATGTGTTATGACAGCCTTCAAACATTTATTAAAATAATGTGTTATGTGTGGGGACTCCAAATTTGCCACGGTGTATGTAAAATGTGATATAATTCGGCCATATCAGCAATCTCATGCTAATTACATAATTAGGTCCGAATTGAAAAAAATTAGCAAAAGTAGAGGACTATATGGGGCATAAATTAGTAACGGACTGATTTGGATATTTTGAAAAGAAAAAGGACTAAAAGATCACTTTCCCCCCTAATCCCTATCGAGGTAATAACTAAAATAGGCCACCAGAATGAGTCATTTCCACTTTTGGGCCACGATATTTTGATTTAGGAAAATAGGCCACTAGAAGGATTTTGGGCCTGAATTTAGGCCATTGAGCTGTAATTCGGGCCGCAATGGCCTAACAGTGGAAATGTCTACTTCCGGTGGCCTATTTTAGTTTTTTTCAATTATATTTTATTTTATGTAACTAAAATAAATAATACTCATTCTGTGTCATTATTTATGTCATACTTTTTTTTTCTTGTTCCAATATTTTTATTTCATTTTCATTTTAAAAACAATTAAATATATTAATCGTCAAACCTACCCATCACCTCACATTAATAAATAAATATATTAAATTTTCAAATTACCCACTACCATTGATAATTACAGTCCACCCTATAACCACATGTCAGTAAATCACAAATAAATAAACAAATTAAAATTGTGGGGTTGGTAAGCCCCCCAACTCCAACCTATAGGTTGGGGGGTTCGAATCACTACTCGGTCTCCTTTCCCTCCCCTTTGTAATTTTGTAGCTTGGACTCCCGCCACCCGTTCCAGGCCTTCAATGGCTCCTCAAAAAAAAAAAATTTATAGCTCATTACAATCACATTATATAAATTTTTAAGTTACCTTTTTTAACACTATTTTTTTTTTTGAGGAAAAAGGATTTTATAATCAAAACAATGGAGTCCAACTTACACAATATCAAAGATCCATCTACACACCAACCCTCATTACAGCATTAGAGCAAACCAGATAAGACATAACACAGCAATCACAATAATAGGTTTCATAATGAAGCTTGACATAAAGCTCTTATTCCCACCGAACCTGCACCGAATGAACCACTTCTTCCTTTACCGTCTCCAGCTGCCCATCAACTAGCAAAGTAATCCATGCAATTCAGTAAAGTGCCCGCAAGAACAGAAAAGGGAAACAACGATCTCTCAAACTAGAGCTAAACGTATCAACAGCAATCCAAAGTGTCGGGGACCTTAAAATATTCACAGCATAGCAAACCAGATACACACCCCCTGTAAACTACAGAGGCATGCTCACGAACGTTCCCGGAAAGCGAACAATAGGAGACTCAAAGTGATGTTATTAAGGGACAATCTAAAATCTTGCTTCAAGATACATATCTCCCCTACTTAAGGATCAAGACCAATGCATCGGATCAAAGGGGCTATAAAGGAGTGATGAAGCACGGCTAAAAAGCAGGTAAGGCATCGGATAATGAGAAAAGAGGTTCCATCTATGCATAGCACACCGAATCCTACAGGATGTGTTCCAGAGAATTACTACAACAAAGAAAGCTCCAATACAGTCTTCACCTGGAACATGATACAATTTGCTGAACTCAACTTCCAAACTTCAAACTTCAATACGATTTTGCTTATCGAATATCAACAACCCCTTATCATGAACAGGGACCGAGCCCCCCAACTTGTTAATACCCTGCAACTTCCATAAACTCTTCTATCTTTTTTTCCTCCTTTTTTTTTTGTTTTTTTTAATACACTGTTAAGAATTCTTTTTTCCTTCCCTTTATTTTTTCTTTCTTTTTACACAGGGAGAACCCGACTACCAACCTCTACCCGACATGGTCAAAAAACACCATTAGTCAAGGTTGAATAAGACTCAACCTTATTTTTGAAGGCATACCAGCCCTCTACACAAATAAGTTCCTGAGAAGGATTCTAGTGAACTGCATAGATGGAACCTGGGACTTCTGTTGACTGGTGGGAAGACGAGACTGTGAGACCAGGACAAAGGAAGGTGAAGGATCAATGGTTTTGCAAAGGTAGGAGGGGGATACTGAGAGAGAGAGAGGACTTTGGTTGATAGATTAGGTATAAGGAAAACTCTTGTCATGACAAAACAGACGAAGAGATGACCAGGTACCCTTAAATATCCGATGCATCAATCTGACCAGAAGTAAGATCAACATGCAAATTAAAACAAATTCAAGATTGTCAGGAATAACATCACCTCTCTTCGTAACCAAGTTGACTCTAAGTTCCTCTCTCACCAATAGGGAGTATCAACTGACTTTATGAATTAATAGCAGACGAACCCCGTCCCCGAATCAGCAACCAGCAGCAAAAGGCGAGGTCGAATGTCAGAGTGCCTCGACAGAAACTATAGCAGCAGATTTCATAATGACAGCAGCTCAACGTGGATTAACTTGATCCTCCAAGACTTCAAAGGACTGGATTTATAGTGGCTTGTAGAAAGTATTCTTTGATCCTCCAAGACTTGCAACTTCCACAGCAAATACAAGTAGTATCATTCCACACCGGCCATCCTAACTTACTCCAGCAACGTATATTAATTTCCAGACACTGCGCTCCAAACAATACAAGTTGCATATTTCACCTGCAAAAATGAAAAAAAAAAAAAAAGGTAAATTGGACAAACAAAACCAGTGTAATGCCATCTCCTTTGCTCCCCTTACAGCTCCATTTCCACCCTGACCTCATCGGCCTCATAAAGACTATCATATCACCATGATTCCTACCCTAGTTCCTTCAACTAAGTAGTTCTTTCACCTTCATCCACTACCTTATTGGCCCATTGGTCTATCATATCACCATGATTCCTACCTTTTTTAATACTATTAATAGGACGGAGGGAGTAATTTAAGAAATAAAATAAATATTACTTCAAATATATTATAAAATAAGTAAAACAAATACATATTCAAACAAATTATAAAGTAAAAATAAACATGTTTTATTATAAGTATCACAAAATTTTCGGACATGCTATTTTATGTAGGAATAATTAGTATTAAATGCAAGGAATTTTTCGGACATATGTATGTTTGGCAATTAATATTTAATTATTTTTTAAATGGAAATGAAATTTAAAAAAAATGTTGGAACAAGAAAAAAAAGAAAGTAGGATATAAATAATGTCACAGAATGAGTATTATTTATTTTAATTACATAAAATAAAAAAATAATTCAAAAAAACTAAAATAAGCCACTAGAAAGAGTCATTTCCACTTTTAGGCCATCGTGACCCGAATTCCAGTCCAATGGTCTAAATTCAGGCCCAAAATCCTTCTAATGATTCTTCCTGGTGGCGTATTTTAGTTATTACCTCATCCCTATCAAATCCCATTATATACTACTATCATTATCGCTCATTCTTGATTCTTGAATGCGCTTCTACTCTCTCTCTCTCTCTATTGCTCTCTCACATTCTCGTTTTCTTGCAGCCAAGAGGTTTTACGTAAAGAACCTGAAGCGATCGAGCATCCATCCATATGGGAAAATCAAAGTTGAAACTGGAGCCAATCGAAAAGCAGAAAGACCGCATTTTGATGTTCAAGAAAAGGAAAATTGCGGTGATCAAGAAAATGCAGGAGCTCACCACCCTCTGCGACGTCAATGGTTGCCTCATTCTCTACGGTCCCACCGATCAATCCAAGCCCGAGATTTGGCCCCCAAATCCTGATCTTGTTAATCGGGTCATCGCCTCCTACAAT
The DNA here is from genome assembly GCA_030278955.1 of Hygrophila difformis. Lineage (NCBI taxonomy): Eukaryota > Viridiplantae > Streptophyta > Magnoliopsida > Lamiales > Acanthaceae > Hygrophila > Hygrophila difformis. The sequence goes on from JAOANR010000011.1 coordinate 13,623,554, forward strand.
GACGATGGCCGTTCCTGCTGTAGTCGGACCACTTCTTGTCTCACGGATTTCTTCCAAGAAAAGACCAAACAGATTGAAGAAGAAATCAGAAACCTGCGCGACAAGAAAAGGGTGGCGAAATACCCTAATCCGACCGATTTCTTGAATGCGCTGACGGAAACCCAGTTGAGGGAATTTGCAGCTGCGTTGGGGAATAAATCCGATCGGATTAAATCCAAGATTCAATTGCTGAGGAGAAGCAAAGAATTGATGCATTTGGGCAGCGGCAGCGGCGGCACGTATAATAACAATTTCATCAATATCCCAAATAATGCGTCGTCGTCGATCAATCCTGATCACGTGGTTATTCAAGAATTCCCCCCCGTTTGGGGAATTCTTGATGATTCTCAGCAACAAGTGTTCATGTACCAGCCGGCGGCCCCTTCTCATGTTATTCAAGATCCAACAAGCTTTGGGGTTCTTCATCATCATCATTCTCAACAACAACATTTGATGAACCACTACTCGGCAATTGATGATCAGATGCATAATTCTATTATGCAGGTACAACAACAGACTTTTTGGTAGTTTCATAGGTAGAAGGTTTGTATCTGTGCACGAAGCCGTATGTGTTTGTAGTCTTTCTTCCTTGGAATTGCACAAGATTTCCGAGGCATCTTCGTAACTACACCATATAGTTTATGTTCTTTTCTTTTCTTTGTACGGTTGAGTTTGTAATTTTTTATGGAACAATGTACTAGCCTATGGCATATTATGCCATATAGTGACTAGATGGACATGTTGTCATTATTTTAGTTTAACTTCAGCTCAGTCAAACAAATGTCAACCTTAAAACAGGAAAGGGCAACGTGATGACAAGGAAGAAGACTGAGACTATGATTTTGGTATTTTTTAATGTAAAAATGATTACAGTATCAATTTAATTTTAAAATGTTAATAATTTTTTTTTCAAATATATAATAAACTACTAATTAATCTTTTTCAAGTATACAACTGTGTTAAGCATTGAGAATGAGAATTGACTCCAGTGGTCATCCCCCGCCTTTCAATCATAGGTTGGAGTTCGATTCTCACCCAACCTCATATCCCTCCTCTTTATGCCCCTTTGTTATTTATGTGGCTTAGACTTCCACACATATTTATCAACACATAGGTGTCAATGTTTAAAAATAAAATAACTATGTTAACTGTACATTGAAATCGAATATAAATACATTACTTCCTTAAATATTTGTTTGATTCATTTACTATTTTTAATATTTTTCCTCGAATTAACGAACCAGTATATTATTATTAAATTTTAGAAAACTATAAATATGTCAAATTAAATAATTATTGGGGTGGGGACTTACTTTAGTGGTCAAGTTCCCAGCTTCTAACCTACCTATAGGTGGGGAATTATTCTAGTAATTAAGTGTGTTTGTGTGGACACTAGAAAAAACCAAAATATTACAATCTTTTGTCAAAATTAAGTAATAAATACTACTCCGTTTCTAAATAAGTGTAACATAAGAAAATGACATGTGATTTAATGCAAGGAACAAAAGTGCTTTAGTGGAAGCTTTTTACCTTTAAAAGCATTCCATATATGATAATTAGGTGTGAAAGCGGGACGGATAATTCTCGTACGATCCGATGCCGTATTCGATTATATTTGAATCGAATTCGAATTTTGATATCCGGCGGATATTTGGCGGATACGGGACAGGATATGGGATTGTAAATATCCGCCCGTATCCAAAAAATCCGAATTTAATGCGGATATTATCCGTATTTTCTATCCGAATATCCAGAAATTTTTATATATATTATATATATATGTATATTATAATATTATATTAATTATAAAATAAATAAGTAATACTATATGTATAAATATAATCAAAAGCTTGAAAGCCGTAGGTAATTATATCAAATCATATTAATCAACTCGACTATATCATTAGGTTCTTTGCATCTAAACTGTAGTACATCACATCTTGTAGTGATGCTATTTAGATGTCTTGAACGAAATAACTAATGAGTTTGAAAAATTTAAAAAATCAGTTTAGCTTATCCTTGTCAACACTAAGTCTCCCACTCTCCTTAGGCTCATCAGTATTCTTTTGCTGACTTTCTTCCTCTGCATCCTCACTCTGATCGTCTATAGCATCAGCTGAAACCTCTGGGTCATTTAAGGTAGAGTAAGGGTTAGGTAATTTCTTTTTGTTCCTTAAAGTGGTAGCTTTACACTGTTCCTTTGGATTAGGGTCAGGCATACTTGGTAGTGTTCCTTGCTGCCTATTGGAAGTGTCCCTAACAATTTGACCCACTTGAACTTCTAGATTTCTCATTGAGGCTTGCATTTGTTGAATTGTTTGTTATTGAGACACAATTGTATTCATTAATTCTTTTAAATTGACCTCATCTCCTTCTTGTTTCTGTTGCAGCTGTTGTTGAGATTGAAAGTTCCTAGGCTGTTGATTAGGGTAAAAGGGTTGATTTTGATTTCTATTTTGATTAAAGTTTTGATTTTGGTTTTGAGGGTAAGGTGGACGGTTATTTTGTGGGTAAGTGTTTTGCTGAAATTGAGAATTTTGATTTGGATAGAAGTTTTGATTTTGAAGACGGTTTGGGTTGAAGTTTTGCTGCCTATTTCCCATGTAGCTCACATCTTCGACTTGCTCCTCAGTCCCCTCACACTGCATAGTCTTTTGAAGTCCTTGATCGAGCAGGTGATAGGCTGATGATTCATGAGGTCCATGACAAATACCGCATCTCACAACCTTACTTTGACCTTTCTTAAGTGAAGCAACCTCCCTCATAAGAGCATCTAACTTAGAATCCATAACAACTGTCTTTTCTACCTCATATAGCCCCGCTTTTGATTTGTTTCTAGCATTTTTCTTATCAGGAAATTTTTTCATGTTAGATATCATTTTCTCTATTATTTCCTTAGCTCTAGATGGTCCTATAGATAGAAAAGAGTCTCCAGCTGCTGCATCCAACAAGTTCCTCCAATGATCCAACAATCCATTGTAGAAAAAGTGCATCTGCTGCCAATCTTCAAAGCCATGATTCGGACATCTCGCCATTAAGGTGTTGTATATATCCCACGCATCAAGTAAAGTCTCGTCCTCATCTTGCACAAATTCCTTAATCTTCTCTTGCAATTCTAGAACCTTAGAAGGTGGGAAGAACTGCTCTAAGAAAGCTTCTAACATCTTATCCCAACCAGTAACATCCCTTAATTGGAGTGAATTATACCAGGTTTTAGCTTTATCCGTAAGTGAAAATGAGAACAGTCTTAACTTATTTTCATCACTAGTAACACCATTTATCTTCACTGTATCACAATAATCCATGAAATTTCTTATGTGTTCTACTGCATCATTAGTAGGAGCTCCATTTTATTGATTAGCTTGAACAATTGTGATTAGTGCTGACTGAAGTGTAAAGCTTAACGCATCTACATCTGGCCTTGGAGCTCTATTAAGCAGATTTCCACTAGTTCCTTGTAAATGTTCCTCAATGATCATTATAATATTATATTAATTATAAAATAAATAAGTAATACTATATGTATAAATATAATCAAAAGCTTGAAAGCCATATGTAATTAAATCAAATCAAATTAATTAACTCGACTATATCATTAGGTTCTTTGCATCTAAACTGTAGTACGTCACATCTTGTAGTGATGCTATTTAGATGTCTTGAACGAAATAACTAATGAGTTTGGAAAATTTAAAAAATTAGTTTAGCTTACATAGTATATATTCTGATTTATCTTAAAAATTATAAAAAAATTAATTTTAAAAAATAAAATATCATTCGAGTTAAAATCCGAATCCGTCTCGTATCCGTTTCCCGAAATATTCGAATTCGTATTTGTATTCGGCCTATTCGTATTCGATTCCGTATTCGACAAAAAAATATGAGATACGATACGGGACGAGTACTATCCGCACGTATCCATACCGTTTTCATCCCTAATGGTAATGTAACATTTATTATGAAACACTAAAAAAGGGAAAGTGTTAGACTTAGAAATAGAGGAAGTAGAAGCAGTAAAAAGATACTAAAACCCAATCCCTCAATTCCCCCAAAGGCCCAAATGGTATTCCACCATTCATTCATTTCCCTATACCGCTCTGAAAATTGAAATCGTTCGATCTCTATCCCCAAAGGCCCAAATGGCATACTATTAATTTATTAAAGATGAATTAATCAGACCTTGGGGGTGAATGAATTAGGCAAAAGGCTGAATCAAATGTTTCCTGTTGCTGTAAGTTTGCAGCAGGCAATAATTTCATCCATGAGTTAATATTCTTCAGTATCATCATCATCATCGTCTTGCTTATGCAAAATGCAGTTGTTGAATTCACTTGAATGATTGATTGTTTTTTGGGATAGGGCTGGTGAACTCTCTGACTGGTTCAAGACTGTGAACTGTAATGTAAAACTGGAAGTAGTATGGAAGAGTGGCCTAGTGACTGGAGAGCGTCTACAAAGAAAGGGCAGCAACAGCATTCGCGATTTGTTTGGCTAGCGGTGAGCCAATGACCTTTTTCTCCTCAAGGGAGGCTATGGGAAAAGGATCAAACCAATTATGAGTCCAGAAAATTAATAACGCGCCCAAACTTGACTGAATTTCAATATATTCAAATAACAAAGCTGGATACAGTGGAAAATCTACCGGTTGCTAAGAAACAACGGTTGATTATCCGGGAAGGAACTACCAAACTACTGGTTGTTAAGAAACAACGGCGGATTTGGGGGAAGTAACCGCTACGACTAAACTAGAATCTAGGAAAACTTGTAAAGGAAAGCTGTAAAGAAAGCAATAAAAGATACAATGAGGTAAATTGACATAAAGAGAATTTTGGGGTGGATTGGTCTCTCTTGATTATGTGCTCGACATCCCCTATTTATAACCTGAGCTCAACAACCGCTCCCCGACTGCCTTTTGAGCCGATCGGAATTTTACTTCCCTTCGGCTGTCCCTGGCCGATCGTTTCGGCCCTGAAGCTCGGGCCTCTCTCGATGCTTCTCCTTTTCTTGCTCACCCATTATTTTTCTTTTTGTTCCAATTGTCTGGCCCAATCTCTTCTTCCCGGCCCAATATTTTGGTGGTCACAACAGATGCCCTCGTTACTTGGGCACGCTTCCGGCCGGAAATGGCCCAAGTAAACTGCTCGGTATCTTTATCGACGGTTAGCGCTTTTCCCAATACAATCTAGTTATTATTACCCCTATATCCATCATCATCACGTCGGTTCTCCTCATTACCCATTTTTCCAAGTAACCGTCTCTCTCTCAGTGATTTCTTTCTCCATTACCTCCCTCTTTATCCCGCTTCTTCTTCTTCTTCTTCTTCTTCTTCTTCCTGAACCATCTTCTTTTCTATGGACCCGCGTTCCATCCTCGTTCCTTCATCTCAAATCGCAAAGATTGAGAATTCGTCTGCCTTCCGTACTGCGGTCCGTCGTCTTCCTGAAGGTTTTTATTCCCTGGGTCCGTTAGGTATTCCCGAGGAGATTGATAAATGTAGTGCTCGCATTTTTGAAAATCGGTCTATTCCCCTCTATGCTCCCTAGTTCTCATCCAAGCTTTTTGCTCCGTCGCTCACTACCTGGCCATCGCAGTCCGCCGATTATATAGCCTGGTATCGTCATCTTGAACCCTATTGTCGTAATTCTTGGTCCAGTGCAAATCTTCTTTGTATTATCCTTTTGAGCGTTGAGTCTTTTCCCACCGATCTTCGTCCTATTCAGGCTCTCTTGTGTTTCTGGAATCCCACTATAAACTGCTTTTGTTTTCCTTGGGGCATTATGACCCCTACAATTCAGGATGTTAAGCTTCTCCTGAATATTTCCATTCGTGAGGACAATCTTGGTGTTGCGTCTTATACTCAACCGAAGGAAAAGAACACCGGTTTTCCTTCTAAAAACACCTTCCATAGTTGGATTATTATTCATCAGAGTGATCCTACCTCGTCTGACCCCCATACTCAGGAACCCCTTGCTTTCATGATGTATTTTTTAACACGATTCTTTTGGTGTACTCCCTCTAAAGGGGTCCTTCTTGAAACCTATCCTTCGGCTTACGAAATTCTTAAACAGACCTCTCTGCCACTGGCCGACTTCTTTCTTGCTCACCTGTATGCAGACATGTCGGCCTATATTTTTGCTTGGGAGGATGGTTTTCCGGACAAGGCTCATGGCCCCCTTTGGTTTCTTCACTTGTGGCTGGTCTGGCATTTTCGAGACATATCGGGTTTTCTCCTTTATGATATTCGCCAGGATCATTTTGTTGGTCCCAATCTATTGAAGACGTCGCTCCCTCTCATGTCGATTCCTCATTGGATCGGCTACTTTCTGGGCCAAACTGCTGATCAGGCCTTCTCCCATTATCATTATCAGAAAGCTGATCTTACTTGGATTAACGATATTGCGACCGCCCCCTTTCGGAACTCTTCTACCTCGTCCTTTGGCTCAGCTTTGGAATAGATGCATTCTTTCTCGTCCTATTTTTAATGGCTCCACAGCTCTTATTAATGCTACTATCCCTGCCGAAATATACAATCCCCATTTGGTCAGCCGCCAGCTTGACTTCGCCTAGGATTTAGTAGTGGCTTATCGTATTGATAAACAACTTTCCCCTTCTACTAGCCGAAATCATTGTGCCACTTGGCATCGACGTCTGATAGACTTTGACGTCCCGAAATTTAATGTTCATGCTGGGCTTTCTACCAATCGTTTTCGGCATTGGTGGGACGGCGTTGCTCGTACTTATTTCATTGCCGACCTCAATCCCCTTTTACGGCGTGGTGGATTTTCTCCCATCCTGCCATTCCCTTCTTTTCCTCTTTCTTCGCTTGACTCCTCTTCCAAGCGAGATCTCAACAAATCCTCTCTCCCTGCCAAGGTACGTTACTACATAGATGTACCTTTTTGATGTTGTACATTACTCTGTCACCTTCTTTAACCTATCTGTTTGTAGCTTTGAATGTAGGTACTTCACCTCCTACAATTCCGGACTCTAGCCGTAAGAGAATTATTCATCCTTCGGCTAACCCTACCAGTTCTCTCCCATCTACCAAGACTCAGAAGCGTCTTCCCGTTCACCTTTTGGCAGAACTAATGCCACTCATGAGACGGTATCCTGAATTTTCCTATTACATTTCATCTTGTGATGCATTGTGGCTTACTTCCCCCTTTTCTATTTTCTTTTTTTGGTTTCTTCCAACTCCCAAGTACCGGTTATCCTTCAACCCTCAACTGCAGCAGCTAACACTCTTGCAGCTGAATCATACGAGGGGAGAAGACAAAATACGGCCACCTTGGCCGACCCTTCTCCGATTGACTTGCAACAGATGCATGAAGGTTCTCCCACTGGACAGGTTTCAGAGATTCCTCATATTATTCCCGCGCCCTCATCCATGACTCCTCCATGTTTCCCCGATAATTCCTCGGACTAGGTTCAACCCTCACCTGTTGCTACTCATTAGATATGCCTGATATCCCAAGTGCCACTTCTACTGCTCAAGTTCTTCCATCACCACTCCCTGACCGACAAATCTTAAACGACTTATTTTCTCCAGTCCTTCCACCTCCGTCACCATCGGATCGTTCGGCCGACTTAGGATATTGTTTGGGCAAATTGTGTAACAGAATTGCCAATCGGCCAGAAGTGGAATTCGTGTACCCGAAACCAATTCATCTTCTTTTATCTCATCTTGATCGTCATTTTCGTGAGGAAATCGTCTCCCTTAATTTAGATGCTCCCCTCCAGACAATCACCAAATTTGTTCTCTCTTTAGATCAAGAACTCCCGGCACATCTTGCTATGTGGAACAAAATTTCGGCCGAAAGAAATTCTATAGCTTCTTCTCAGATCGAATTTGATGGATATTTGGCTGAATACCGTTCTCATATGGATGATCTTTCTGAGATGAATTCTCGTGAGCTGAAACATGCAGATGAACTTTCTTCCACTCAATTGGATATAGCCAGACTTCACCAAAAAGATAAAGAACTGAAGTTGGCTCTAGATGAAATGAAGAAAGAATTAGCCGACCTACAGCGTTCGATTCAAGCAGCTTCATAAGTCGGCCGAAACTCCCAAGGCCAAGCTCTTGGAATCTCAGCGTAATGATGCTTACCTGGCCATGAGATCTAGCTTCAACAAGCATATCCTTGGCGCTTTTCAGGAAAAATGGACCGAAACTCAATTTTTGGTTGGGCTTCTAGATTCGCCTGAAAGCCTGGGGGCTAGGCATACTGCTTGCATTCCTTCTAAGCCGGACGTTTTTCCCTGGATCCTTGGGAGGTTGAAGCTTCCCCATCTCATGATATCCCTTCTTCTTCAAGGGCTTCTACAGGTATTCTTTTCTTCTTGCATATTTCTTCCCAATTATACTTATTACTTGTTGCCTTATCTCCGTTTCCTTTTTTCTTAGGGAAATCTGCCATTCCCGCTCGTGTTCCCGGACCTCTGCCATCTTCTAGTTTTGCTGATGATGATCTCGTACCCGTTCATCCTTCACCTTCCCATGCACCACAGTCTACTCCTTCTGCTGTGGATCCAGCTCCCAGAGTAGATCCTTCGCCTTCAGTTGATCGTCAGATTGGTGCTCTGCAAGGCCTGGATGAAGATGTGCAGTTTGATGACAGCGAGGACCATTAGGCGCCCCCCCCCCCCCCCCTTTTTTTTAAATTTTGGACGCTGGGCCATCCTCTTTGCATATTAACTGTTAGCCTTTTTCGGCTAGCCATTTTTGACTTGTATTGGCCCTTTCAGTCGGCCAACTTTTAAGTTTGTTTTGGCCGACATGCATACTTCGAATTCGTATCTTAATATCAATTTTCATATCTGGTCCATATCTTTGACCTTGTCATCAGACGCCAGGAATCCCGCTATTTTCGGTTTCCTTTAAGGCAGCCTTCTAAGTCGTAACAGCTTTCTCGGGACTCAGTATAACGCCTTTCCATGAATAGCCTTAAATGTTGTCCGTTTCTTCCGCTAATTTAGCTCTTTTCTTCTATAAATACCCCACCTTCCTAAAATTTTCTTTTCATAATCTCTTCTTATTTTTGCTTATCTTTTCCATAAGAAAATATGCGTTCTCTTTTTCTTTTGATAATCCCTTTGTCATCGGTGCCTCCATGGTGTTCCGCTGATATTTCCATACAAGGATTTCCATGCGTGGTACGAAAAACCTCCATTCATGTGACACAAATTCAGCTAATCTTCTTGTCACCATATTCGTATGGAAGAGGATCTTTGACCGTTTTCCCAAATGAAGGTCTCGACGGTCATGTTATCAAGATGTGTTTCTACTTTGCGGTTGCATATCCGCTCGGACCTTACGTAATGGAGGACTCACTGCCCTTAGTGATTCCTCCATTTTTTTTCTTTTTCCAACCGCCTTGGCTGTTTGCCTCGGTTGTACCCTCCCCCATCTTATCTAAGATCGTGGGAAAGCTGTACCTGAGTTCGATTTCTACCTCTGGAAAGTTGTATTATTCGTTCTAGCGTTCCCAGGGGTTGAGGCTAGGTGGTTGGGGTAATCGGCATAACCACTTTTAATAATCGGTCCCGCTACCGCTTTTGGTTTCGCCGATGTATCTTGGCGGCGTTATACAAGGTTGGATTGTTTGACATAATCCTCCAGGTCCTTTTCTTAGGACCTTTCCCTTGTATATGCCCGCATAGACTAGGACGTTTCCTTTGTATATTGTAACTTTGGACTACCCACGCCGCTTTCGGCCGAAGTAGCTCCCCTTTGTAATGTTCGTCATTGGTATTAAATGTTTACTTTTCTTGTTTAATCCCAAACTGAAGCATAATATTTCTTCATATATCTTGCATTAACTGGACTTGTCATTTGCTCTCTATTTTCGTCTATCAACATGTATGCTCCATTTGACAATTTCGTCTGAACAATAAACGGCCCCTCTCAATTGGGGCTTCACTTTGCCATTCGGCCATCCTTCTGCTTGGGTGGCCATATAACTTTCCAAACTAAATCGCCATCTTCAAAGCGTTTAAATCGGATTCTTTTATTGTACCAAATGGCCACAGCATCATTATTTTTCTGTAAATTCTTAAATGCTTCAACCCGATCGGAGTTAATATCCAATAATTCGTCTTTCATTGCTTGATCATATTGTTCGGCTGAAACTTGGTCTGCCTGGCTTGTCCTCAAAGTTGGCACTGTTATTTCGGCCGGCAATACTGCGTCCATCCGATAGGTCAGCCGAAATGGTGTAAACCCAGTGGTTGAAGTCTTAGTGTCCCGATAGGCCCATAATGCTTCGGGCAACTTTTCATGCCACTTCCTCGGTTGATCTTCAATCATCTTCTTAATAATACCTATCAACTTTTTGTTTGTGGCATCTGCTTGTCCATTTCCTTGTGGATAATATGGGGATGAGTGTACAATCTTCATTCCATATTCGTCAGCAAAGGCCTTAACTTTATCTCCCACCAACACGGTTCCCATGTCTGTTAAAATCGTTTGTGGAATTCCAAATTTGTAAATCAATTGTCTATTAATAAATTCAATGGCCTCTTCTTGAGAAATACTGACGTATGCTTGTGCTTCAGCCCACTTTGTAAAATAATCCGTTGCCACCAAGACATACTCATGTCTCTTTGAAGAAGAGGGGTGAATTTTTCCAATAATATCCATAGCCCATCCTCGGAATGGGCATGGCTTAATCATAATATGTAGCTCTTCGGCCGGTAGCTTCTGAATCGGCCCATGCTTCTGGCACTCGCGGCATCCTCTAGCGTATCTTTCACAATCTGCTCCCATATTCGGCCAATAGTATCCCAGCCGAATAATACTCCACTTCATTGATTTTCCAGCTCGATGCGCGCCACAAATTCCTTCGTGTACTTCGCCCATCACTCTCTTAGCATCTTCATCTCCTACACATCGGAGTAATATTCCATCAACATCTTGCTTAAAGAGTAATCCTCCTATTATTATATAATCCACCGCTTTCCGCTTTTCGGCTGGGTTAGGTTCAGCTGGATCTTCTAAAATTCGTGCTCTTTCTTTAATCCATCCGCCCTTCTCAGTTTCGGCCAAACATATCTCAACGTTACCCGCGTTCGGCATTATCCTATATCTTGCCGCATGTCGCGCTAATTCATTGGCCAATTCATTCTCTCTTCTCGGGATGTACTCAACGTACACCTCATCAAATTCTTCAAATAAATCAATTGCCTTTTTATACAACCCAATTAGCTGTGAGCTCTTAACAAAAAAATCCCCAAGTAATTGTTGAATAACCACCTGAGAAGCTCCCTTGATTACTATGGCCTTGACCTCTTCTTTTATTAGCTGCCGTAAACCCGAGATCAATGCCTTATACTCCGCCTGGTGGTTAGTGTAAGACATGGGCAATTGCACATAATATTTGTATACCTTGCCCTCAGGTGTATGTAATGTGAACCCGCTCCAACATCTGAGGCTGCCGGCAAAAGTTTCTGCCGTGACGGAGTGGGCATCGCCAAAGAGCCCAACTGAGATAAGAAGTTTCCTTGGATTAGCCGGGTACTATAGACGGTCCGTGAAGGATTTTTCGAAAATCGCACGACCTTTAACCCAGGTACTGAAGAAGGGAGTAAAATACATGTGGACAGAGGCGTGTGAGATTGCGTTTCAAGAGCTGAAGAAACGACTCACAACCACACCTGTATTGAAGCTACCATCAGAAAATGGTGACTTCGAAGTTTACAACGATGCTTCGAAGGAAGGTTTAGCTTGTGTCTTGATGCAAGACTCAAGGGTCGTTGCATATGCATCCCGCCAACTGAAACCTCACGAGGAAAATTATCCGACACACGACCTGGAGTTGGCAGCGGTCGTTTTCGCTCTAAAGATATGGAGACATTATCTTTATGGGTGAAAGTGTCGAATTTTCACCGACCACAAGAGCTTGAAGTATATATTCACTCAGAAGGAGTTGAATCTGAGACAGCGAAGGTGGTTGGAACTTATTAAGGATTATGAGAGATATCCTACCACGAGGGGAAGGCGAATGTGGTAGCCGATGCCCTGAGCCGGAAAACCCAACACGTGACAAACTCGTTGGTAATTCCGCTGGGATTGTACATGGATTTGGCAAGATTAGATGTGGAACTTGTGCACCTGGGCACAGTGAGTGAAACGATCAACGCGATGGTTGTAGAAACTCCAACTTTGGACGGGATTAGACTTGCCCAACCGGGTGACGCAAAGTTGGAAAGGATAAAGGAGTATATTACCGAGGGTACGGCAATAGGATTTGCTATCCATGAGGATGGAAGCATTCGCTTCAAAGGGAGATGGTGTGTGCCTCAGAAGTGTGCCGAGTTGAAACAAAGGTTGATTAATGAACGGCACAACACACCATATTCAGTGCATCCCGGAGGTGACAAACTTTATAAGGACCTGAAGAAGATCTACTGGTGGCCGGGAATGAAAAAGGAAGTGGCAGACTTCGTGGCGAAATGCCTCACCTGCCAAAGGGTTAAGGCAGTTAGACATAAACCCTTAGGACTGATGCAACCACTGGAGATTCCAAGTTGGAAGTGGGATAGCATCTCGATGGACTTTGTCTCGGGATTACCCGGATCACCTAAGGGCATGGACAAGATTTGGGTGATTGTGGATAGGCTAACGAAGACGACCATTTAATAAATTGCTCGATCTCTACCTTCTTCGTCTTCTTGAGCTAATAATGCTTCTATGGATTCTTCGGCTGCTGCTATGTATAACTTTAACGGTCGGTCGAGGACAGGAAGAACTAACATAGGTGGACTGATTAGAGCTCGCTTTAATTTCTCAAAGGCTCTCTGTTGGTCATCTCCCCATTTGAATTCTTCTTCCTTCTTTAACCTCAGCAGATCGGTTAATGGCTTTCCTTTCCCGACTGCATTAGCCAAGAATCTTCTTAGAAACCCGATCTGTCCTAAGAATTTCTGCAGGCTCTTCCTATCATGAGGTGGTCTGGCTTCCTGGATAGCTTTGGTTTTGTTTGCATCTACCTCTGTACCCTTGTTATGCACCAAGAACCCCAGAAATTCCCCGCTTGTACTCCAAAAGCACACTTGTCTGGATTCATCTTGAGTCCGTGCAACCTCATCCTTGCAAACACTCTTCTTAAATCAGCCAAGTGGCTCTCCACATCTTTGGATCGGACCATGACATCATCAATGTAGACTTCCACGCAGTCTCCTATTAGGTCATGAAAAACATAATTCATGGCCCTTTGATATGTAGCCCCAGCATTCTTTAAACCAAATGGCATAACTACCTATTCATAAATCCCAGTGGTTATATCTTCTTCGGCCATAAAGATTTGGTTATAACCAGAATAACCATCCATAAAAGATAAACATTTCTTACTTTGCGGCGAATTAATTAACAAATCAATAATGAGCATCATATATTCGTCTTTGGGAGTTGCTATATTGAGATTTTGGAAATCAATACAAACTCTCAACTTCATATTCTTTTTTATTACATGTACAATATTCGATAGCCATTCTACATATTTAGCGGGCGTAATAAATTCGGCCGCTAACAATTTCTCTATCTCTTCCTTAATCTTTGGGACAATTTCGGGTGCTGCTCTCCTGGCCGGCTGTTTATGCGGCCTGAACCCTTCTTCAATAGGTAGCATGTGCTCTACAATATACCTTTCTAAGCTGGGCATTTCTGTGTAATCCCAGGAAAAACAATCTTTGAACTCAACTAAGACTTCCTTGAATCGGCTGATCATATGTTGACCCAGATTCGCACTTATTGGAATCTCTCTTGGATGTTCGTCTGTCCAACATTGATCATTTTCAGAGGATCTTGTGCTTTGAAGTCCGGTGTCCGCTTTGGAATGGTGTCCATGAGTTCACTCCATCTTGCCTTTTCATCCGCAGGTTCGAGTTCGGCCGACTCGAACTCGGTTGTCTCTTTGCTGCTTTCATCCATCATTTATCTTTTTCTAAAGCTGGTCGTGGGTCGGTCTGGTATCTGACTTCGAATCCCAAATCTGTCCAGTCACACTCAACAACCTCTGGGTATCGGTCCCCCACCACCGCCAGGAATGGTTGCATGGGTTCCGCATATAGAACTGCATCAATTCATCCGGCTGAGTTAACTGGAAATGAAGGCTGATCCCCATCCACTTCTTCCACTGTGCCATCGTTCTTCCAGAACCATATCCTTTGATAAAGGGTTGATGGCAAACATCTTTCTGTATGAATCCAGCATCGGCTTATTAAAGCCGCACACGGGACCTCAGCATCAACTACAAAGAACATAGTCGGAATCGAAATCATTCCGACTGTCACTTCTACTAGAATACATCCTTCAGCTGCCGTCTGGGCCCTCACAAAGCTCAACAACTTCATTCTTGTGGGCAGCAAATCCTCTCTAGTTCGGTCGATTTTGGCCATAGTAGATAACGTCATGATATTCATAGCTGCTCCTCCATCCACAAACATTCTTCTCAATGGCCTCCCATTCATCCAACCCTTAACATACAAAGGCTTCACATGTTGGGACATCTTCGTAGTGGGAGGTAAAGTGGTACTTGGTTGTGCATCTGGGATGAAGGCCTTATATCCTTCTTCGAAAGTCTTTTCAACTTTAGCCTCTGGCCGAAGCGCTTCCATCTTGGCGAAACAGAAGTCCACTACAGGCTCTTCTTCGCCGAAGTATTCCCGTTCCTTCTGACAAAATACCAAAGCTGGTTCAGTATCGGACCAATACTCTTCATTGCTTGCTGTGGTCATGCCTACCATGTTGGTGCTAGATCCAAAGTCGAACTTGAATTGCCCAATTGAAAGAGTCTCATTATTTGGGACAATGGACATTTTAGGTTTCCATTCCCTTGTTCGAACTGGTTTAGGCTTCCATTCTTCTTCTATCTCTCCTAGATCATTGTCGGCCCGAAGCTCTTTTTGTTTCGGCCGAAATTCTATTTTATTTTTCAGCCGATTTTCATTGTTCTTCGGCTTGTGCTTTCCCTATTTTATACTTTCGGCTGACTTTAGACGAGCCTAAAATATCTTATTTAAAATTCTTCCCTCAGAAAGAGAATCATCATTTGGGAAGTCTTCCTCCATGTGCATCATTTCATATTCTTCTTCATGTGCTATGGCCTCTTTCAACCGTTGCATTCTCCTCTTGAATGTCCGATACGATCATTTCCCTTTTGGGGGTAATCCTATCATTTGCCTTCCAAGACGGAGTTTCAAATCGGCCCTGGGCGAAGTTCCCTCGCTTTGGAGAGTTTTGTACCCATTAACCCACCTGAGTATTAGCTGGTGGTCTTCTGAACCTCTTCATTGCCGGAGATACAGCTTCGTCAGGGCCTGTAATCTGTATTGAAGTTTTCCCATTGTTTTTATCCGCTGTTAGCTTCATCTCCGAATCCCAACCATTAGTGGTTATCTTCAAAGTTGGCTTTTCATTTTCTTCTTTCAATTCCGACTTTTTTCCTTCTTCCGACTATTTGATCCGCTATTTGACCTGATAATTACCCAGTCGGTCGAAAACATCTGACACCTTCTCCTTCCCCTTCTGGGGCGAACCCAATCGTCTCCACACTCCCGTCTTCTTCTGAACCGATGGCTGATCTCCCAGCCGATCGTGTACGGACCCCTTGCTGGTTGATGGCTGATCCCCTAGCCGATCATGAGCAGACTTCTTTTGATCAGGATGTACCATCACCATATTGGCAATTGGGAACAGATTCTTATCAATAGCCATCAATCTGTCGGGAATTTCAGCTTCCCATCATCAATATGCTTCTGGACCATCTTCCTGAAATGTTCGCAAACCGCAGAGGTATGGGTGGCAGATGCATGAAGTCTACACCACCCAGCCTCCATCTGTTCCTTTGTCGGCTGTGGATGATTTCCCTTGAACTAAAAAAGTCCATTCTTCAAAAAATAATCAAAGATCTCATCCATCTGAGAAAGATCAAAAGTATAAAATATTTGAGATTCATCTCTAACTTCACCCTCCTTTTCCTTTCTTCTTACTGGCCGGAGAGCTGGAAAAGTCATAGGCTTCTTTATTAATAACTCGGCCCTTGTAACTTCTGCTAAGGCGGGCACATCATCCATATTAAATTCTTCGCCAACCTCACACATGTCCAGAGACTCTGCATAGGATGCAGCCGATTGGATAGGTTGAGATCTTCCGCCTTAACTTCAGCTTGACTTAAAAGCCACTTATTCTGCCAAGTAAGTTTCCATCCTTATTGCTTCGGCCATTAATTCGGCCACCGTCCTTGGTCTTGTTACCATTAATATATCCTTGATAGCAAATTTTAGATTTTGTTTCAAAACTGAATATATTCATGTTCTGGCAACATCGTCTTCATTTGAGCTTTGACGGCATAGAACCTCTCCAAAAACTCATTAACCGTTTCTCCTGCTTCCTGCTTGGTAGAGGTTAGGTGCACTACTGACACCTCATGACTACTATTATAGAATCGGTCATGAAATAATTGTTCCATTTCTGCCCAAGTATTAACTGATCCTGGTGGTAAATTAATATACCATTCAAACGCTTGACCAGTAAGGGACAAACTAAAAAAAATCAACTTGTGGAAATCATTCTGTGCTATTGTGGTGCACTGAGCTGTGAATCGGCCGATATGTTTAATCGTCGATTGGCCGACTTATCCTGGAAACGTATTGAAATCAGGAACCTTTACTCCTGTAGGCAACGGATATTGCTCTTCTATGTAATCAGGATAAGGTTTCTTGTACATCGGTCGATTCCCCTGACCGATTAGGTTTCCAAATTGAGTACGAATAATCTCTGCTATGAGCTCTCTATCAACCAATTATGACTGATTCTGCTGCAATGGTGGATACTGTTGTTGTACCACTGGAGCAGACGGTTGCGCTACTGGCTGTGGTGGCTGATACTGTTGCTTCTCATACCTTAGTTGAGGCAGGATGAAAGGTCGTGGTCCCTGCCCTCCTAGCGGCCGCTAGGCCTGCTGTTGATGATGAGGGGGAGACGGTTGATTTGGAACCATCGGAAGTGGATTCTGCACCGCCTGTGCATTCTAAGCTCCAAATGGATACATATTCCTGGCGATTCAGCTATGAACATAGCTGGCATTGCTGCCAGTATATTTCCCTCAATCTGTCGCACAGAGTTAGTAACTGCCGCTTCAACCATGAATGAAATATGATCGCGAAACTGCGGGGCTAGATCATCATGCGGAAACTCCTGAGCGTTAAAATCTGCAAGTCCTGCGAATCCTGGAGGATAATCACCTGAATTCGCTGTACGCTCCTAAAGAATAGGCGGAAAATCGGTTCTCGCCATGTCTTAACCGCCTGAGTTGCATGTGGATCAACTGTCATTGTGAATGTGCGTCCCACTGGGCGTGCCACTGTTTGGCTACCGGTGAGCCAATGACCTTTTTCACCTCAAGGGAGGCTATCGGAAAGGGATCAAACCGATTACGAGTCCGGAAAATTAATAACGCGCCCAAACTTGACCGAATTTCAATATATTCAAATAACAAAGCTGGATATAATGGAAAATCTACCGGTTGCTAAGAAACAATGACTGATTTTCCGGGAAGGAACTACCAAATTACTTGTTGTTAAGAAACAACGGCGGATTTGGAGGAAGTAACCGCTACGACTAAGTTAAAATCTAGGAAAGCTTGTAAAGGAAAGTTGTAAAGAAAGCAGTAAAAGATACAATGAGGTAAATTGACATAAAGGGAATTTTGGGGTGGATTGATCTCTCTTGATTATGTGCTCGACATCCTCTATTTATAGCCGGAGCTCAATAACCGCTCCCCGGCTGCTTTTTGAGCCGATCGGAATTTTTCTTCCCTTCAGCTGTCTGTGGCCGATCGTTTCGGCCCTAAAGCTCGGGCCTCTCTCGATGCTTCTCCTTTTCTTGCTCACCCATTATTTTCCTTTTTGGCCCAATTGTCTGGCCCAATCTCTCCGTCCCGGCCCAATATCTTGGTGGTCACAACACGACCACACCACACTAGTAAAAAAAATCATGGCTGAAGATGGTTGGTTGCTCTGGTCGGGTAGTGTTATATATTGGGCTAGCCCGGAAAGGTTATTGGACTCGGAATAAATTTGGTTGGCCGAAAGAAGGAAGGAGAGAGTTAACAAGCTAGATATATGAAGATAGCTGGAATATTCCAGGGATCTTTCGGCTGAAAAGCGGTGGTTATTGGCCGCGCTCATTTGCCCATCATTCATTATAAAAAGGTTCTTGGTCGACCACCGGAGACCAACAGGTAGATCATACTGACATATACTCCCTTTTCCTAGGAATTTCTTGTGTCGCATGCATGTCTCTGGTTCAACATGGTATAACATGTCATGGGAACCCCGGTGGTTATGAAATCTCAGTTTCGGGAAGGTACAAAATGCCATGGTCTCATTTTCTCTTTCGGGAGTTTAATGATGCGCGACACATAGCACGCAAGATGTTAGGTTTATTTTGTGCAGAGTTGTTTTTTGACTGTTGTTCAGACTATTCATCAACAACAAAGCTAATCTGAGCAGGTGCCAGCTGGAGTTTGTTACAACTTATTGGTGAACGGTTATTTGCGAATCTTTCTAGAAGATTCTCGTGCATTCTGAAGGAATACCATCTCACATGCTTTACATTGTTATATATATGTGAGATCATCATTTGTACTTAGTTTAGAGAGATCATTCATAGATTCACATATATCTTTTGCTTTGAGTGTTGCATAGTAGTTACTTTATGAGAGTAATTTCTGTGTAATTTTGTATTTGAATTGCTTGTAAATGAAGAGGCATTGAGATGCGCTTCATCTTCATCGGAAGCATTGAGATGTTTTTTACTGGAGAAGGTTCGTCGAGATGATCGAAGAAGCTGTAGACCGAATGGAAGCAGTTGCAGCAAGTAGAATCACTCTCAGGTTGAATAAGGTGAAGTCGCAGCAGTTGAAGTGTGGTTGATACACTTGCCTAGAGCTGTAAATAGAACAAACAGTTCATGAGCTGAGCTCGTTTCGACACGTGTTCGTTTGTTAACAGCTCGTTCGGTAAGTTAAACGAACCGAGCTCAAACACATAATTTGGTTTGTGTGTTCGTTTGTTAAGTTCGCGAACAATTCGGTATTCTTTTTTAATGGAATATATATTATAAAAAATAATAGTTTTATCTAGCTGTTCTTTCCATTTTTTATTTTTATTAATTTCACGTTTCTCTCATAAATTATATTTCAATATACATTACATTTTCACACCTAATTTAATTCTAAAACAAATAAATTTATTAATAAAATAAATAGTTCGTTAACTGACCTCGACTAGGCTCGTGTTCGTTCGTTATTAGTTCGTTCGTAAGGTTAAACGAACAGAGCTCAAATATGAAAATTGGCTCGTTAAGATTTTTGGCTCGGTTCGTGTTCGTTCGTTAAGCTTAACGAACAGAGCTCAAACACTTGAAGCTCGGTTCGGTTCGGCTCGTTTAAAGAACTATTGGTCGTGTTCCAGTAACCAAGTTTAACTTGTGTTGAGGTTTGATTGCTCTTGTGCTTTGGTTGTCCATTGGTTTATTTGGTTTTGATGATTAGTAAGATGAACCTGGTTTGGTATGCCCCCAAACGTAGATCGTATGATCGAACTGGGTAAACAACTTGTTGTGTTGGTTTGTTTACTGCTTTAGTTAATTCTGCGTAGTTAATACAACGCACAAACTACGTTTGCTCATAAGAACAGATTAGACTGGGACAAACACAAGAGTTTTAGAAACAAAAGCTAATGCGATTATTATAATGAGCGGTACGGTGAGCATGATTGATATGCATTTTTGACATATTCCACTTAAAATCAGTGATATATAAATTGGGTGTGAATTGTAATGTAAAAGATGGAGGGAGCTGCAGATAAATTGTTAGGTCCATTTGCGAAGATAACCAACAAACTGGTCCTCAAAACTAGTTCAAACACCTTTCGTGGACACGTTAAACAGTTTAAGGATATTAAGCAGCGGAAAGTAAATAAACTGTAAAAATAAAGAACTCAAGGTTTGTTGACCCAGTTCGGCACAAGCCTACATCTGGGGAATACCAATCCAAGAGGTTCACTAATTGTTTCAATTTGATCCTTGATCCAAACAATAGTGATTTAACTTGCCCAACTCCAAGCACCAAGCGGTTGAATTGTAGGACCAAAACACTCCCTTGTTTTGGTGAAGATCTCCCCGACCTTGCTCCAATTCCTTGAAGGCTCCCCCTCCAAGTTACCCTTGGTTGAAACCTGTTGGCAACCCTCCTTGTAGAATATTTCGTTCAAGCTCTTGAGTTTGACGACTCCTCGAAAGCCTTGATTGAATCCGTCGACTTCAATCAAGCACACAGTAGCACTGTTTCGATCAATCCACCCGAGGAAGTGTTGATCGAATGTCTTCCTTCGAAATGATAAATTCACGAACACGGAAGGAATGTGATTCTCTCTTCACAATGCTTTCGATCGCACAAGGGAGTAAGTGTATAATGTCAGTCGTATCATTTCATCCGTTGGCCGTCCTATTTGAAGAGAACCACCACTCCTCCATTCTAAGGTAAGATCTTCTTTCCATAATTGCGCGGATCCTTAGAATGGAGTTGCCCGGATTAGGCGATCCTTGTTTCCATACTTCGTGTGCATGATCCGGGCAGGAGATCAGCTGGCCGTTGAAGAAAATTCTTAGGCAAATTCACCAGCATCTCTTCTTTTAAATAGTTTGTCAACTGCTGTCGTGGTTGGTCCAACAAAGTAGTTCAGACATCGGTTGTGAACACATTTGCTCAAAACTGGTTCCCAACAATCTCCCCCTTTTTGGCAGAATGTGGCCAGTATATGAGTTGATCAAACCGATGTCCAAACATTTACAAAAGAACAGAAATGTAGAAATAATTCCCATTTAGTCCCAACCACCGATTACATAGTTACCCAATTCAAGACAAACTATTCTAATGCTCCGTACATATAATCCTATCCATTTAATCTAGGAGCATTTACATCAAAGCAGACATATGGCAATGAAAGATCGCAGTTTAATTTATTACAGGCCATAGTGCAATTGTCCAAAAACGATCATAACCAATTCACAAAAATAGTTCAAACAGGATTAAAAAAATTACCCTTCATCAGCAGAGACTTTTCTTCACCAGGCTCCCCCTTCTTGTTTATAGTGCATGCCAGAGGAACCGATCAACGGTTACATCAACTTAACTCCCCCTCTGGCGCACATTTTGCCCAAAAAGGGCATGTCATTTGGATTCATCAGAGGAATCCTCAGCCGAGTCGCTGGACTCCTCCTCTGGATTGGTATCCAAGACCTGTTCTTCATAAGACCATACATCAGGAAGCTGTCTGAACAATTTTTCAGCAGCTTGCACACGACTGTGCACTTGAGCTTCAAGAACTTTGAGATGATTGATGTGGTCAGTGAGTTCCTCACGCAACATTGAGAAGGCATCTTTCGCGGGGATCCGTCCTCCTGGTCCAGGCAAGTCAGGCTTCTTCTTGACGAGTGCAGCAGATAATTTGAAGTCGGCTATGTCGTCAGGACGATCATGCTTGTCTCCAACAATATGGAGATGCTTCGAGTATTCAGAAATCAGTCCAGGAAAGGGAAGTGTGGTATTGTACTTCCTCTTGATCTGGCCAACGAAGCCTAGCATTTGTTCAAGCACAAGTGCTCCATAGTTGATCTCATACTTTTGATCTATAGCAAACAACAATTTGCACATACTCTTGGACACAACAGAATGGTTAGCAGTGGCATGATGTTATGTGCACATAATTTATATAGTAATGAAAACCTCTGTGTTAGTGCTCCTGCACTTAACCCTTTTCCACGAAATCTTTGCCCTTCTAACCCAGTCAGTGTCTCGGCTATTGTGTTCATAGGAAACTTTACACCACGTGAGTAAACAAATTTGAGTGAGGTTCGGGGTACCTGGAGGAATCGGTTTAGAGCTCTGGATTTCAGTTCGAACAGTTCTCCATGTGCATATCTGAGCTCAAACCAGGGGCTTTTAGAGTTGAGGACTTCAGAGCTCAGGTTTGCATAGAAATGCCTAACTAGCTGTCCCTTGAACTGCTTGATCTCCGTTCCCCAGAATAGTAGAGATCTTTCCTCCAAGTACTTGTGCCAGCCCATTTCCTCGTATCTTGCGGCAGCGAATCGGATCTCGGGGTGCACCTTCATCTTTTCCAGAACAGAAGTGAAATACTGCTTGGACTCGTCATAGTAGAAAGCAGTGGATATGGCGTGCCTTGCATCGATGATCTCTGGTTCATGGTCTTCGGATGAGGATAAGACAATCTTTCTCTTCTTGGATCCAGTGGCCTTGGAAGACCCCTCAGGTTCAGATCGAGTCCGCTTCTTGGGTTCGGACTCCTTGGGTGAACTCCTTGCTGGTGGAGTAGGTTCTCGAGTTTCTGTCTGGGGTTCCACTTCTTCCACATGGTCAGGCTCAACATCTCCCTCGATTCTTTCTTCAGATTCTTCTTCTTCGGATCCTTCTTCCTCGGATTCATCCTCCTCGCTTTGAGTGTCTTGAGATCCCAATTCCTCGGATTGATTGTCAGTGGGATTCTCCCCCTCAATTGGTTCAGGGGCATCGTTTTGATGGTGTTCAGAGTCTCCTCCAGACTCCTTATTCTGGCCGTCCTCAGAGTCTGATGAACTCTCGTCTTCTTCTTCCTCTTCCTGCTCAATTTCAGTGTGAACAGGATCTTGGGCAGGAGCAACTGGTTCAGATTCTTTTCTCAGGACATGTTTCCTTTTCTGACTGGCGGTCTAAGCAATCTCTTCGGTGATCGCATTGACAGCAATATTCCTTTCATCATCGCTAATGTCGCTCATGGATTCATCTTCTGAGCTTTCATCATCAGCCTCTTCCACATAGTCTGAGTCGAGCTCTTCCTCATCAAGAGGTTCAGTGACAGGTTCAGACGCCTTCAGTGAACCAGTTTGGGTCACTATGGTAGTAATCTGCAGGGGTTCTTCAGGAGTTACTTCAATGGTGGTGACGGGTGTAGGGTCGGTCACGACACTCGGTTCTATCACAGCCTTCTTCGCAGGAGTTTTCTTCTTGGACTTTTCAGTGGACACATTTGGTGCATCTTTCGTAGCAGGATCAGCAGCTTTAGTGGACACATCTGTTTCAGTTACATTACCTGAGCCCATCGTAGGGAGGTCAGCCAGAATTGCCTCAATGGGTTGTAGTGCTTTGGCAATGTCTGGCTCAACGCGTTCGCTGATGGTCGCGTTCTTCCTCGCCACGGCTTTCTCTCGAGTTTTGGAGGTGGACACTGCCTTTCCCTTCACCTTTTGGGCCACGGCTTCTCTCTGTTTCATGATATGTGCTCCGGCTACTTCGGCTCGAATGTCGAGCGGATCTTGAACGGTTACGGTGGCTCCCTTATCTCCGGCAGTAGATGGTGAAGAAGAGTGGAATGGAACAACAACAAGTGAGGGAGTTTCAGAGATGGTTTGCTCCATGATAGCCTTCTGGACTGCTTTGGCACAACCCTTAGCGCTGGATTCTTCAGGGGATACAACCTTCTTGCTTCCCGTTGTTGAAGTAGGAGTGGGATCTTGAGATTTGGAGCTTTGGGTTCCTCGAGTTTTCACCATTGTTCCCTGAAAATTGATTTCTTTTGGAAAGAGCAAGTGAAGAATCACAAATTTTGAATGGAGAATGATGTTGGAGGAGAGAGTAGAAGGCTCGATCAAATAGAGAAGTGAGTATGCGGTTATGAGAAACTTCCCTCAATTTGAATTTGGAAGGTGAATCACGATTTCCAAAGGTCGTCATGATCACTATTTTGAATTAAGGAAGTAAATAACCGTTCCCGCCGATTCCTTCCCTGGGCGTGCGATGATGGCATGTCAAATCAAATTCAAAAATAACTCCTACTGATTTGAATATTAACCACGGTTGATCTGCAAGAGATTCTTTCCAAACAAGTTAGTGTACCACAAAATAGAATAATATATTTAAGGTAATAAAATATATGGCTAATTAAATTATGGAAATTGCACAAAGTATAAAAACTTATTCCAGTAATTTTGGAATTTTAGGAGATCGTGCATAATCCAAGATCTCTCCTTAGTCTCTCGAATCTTTCTGATCTAGAGCCTTAGTAAAAATATTCACATGTTGCTCAGTAGTTCCGACATGTTGGATGGACACTATTCCTTCTTCAACAAGATCCCTTATGAAATGGTGTCTGAGGTCAATGTGCTTAGTTCTCCCATGTTGAACTGGATTCTTTGAGATGTTGATCGCACTCATGTTGTCACATAGTATGGTGAGAACTTCTTGATCAATACCATAATCTAGCATCATTTGCTTCATCCATAGCAATTGTGCACAACAACTTCCAGCCGCAATGTATTCAGCTTCGGCAGTTGAGAGAGAGATGGAACTTTGTTTCTTGCTATACCAACTAACTAAGTTAGTCCCAATGTAGAAGCATCCTCCGGTTGTACTTTTTCTATCGTCCGCATCACCTGCCCAATCTGCATCACTATAGCCAAGTAGTGAAAGATTAGATTCTTTATAATACCATATACCAAGTTCACTTGTCCCTGAAACATATTTGATCACTCTTTTGGCTGCTTTCAAGTGGCATTTCTTGGGATCGGCTTGGTAGCGAGCACATACTCCAACTGCATAGCTTATGTCAGGTCGACTTGCAGCCAAGTATAGTAAGCTCCCAATGATGCTTCGATAGAGCTTCTGATCTACATTTTGACCAACGGGATCTTTGCTCAATCTGTCATTAGTCCCTATAGGTGTTCGGACTGGTTTGCTGGACTCCATACCAAACTTTTTGACAATGTTTCGAGCATACTTGGTTTAGCTGAGAAATATGCCATCTTTCTTTTGTGCTACCTGCAAGCCAAGGAAATAGGTTAGTTCCCAACCATGCTCATTTCGAACTCCTTACCCATGATCTCAATGAAGAGGTCTTTGAGCACATGATGTGTTGATCCAAAGACTATGTCATCTACATAGACTTGAGCAATTAGTATTCATTTGCTTTCCCTTTTGATGAACAAGGTCTTGTCAAGACTTCCTCTTTCAAATCCATGTTCAAGCAGGTACTTGGACAGCCTCTCGTACCAGGCCCTAGGAGCTTGTTTTAGGCCATATAGAGCTTTGTTGAGCTTGTAGACATGTTGTGGATGATGAGGGTCCTCGAATCCTTTGGGCTGCTACACATATACTTCTTCATTGAGCCATCCATTTAGGAAAGCACTTTTGACATCCATTTGATAGAGCTTGAACCCTAAAGAGCATGCAATGGATAACAGGAGTCGAACTGCTTCAAGTCTGGCTACGGGGGCAAATGTCTCACTGAAGTCTACTCCTTCAACCTGTGTGTATCCTTGAGCAACTAGTCGTGCCTTGTTCCTTGTAATGTTCCCCTTCTCATCACTTTTGTTGCGAAAGATCCACTTGGTACCAATTACATTCTTATCTTTGGGTCTTTCGACAAGGGTCCACACTTCATTTCTCTTGAATTGAAGTAGTTCATCCTGCATGGCGTTTATCCAATGCTCATCCAGAAGAGCCTCTTCCACTTTGGTTGGTTCGATCTTAGATGTATAGCAGTGTAGACCAGCTAGTTCCTTGAAGTTGATCTTCCTTCCCCGGGTTTTCCTTTTCTCATTCACATCGCCTATGACATCATCAGGATCATGATGCTTGTGAATACGTCCATTGAGGTCTTTCTCGGACTCAGAGTCATGTGGAGATGTGTCCAGAGAGGGCATTTGAACGACTTCTGTGGATTCATTGCTGGTGTTGATTTGTTCAGCATTGATTTGCCTCTGGCTGCTAGGTTGTGTAGATGATGCTTCATCTTCATTAAGTTGAGCAGGATCCTTGAAAGACACATCTTCTATGGCAACATTTGTGGATTCAAGAACTTTCCTTGTCTTTGGAATGTATATCCTGTATGCTCTGCTTGTGATAGAGTGTCCTACGAACACTCCTTCATGACTCTTTTCTTGGAATTTTCCCATATGTTCCCTGTCATTTAACACAAAGCATTTGCTACCAATTATATGAAAGTAAGTGATCGATGCCTTTTTACCGTTCCATATTTCATATGGAGTCATGAGAGAATTTGGTCTTAGGTAAACTCGATTTATGGTATAGCATGCCGTGTTGACAACCTCAGCCCACAAGAACTCGGCAACATTCTTGGCATTCAGCATGACCCTTGACATCACTTGCAGGGTGCGATTTCTTCTTTCCACCACACCATTTTGTTGAGGAGTTTTTGGCGCGGAAAATTCATGCTTGATCCCATGAGTGGTACAATATTCTTCAAAGGACTGGTTCTCAAGTTCTCGTCCGTGATCACTTCGAATCCTCTTTACTTTGGTATCTTTCTTAGTCATGAGGCGGTTGCATAATTTTTCAAAGGCTTTGAAAGCGTCACCTTTTTCCCTGAGAAAGTCCACCCAAGTATATCTAGAATAATCGTCAATGCATACAAAAATATATCTTTTACCTCCCAAACTTTCAACCTCAGTTGGACCAATAAGATCCATGTGCAGTAGGTCAAGACACTTGGTCGATCCATGGTGTTCAAACAACTTGTGTGAACTCCTATATTATTTGTTCTTGGCACATTCGTTGCAAAATTCCACGATGGAGTTTTTGAAGTGAGGAAGACCTTTGACTGCCTCGGTTCTGCTAAGTCTGATAAGATCTTTGAAGTTGAGATGTCCGAGCTTTTCATGCCATAGCATGATGTGGTTTTTACCTACAGCTGAACCAAAATTGCATGTTTGAACAAGATGATAGCAATTATTTTTAGAGCGCAAACCTCTCATGATGCATTCTTGATTTTGGTTGAGCACTTGACAATCTTTCTTGGTGAACTGCACCACAAGGTCCTCATCACACAATTGGCTGATGCTAATCAAGTTCGCTTGGAGTCCATCAACTAGGAATACTGGAGACAGTTCTCGCGAGCCGTTGTTCTCAATGGTTCCTTGACCAACTAGGGCACCATTTTTCCCATCTCCAAATACAACGAATCCTCCATCAATTTCCTTGTAATGTTTGAGCAGGCTTCTTTCACCAGTCATGTGTTTGGAGCACCCACTATCAAAGTACCATACTTTGTCCGTAGCATTCTTCTTTTGTGATAGAAACGCAACATGACATCTGTTCTGAACTTTAGGAACCCATTCGCATTTGATGGAGATCAGCTTCATCTTGATTTTATCATTTGGCCAGGTGATAGGTCTTCCTGCTTGTAGGTCTCTTACTAAGATTCCACAGTTCTTAGTTATGTGGCCTTCTAGTTTGCAGTAGTCGCATCTGAGTGGAATTGGAGGAGGTGGTCTTCTTGTCCATTTTCTTCTTCCTTCATGGTGGAAAGGTTTCTTGGTAGTTCGATGTTCACTCAGCATTCCTCCGGACACGAACTTGCTTTTCTTTTCTCCTCTTGAGATTGAGGCTTGATATCCTAAGCCTTGTTTGTTGCTGCTAGGCCTCCTCATAGCAATTACATCATCTAACTTGGCTTTTCCCTTGTTTAGTGCTGCTAGAGTGCTTTCAGCTTTGGCAAGTTTGTCTTGAACTTCGGTTAGTTCGGTGTGAAGAGCATCTTTCTTCCCAAGCATACTATAGTACCATAGTTTATAGTCAACCTTTTCAACCTCCAGATCCTTATTGTCTTTCTGGAGTTCTGCATTTTTCTCACATAGTTCGTTCACCTGTTCAGAAAGTTCTTTGAACATCTTTTCAAGTTCCTGATTTCTGCTTTTAAGACCTTGGATTTGTTCCCTTAAACTTCCATTCTCGACATGCAATTCTACTGACTCAGCAATAAAAATTTCCAGTTTCTCGAACGTTTCTTCATAGAGATCGTTAAGTTTGCTGATGCTTTCATCCTGTTCCCTGACAAAAGAACGTACCATGTTAGAGGAAACCATATTGACTGAGTTAGTACCAGTACCTGCATCGTTTTCATCATCACTGTCTGGATCCCATGTCCCGATGAATGCTACTCCATAGTCTGGACCATGTTCATTGGACTCCTTCTCATCTTCAGAGTCACTGAATGTTACTTGGTAAGATTTGCTTGACTCCTTTGGTCGAAGATTGGCACAGTCCTTCTTGATATGGCCTCTTCCCCCACACTCAAAACCGATGATCTCCTTGTCATGCTCAGTCTTAGAAGGTTTGGATCTGTTTCTGTCGAACGACTTCAAGCCTTTCTGAGTGGGTTTTGAATTTGATGTCCCGGCATCCTTCTTCATAGAGGAGTTGAATCTAGATCTACGGTTCTTGATGATCTGATTTAGTCTTTTGGACAGCATGGCCAATTCTTCTTCATCACTGTAGTCATCAAGATCTTCCATAGTAGAGTCATCCACATCCATGGTCACGGATTTGAATGCTACTGGTTTGCTTCTGCCCCTAGGACAGTGACCCATTTCCCATGATTGTAGGATTCCCATCAGTTCATCGACCTGCAATTTATCAAAGTCTTTGTATAGTTCAAGTGCAGCTACTTTTGCATTGAACCTTTCCGGAAGCGTCCCAATGATTTTTCCTACAATATCTTGCTGAGAATACACTTTGCCAAGCTGAAGAGCTTGGTTGGTTAGATCACGAATGCGGCCAATATATTGGCCAACAGTTTCATTATCATCCATAGTAATCTTATGAAATTGAGCATCAAGTGTAATGATTCTCGATTTCTTTACCGGGGCCATACCCTCGTAGGTATTGGCTAAAGTAGTCCAGACGTCGTATGCAATTTTGCATCCAGCAATAAGTCTGTATTGATCCTTTGTAAGAGCATTGTGAATCGCATTTAGGGCTTTGGAGTTCTTCGACGCAGCAAGTTTCTCGGTTGCAGTCCATTCACTCCTTGGTTTGATGGTTTTGACACCATCTTTTTCTTCTACTGGAGGACGGTATTGATTTTCTACTGCATCCCAAGCTCCTTCATCCAGAGCGATGAGAAATGCCTCCATTTGATCTTTCCAGTATGCATAGTTCGATCCATCGAGCAATGGAGGTCTGGTCACCGAACCACCTAGGCTATCCATACTTTTATGTCTGGATCTCGCTTGCAGAGCGTGTGGCTCTGATACCAATTGTTAGGTCCGTTTGCGAGGATAACCAACAAACTGGTCCTGAAAACTAGTTCAAACACCTTTCGTGAACACGTTAAACAGTTTAAGGATATTAAGCAGCGGAAAGTAAAAAACTGTAAAAATAAAGAACTCAAGGTTTGTTGACCCAGTTCGGCACAAGCCTACATCTGGGGGATACCAATCCAGGAGGTTCACTAATTGTTTCAACTTGATCCTTGATCCAAACAATAGTGATTTAACTTGCCCAACTCCAATCACCAAGCGGTTGAATTGTAGGACCAAAACACTCCCTTGTTTTGGTGAAGATCTCCCCGACCTTGCTCCAATTCCTTGAAGGCTCCCCCTCCAAGTTACCCTTGGTTGAAACCTGTTGGCAACCCTCCTTGTAGAATATTTCGTTTAAGCTCTTGAGTTTGACGACTCCTCGAAAGCCTTGATTGAATCCGTCGACTTCAATCAAGCACACAGTAGCACTATTTCGATCAATCCACCCGAGGAAGTGTTGATCAAATGTCTTTCTTCGAAATGATAAATTCACGAACACGGAAGGAATGTGATTCTCTCTTCACAATGCTTTCGATCGCACAAGGGAGTAAGTGTATAATGTCAGTCGTATCATTTCATCCCTTGGCCGTCCTATTCGAAGAGAACCGCCACTCCTCCATTCTAAGGTAAGATCTTCTTTCCATAATTGCGCGGATCCTTAGAATGGAGTTGCCCGGATTAGGCGATCCTTGTTTCCATACTTCGTGTGCATGATCCGGGCAGGAGATCAGCTGGTCGTTGAAGAAAATTCTTAGGCAGATTCACCAGCATCTCTTCCTTTAAATAGTTTGTCAACTGCTGTCGTGGTTGGTCCAACAAAGTAGTTCAGACATCGGTTGTGAACACATTTGCTCAAAACTGGTTCCCAACATAAATTAAAAGAAAAAAGTCTTATAATCTTCCGACAACAGCCTCATGCAGTATCTCGTGTTGTGTCCAAAATCATGCATGTTCAATTCACTTATGGAGACCATGATAAAAATATATACGCGCATGTATATATATCATAATATATCTTGTTATATTCGTCTCGTCTTGTAGTTTTAAATATCGAATTTTTAGAATTTTTACTTATACCGAACTTGAGTTATTAATGGTTTAAAATGTGCATTGGACCACTGCGAGTCCGTAGAAATTTAAAAAAAAAAAACAACAGATGAAGTATATATATCATAATATCCATAAGAGTATTTAGAGAACTAGATGGAGGCTCATCTTTCAATTCCCATTGTAAATAAACCTCAAGACTTTCCCAAAAAAAAAATAAAAAAAAATCCATATAGTAAATTTGGTAATTATATAAAATAAATTAATATTAAAAAAATTACAAATTACCTAGTATCCTAATGCTCTTTAGTTAATTACCATATATAAATTAGTCGAGACAGTACTTAATTAGTAACAATATATCTATGTATAAAGATATGGTAGATTAACGGAAAAAAGGCCAATATAGTCCTTTATTTTTACAAAAAAGCCAAATCAGTCCTTTTTTTATTTTTTGGCCAAATTGGTCCGCTACATATACTAATTACGTCTCAATTGGTCCTACATCCACTAATTATGCCCTAATTACATATTTTTGGCCAAATCAGTCCTTTTTTTTCCAAAAATCTAAATTGGTCCGTTATTAATTTTTGCCCCCTTTCATGCAGTCCAATGCACATTTCAAACCATTAATAACTCAAATTCGATATAAGTAAAAATTCTAAAATTTTGATATTTATAAACTACATGACGTGACGAATCTAACAAGATCCTACTTGGCTCATTTTAACTTGTATATCTATGTTTAAACTTTAAGTCAAAACAAGTGTGTAAATAGTAGCAAACTAGATAATGTAATTATTAAAAAAAAATGGAGGGAGAATATCGCATAAAATGGTGTTTCTCCATAAAATGTAGTTATTAAAAAATGGTAGTTATTAAACAAATGGATCATCTTTTAGAGTTCGGTGGTTTTTGGTGTTTCTTCATAAAATGAAGACCAATTGCGATATACTCCCTCCATTTTTTTAATAACTATATTGTCTAATTTGCTACTATTCACATACTTGTTTTGACTTAAATTTTAAACATAGATATACAAATTAAAATGAGCTAAGTAGGATCTTATTAGATTCATCTCGTCGTGTAGTTTATAAATATCAAAATTTTAGAATTTTTACTTATACCGAATTTGAGTTATTAGTGGTTTGAAATGTGCATTGGACTGCATGAAAGAGGGCAAAAATTAATAACTGACCAATTTAGATTTTTGAAAAAAAAGGACTGATTTGGCAAAAAATATGTAATTATGGCATAATTAGTGGATGGATGACCGATTGGGACGTAATTAGTATATGTAGCGGACCAATTTGGCCAAAAAATAAAAAAAGGACTGATTTGGCTTTTTTGTAAAAATAAAGGACTATATTGGCTTTTTTTCCGTAGATTAACTACAAAGTAATAATTTTCCATAAATAAATTCAAAATTCCATAATATTACAAAAATATACTACTACTAGTCTACTACTACGGATTTTATCTATATAATAATATAAACCAAAATAGTCTATAACACACACACTTTCCCGCCCAAACCTTTTCCCCTCACAAAATCCATTTTTTGACACTCTCACACACACTAACTTATTTACGGTTCTGCTACCGGACCATGCTCCACATCGATGATAATTACAAAATTGCCATGGAGCGTGCTCCAATAATCTTTCTATACTAAATCATGGATCTCATTTATCCCATTCCTCCTATAAATATGGGTATTATAACCCACCTCAAAATCCTATCCTTACATCTTCATCTAACATTTCTCTCAATATTGTTTCATTTAACAAATACATCTCTCCACCATTTTATAGCTTTTACTCCGTATTATTTAATTTCATGTCTCTTTCTCCCTCTTTTGCTAATATATTTGTTTTCTTTTGTTGTTCTTTTGGTGACAGTTATTGAAATAACGAGAGTACAAACTCAAGTGACGAAGAACATTTTGAATGGATGAAGAACTAAGGAATATTCATAATCATAAAAGAATAAATCAATTGTTGCGACATCTTCTTCTATGACAAATACATCTCCCCACCATTTTATAGCTTTTATTATTCAATTTCATGCCTCTTTCTCCCCTTTTTGCTAATATTTTTATTTTCATTTGTTGTTATGGTGACAGTTATTGGAAAAACGAGAGTACAAACTCAAATGACGAAGAGCATTTTGAATGGATGAAGAGCTAAGGAATATTCATAATCATAAAAGAATAAATCAATTGTTGCGACATCTTCTTATATGACAAATAATCGGCGACATTCCATATTACTTCATTTTTTGGGGAAAGATTTGTTTGGTTGTTCTTTTTGTGAAAAGATTTGTTCCACCGAGTGTAAATAATTAGATTAGTTTATTTGTTATAGCATTAGTTTCTCAGAATCTTTTGTATTTTATTCAATAATGGAGTTTTGAATTTGTCTATATCATTTTTATCCATGTTCTATTCTAAATTACTTCATTCCATGATTGATTAACATCAAATTAATTATATTCTTAAGTTAAATATGACAATATTGAATTATCATTGCTTTAAATTAAAATATTATATTTAAATTCTAACAAAATTTTTATTATATCAATTTGCTAATTATAGCAATAAATTTATTATAATATTAACTTTGGAAAAATATAGTGATGATTTAATATGGATACCACGTTTTTAAATGGATTTTATTTATATAAGTATATCCGTATTCTAGAGTCATTTTATTTATATTGGCAACTAAATCTTTCCATTTAAATATATCCATATTGGAAACTGAATATTAAATAAAAAATGAAAACTAAATATTAGAATATGTATTTTTTAAAATAAACCATTCTAAATATGTGTTTTTTAATTTTAGAAATGTATGTTACTTTATTAGATCCAAATATTATAAATATTTAAATCATGTACACTAATAGAGAATGAAATGATTCCATAATTAAAAGGTGTAATTGGGAATCATTATTACTAATTGGATAGTTAAAAATCATGTCAAAAATGATAATTTCCTTTAATTCTGTATATTTACCATGTATCGTTTTCTAGACCTAACAATATTAGATAACTAATAATAAATTAATTAAAAATCTGTTACCATTTAGGTGTTATTTTTATCAAATTAAATGAGGTCATAGATATAAATTATTGAATCCGATATATTCTATAAAGATATGGTTAAATGAGGTGTTATTTCTAGAAAAATAAAATATATATTATTAATTATATGGTAATTAAATGTAACGCCCAGAAAATTCAAACCAGATTTTCGCAAGCATTACCGCCGTACTAACTATCCAAAACTAGGGGCCAGCTAATTTAAAACAGCTAGTACAAGGCTGAGCAACCTAAAGTGATCATCTGATTAATCCATTAAAAGCAGAAGCTGGAATAAAACAAACACATAGGCACATGAAAAAGGTCCCTCAAATAATCATATAACAATGCCCATAAAACATCCCGGCTACAAGCCTCACGTAACAGCATGGACAGCATACCAATATCTCAAATAGGGCTACCAGCCCAAAGTAGTAAATCATATAAGGCCACAGGCCGACAATATATAAATACTAGGCTCACAGGCCTTAACTAGTTAATAATCCAATGCCAAATCATAATATAAAAACAATAGAGTATCACATAAACACATAAGATAAAATGAATAGACATGTCCTATCTATGTGATCTCTCAACCCCATACCCAAATCATGCTCCAGCGCCTCCAGCAGGATCTATAAAACAGACAAAAGCAAAGGGAGTCAGTACAACGTACTGAGCAAGGCTACGTGCCGGGGAGTAAGGGGAAAAACAGAGCAACAAGAGTAAATAATAATAATAATAATAATAATAATAATAATAATAATAATAATAATAATAATAATAATAATAATAATAATAATAAAATAAAGTCATGAATGACATAACAGAATATAAATAAAGCAACTAATCATCACACCGTCCCATACCTGTGCTTCAACCACAACATACAATTTATGCACGTGATGCATGGCCTAACATACACCTATCTACCCTATATGCAAATGCAAAAAGAATATGCCTAGCCGGCACCTAAAACCCGGGCGGTATGAACCCACGGGTGAGGATATCATCAACTCCAACCCGTTACAGGGTAACATACACCATCCCCACAGGGACCACAGACATCACAACCCAAATCATCCACCCCGAAGAGCCAACAGGCATCACAGCCAATGATCCACCCCGTAGGGTCACCGGGTCTCAACAACACCTATGAAGGCTGCCCGTATAATCATACCATTTTCCTCATCGATTGATTCATTTAAATCTCATAACATATAACTCCACAAGCTAATTAAATTAATCAAAACAAACTAAAATAATTACCTGTATAAGATTCAAGCTGAGATAGATATTACTAGGCAGTAGGAACCATTACAGAATTTAAGCAAAAGTAAGAAGTTTAGGAGTTAATTTATATATATCTATTATATATAAATGCCACTCAGTATATTGTAACAGTTGACCGTATATTAGCACAGTTGTTTCCTTAGGAACAGTGATCTTCATGAATTCCATTCGAGCTTGAGCAATGCCCTAATTTCATTTCCCTCGAGCGATTGTTTTGAATGATTGTGCACAGCCGCTTGTCGCCGCTCCACTATCTTTGTCCGACTCGTGCTGTGCCTTCGTTATTGATTCGGCAAGGTGCGGCGAACCGCCCACTGTTGGCCCCTCTGCGGTGTGCGGCCACTTCGATTGCGGAGATTCGCCGGTTCCTGTCGTGCTTATCTTTGGTGGAGGCGAATGCTTTCTACTGCTCGATGATTTCTTCTTCTTCTTCCCTCACCTTTCTGCTGCTCGATGATTTCTTCTTCCTCAGCGAATGCTCCCGCTTCAAAGACATCTCCGGCGAGCATCCTCCTCTACCTCCTCCCCGCACGTCATCTCTTGCAGCGATTCCCTAACTCTCTCCACCGGAAAGCTCAGCACCGCCGCGCAACCCCTCATCGCGAACGCCGCCTGAAAGTACGCTAACGTCGCCGCCTCCGCGCTATCGGACGTCCCCAGCCACACCCGCACCCCGTTCCGAGTCGAATCCCTAATCTCCGCCGCGATTTTCCCCCAAAGCCGCCGTCGCACCCCTCCTTACGATCTCTCCCGGCGGTTCCCATCGGAGCTGGGCTCTCCTCTTCCTTCCACGAACTGTCGAAATTGGAATTGGATCCCTCGGCGTGAACGCCGTAGAGGAGCATTTCCTGGGAGTCATTGAAATTGAAAGGGAAGATCGGGAAAGATGGTCGTCGTGTTCCTCGAAGAAAGGGGGCTGGCTTTGGAAGTGGAAGAAGGAGGAATCCATTGTTTAAAGATTGGATTTTTATCCGTTGAATCTTAATGGGTACAGTATTATAGGATTGTTCTGCTTTGTAGGGAACGAATTGAATATTTGTACTTGATAGTGGATGATAGTATAAGGTGTGATATTTTTAATCAGAAAAGCAAGATTTAACATTTTTAATCTTGTGTGCACAGGTGACTGGTCTCTGGGATATATTTCAGTTTCAGGATCTGAAGAAATCTCTATTGGTGGGCAACGATGGAGACCCATTTTGGCTTCTGTAAACTCCATTGCCCATTGAGTTCAATACGGCCTTTTGTTCAGTTTCTTTCGCCCTTGTACAACTTATTTGATCACGCATCGCTAATTCATTGTGTTTGTGTGTGTGTGTGTGTGTTTTTTCCCTGCGGATTAGAGTATTTCTTGGGGTTTTCCGTTTTGTTGTTTTCGATTGGGGACTTTGCATTCGACAGATTTCACACGAGGTGAGTTGAAAGTTTTACTTTTATGTCTTCCACGTTTAATTCGTTTTCTGATTGTGATTGTTATTCTAAAATTGCTGACTGGTGACTTATTCTGAAAAAAGGTTCAATATTTTTGTCTGTTGTTGTTGCAACTAATTTTCTTCAATGTCTATGATTTCTCTGTTTCTTACTATACATTTATGCATCATGCCTCCGAGAGTTGTTATGGTTGGAAGTACCTTTGTTGTTAAGATGTTAACATGACTGGATGTAGACATCCAGCAAATAGAACACATGAATGTTTTTTCTTTATGAGAACAGCCAAAGATATGCAGCTACTAACCTCTATTCATATGTAACAATTTCACAGTTTGTGAAGTTAAACAAATTGATGATTTCAGTATACTAAAGAAACAACCTTTGGGCTAAAGGTTATGCATCCAAGTTTCATGTTATGAATTTCTGATTAAAGAAACCAGTTTTATGTTATTCAACCTATTTAACAAGTAATGAATTCTGTAGTTTGTTGGGCGTGCTGTACTTTTCCTTTGCTGTGTAAATATGGCTTTTCGTTTGTTTTAAGGTATTAATAGGGTCGAGTCGCACTCCACTATGTTGTCCCTGTCTTTTAGAGCGTGTGCCTCGTCATCCTCGTTGGCTGAATTCGTTGCCACCCTCCGCCACCGCTCCGGTTCAGGTATGAAAGATGCTGAAAGAGTTACAATAAAATATTGGGACATGGGCAATTCAAACCTCTTTAGTATTACCAATGCTGTTGTTGGTTTACCAGTAAAGTTAATATTTGATTTGGCTTTGCATTTGTTTTATAAATTGATGGGTGAAAATTTTGAAATCCTGACTATGGAGGCATTCTATTTATTATTTTTTGCTGCTAAAAGTATTCTGAGGCACTCGGTTCAATTTGATTCTTGCATTAGCTCCCTTTGTTTGGTAAGCTTTCATTGTTATCTCTTTTTTCATATTGATTAGAAGTGTGTTGGTGAAATTGGTCTGGTTAGTGAATCACCTTTATTTATTACCTAATCACTTATGCAAGTTCGGCAGTTTTCCCTATGGAGATGATGCCTTAGAAAATAAATGGGTGAGTATTGTTATGCTGTTTAAAGCACATATTTAGGGATGGGAGTTTTTAAGAAATTCATTACATAGGATTGGCTTACTGGAATTGGTCCTAGCTTTTAGGCCTTATGTAGCATGTACAGGTACAACAAGATACAGGAATGCCAAAGGAATTGATCTGACGCAAATACAGTATATGATGAATGAATTAGTTTTAAATGCCATAGATATATGATGAATGAATTAGTCCTCTTCTGTTCCCCCATTATTAGGATGCATTTTTAGGAAAATTGCATTCTTGTGTTAAGTGAAGTATAGCTAATCGGTTTAATCAAACCCATTGCATTCTTCTGTTAAGTGAAGTACCGAACTCGTTGTCCTCTCGGACGGTGATCCAACTTGATATACTGCTATAAAAATCAGCTATTTTCATATTTAATTTATGTGTTATTTTGGTTTGCTTATTTAATTGGATGAAATGATTGATCACTGGGTTTTGCTTTATGTTGTTTGATGTTGTTGACGATGGGTAGGTGTTTGGTGTTAAAAACACAAGTGAACTACCAGAACGAGCTGGACAACCAGAATGTGGGGTAATGATCTTTTTGTTTTATTTTTAACAATTTTTACCGGATTATGGCACCTCTAATTCTTAGACTGCATTGTTTTTTCTGCCATCTTTTAATTTCATAACATCTTTGTTTGAATGATGTTTATTTTGGACATTTTTAGGAAGTATATTTCCGAACCTTAGTAATGCCAGTATGTGATTTGACTAATCACATTATGAATATTAATATTTAGTAATTAGTGTTACTTTTTGAAAAGTTGAAATTATAATTTAGTTATTATTGCTCACCTGAAAAATTTGTTTCATGTAGTCCATACAACATTATTCTGCAGGTTCCTTTTGTTTTAAGTGAATGAGTGAATCCTTCTTTGTCACAAGGGGCTACTAGGCTATTGCTCAGTAAGGAGCAACAATATCTGTTTCTTTCTCATTCGTGGGGTTATTGGAATAGGAAAGTCATCATCATATTTATATTCATTTATGGTAAGGTAGTGTAAACACGAGTGAGGAATTAGCTGATATAGCTTGCCTTTTGGTATATGGTTTTATTTTGTATCCTCCTTTTAACAAACTTATTTTTGGACTGCCTTTGTCGATTGGGTTTTTTGGTAGGAAAGGGGCCATCTTATCTTTTTTACTTCAATTTCTTTTCTTTAAGATTTCATATACAATAAAAATACAATATATATATATATACACACACATCATATTACCAACGCAAAATTCAAGATATTGATAGACATTTCTATGTATGTATATGGTCAGTCTAAGATACTTTTCTGATGTTGCTGAACAATGACTTCTCCATGGGTTTAGACTTAGTCATGTTTACCCTGTGGTCCTGATAATAGCACTTTTTAAACTTTCTGGCTAGCTCAAATCTGTCTACATGTAGATTTAGATAATTCGTAATTCATTGCTTCAGCCATTTGTTTTGGATTATTGGGTGGTGGGAAGCTTGCTATGGCAGCTGCTAAGTGCGAACTGGTGATATTGCAAGTAATCTCTTACTTTGAAATTAAGAACTGTTGTTTCTTTATGTGCTGCAATACTTTACTGATTAACTGTTATCTGTCATTTATTGAACTCTTAAGTACTTCTTGATTTGAATGATTTGCAATTTAATACATTTACTGCCTTATGTAATTCATTGGTATTATCTTGCAGCATTATCTGAGGACAGGCACTTGCAAGAATGGACCCACATAAATATCATCACCCTAAAAATAGGCAGGTTGATGTCTCGATGAATATTCTGGGTCTACAAATGCGTCAGGTATTATTTCTATATTTATTATGCTTCAGGTTGATGTAGGTACATCTATGAAAATGAATTAATCTAGTGCCACTATGTTGCTTGTTTGTTGACAATGTAATGCCAGGATGCTAGACGCTGTCAACATTATATGCAGACTGGATTATGTAAATATGGACCAGATTGCAAGTTTCATCACCCTCAACCTGCCTCGGCTGCTAATGTTTTACCTGCAGTAGGACCTGTCTGGTTCAGGTGGCACTGCAAATGCACCTTCACCTGGCATGATACCTGTAGATGAACTCTCTGCTGTAATAATGCCTAAACCAACTTATTTTTCTGGTTCTTTCCTTCAAGTTCCACAAAACTACATGCCCTTATATCTATCTCACTCACAGGGACGGAATACATATATGGTATCTGGACTCTGTTGTCTTTTAAAAATGATGTTGTTTAATTGTTTGGGTTTGGCAATTGGGCCATTTCTTTGCATTCGTTTGATTTTTGTCATTTATCATTCCCTGTTTAGATTTGAATTCCATTGAAGTGCATTTTCTGGATAGCTATAACTTATAATATACTTCCTCCGTATTCAAATGTTTCTTACATATCCACTTTTCACGCAGTCCAATGCACTTTTTAAATCATTAATAACTCAAGTTCGGTACAAGTAAAAATTCTAAAAGTTCGATATTTAAAAACTACTCGACGAGACGAATCTAACAAGATCCCACTTGACTATATTTTAACTTGTATAACTATGATAAAACTTTAAGTAAAAGTCTGTGGGTGAATAGTAACACATTACTAAACGTCATAAACATATGAAAACGGAGGTAGTATTTCTTTTCGTTTCTTATATGAATTATAGCTCTAAAATTTTGCTAGATGAATGGCTGAACTTTTTTCTTATTCCTTTATTTCTTGATCTATACGTTTATCTGTTTATTAGTTTGGCATTGCATCTTTATCCTCTTGTCATGTGAATAATACTCTGTATAATCCCATAGTGATTTTCTTTTCTTTCCTATCATTTGCCTGGATGCCATCCAATATTCACATTTTTTATTACCTATATCATGAATACATTTTTTTCTATCGATTTTATGTGATTGCGCCATTGCTTTCATTCCTAGCTGTTTCTGCAACAATTCCAAATATCAATGACCTAGGTTGGCTTTGGACTATATATATAATTGGGAAGTTTTCGGATTTATCTTTAATGTCTTCCTCTTTTCAGCTATAATTTCATTACAAAATTAAGTCGCCAAAGTCCGCGCGGCGTAGCGCGCGATAAAAGATTTCTAGTATATATATATATATATATTAAAACTTGTAGTTCTAGACTATGTAAACAAAATCAATGCTAATATTTGTCCTTGCCCACGTCAGTAGCAAAGGAATTGGAAATGAATTGATCAATACTGTGTGCATCTATGCTTCAATACCAGTGAGCAGCTCGGCCCTCACCAAGGCGGCAGAGTTCTTTTTTTTTTTTTATAGAAAAAATAGATCCAGGTCAACAACTATACTCTCAAATCACTTCAACCGAGATAGTGTAACTGATTATAATACTCACTATAAGGATTCAAGTTTCAAACTGCAAATTTCACCGATAGAGCAGAACTTCTATACATTGACACACACATCGCACAGATACGAACATAATGTCAATAAAAATATGAAAATCTCAATTGGAATACATAACCCCTTTGCCGGAATTCACCCTCAATACCCCCAAACACGTAATTTAAGCACACAAGTCCCTTGTCTTAAAGTCTTGCACAAAATTGGACCAACAATCGCCGATTCCAAGCCTCGATT
The DNA here is from genome assembly GCA_030278955.1 of Hygrophila difformis. NCBI lineage: Eukaryota > Viridiplantae > Streptophyta > Magnoliopsida > Lamiales > Acanthaceae > Hygrophila > Hygrophila difformis. Next base: position 13,664,298 of record JAOANR010000011.1, read on the forward strand.
CCTCCAATTTAACCAAAATTCACCAAAACCCCTAATTCATCACCAACCTCAAATCACCACAATATCAACAATAATAAAATCAAATCGAAAAGGGTAACGAGAGGAATCGCTTACTAACAAGTGTTCAATCGATCTCTAAGAATCCAAGATGGTCAAGCGAAAAATCTTTTCCTCCCTTTTCCCTTTTGCACTGATCGGTTCTCCCTACTCCATTCTCAAAATCTGCCCTAACATTTGAAAATGACTCGAGACACACACTTAACTCTTATTTGGGCTCACCCGGGTTGGGCTAAAAACAAACAATCAACCTAACTTAAATATATAGTCCAATCCAATAATTTGGGTCATTACATCCCTCCCCCTTAAGATCATTTCGTCCCCGAAATGCGTAATTTAAAACTTAATCAACAACGAACCAGTAAAGGGGAGAATGATACCTCATAGCGAAGGAGTCAAGTCCATGTCTGGATACTTTAGCTTCATATGCTCCTCGGTTTCCCAAGTAGCATCTTCAGCCCCATGCCTAGACCACAACACCTTAACCATCGGAATGGTTTTGTGCCTCAAGACCCTTTCCTTCGCATCAATCACCCGAACTGGATACTCCTCATACTCAAGACTTGCATCAAACTCAATCTCATCAGGCTGGATAATCTTAGATGGGTCAGATACGAACTTCCGGAGTTGAGAAACATGAAAAACATCATGAGCTCGACCCATTTCAGCTGGTAAAGCCAACCTATAAGCCAGTTTACCAATTCTCTCCACAATCTCATAGGGTCCAATGTATTTCGGGCTCAACTTGCCCTTCTTACCAAACCGGCGTACCCCTTTCATAGGCGATACCCGCAGTAATACCCTATCACCAACCTCAAACTCCACATCTCAACGAGCTAAATCAGCATAGCTCTTTTGTCTGTCTTGAGCCTCTTTCATACGATCCCTGATGATCCTCACCAACTCAATTGTCTGCTCAATCATCTCAGGACCCACATTCACCTTATCTGTTGGATCGTTCCAACATAAAGGGCTCCTACACTTCCTCCCATACAATGCCTCGAAGGGAGCCATATTAATACTCGCATGATAACTGTTATTATAACTGAACTCCACCAAACTGAGGTGATTCTCCCAACTACCCTGAAAGTCCAGTGCACAAGCTCGTAACATATCCTCTAAAGTCCTAATGGTCCTTTCTGTCTGACCATCTGATTGAGGATGCCATGCAGTACTCATGCTAATCTGCGTGCCAAATGCTGCTTGCACATCCTTCCAAAACTTGGATAGAAATCTGGAATCCCGATCAGACACAGTCTCCTTGGGAATCCCAAACCTTTTAACAACATGCTGAATATAAGCATGTGTAAGCTGGCTCATACTCCATGTCAATCTCATATGTATGAATACTGCACTCTTTGTCAATCGATCCACCACTACCCAAATAGTGTCCATCTTCCTCACCGTCTGTGGCAATCCAGTCACAAAATCCATGGAAATGGATTCCCCTTTTCCATTCAGGTACTGCTAAAGGCTGTAGCAAACCCATCGGTCTCATGTGCTCAGCCTTCACTCGCTGACAGGTCGCACACTTAGCCACATAATCAACTATCTCCTTCTTCATGTTGTTCCACCAATAAGTCTGTCGGATGTCTTTATACATCTTTGTGACCCCTGGGTGAACAGAATAAGGAGTCGTGTGAGCATCATCCATGACCCTTCTCTTCAGGTCATCACAACACTCCGGAATGCACCATCTATCACCATATCTCACCATGCCCCTATCATCAATTCTGAAACCAGGAGCCTTACCATCCTGAATCTTTTGTCTCAAAACTGCCATCTACCCACTATCATGCTGACTAGCAAATATCTCATCAATTATAGAAGATGCAGTAACTAGCATGTTTAAGGTGTGCTGGACAGAGCCAACAGGAACTACCTGAACCTCAAGTCTGAGTAGCTCCCTGCGCCATTCAGGTATCACTCCTAAGCATGCCACTAAATGATGCTCTTTCCTGCTCAAAGCATCTGCCACCTGGTTCGCCTTTCCCTCAATATACCGAATATCCGTGTCATAGTCCTGCAATAACTCCATCCATCTCCTCTGTCTGCCACTCATGTGGTCTGAGGTGTACAGATACTTCAGATTCTTATGATCTGAATAAATTCTACACTTCGCTCCATACAGATAGTGTCTCCAGATTTTTAGAGCATGCACTACCGCTGCCATTTCCAAATCGTGAGTCGGGTAATTCTGCTCATGTGGCTTAAGCTGTTGAGATGCATAAGCAATCACTTTGCCCTTTTGCATCAACACATAACCAAAACCCTTAAGTGACGCATCCGTGTAAACTTCATACTCGCCTGAATCATCAGGTAGTACCAAAACAGGTGCCTCTGTCACTTTCTTCTTCAACAGTTCGAATGCTTGCTCACAAGCATCATCCCATCTGAATCTGACATCTTTCCTCAATAGTCTAGTAAGAGGTCTAGCAATGCTCGAGAACCCCTCAATGAATCTGCGGTAGTAGCCAACAAGACCCAAGAAACTCCGGATCTCTCCCACATTCTTCGGGGCCTGCCACTTTAGTACTGCTTCCACCTTAGCAGGATCAACTGCAATGCCCTCACCCGAAACAATGTGTCCCAGAAACGACACCTTCTCCAACCAGAACTCACACTTAGAGAGTTTAGCATATAGTTTATGCTCTCGCAAATGTATTCAACACTGTCCTCAAGTGGCCAGCATGTGCCTCACGAGTCAGCGAGTAGACCAGAATATCGTCTATGAACACAACCACGCACACATCCAGCAGGGGGCGGAATACCCTATGCATAAGATCCATGAAGATCGATGGTGCGTTAGTCAAACCAAAAGGCATGACCGTGAATTCAAAGTGTCCATAACGAGTTCTGAATGCTGTCTTAGGCCTATCAGCCTCTGCCACCCTTATCTGATGGTAGCCCGATCTCAAATCAATCTTACTGAATATACTGGCCCCTCTCAACTGATCAAACAGATCCTCAATCCGAGGTAGAGGATACTTGTTCTTCACCGTGATTCGGTTCAAACCCCTGTAGTCGATGCACATCCTCATCGACCCATCCTTCTTCTTAACAAACAGTACAGGAGCTCCCCAAGGCGAGCTACTTGGCTGGATATACCCCTTATTAGTAAGCTCATTCAACTGATTCTTCAACTCCTTCAATTCAGTAGGAGCCATTCGGTAAGGAGCCTTAGAAATAGGAGATGCATCAGGCATCAGCTCGATAGTAAAATTAATCTCCCGAGCAGGTGGGAGACCAGGAATTTCATCGGGAAACACATCCCCGAACTCAGAGACAACAGGGACACTCGAAGCAGCAGGAACCTCTGCTCGAAGATCCCTCAGTTGCCACAGGGAAAGAGAACAACCCCTGCGCATCAAATCACACAACGCAGCAACCGAAACCACACTAATAGCAGGTGGAATCAAAGAAGGTCGGTAAGAGACATACTTACCGAGAGGATCTCGGAAGGAAATACGTGGAATACCACAATCGATAACAGCACGATGGCAAGTCAGCCAATCCATGCCCAAAATTACATCAAAGTCAGCCAGGCTAAATACAACCAAGTCGGCTCTGAACTCACGGCCCTCGATGCTCAATACCGCATCTCGCCATATATGATCACTACGGATGATATCGCCCGAAGGCAAGGAAACAGGCATCTGGTAGGGCACCAACGGTCCTACTTCGTGCTCCCGCACAAATCGCAAAGCCACGAACGAACGCGAGGCTCCCGTATCAAACAATACAAAGGCATAATGATTCGCAATAGTAATAGTACCTAAACGGGGTACAAAGTTTACAAAGACAGAGCACAACGAAAAGAAAATAGAAAACTGCAGGAATTTAAAACACACATGCAAGAACATCATCCCGACGATCTGCCTCCGCACGATCCAAGACGTTCAGTCTGCCACCCCTGTCAGCCCGAACCGGTCTACCCCTGCCAGCATGCGGGCAATCCGCTCGGCGATGACCCACCTCGTGGCAACTCCAGCAACGGTATACAGGTCACCCATCGGGTCCAACCTCACGAACAGGTAGCGGTGCACGACCACCACCCCTGCCCACATCAGCACGGCCACCATCACGGCGACCCCTAACAGCAAGCTGGCCCCTCTGATCGCCGCCTCTCTGCCCCTCACGGCCCCGGTCCCTTTGCCTCTTTTCTACTCTACCACAGCTGGCGTTCCTCAGCCCGACTCTCCTCCACGTATAGGGCCTGATCGAACGCCTCAGATAGTGTATCATAAGCTCGGTACCCGAATGAAGACCTAATTCCTGCACTGAGACCCGATATGAATCGACGGTCCTCATCCCTACCAGTGGGCATAACCTCCGGAGCATACCTCATCAGCTCCACAAACTTCCTGTGATACCCTGTCACGCTCATACTCTCCGTCTGTCTCAAACCCAGAAATTCTACCCTTTTCGCCTCCAAGACATGTGGTGGATAGAAGTGGGAGCTAAGAGCCTCTGTAAACTGCTCCCAGTTGAACCCGGGCCTAGCGACTAGGTCGTTCTCGCGGGTCCTCCACCAATGCAGTGCTTCCCCTTCTAGGTAGTGGGAAGCCACATAGACCTTCTGGTCCTCCGGATAGTTGATGCTAAAAAGGACCCGACCCAACTGGTACTTCCAGTTCTCAAGGTCAGATGGACTGGCACCCCCTGCAAATTTTGGTGGACGGTGCTTTGTGGAAAGATCCACATAGTCCACATGGGCTGGAGCATGTGTAGGAGCAGGTTGCACTACTGACTGGGGTAACATCTGGAATAATTGTGCTAGTTGCTGGGCGAACTCAATTGGATTGAAGGCAGCTGCACCACCTACTGGTGGATTCCCGAGAGGCACCTGAGCAACAGGTGGCACCTCCGGTGCGGGTGGAGGAGGAGGAGGTGGTAGTCCGTCATTCCCTTGTTCAACACCATCAGGTTGAACCTCCTCAAGAACAAAATCCCCAGCCCTATCCCCAACTGGCGGGCCTTGGTGTCTGCGGGGCCTCCCCCGTCGCCCAGTACCTCTAGCTCGATAAGGAACCATTCTGATATGCAAAACAGACACAACATGAACAACCATGTCAGCAGAAATCACCAACATACATTTATCATAAATGACTGATAGCAGAATAAGAATATAACAATTAAATAGATAAACAATGTATTCACGGTCCTCAATGACTGTCAAGTCACAAGGATCCTGACTGGAGTACCATTGTTCTTCCACAGTTCCCTAACTGTGGCTCAACCTGGTATGCGCAAAACTCAACAAAAATAAGAATAGGAATGCAAATCTACACTATATGTATCCCACACACATCTCACCGCCTATGTCTCTCTCCAATTTTAATGCAATAAAAGAGCACACAGGCTCTGATACCACTCTGTACCGCCCCGAAAATTCAAACCAGATTTTCGCAAGCATTACCGCCGTACTAACTATCCTAAACTAGCGGTCAGCTAATTTAAAACAGCTAGTACAAGGCTGAGCAACCTAAAGTGATCATCTGATTAATCCATTAAAAGCAGAAGCTGGAATAAAACAAACACATAGGCACCTGAAAAAGGTCCCTCAAATAATCATATAACAATGCCCATAAAACATCCCGGCTACAAGCCTCACGTAACAGCATGGACAGCATACCAATATCTCAAATAGGGCTACCAGCCCAAAGTAGAAAATCATATAAGGCCACAGGCCGACAATATATAAATACTAGGCTCACAGGCCTTAACTAGTTAATAATCCAATGCCAAATCATAATATAAAAACAATAGAGTATCACATATCACATAAACACATAAGATAAAATGAATAGACATGTCCTATCTATGTGATCTCTCAACCCCATACCCAAATCATGCTCCAGCGCCTCCAGCAGGATCTATAAAACAGACAAAAGCAAAGGGAGTCAGTACAACGTACTGAGCAAGGCTACGTGCCGGGGAGTAAGGGGAAAAACAGAGCAACAAGAGTAAATAATAATAATAATAATAATAATAATAATAATAATAATAATAATAATAATAATAATAATAATAATTATAATAATAATAATAATAATAATAAAAATAAAGTCATGAATGACATAACAGAATATAAATAAAGCAATTAATCATCACACCGTCCCATACCGGTGCTTCAACCACAGCATACAATTTATGCACGTGATGCATGGTCTAACATACACCTATCTACCCTATATGCAAATGCAAAAAGAATATGCCTAGCCGGCACCTAAAACCCGGGCGGTATGAACCCACGGGTGAGGATATCATCAACTCCAACCCGTTACAGGGTAACATACACCATCCCCACAGGGACCACATGCATCACAACCCAAATCATCCACCCCGAAGAGCCAACAGGCATCACAGCCAATGATCCACCCCGTAGGATCACCGGGTCTCAACAACACCTATGAAGACTGCCCGTATAATCATACCATTTTCCTCATCGATTGATTCATTTAAATCTCATAACATATAACTCCACAAGCTAATTAAATTAATCAAAACAAACTAAAATAATTACCTGTATAAGATTCAAGCTGAGATAGATATTACTAGGCAGTAGGAACCATTACAGAATTTAAGCAAAAGTAAGAAGTTTAGGAGTTAATTTTTATATATATATATATATATATATATATTAAAACTTGTAGTTCTAGACTATGTAAACAAAATCAATGCTAATATTTGTCCTTGCCCACGTCAGTAGCAAAGGAATTCGAAATGAATTGATCAATACTGTGTGCATCTATGCTTCAATACCAGTGAGCAGCTCGGCCCTCACCAAGGCGGCAGAGTTCTTTCTTTTTTTTAGAAAAAATAGATCCAGGTCAACAACTATACTCTCAAATCACTTCAACCGAGATAGTGTAACTGATTATAATACTCACTATAAGGATTCAAGTTTCAAACTGCAAATTTTACCGATAGAGCAGAACTTCTATACATTGACACACACATACGCACAGATACGAACATAATGTCAATAAAAATATGAAAATCTCAATTGGAATACATAACCCCTTTGCCGGAATTCACCCTCAATACCCCCAAACACGTAATTTAAGCACACAAGTCCCTTGCCTTAAAGTCTTGCACAAAATTGGACCAACAATCGCCGATTCCAAGCCTCGATTCCTCCAATTTAACCAAAATTCACCAAAACCCCTAATTCATCACCAACCTCAAATCACCACAAATATCAACAATAATAAAATCAAATCAAAAAGGGTAACGAGAGGAATCGCTTACTAACAAGTGTTCAATCGATCTCTAAGAATCCAAGATGGTCAAGCGAAAAATCTTTTCCTCCCTTTTCCCTTTTGCACTGATCGGTTCTCCCTACTCCATTCTCAAAATCTGCCCTAACATTTGAAAATGACTGAAGACACACACTTAACTCTTATTTGGGCCCACCCGGGTTGGGGTAAAAACAAACAATCAACCTAACTTAAATATATAGTCCAATCCAATAATTTGGGTCATTACATTAAATCATGATGGAGAGATCATGATGGTAATAAAATATGTATATAATATGTATTAATTATTTATTTGTGCAAAAGTGATTTGCGGTGATGGAGAAAGCAGGTGCAGAATTTTTACAATGGTAATGATGGAGGGAAATAAAATATTTAGGATATTGAGTATAATTTGTCTGTCAAAATTATTATTTATATTGCAACTAAATCTTTCCTTATAAATTTACCTGTATTTTGAAAACACAATATCAAATAAAAAATGGAAACTAAGTATTACCCGTTAATTAAAGCAAAGATGATGGGGCAATTGATTTCCATTGATTAAATTAATTTACATTGATTAAATTGATTTCCATTTGATAAACAAAAATGAAATGTTGACTATAGACAATGAAATGATTATGGAAAGAGCAAAGAATAATCGCAAAAGATGAGATGATCAATGAAAATAAATAAATTATCCATTAAATAAAAGATAATTAATTTAATTTAGCCCTTCAACAATTACTATAATTTTTACAAATAAGATATTTTATTTATTTGTGGTGAATAATGAATCAATATTATGAATTTATTTATGGCTGGAAAAATTAATATGCCAAAAATATAGCACGGATTAAATCTAATTTAACTAGAAAAATAAAATATGTATTATTAATTATATGGTAATAAAATCATGATGGAGAAATCATAATGGTAATAAAATATGTATGTAATATGTATTAATTATTTATTTGTTCAAATGAGATTTGTGGTGATGGGGAAAGCAGATGTGGAATTTTTACAATGGGGATGATGGAGGGAAATAAAATATTTAAGATATTGAAATTAATTTGTCTATGAAATGATTTTTAATTATATTGCAACTAGATATTTCCTTATAAATTTATCCGTATTTTGAAAACACAATATCAAATACAATAATGGAAACTAAGTATTACCCCGTAAATAAAGCAAAGATGATAGGGTAATTGATTTCCATTGATTATATTGATTAAATTAGTTTACATTGATTAAATTGATTTCCATTGGATAAACCAAAATGAAATGTTGACTATAGACAATGAAATGATTATGGAAAGAGCAAAGAATAATCGTAAAAGATGAGATGATCAATGGAAATAAATAAATTACCACTTAAAATAAAGAATAATTAATGTAATTTAGCCCTTCGACTATTACTATAATTTTTACAAATACGATATTTTATTTATTTGTGGTGAATAATGAATCCAAATTAAGAATTTATTTGTCTATATAAATAATATTAAATTTACACTTAAATCCATGTATTAACCTAAAATATTATGCAAAAGTTTCCCGCCTAAGACCACTAGCCTAATTTTTAGTCAATAATCTCAAAAAGTTAATTAAATATATTCTCAATTAATCCCTTCAGTATTAGATTTATGGGATTGTATTCTCAATTTCACAAAAAAAGAAATATTTAATATAAATAAATAATGAAAGGATTTCAACCATGAGTCTATTAAAAAAAGAATGGGCCGTCCCTCTAGGGTTTCCTCCGGCAGTCCATGATCCGGGGGGTGCGCCTCCTTCCGTCGTCCTTCCTTCTGATGTTTCAGGGCCTGTTGGGGCTGTGGAAAGTTCAGGGGGGTGTCATACTCCATCGTTCCGTGATATTATTGTGAATCAACGTCCCCAGGAAGAGCCGCCCGCGTCTCCGCCGTTTGTCGCTCGAGATTGGATCAAGGAGAATCTTGCAACTGTTGATGGTGAGGGGGAGCATGCTAGATGTCCCAAGATCCGATTCCAGAAATCGGTTCTTGATGAACTTGGTGAACCATGGAAGGACGTCCTGGTGTTGAAAGTGCTCGGGTTGTCGGTAGGATACGTAGCCATGAAGGAACGTCTTCTTCGCGCGTGGAAGCTTCCGAATGGTTTTGACTTATTGGATATTGGACATGGATGTTTTTTTCGCCAAGTTTCGATCTTTGGAGGATCGAGAGAAGGTATTAACGGGTGGGCCGTGGAAAATCTTTGATCATTACCTTGCGGTTATGCGTTGGTCTCTTGATTTCAATCCTAAGAAGTCCAAAGTTACTACTATTCAGACTTGGGTCCGACTGTCAGAACTTAATCAGATGTTCTACAATGAGAATGCTTTGCGTGTTGTCACGGCCGCGTTGGGGACGCTTATCAAGGTGGATAAGACTACAACGGCTATTACTAGGGGTCGGTATGCCCGGGTTTGTGTTGAGATTGATCTCGACAAGCCCTTGTTGGGCATGCTTGATGTGGAAGGAGATACGGTGCATGTGGCTTATGAGAGTCTCCATACTGTGTGTATGCACTGTGCCCGTTATGGGCATTTGCGTGACCGATGTCCGACAGGCCCTCGCCCAGCTGGTGCTACTGGTGTTCCAGTTCCGGAGAAGACCCAGGCGGCGGAGGAGGACCTCGTACAGGAGTTGAGGGCTACCAATACTGCCTCGGAGGTGATGAATGGGAATGTTGCTGCTGCAGCGGACGCTGATCCGAATGATTTAAAGGTGGGAGATTGGATGGTAGTTCAACGACGGAAGCCGCGTTCGTCTAAAGCTAAGGGTGCTGCAAGATCTCAGAACAGTAGCGTTCCTGAGGACGGACAGCGAGCCAATGTGGTGGTTACTCGAGCGGATGAGACTTTCTCGGGCTCGGTGGTTCCAAATCAGGATGATAAACTTGTGATTCCGCCATCTTTGGTGGTTGAACAGGAAAATTGTTTACCGGAGAAGGATATGGTGGTTCAGAAGGAGGCGAGTGCTACCTTAATTTCATTGCCGGCTCCTACTCTTACGCCGGAAGTGAGTAAAGTGTTAAGGGATGTTACTAATCGGACGACGAAATTGCTGCATGGGGTGAAGAGAGGGCGTCCTCCCAAGAAGGCTGCTAAGGGAGACGTCAGCAAGCCTGGCTCTAAAGGGGATGTGGAGAAGCTCTTCCCTGTTAAGTATCGCCACCTTTTGGCCGAGGGAGCAGGAGAGGCAGTGGCTGTTACTTCTGGGCTTGGTTCTGCTATTGAAGCCATGCTGGAATGTAATAGGGATGTAGCGCTCCATGGAGGGATGGTCCAGGATGGTTTGGCGGGCAATGTGCTTGGTGTGGAGGCTTTACCTGATCCGTCAATCGACTTGGCCTTGGTGCCGCAATGATTGTCTTCAAGGATTTCTCGGTGCTTGCATGGAATATTCGTGGCGCCATGCAACGGAGCACCCAACGCCACCTTGAAGATGTTCTTCGGATATTCAAGCCATCGGTTCTTGTGTTGATGGAGCCCCGAGGGACATTTGATCGTCTGAAAGTGTTTTTATATCGACTTAGCTATGTTGCCGTGTTCATTGAGGAGTGTGTGGGTCAGGCGGGAGGCTTGTGGGTGCTTGCTCGGCTGGGTACACGCTTCTCTCTTGTGGTTGAGGATATCAAGCCGCGACCGGTGACTTTAAGGGTTTCTTGTGGCTTGGTTTATTGGAACCTGTCTTGCATATATGCTAGCCCATGTGTGCGTGACCGGTCACGGAACTGGGATGATATGCGTTTTGTGAGCAGCATGATCCAGGGGCCATGGCTCTCATTGGGTGATTGGAATGATATAGCTTACTTGTCGGAGGCGATGGGCATGTCTCCGAACGAACGCCAATGTGAGGACTTTCGCAACATGCTCAGTGACTGTGGTCTTACCAATGTACATACAGTGGGAGATGCCTTTACTTGGCAGAGAAATACGACGGGAGGTTTGCTTGCCCGCAAGCGACTCGATCGAGCCGCTGCTAATTTGGCTTGGGCGTCTATGTTTCCTCAGGGCTATGTGGAAGTGTTGACGCGTCGGGCCTCGGATCATAATGCGATTCTTCTTCGTTGCTACCAGTAGCCAGTGGTGGCCGGGCCTCGACCGTTTCGCTGGGAACATATGTGGACGGAACATGAGCACTACCATCACGTGGTTGATGCTGCATGGCATGGCGGTGGTGATGGTATTCACCAGCGTCTTAGTCAAGTTCGAGACTCATCAATTCACTTTAATGATTACACGTTTGGGAATATCTACAAGAGGAAGCATCGGCTATTGAGGAGATTGGATGGGATCCGCAGAGTGCTTGTGCGGGTTGACTCCGCTTGCATGGTGCGATTAGAGAGAAAATTAAGCCAAGATTTGGATGATCTCTTAAAGCAGGAGGAGATATTGTGGTTCCAGAAATCCCGGGATAAATGGGTTGCTCTGGGCGATCGTAATACGCGATACTTTCACTCTAGGACTCTTATTCATCGCCAACGAAGTCGCATCATGGGGTTGGAGATCGATGGTCTTTGGATTACGGATGAAGATAGGATGCGGGAGCATACTGTGAATCATTTTCGTTGGCTTCTCGGCCATTCCAGGATTCAGGAGCGCTCGGGAGAGCTTTTGTTGCCGCCGTTGCCTCCATTATTGCATGAAGAGGCGTTGGCTGGTCCTGTTTGCTTGGAAGAGGTCTCTGAGGCAGTTAAAGGTATGAAAGGGTTCTCGGCTCCGGGGCCGGATGGCTTTCCCGCTATGTTTTTCAAGCTTTATTGGGATTCTATTGGTGCGGATGTTTGGCGTTTTGTTCGCCAGGCTATGGCGGATGGCCATTTTGACAGGACTCTTGCTGCTACATTCATTTGCCTCATACCTAAGGTTGAGGTCCCCAGGGAGATTAAGCAGTATAGACCGATAAGTCTTTGCAACGTTGCTTACAAGATTTTGACTAAAGTAATTGTTAATCGGTTGAGGCCTTACCTGCGCGCGTATATTAGCCCCTTTCAGTCTGCCTTCCTTCCGGGACGGGGCACTTCGGGTAATGCTATTATGCTTCAAGAAGTCATTACTGCTTTCAAGAACCGTAGTAGGAGATCTTGTGATTTCTTACTCAAAGTTGATTTAGAAAAGGCCTACGATAATGTGGATTGGGATTTCTTGGAGGGCTGCCTAATTGAGATGAACCTTCCCATTTCTCTGATATGTATCATTATGTTTTGTGTGAGATCTCCTACGTATTCGATATTATGGAATGGGACGGCCTTAGAGCCCTTTTCGGCAGCTAAAGGAGTTCGGCAAGGTGATCTTCTCTCGCCTTATTTGTTCATAATAGTTATGGAAAAGCTCTCTCGTGCGATTCTGGCTAAAGTTGAGGCGGGTGTGTGGAAGCCTGTGAAAGTGGGCCGACGTGCAACGGCATTATCACACTTGATGTTTGCGGATGATCTTCTCCTATTTTCCCAAGCTTCTTTGGATAGTGTTCAATGCGTGGACGAGGTTCTGTCAGCGTTTGCGCGTCAGGCAGGGCTGCGAATGAATCCTAACAAATCCAAGGCTTATGCGTCTTCTGCCATGCCGCCTTCCACCAAGCAGGTGGTGGCATCTATATTGAATATTGAGTTCTGTGAAGATTTGGGGAAATATCTTGGATTTCCTTTGTTTCATGGTGCGGTACACAGTAGCCACTTTGATTTCTTGGTAGAGAATATTAATTCTAAACTTGGAAGTTGGAAACGTGGCCTCTTGAATAAGGCGGGGAGGATGACACTTGCCCGATCGGTTCTTGCTTCTATTCCGGCTTATATTATGCAGATTGTATGGCTGCCGGCTTCTACGTGCGCCCGGATTGATCGATGTATTCGTGATTTCATCTGGAAGGATGCGTCGGGTCGTGGGCTACATCTAGTGGCGTGGGAAAAGATGGCTTTGCCACGAAAGATGGGTGGAATAGGCATCCGTTCAAGTCGAGATATGAATGTTGCAATGTTAGGTAAACTTGTTGTTGATTGCTTGCAAGTGGTATCCAAACCGTGGGTTGAGCTCCTGCTGGCTAAATATGGTTGTTCGAATGGGCATTTCACTTGTCGGCCTGGATCTTCTCCTACATACAGAGCTTTATGCCAAGCCGCGCCTTTTATTATTAATGGGTGTCGGATGCGCATAGGGACTGGCGATGGAAGTTTATGGTATTCCTCTTGGCTTCAAGGCGGACCAATTGCGGATCGCTTGCCCTACGTGCATTACAATGATGTGGGGCTGCGTATCAAGGATCTCTTTGCGCAGAACCGGTGGCGTTGGGAGCTGCTATACACGGTCATTCCGGAGTCCATTAAGTCGGAGTTTAAGAACTATGGGCCATTAGTCATTAATGAGTCTACTCCGGACATGTGGTGCTGGTTGGGGACGCCCTCTGGGCGATACTCGGTGGCCTCAGGTTATGCTTGGCTTGTGAGCCAGCGAGGACATCAACGGGATCCGCTGCGAGCTTGGGTTTGGCGTGTTCGATGTCCAGAAAAAATTAGGGTTCTCTTGTGGTTGATAGTGCATGATTCGCTTCCTTCTAATAGCTTACGAAGGATTAGGAACTTGGCGTCTTCGGCAGTGTGTGCTGTGTGTGGTCGAGATGAGGAGAATGTGTACCATATATTCTTTGGGTGTGCATGGGCGGGCGAGGTCTGGCGTCGGTTAGGGATCCATCATGCTCGGTTAGATGGAGGTTTGTTGTCGGGGTCTGCTGGGTGGTGGCACAGGATGTGCAGGTCGTGGTCGGGCGTACACTGGGCTGCGCTATGGTGCATCTGGAGGGGGCGCAATGCGAATTGCATGCGTGGTACTCCAGTTCATGTGATGGAGACAGTCCGTACGAGCATACGCATGGGCACAGCTATTGATCGTGTGCTGTCTAGGACTATCCGCGATGGAGATAGGAGGTTGGTGCATTGGAATCCTGCGGGTCACTCTGGTGTCCTTTTGCATGTGGATGGGAGTTCTATCGGGAATCCTGGTATGGCGGGATTTGGTTGTGTTCTTCGCATGGGAGATGGCCGTTGGATTGAAGGTTGTTCGGGGTTTGTGGGTTTTGCTTCTAATCTTGTAGCAGAGCTTCATGGGATTTGGAATGGTATGAAGAGGCTTCATTCACTGGGAGTCTCTCATGCTCATTGTTTTACAGATTCATTGATTGGTCTTCAATTGATGCATCAAGGGGTGGCGCACGATCATGTGTTATTTCCGTTGCTTCAACATATTGCTAAGTTGCGAGAGGCTCATCCTGGGTTCATATGGCATCACATCCTTCGGGAGGGTAATGCGGTTGCTGACGTCTTGGCAAAGCGTGGGGCTCGGTCTGTAGAATTTTTTACCACCTGGGCATTTCCGCCGGATGATGCGAAACCTAAGCTGGCGGCTGACTTTGCTGGAACTTGGTTCCCGAGATTGTAATAGTTTAGCTTTTTGAGTTATTCCTCTCTTTCTCTTCCCCTTTCTGTAGGTTTTTCTATTTCCCATTTGCCGACGCTTGTGCGTCACTGTTTATCCAAAAAACCATGAGTCTATTATGTCATTAATTTTAATTGACTTTTTACTAACATTAAGTTTCATTATAACATTTATTGGTCCTTACGAGTTAAATATGACAATGTTGAATCATTCTTCAAATTAAAATATTATCTTTCAATCTAAAAAAATTGTATTATAACAATTGGCTAATTATAACAATAAGTTTATTATAATATTAACTTTAAAAAAATATTGTGATGGTTTAATATAGATACTACGTTTTTAAATGAAATCATTTAACATATCATTTTAGAATCAATTTATTATGACTCATTTTAAATATAGATATATTTGATGATTTAACATTAGATCAAGTTATTTAAATATATTCATATTTTAAAATAATTTTATTTATATTGGCAACTAAATCTTTTCATCATATAAGAATATCCGTATTTTAGAATCATTTTATTTATATTGGTAACTAAATCTTTCCATATAAATATATTCATATTTTGGAAACTAAATATTAAATAAAAATGAAAAATAAATATTAGAATATGTATTTTTTTAAATAAACCATTCTTAATATGCGGTTTTAAATTTTAAAAAATATGTGTTACTTTATTAGATCCAAAAATCATAAATATTTAAATCATGTACATTGATATAGAATGAAATGATCCCATAATTAAATAGTGTAATTTGGGAAACATTATTACTAATTGGATAGTTAAAAATCATGTCAAAAAATGATAATTTACTTTAATTCTGTATATTTACTATGTAGATCTTATAATATTTTTTGATGAGCAGATCTTATAATATTAGACACCTTGAATAATTTGGAAAGAGATCCCGGCTGCTCAATTTAAGTGCACAATTTTTGGGATTAATTAATAATAGAAAATGATGATAGAAAAATTAAGATACCAAAAATTTAGCAGGATTAAATGCATTGTTTTTAATAACTAACCGGAATTAGACCTATACATTGGCTAATAATAAACAAGAATTCGAAACATCTGCCTGAAATGCATTCAGATCATCCGATTGGACAAAAAGGAGCAAGGCTATTTCCCACAAAGTATTTTAATTTTGCAGAAACTTCTAAGATTATCTTGATATGGATATTGAATATAGTTACAATAGCATGGAGTTTCTCCTACTTAAATGAATTTCTTAACTTTACATAGCTTGGAGTTTGGGCTTTAATTTAGAAAATGGAATGGAAGTATGCGACACAGGCTTAAGTTTCACTTCAAAATTAAGGCGTGTTGGTGATGATTCTTTTAATCAATTGTTTTGTTTCTTTAGTTTTATTTCCATGTTTAGTGCAATTATGAACCGAATCATATACAATTGCCATTTTACAGAATGTTGTGACAAACAGAAGACTAATATCTATAAGCACATGAAAAATTTATATCCTGCCAACAATGGGAAATGTGGTTTGGCTCTGTTTTATCTGAATTTGCTCAAGTTATTGACAAAATTCTTGGTCATCCCCTCGAACTCCTGTCTGGAAAAAATTGCAAGTAGAAATACTCCTATACTTTTATTCTCCTTCAAAATATAACTTCTGCATTTATTAAACATATACATAAAGACTAGAGAATTTTATCCAATGATGATGATAAGATATTGAACAAATGAGGCATGACTGGACAATGTAACTTTCCTAGCCGTTCCAAATGCTATATTTGAATGTATTGTAGCGCAAATGGACGTTTTTTAGAGTATCTGAAGGATAACTATTTCCGTGCTGCGAAACCTTTATTGAGGAAGTTTGTTGCGAAACCTTTGTTGAGGAAGTTTGACGAGGTTTGGTTTTCTGATATTAGGAAGGGTCTTATCGGACTGACTAATAAATTTAATCGTCATTGATGTATCAAAATCTTCAAGTGATGTGTGGATTTGTTAATACGAATGTTTGATTCGAAGTATAATGTTTTGCTATATGATCCGGATGATTACATATTGGTTGATGAATTTTATTAACCGCTTTGTAATTTATCTTTTTCAATGAAGCATTGTTTGATTCTCTAAATATTAGCCGCTTTAAAATGAATATTATACTTGATTGTCGCGAAACCAATAAATATACAGGAATTGTAAGTGCATTACATTTATTCTTAGGGTCTTTTTTTTTAAAAAAAAAGAGTTATAATTTTTAAGAATTTAAATGGGGTTAAAATTAAAGAAATTATATCGTGCACACTGAATTTGAAAACTGATACTTATTTCATTTTTAATATAAATAAAAGTAAGCTTTGTAACTGATATTATTGCATCAGTGGTCCTGTATGTGGTATAGCTTTATATTAATTTTTTGATCAAGGCATACATATTCATTGTGACTGATCTGCTCTAGATAATCTAATTTATAGAACCTATTGCCTATGAAACTATATATATTTTTTTTGTGATCTTACTTGCTGATTTAAAATTTAATTGTATTTTGTTTTCAAAAAACTTTAATTGTATTTAAAAACATATATATTTCATAATCTGTATTCGATGGAATTAACAATCGTCAGTTTTAAATAAGCTACATTTTGTTTTTAACATTCTGATAATGATAAGGGCAATTTTATTCATGACCTTAGTGATATGAAATTGTCAACCAATTCATTACTTTTAGAAATGCTATGGGAAAGGAATGCATGACGTTACTAGAATGTTTTTTTTTCTTTTTCTTTTAAATTTTTTTTCATCTTTTTTACTTTTACGCATGTATAAATTATTTTCTTTAGAGAAGCCCGAGCAAGAAAACAAATAGGAAAACTTTGATATTCCTTCAACCTTGACAATTAAACATCAGTTTTACAGTCAAAACTTTCATTCAAACTTTCATTCCTTTAATCTTGATCAATTTCTTATTCATTGCTTCGATCATCAACTATTTTATCTTATATATTTTCTTTCATTCAATCGTGAGGACAATTTATTCTTTTGTTGAATCTCTAAATAATTTTTTTTTTTAATATTTTAGAAACTTTTCTTTCCGCGCATCGCGCGGGCGGGTAATACTAGTTAAGATAATAAAAGAAAAGTAGCTTAGATACAATAATTTCAATTATTAGAGTATGACAGAGGCGGATCCAGGAAATTTTGGCAGTACGTATCACAAAATCTAATGAAAACTATATTGGAATTAAAGATAATCATGAAAATACAAAAAACATAGAGAGAAGCTAAGCTAGAATTGATAAGAGTGGTATCACTATAAAAATTGATTGGTTGTACCAAATCAAATAAATACAAATTTAAAAAAACTTTAGCTTAAAATAGTAATTTTTTAAATTAGAGTGGTATCACGTGCCACCACCAACTTGTATGTGGATCCGTCTATGGAGTATGACATAGATTACGGGTTTCGATAGAGTGTTAAATGGGTGACATTCAGCGGGTGCTGGCGTGCTGATACAATGAGGTGTGTGTGTTGGCTGTTAATGAGGTGTATGCTGGGTATTTAATGAAGTCTGATTTGTGTAAAAATACTTAATACATACAAAGCACACATTAAACACATACAAAACACTCTTTCAATACTTCATGCCAGCTCCCAAACCAAATCCACATATTACTTATTTCTTTATAGAATATGACATCATATAATATTGTTATCTACTAAGTATTAACATGATATTCTCTTTGTAATTATTCGAACATGATGTTTTGTTTGTAATTATTTCCTTTAATATGCGTCTATAATAATTGAAAAGGAGGCCTAATCCGATATTATTTAAACGATTGTCTCACGAGGTACAACCTGAAGTAATCGTCAAGTAATGCATTCCGGACCGGGGTGCGTCTATAATAATTTTTTTCTAGTTAATTATTGTGTCTATAATAAAATATACTATAAATCTAATAAAAGTTGAAAATTATTTATAATAAAAATCCAACAAAATCATTTATTGACAAAGTATATAATGTAAACTTGCTAAATTACTTATGAGATTCATCTAAACTATCCATTTTAAAATGTAATTAATGGTTAAAATTTGTTGCATGCAAATATAAATTCTGTCTAAACAGATAAAAAAAAATCCATATCATCTCATAATTTTAAAAAATTTCCAAAACAGTACCACAAATATTGAATTAGACGAATCCGTCTCATAACTACCATAATGTTCACCGAACCCGTCCCTGAATCCGATTTTTTTCGCTGATCATCGCCGAGACAGTCCCATAACTACCCTAATCATCGCCGAACCCATCCCTCCATTAGGGTAGTTATGGGTTGGGTTCGGCGATGATTAGTGAAAAAAATCGGGTTCATGGACGGGTTCAGCGATGATTAGGGTAGTTGTGGGACGGATTCGTCTAATTCGATATTTGTGGGACTGTTTTGGAAATTGAAAAAACTTATAGGACTAAATGTGTTTTTTTCCATGTCTAAACAATCTAAACATGAAAACGTTCAAGTGTGGTGAGTGTAGTCACCGATATAATTTATAATAATATATTTTTTTAATATTAATAATTATGTCATTAAAAAAGTAAGAGATAAGTAAAATAGGTCACTAGAAAGAAGCTAATCCATTTTCTTGCCACCATATATTAATTTATGGATTTGGTCCGCCTGAAGGTATTTGGGCCAAATAATAGGCGAAATCGACCCAAATAAGAATAGGGTGGGTTGTGTGAATGTCACGTGAATGAGAGAGCAACTGCCTGGTATAACCCACCCATTTGAACTATTTGACGTGCTTTACAGGTGCTGTAGAGACGTTGAGGCCATGGTTTGAAGAGCTCGATCGAAGGCCAAAATCTCCGCAAAATTGAGTCTTTGTCGTCGCGTGGTTGTGGGGAGGGAATGGAATGGTGATGTGAAACTCGGACAACAAAAGCATAGGCGGTATGTTTGGGCTTCCAATGCATTACTTTGCTTGTGGTATGAGGGCGCGAGGGAAGACTTGTTTGGAAGGCACCTAACGCCCGTCGGAGGTTCCGTGGCTGCCCTCAATGGCGTGTAAGTTCTGGGGTAATGGCTTGAGTATTTTGGGAAACCTTAGTATTTTTTTATGGGTCGTTCTAATTTTCAGGCCGAGCTCTAATTTGATTTGGTGAATGAAGATATTTTAGTAGTGGAATGAGCAAAGGAATTGGAAATTGGTTTATAGGGTAATTTATGTTTGGGTGTTTGAATCATATAGAGTGTGCAAGCTAAAATTGAACATGGCCGTGAGTGTTTGAATTGTTGGTTGTATTAAACAATGGGGCTTTCGGTTTTGTTGAACATATGTTGATTTGGTGAAGAACTTATTTTTTTACTCATATTTCTTGTTGATGATTAGAGGGAGGAAGTGGATTATTTATGTGGGCGGATGTTGAAATGTGTAGGAGAAGGCAAGATGTGTTACCTTGACTACTCAAGAAATGCAATCCATATGAGGATAGAATTGCTACAATGGAACATGGCAATGAACTTCTGGATAAAGAAAATGCTATGTTGAAGGAGAACAAGAAACTACAAAAGGTCGAGCAACGGCTGGATATGGAAAACATGATGCTGAGGAAAGAAAAGAAAAACTATGTGTTTTGCTCTCCATTTTCTGCGTGTTAGCATGTGTATTGGCAAGGATTTTGACAAGTAGGTCATGTAGTTGCACCCAGGGTTATAAGCAAACTATAGTAGATCAATTGTATATGTATGCCAAAAAGGAGATGCGTGATCTTTGTAGGAAATGATATGTAATTGAACTTAATTGTTCTACTATACCGGCGCTACAACTATGGCATACATGGAAAGCACATAGCAAGAAATAGGCAAGGCAAGGGTAAAGAAAAATACAATAAAGGAAAGGTCTGGAAGTTAAATACGAAAGGAAGTGATAGTGAATGACTGATATGCATGTGACGTGATGCATAATGTCTATATATCTTAATTGCAGCACAAATAGAAAGGATGTCGTCCCATACCGGCGCCACAACTATGGCATACATGGAACGCACGGAGTAAGAAATAGGCAAGGAAGGGGTATAGAAAAATACAATAAAGGAAAGGTCCGGCAGTTAAATACGGAAAGTAGTGATAATGAATGACTGATATGCATGTGACGTGATGCATATTGTCTATATATCCTAATTGCATCACAAATGCTAGTGTGTGTCTTAACAACCGTGGTTATTCTTTATGATCAAAAAGGGCCCTCGATCCTTAATGAACCATTGTGACATACCATACAACACCCACATTGAAAATGAAAGGTTAGGGTTAGTGTAACACCCCCACATCTTCGTCGCAGCAGAAAGACAGGGTGCTACTCTAGATGTTGCCGGCTCCAGAGTGAAGGTTGTCCCCACAAACAAACATGAGCTCTTTCCAGTCTGCTTTGGCCTCACTCACGCACACCCTGTGAGACTTAATTACCCCAAGGCAAGCACACTTAACTTTGGAGTTTTTATAGGATGGTTACCAAGAAAAAAAGGTACCTTATTGCTATGAGCAGCTTATTTAACTCCATTTAAGCCATTCTCTCTGGGGTATTACATTCCCCCCCCCCAAGATCGCAACGTCCTCGTTGCGCTTGGCAATCCACATCTCTGGACGCCACAACCATTCATTCCTGTGGATCTTTCACCCTGCTAGGCGCCTGAATACCACAATACGCGGTCGTGGTCTGGCTCTGATACCACTCTGTAACACCCCGGATTTCAAATCCAAAAGTGCCGGGATGTTACCGCCACATTCCTTGATTAAGCCTGCCGAACACAACCTTACTCAATGAATGCTAAGTCTTGAATCGCATCAAATACACTCATAAAAAAAAAAACTCATCCAGGAGTATTTAAAATAAATTTAAATGCAGCAAGCGATAAAAAATGCCAACAGACTAAAATGGTGATCCGAAGTAATAAAAAGGACATGCATAAATTTAAAAGTTGATTGCGGCATTATTTTTTTTAAAAAAAATGTCCCAACTCCCATGCATGCCGGATTATCAATGGCGCTCATCAAACTCTGTAAAAAAAACAAAATGAGCAACACACGTCAGTAATTAAATCACCGAGTAAGCCAATCCACCCTATATCAAGGTAGGGGTTTTAAAATGATTGACTTAAATAGAAGTTAAAATACATTACAGTAATAGTCGATTTAAAATATTTACATTGTTCAACCATTTTTTTTGGTAAACATTGACACATATGTGTCGGCAAAGGTGTGCGGGAGCCCAATCCACACAAACTACAAAGGGGGATAAAGGGGAGGGATAGGGGCCGGGTGGGAATCGAACCCCCACCTATGGTTGGAATGTAGGGGAGATGACCACTGGAGTCAAGTCACATTCCCTTGTTCAACCATTTAAGTAATCATAAAAGAACATACTTCCACCATTATGCCTAGAAGGCGGAGACACCAAAGGAACTCCAATAGTAACGGGAATTCATCCCTCAATATGCCAACGACAGCCTATATCGACACGCACCCGGGGCCCATAAATAATACTCGCAAGTATTATTTAGGGATATAGACACAATCATAGTAAATCACAAATAAGAAGAGGGGCGGCCACGCATGGCTCCACCCTAGTGCACTCGCTCTCTAGAGCCTAAATGTGTGTATACCTACCCGAATTTTAAGGCACAATGGTTTTAACACCAATCAAAAAGTGTACATTTATTAATTTTATTCCCAACAATCAATTTTTTCTATCATATGCTCATAAGGATATCATGAATTAAAACATTTTCCCCACATTCAATTTAGAAAATAACTGTCAGTGCACCAGTCGCAAAAGTAGACCACCTGAGCAAGATTTAATCGGCCAAAAATTATCAAATTTGTACAGCACGTAGAAAAGACAAAAATGAACAACTTTTGTGAAATACAAATTTTGCAAAATCGACCACTAAAAGAGTGAAACGGGGGGTTCAACAGCAGACCTGCTCTTTATGGCGAATTAAGAAACCTTTATTGAACATAATTTTCTTGGTAACACATCAATTACCCAAAAATTCTGAAATTTAACCAGTGGCTTCTACACACATAAATCTAAAATCTTCATTAAGAAAATTTTCCCAAAATCGGAATCAAGGGTAAAGATCTATAACAGCTTTTTTTAAGATAGGTACAACTGACAGATTTCGCAACCCTAGAGCAGTTTTAGAAATTTCAACACCACGGTCGCCCTGGTGCTTCAAAAATCATAAAATTTTAATAGGAAGTCCACAACATCTAGATCTGCAACTTTTGTATTGAACACTTTCTGAGATTCTATCCTTAAATTAACGAAACATACAGTTGAGTTTTTACAAATTTCAAAATCTGCCAGAGTTCGAAAAGACCCTAGTTTCACATTCTACAACTCAAATACGTACACAACTTGACCCTAACATGCCTATGGCGTGTGTTGGCTTACCTTACACCAAGCTAGGGTTGTTAGGGTTGTATAACAGGAATTCGCTGGTTTGATTAGCAAGAAGTCTTGATCGCCGCGGCCTCCACAAGAATGCCCTAGGTTTTCTTTCCTTTTTTTTTTCCGCGAGTTCTGCTATGGGAAGAGGAAGTGCGTAGTGTAGGTTTTGGAATCTGTTTAGACGGTAACAAGAATGGATTGTTGGACGATTTTTGGGGTTCAAATATCTGAATTTCAGCTCCTAATCAGATTTGAATCTCTTACGAAAGATTTGAAGAAGATATCTCATATAGTGATTATGCTCATAGGCAAGGATTGGACGGTAACAAGAAAGGATTTGAAAGTTGCAAGTTAAAAAAATATCCTATATTGTTATTATGATCATACTAGTAAGTAACCCGTCGAGACTCGACGGGCATAATTATATATAATATATATACTTATATTGCATAAAATAATAATAGATTATATTTTGAGTAATGGAAAATATATAATGATTTTATATCTATTGGAAAGAGGATGTATATGATAATATAATTTAATTATTTTTATTAAAACTAACTATGAAATCGTATTATACCGTCTTCTTTAGGTTCTGTGACTTGTCCAGTACAAACCAAACAGATCAATAAAAATAATTATTAAAATAATATTTTTATTTAATTTAACTTAATATAAAACAAAATTTAAATATAAGTATTAATCATAATATAAAAATTCCCTTACAATCTGCTGAAAATTTCATTCCTAAAAATCTCATTTGTAGGGGCTAGTATAGCACTATCTTTAAAAATATTTGAACTTGAAGTGGTGCAGTTTATATTTGTATATGTACTCGTAAAAATTATGGTTATAGGATGACCCGTAGAGTTTATAAGAATATCATCCGGAATGTCATATCTGATTGTAGATCTATAAAATCAATACCGGCCTTACCATCACCTAAATCAAATATCCATTTTGCAAAGTTTCTGTTATATATAAATTTCATTGTAAACAATATTTCTTGTGGTATTTTGAGTTAATCATTCTTAATTGCATATTAATACTTTGAGCCACATCTTGCTAGTGACACGAAATATTGCAACATAACTATTCATTGTTTAAAAATTATTTTGGAAGATAAAATCCAATATTTTTTAAAGATTGACATTGACTTTTGTTTATAATCATAGCAAAACAAACTAAAATCCAATATTCGGTATGGTTTTAGGGAGATGATTATTGGGGATAGGCCGGGGATCAGAGATTTTCTTGGGAATTTTTTAAGGGATGGGGACGGGGGCCCATCCCCGATATATTTTATATATTATATTTTATAAATTTTATATAATATATTTAATATTTTGTATGTTATATTTTATTGATTTTAACTAAAGTCCATTAGACCATTACTTAAAAAAATAAAACAACCTAAACCCCAGTATAACCTCCATTGGTAATAAATCGAATTATATTATTAATATACAATATATATATTTTGCATCATTAAATTTATTTATATATTTATAATTTGCTTTATTTTTCAATTTTTTAAGAAAAATATGGAAAGCAAATGTTGTGGATTTGTTTATTTATTATTATATTGCATGAATTATCGAACTTTATTATGTGAAATTGAGTATTTAAAATTCAAAATGTAGTTTCATAGGTTGATTATATATTGGCAACAATTATAAAATTTTGATGTGGATTATAATTTATTGTTAAACAATTTGTGTGTGTTTTAATATTAAAATTTTAAAAAATTGGTTTGTAAAATGAATCTTCGATAAGTCCCCAATGGAGATCGGAGAAATTATAATTCCCGATGGGATCCTCGATAAAATCCCGGACGGGAATTGGGCCGGGTTTGGGGATTAAAGATGCTATTGGGGATGAGGATGAGGATACTACTCCCCATCCCGAAACCGGCCCATTGTCATTCCTAATTTTCTCGTCTGAAATCGAATGAAGAATTTGGTTAAATCAAATAGGCTCATCATCGTTCTATAAATCAAGAATTTTTTACTTTCATGGTTTCCGAAAATTAGTTTAACCTCAATAATATGATTCCGCATCTTGGCTACTATCAACCTATTTACATTGCATACTTTATTTGATGGATCTATATTTCTAATAAGCATGGCTATGAAACCCTAATTCAACAATATGTCATGATTCGGTAATCCAGAATAATTGACCGTATTTAGATATTCCAGTGAAAATAATTCATTGGCATTATCTACGCTTTCATCCTCTCGACAAATATTGTTAGAACTGATATCTATACATTTTCATTTGCAAACCTATGTTCTATGATGTAATCATTCATCGTGTCAACAATCTCATTGGTAGGGATTAGTATAGCAATATCTTTGAAAATATCTGGATTTGAAGTGGTGCAGTTTATATTTGTATAAGTATTCTCAACAATTGTTGATATAGGATCTCTCGTAGAGTTTATAAAATTATCATATGAAAATATCCCATCTAATTGTACATCTCCAATATCAATACCAAATTTACAAATTACCATCACCTACATGAATAATTCATTGTGCGAATTTCTGCCATATATCATTTTTATTTTAAACAACATTTCTTGTAGTATCTTGGGTTAATCCATCTTAATTATATATTAATACTTCAAGTCCTCTCTTTCTAGTGACACGAGATATTGCAACTATCACTAACATGAGTAAAAACTGATTTTTAAAGATAGAGTCCAACATTATTTAAAGATTGACATTTACTTTTTTTTATAGACATAATAAAACAAAATGCGAGTGTAATTTTTTCCCTCTGAAATCAAATGTGGAATTTGGTTAATTCAGACGGGCTCATAATCATTCTATCAATAAAGAATTTTCATCCCAAATAATGAGCTTTGTTTTAATTAGAAGAGAGGCTAAATAATTTTTTGTGATAAATTTTTTTCATGTAGAATTCTCGTCACAATCTAGTGGAATACAAAATTTAGAATATGCAGTCCTACCTCTTGAAAGGAGTAGGAGTACTATTCCACTGGATGCTACATGCAACACAATATCACTTCTCCCATGAAGGGCTAAACATAATGTTTTCTAGATAAATTATCGATAAATGTCTTGTTATTCACCACGTAAAGAAAAAAGAATTAACCATCATCACTATCAACTACATATATTATTTTATTATAAATATTCATTTGCTCATTAATCAAGAAATGTAATAGCTTATCATGATCCGCCTTCATTTCTTCCTTATTATAATATGTCTCTTCTAGTATCAATATATTATCTATTTCAGACGTTAAAACTTCATTCAGGCATTCCAGTTAAAATTTTCAAATTTATAGAATTTGCTGCAATTAACCTGTCAATTTCTAAAAAAACTAGATTTATATGTGTTCTTCCGTCAATTGCAAATCTGTTAAAATATAGATTAATGAAGTATTTCTTAAAAAATAGATTAAATAAAAAACTAAATCTCCCTTCTTTATTTACTGATGGATCTATTCGCACCCAACAACTCAGTATACACTCGATTCTTTTATTTATAATATGCGTTACAAAAATAACTAATTTACTCTAAATCAATTATGTACAGAATATGAATTTTTAAAATTTTCTTAATAATTATAACTTTTTATATTATTTTTAATATAATAGAACATAGTGAATAGGATTTATACTATTTAGTATATATTTATATACAATTAGAATGCTATAATTATAAAATATAGTATTTTGTAACGATTAGCAACTATAAAATTGTATATTACTTTTAGAAAATATATATTTGTATATTTCTTTTAGGAGAATTGATATATTTTTATAAAAATATGACCTATATATACATTAATTAATATATATACACTTTTTTCCATATATTCATTAATGTATCTTTTAATAATATAAAATTCATATATACACTGTAAATTGCATATAAATTTGAAATTTCAAATCTTTAAGAACTTAAAATTGTGGGAACTCTATTTAAATTGGAAATCAAATATCTTTTAAAAAGAAAAATTTGGGATTTCATATACACATTAATGTATATTTAATATGAATAAATAAATATGATGTCCAATGTACATTTTGATTACATCATTTACCACACCAAAAAAATATAACCAAAATTGAGACAAAACCTACACAAAATTACCGACATTACAATATGATCACCATTGAAAATGTCTATTCATGTCATAATAATCCTATGGTGTAAACCTCCAAAATCTATAAATAAATAATAAATTTAGTAATAAAATCTAAAATAAATAAAATAAAACATACTTCCTCTGTTCCTTTTTATTTGACATGGTAGGAGTTTTGTTACTGTTCGAGTAACTTTGATTCGACTTTTTAATACAGTTATATAAGACAAAAAATTGTCAAGTGAGATCTTGTTAGATTCGTCTAATCGCATAGATTTAGAATATTAAAGTTTCATGATTTTTACTTGTACGCAATTTGAGTTATTAAAGATTAAAAAATGTGTATTGGATTGTGTGAAATGTGCGTCTGTGGCAATTAAAAGTAATGGAGGTAGTACGAAATAATAAAATCTAAAATAGATAAAATAATAAAATCCAAAATAGATAAAATAAAAATACAAAATTTCAAATTTTATCTTTCAAATCTTTTTAAAAGTGAATAAATCTCTAATGAATAAATAAATAAATGCGAAAATTTAAAATTAGTATATTAAAAACTGCGAAATAATATAAAATAAAAAATGCAGAGTTTTGAATTTCAAATCTTTCAAATATATTTAAGAGTGAAGATTGTGAACTCCATATAAATTGAAAATTCCATATATTTCAGAAACTAAAAATCTATAATGAATAAATAAATAAATAAATGCGAAAATCTAAAATTAATAAATTAAAAATGCCAAAATCTATAAAAATTAGAAATTTGAAATGGAGACACCACATTAAATTTAGGATAAGTTGTTCACTAATGCTTTAATATATATATAGATAAAATACGATCCATCCTAGTTACTATTTATTTCTTTTATTTTCATTGAATAATAAATATATACTGATTGAATCAATTCAATTCAGCCCGTAGTGGCAAGGACTGACACGGTGAGAAGAATGCATATCATAACGGAATTTATCTTTTTCTTGTTTTCATCCCATAATAGCAGATTAGTATAATGATATACATTAACCATTATATTAATAATAATAATATGATTAGGTTAATAGAACCATAACTATACTAGTGACCATAATATTAACATACTTATCAATGATTTGGAATTAGCTGCAGTAGTTTTTGCCCTAAAAATATAGCTATACTACCGTCCAGGAATTGAGCTAGATATATAACAAACTATTGTGTAAAAAGAAAAAAAAAAAAAAAAAAACCCTAGGCGTTCTTGTGGAGGCAGCGGCCATCTCGAAGGTTTAGGGCGTCAAAGGCGATTTTCCCTTGCTAATCAAGCCTGAGGTTTCTTGTTTTCCATCCATAACCTGGTGTAAGGTAAGCCAACACACCCTTACCATGTTTCGGGTCGAAATTTGCCTTCGTTTGAGTCGTAGAAATCGAAAATTTGGATTTTAAAATTTCTGATAGATTTTACATTCTCTAAAAATCTAATTTGTTTTGTTAATTTAGCGTTGAAATTTCGGAAAGGTCTCAACATGAAAGTTGTAGATCTAGGTGTTGTAGACTTCCTGTAAAAATTTCACTATTTTTGAAGCACTAGAGTGCTGTTAGTATTCGATTGTCTAAAACTGTTCCACAGACGTCCAAAATCTGTCAATTGTGGTTTTCCCTAAACCCTAAACCCAATAACTCTGTTCGTGCATACTTGTTAATAATCCATAGCTGGGTGGCGTATGCACGAACGGAGAGTAGATATGGCAATAAAAATTTTTGTATCTGGTAATTCTTCTTGTGCGCGTCAAAACCTGGAGGTTTTGCAGCTGGCGCAACCTTTTTAATTATTTCATCGGCAGGGTGTTAGAAGTAAATCCTGTGTCTCTCTTGTATCCCTGGTGGCGGCGTTACACCAGACATAGAATACTTCAATTGGAGTACATCTTAAGTGTAAGAATGAAGATAAGTTCGGACCTTCTCTGAGTCACACATATTCTCAAGAATGAGACCTCGTGACATTGAAATTAGCTCAAAGGCATTCCTTGCAGCTGGTTGATTTTTTTTAGTCACCTAATATTCATTGCATTAAAACACTACGTCCATATCATCCCAATTTCCATACTGTTTTTCATCAAATACTAGAGGTTAGTAGCCTTTACCAAACCACTTGACGTCGCTCGCCAGAGGCAGCAAGTTATTAAGTCGTTATAAATTTAGCAGGTCGTCGAGCCCTTTCCATTCCTTTATATTCCAACCTGTAAATTATCCGCACTATGTAAATTATAGGTCTGCCAATTACTTGTTTTCTAGGCAGGTCTGATAGGAAATACTACGGTGCTCTGGGAAGAGAACGGAAAAACCATTGGGGTACAGACATGTCCATTCTTTCATTTCTTTATTAATCTTGGGAACTGCATGATCTTAATAAAGAATTACCTCCTTCCATGTTCGTCTTGTTGAGAACTGATTAATCTAAGGTTTTGATTTAGTTTTAATCCATGTGTGTTTCTCTCGTCCATTAAGTGCCGGCTTCTCCGTGTGACATCAATGCAATATTTTGTCAGTGGCACTTTTATTTCATTCATATCAGATGCTGCGATTTTTTTAGGGAACCCATACTAGCAGCCTTCCAGTATAGTGTATTAAGTATATGTAATCATTCTAGAATCTAATAAGTTGAGGGAGAAATCGTTTGGGTGCTGGCGGCCTGCAGGTGCTGACACATTCAAAAAAAAAAAGGGATGAATGAACAAAAAACTAATAAAAAACAAACTACCGTCTATATATCACTTTATAAGGCTTATACATCACTTTACAAAGAGATACACATCATTTTTAGCGCTGCCTACACCTGCTGGCAATTATTATGCCATTACAGAAACCGGATTGAGTTGAGGGAAGCCATACATTTCAATTACTGACAAGGATGGCATTGAATTAAGTGTAGATTGTTCGAACTTCTTCTGGGACGGGTATAGTAGTAGAAACAGCTTCAAAAAAATGATCCCAAAGTGTGATTTGTTTAGCTACTTAATGTCATATATTTATTAATTTATTTATTTCTTTTTCTAAAGAAATATATATATATCAGGGATTGACTTCAGTAGCATATGTAGATGCTCTTTAGTACTTTATCTGTTATCACCATTCAAATTCATTTTCAGTTTGTTGCATTCATTTCATTCGTTTTTTGCACTCCATTCGGGACTATTTAGAAAAAGACTACCTTATGTAGCCACTGGATTATGTCAGTCTGGAGGTCTTCCTTTTTTTTTTTTATGCTGCTAGCTTCATTAGATAAGAATCGACCTAGCGACGTATTTCGGTACAGACACCAATATCCTAATCCTGTACTTACACTAATATGGAATTGTGTGTTGAATTATTACGTTTTCTTTCCGGATAACCTTTACTTAGCTTTAAGACCTCCTTATCTTTATATCTGTGGTAACGTGCTTGCGCAAATAACATTACGTTTCACAATGGCACCACGTGGAAGGTCTAGGAAGAATAAGCCCAATGCTCAAGTTAACAATGCAAAAGCTCCCGAGCCTCGGAACTTGAACCAAGGGGCCATCTCTAATGACGTTCCGGGCATGGTGAACATACCTCCAAATGGAAAGCAACATGCACCCAGAGATCAAAATGTTCCCAATTCCATGGATCAACAACCTCACAACCCGAACGTGCCCAACTTTGGCAACACGGATGAACGACTGCGGACAATTGAACAAATGTTCATAACTTTAGGCAACGCCTAGCTCCAACAGGGGCAAGCAGCTGATGTTGTGCGTCCACCCCAGGCCCAACTGAACTACCTAGCTGTAGTAAGTCAATACTATCCACCACGCTCGGAAGACAAAGAAGATCCCACAAAATTAGAGGAATGGATTCGAACATTCAACAAATTATTGAATGCTACTAAATGCCCTGAGGAACAAAAGATACAAGTGGAAACTTACTTCCTGGGTGGGGAAGCAGATGAATGGTGGCATGACTACCAAGGAGAATTGGGGGATGAAGACGAGCCTGGATGAAGTAAAGGAAGCACTACGAGAACGCTTCTACCCTATGAGTATCAAGGCAGCAAAATATGAGGAATTTCTGAACCTAAGGCAGGGTATCATGACTGTACAGGAGTACAATGCAAAGTTCAAGGAACTCGTGAGGTTTGCTCCACGCTTAGTGTCGACTGATGATGAAAAGGCACAGAAGTTTGAAATGGGATTAACACTCTCGATTCGGGAAATTTTAGTTGGTGCCCAGCACACAACCTTACAATCTATTTATGATCGGGCTGTGGAAATTGCTCGAGTCCAACAACTGAAGAGAAGAGCATTCGGAGAGACTAGTATAGGGCCGCAAGGCCATGATAAGAGGAATCAAAATAGTCAGAACACCAACAATAATTTTCGAGGAGGAAATGGAGGTGGTGGCGCCAATAGGACATATCAGGGAAGAAATGGTGGCAACAAGAATCAAGGGAACCGTGCCCCACCACCTTACCCAAAATGTAATAGACCGCACATGGTTAGAGAGTGCCTGGGCCAAGGAATTGTTATCAATGTGGCCAGGAAGGTCACCGAGTGGTAGAATGCAGAGAACGAGCGTAATCGATTGTGAAAAGAGAGGATTTGATCAACCGCCCTGTAGCAAATCAACAACAAAACAATCAAGAGCGCCGCAAAGGCAACAACCAGAGACCGAGGCTGCAACCGAATCAGAATCAGGGTAATTGGAATAATGGAAATCATGGACAACGAGGAAATCAAGGCGGTGCAGCTGGGAGATTGAACGTCATCAACCAAGCCGATATTCCTAAACAAGCTGATGTGTTAGCAGGTACTTTTACTGCTTTGACTGTACCTGTTAAGGTGTTATTCGACTCTGGTACTAGTTGTTCATTCATTTCTTCGAGAATCATATCGAACTTAGAACTGCCTACTCCTGAACTTATCAAGTTAGGAATCCAACTGCATTTGGGTGAGGTTGTATCGTGCTCTGAATGATACAATGGAATCCCTATAATCATCAAGAACTTATAATTCTTCGCTAACCTGATCAAATTTGATCTCAAAGATTTTGCTATAATATTGGGAATGGACTGGCTCACCCAATATAAGGCGGTAATTGAGTATCAAAAGCAAAAGATTATCCTATCAAAGAGTAGAGTCAAGAAGGCGATATACTACACTCACCCTCCGAGACAAGCTGCTAAGGTATTCAACGCCCTAAAGTTCACCAATCTAATTAGGAAGGGCTACCCTTTATTTCTTGGTATGTATGCAACCTCGAAGCATAGCAGAGGGAGATAAACGACATTCCAGTTATTAAGGAATACCCTGATGTATTTCTTGAAGACATTCCAGGGATGTCGTCACAACGAGACATCGAGTGTACTATTAACCTAATTCCTAGACTGAACCTGTGTCAAAAGCACCCTATCGTATGGCACCACTCGAGATGAAGGAGCTCAAAGACCAACTTCAGGAGTTATTGGGTAAAAGGTACATTCGATCCTGTACCTCACTATGGGGAGCACCTGTAGTGTTCGTGAAAAAGAAGGATGGTGGGTTACGACTCTGCATTAACTATAGAGAGTTAGATCAAGTCACTATTAAAAATAAGTACCCGTTGCCGAGGATTGAAGATATCTTTGACCAGTTGAAAGGGGCTAAGGTATTCTCAAAGATCGATTTGCGGTCGGGATATCATTAGTTACGAATTGCAAAGAAGGACATTCAGAAATCGACCTTTCGCACCATATATGGCCACTATGAATTCGTGGTGATGCCCTTTGGGCTTACCAACGTCCCTTCCGTGTTCATGAATCTGATGAACAGTGTGTTCCTTGAGATGTTGGATCAATGCCTTGTCGTTTTTATCGATGACATCCTGATATACTCGCGAGACAAAGAGGAGCATGCAAAACACCTTCATCAAGTGTTGAAGACACTGAGAGACAACTAGTTATACGCCAAATTGTCCAAATGTGATTTCTGGATGAATGAAGTGGCGTTTCTGGGCCACATAGTCTCAGCGGATGGAGTATCTGTTGATCCTACTAAGATTTCAGTAGTAACCGATTGGCCTGCACCCACGAGCCAAACGGAAGTAAAGAGCTTCTTTGGATTAGCTGGGTACTATAGAAGGTTTTTCCGAGATTTCTCAACAATTGCATGACCTCTAACTCGATTATTGAAGAAAAGCTTGAAGTATGAATGGACTGAGGAGTGTGAAACAACCTTTCAAGAGTTGTAAGATGAGGCTTACAACCACTCCAATACTCGTTCTTCCATCGGATAATGAGGATTTCTAAGTGTAAAGTGATGCTTCGAAGGAAGGATTAGGATGTGTCCTGATGCAGAACAACGCGTTATCGCACACACATCTCGACAGTTAAAACCACATGAAGAGAGCTATCCGACACATGATTTGGAATTAGCGGCAGTGGTTTTTGCCCTAAAAATATGGCGACACTACTTATATGGGAGAACGTGTCGAATCTTCACCGACCATAAAAGCCTCAAATACATATTTAGACAAAAAGAGCTAAATATGGGGCAAAGACGATGGTTGGAACTGATAAAAGATTACGACTTGGAGATTGTGTACAATGAGGGAAAAGCTAACGTCGTCGCAGATGCACTGAGTCGGAAAACCCAGCACACATTGAATACGTTGATCCTACCAACTCAGTTGTATATAGATCTGGTGAGGTTGGACGTCGAACTAGTCCAACATGGCACGGTGGTGATCAGCATCAACTGTATGACGATTACATCCCCTGTATTTGAGGAAATACGTGCAGCTCAACCCGGAGATATTAAATTGGAAAGGATAAAAGAAAAAATTTCCGAAGGAAAGGCAATGGGCTTCACTATACATGCCGATGGAAGCATTCATTTCAAAGGGAGGTGGTGTGTGCCCCAAAAGTGTGGGGACTTGAAATGCCCTACTCAACCTTTCTTTTTCCTGAAATCATTTCTTTTAAAAACTTAGCATAGGTGGGCATTTCAGAAATCATTTCGATGAGAGGAATGGTAATTTAAACTGCTTGCAGTCGCTACAAAAATTTCTCAAATTTCTGATCTTGTTCTTTATTCTTTAGCCTTGCGGGGTAAGGGACCCTCGGCATATATTTATTATCATGTTTTTGAGGAAAAGGAACAGAAGTTGTACCTTCACCATTACCATTTCCCGTTTGATCTTGTGCAGCTTCATTCTGCAATTTTTGTGTCTCCTGTTCAGTATCCACCCTTTCAGTTTCCTTTCCTATTCCTTCCTTGCCCTTTGGGCCTGCCAAAACTTTCCAGACTTCAGTGTTATTGCTTTACACTGAGGGTTCTTCCGAGCTCTTCGGCAGTGTTCCCTGATCCCTTTTCTGCATTTCTTTTGCCATATGTGTGACCTGAGTTTCCACATTTCTTATAGAAGCCTGCATCTGGTTGTTTATCTCCTTCTGGCTCGTGATAAAATCGGTCATGATGCTTTCCAATCGGGATGGTGGCTTTTGCTGGTTCTAATTCCAATTCTGGTTCTGGTTGGGATTAAACTGAGGCTGTCCCTGGAAATTTTGATTTTGGTTTTGGTTTTGGAAGTTCTGATTGTGCGCGGGGGGGGGGGGGGGGACGGAGTCTGTTGTATCTGTGGCTGAAAATTTGGGTTTTGAAAATTTTGGGGCCTGGGTTGATTGAATTGTTGGTTCTGTGGCTGGAAATTTTGATGTTGATTGAATTGAGCTGGTTGGTTCAGCATATGTGCGTTCAATGCATTGTTGTTAGAATATGTCAGGTTGGGGTGACGATTTCGAAACCCTCTAGCATAGTTACAGTTTTTTGTTGCTCTGCTGGCATGCGTCAGTGTGATGTGATCCCTGACATAGGCCACAAACTGCATCGGATGTCTGCACCTGCGTGGAGCTACCCGCTCTCTGATTCAATGCTAACACAGCTACTTGATCATTCAGCTTATCCAGTTCTGACTTTGCAGGTGTACCTACAGCATGCAAACCACGGGGAGGGGGGGTTTCTACATTTTCATCTTTTAAAATGGATATGTTAACAGACATTGTTTCGATCTTTGCCCATGCTTCATTCATGGGCATATGTAGAAAATGCCTTCCTCCTGCAGCATCTAACATCTATCGCCATGATGGCGCAAGTCCACTGTAAAACTTGCGGAGCTGCTCCTACTCTTGGAATCCATGCTGAGGGCATCTCTCAGAAGGTTCATAAACCTTTCCTTGGCAACATATAGAGACTCATCCGGCTTCATCTTGAATTCGGAAATCTTTGACCTTCCTTCGTCCACTTTTGACTCTGGGAAATATTTCAGCAGAAAATTCCGAACTATATCCTCCCAGGTGCTCCTTTGATTAACTGGCAACCACTTGTATCAGGTTTTGGCTCCGCTAGCAAGCGAGAATGGGAATAGCATCATCAAAATCGTGTTTGGAGCAACCCCTTGATTTTTTATGGTGTTGCAGAGCTCCAGAAATGTCATCAGATGATCATGCGGGTCTTCATGGTCAGCTCCAGCAAACTGGCTGTTCTGCACGATGTTGATCAATGGTGGCTTAAGTTCGAAATTTCTGGCAACAATAGGTGCCCTCCCAGGTATGTTTAGGTAGGGTTCTATGATTGGATGCATGTAGTCTGCTGCTGCCAGCTGCTGATTGTTCCCAGATCCTTCATAATATTGTGGTTATTGGTTGAAATTTTTGTAGTACTTTCGGGGATCATTTGGGTCATTTGGATTGGGTGGAAATTGGTTCTGGTTGAACTGAGGGTTCTGGTACTGTGGATTCTGGAAGTTGGGAATATTTTGGTAATTTTGGTTGTTCTGGTTGTTTATGGGTGGTGGTGGATTGAGGTTTTGATCAAGATCTAGTGGATTTCCTCCTCCTTGAACAGGATTTGCGGGAGGGTCTACCAGATCTTCATCTTCAACCTCTTCATTTATGGGAAGGTTATGGAGTGGGGGTGGATCGTTATGAGGTAGGTTGGGTGGATTGACAGGGTTCTGAGCCCTGTCCGAAATGTCACTGCTTGTGCTTGGCGAAGTTAGTTCCTGTCATTCCCGCTACTTCCTTAGTCTAGCCTGCGCCCTCAAACGTCTAGCTGTTCTTTCGATTTCTTGATTGAACGGGAGCTCATGTTGCGTGTTCTTCCTCCATTGCATAAAACAGTTGTTTCAGCATTCATCGTACCTGTACAATCCCCAGGTTAGTAACAGTTCGGAGATATATAATGATAAATTATAAGCTATCTATGAGCAATCAGGAATGTAATTCTCTTAATAAAACGGCGTTGCATCCTCCCCGGCAATGGCGCCATAAAACTTTTGACAATTTTCGACACGAGTATTTTCAAAAAGAAGATAATAATTCCGGTTTTCAATGAAACCAATTATGATGACGAAGTTGGGATTAGGGATATATTTATAGGTTGTCACGTTTTTATTACTCGTTAAGAAACTGTGGCCCGAAAGCGCTCGGTGTTAAAAATTGCAGTAATTTATAGTAAGACCGGATCGTTCACTGGAGGATGTGCGATAGAAGCAGGTCTCACACCGTTTTATAAGATTTTCCACTCGTATTGGGTTTCAAATCTATCATCTACATGACATAATTTAATCTAAGCTATGAAAGCAAATAAAATTACTCTACAAAGCATATTAAAGCTATTCTAGAAAGCAGTTAAATTATTCTAAGAAAGCAATTAAATTTAATCTAGGAAAACAATTAAAATGATCCTAAGAAAGTGGTAAAAATTATACTACACTATCATTAATCTAGAAAGCAGATTTAAACATGACAGAAGGGACAGAAAGAAAAGAATACAGATTGGACAAGACTCAGATGGAACAC
Source organism: Hygrophila difformis (assembly GCA_030278955.1). NCBI lineage: Eukaryota > Viridiplantae > Streptophyta > Magnoliopsida > Lamiales > Acanthaceae > Hygrophila > Hygrophila difformis. Next base: position 13,701,440 of record JAOANR010000011.1, read on the forward strand.
AATTAAACTTCCATTTTGTTACACAGATCTTTGTTTGGGATAATCCTGTCAGATAGCTAACTTTCAGGCTCTCTATATTATGTTTCCTTTAACAGACAGGTACTTACAGTAAGAGTTGTCATGCTCTTAAGAAAATAAATTCTAAGATACCACAGACTTACAACTGCTCCCGTCAGAGCGTCATTTATCTGTGGTGGACAAGAAACACCTGACAAATCATTAATTGAAATGCCAAGTACTCTCATCATTCCCCCGGTCACACCCAAAGATTCTAATAAAGCCCTGAACTATCCCATAACTCTCAAACCTAGTAGCAGATAGAACTACTCTCAACACATTCGGGTGACCTCTATAGAAAGCATTTAAAAGAAAGCTGTAAAGAAAGTAATAAAGAAAGCATTTTAAATCCTATCACTCAGAAGTTTCAAAAGCATAGCACACTAGTAGTATAGGAGAGCCCCCAGTCATAATGACTAGAAGTGGATCAAGAATTCCTGAACATCAGTAAACCGCTCGAAGTGTTTACCTACGTTCAGGTGGTTATGAGATACAAACTAATAAATTAGTTTGTTCCGGATGCACTCACTCAGGACTCAAAGATAGACTTTGGCAGAAGAGGATAACAGCAATTTTGGAAAATAACAGATATTTGAAAATCATTCTCTAAACAGGTACTAGACTCTCAATTAAAACATAGACCCTTTCAGTCTAGGAGAGACATAATCGCTGATTCTGCTTCTAGTTTCCCAAAATCAACCCTCAGTCAGATATACATTAGTCATAACTGTGGAATTTATCCCCTACTCAGATCCGGATTTTATAAATGAATTTTTGTTGGAAATTTATTATGCAACATCTGATTTAATCATTTAAATCAAGACTTCTATGTCCAAGGGAAGGATCCCAAAATAATTCAGACCACAATATCTACATAATAGTATCATGCATATATTTATAAGGAAGTGTAAAATTAAATTAACCCAAAATATAAGGTGGGTTTAGACAGAATTTGTTACACAGAGATGAAATAGCCGGAAGTGCGAAGAATTTATTTGGCTAAAAAGATGGCGAAATGATTAGGGTTAATTGGATTACAGTTATCTGTGGTACAATGCCCTAACCATTCAGGTGGGATGATTTTAGATAGCACAAAATCCTATAATGGCAGTGTCACTACCAGTTGGACATCTACTATCTGAGAAATCGGCTAAAAACCTACATGTTTCTTTTCTGCAATGATCATCAGATAATTTTGACAGAAATCAACTGATTTTCACTACAGATTGGAATTCAGGTGTGAAATTAAGATAAGGAAAATAAAACTGTATCCAGATAGGAGCTGGCTGAGTAACTATTTAATTTCCCGGTGAAGGGACCATTCGCCAAAGCTTCCACCAACCATTACCTAGACCATGCAAAATAACGAGTGATAATTAATACACAAACCACGAGCTATTTAATTTCCCGGTGAAGGGACCGTTCGCCAACATTAGCCTGTGCTACTTCTTATCAATCGTTTAACACGAACGAAAAGACCAAAATAAAATAAATTAAAGCAAATAAAAGAAAAACACCTTGCATGAGAGACATTGGTTTCTCATGCAAGGATATGGAATTTAATCCATGGCTAATGCTTTAAATAACCTTTCATACAATAATTTATTACAGTCTGGATTATACACTTAGAGCATCAGAATTTAATTTATAGAAAATTGTTTTAATGGAAATTGAACAAAATTCCTTTGATCAAAGTAATTATTGACCTTAATTATTGCTAATTATGATCTTTAATTAATGACTTAACGGTTCAATTAATTACACGCAAGAAATGGAGAAATATCAAATTTGGCATGAGGGTGCCATCCACGTCGCAAGACATATGTTACATCGTGAACCTAGGTTCACGACGTGAGGCTTGCGACGTGATAGATGGGTGATAAGAGAAATTTGAATTTTGGAAACTTAGGGTTTGTACGTCGCACGACACAATTTACGTCGTAAGACTAGGTCTCACGACGTGGGTCAAGCGACGCAGGATTAGAAATTAGAACATTTTTAATTTTTGAAAAAGTGAGGGACACCATCGCAAGACTGTAAATTACATTGCAAAGACTACGCTTGCGACGTGAGTCTTGCGACGGGTGTTCAGAATTTAAGGAATTGTTGAAAATAGGGAATCCCATCGTAAGGCATTAAATTACGTCGCAAGTCTAGGCTTGCGACATGAGTCTTGCGACGGATGTTTGGGGAGATAAAAATTTTTGCTGCATGAAAAAGTGAGAAGGACCGTCCCAAGCCTAGGCTTGCGACGGGTGCATTTCAAATATTTCTCTAAGGCATGGCCTCCACGTCGCTAGACTAGAAAAATTACGTCGTGAACCGTGGGTTCATGACGTGAGTCTAGCGACGGGAGTGTTTTCTGAATTTTCACAAGTATTTAATCCCTCGTTGCAAGGCTACAAAAATTACGTCGTGAACCCACGACGTGAGCCTAGCGACGAGGTGTTTTGGAATAAAATGAGTATTCTGTAATACTCACGTCGCAAGACCTCCCCTTTCGTGGCAAGACGTGGTCTCGCGACGTGAGGCGGTTAGCGACGTGAGCACTCTAGAATCTTCATTCTTGAATAGTATCATGCAAATGGTGTGATTTCTAACTCTATTTCAGAATTAAAACCCTAATCTACACATGAAAAGCATACGAAGACTGAAATTAAAGGAGCAAGCATACTGGAATTATTAAAACTAGCTAATAACAACATTTAAAACAAGCATTAACCCTAATCTAGAGTTTTCCATCACACACAAGCATAATAATGAACCAGAAATCAAAGAAACCTAACTAAAACAGAAAATAACAACCCAAGGGTTCAAAATGGAAAAGAAAGCAGTAAGGATCCATGGGTTATAACACCCATTTCATGTTTTTGGAACTCATTTTCAGATTAACTTCCCATATTATAAATGGGTTTGATAACACCCATGATTTGGGTGTTTCAAACCCTAAAAAAAAAAGAGTTTAAACAAAAAGACCATCATTTGAAACTGGCTTCCTAAGCTGAAAACTAAAAAGAGAACACTAATCCAAACTATTTACCACTAACTACATTGCAGAAATTAAATAATATAAGAAAAAGAAAGAAAAACTAACTAAACTACCTAACTAGGAGCTTGAATGCTCTCTGTTGCCTCCAAGTGTTTTTTATGGAATGTTCTGAAGTAACCAGACCTAGGAGTCAACACCCTTATTTATAGGTGGGAATCCCTAGGCCCATCAGTTTTTTAGCCCAAGGCCCACACACGTCGTGAGGCACCCACATCCGTCGCAAGGCTCACGCACGTCACAAGATTGTTGTTGCACGTCGCAAGACTTCACGCCCGTCGTGAAGCTCGATCGTCCGACGTAAGGCACCAATGCCCGTCACAAGGCATAGGTTTGCGACGTGTGGTCTTCAGTCTTCAATTTGCCTTCACGTCACAAGACTCTGGATGTCCGTCGTGAGGCTCTTCCCACGTCGCAAGAAATAGGATTGCGACGGGAACTTCATTACTTAGATGGTTGGGGGGGGGGGGGGGGTTGGCTCACGACGGATTGGGGCAGATGGGTGAACTGTGCATTTTCTTTTTCTTCTGTTTTTGAGTTTTTCTAACACAAATATGTAATACAATTACATATTTCTGTGTTTTTCAATACCAGCTTATTATTTTTACAAACATGCATAAATCAGTCCAATTCAACTGCTTTCTTATTCAAAATAAGACCAGAATGCGATCAAATGCCCGTCTTAGACACGGAAATAGATTGTAAATAATGGACAATTTTGGCCATTATCAGAAATGGGAAAGCATTTCTATGTATTTCATTTCCGGACTACCACGATCACCTAAGGGAAATAATAAGATTTGGGTGATTGTCGATCGACTGACAAAAGCGGAAATATTCATTCCCATGAAGGGCACGTGGTCCATGGATCAACTTGCACACGCTTATATCGATAATGTAGTTCGAAGACATGGATTCCCTCATGACATCATATTCGATCGAGACAGTAGATTTGTCTCCCATTTTTGGACAAAATTACAAGAAGCATTAGGGACTCAAATCAAGATGAGTACAGCCTTTCATCCGATGACCGATGGCCAAACCGAAAGGACAATTCAAACTTTAGAAGATATGTTGCAGGCATGTGTTTTGGAGTTTAAAGGTAGCTGGGAGAAGCACATTCCATTAATTGAGTTCTCGTACAATAACAGTCACCATGCAAGCATAGGCATGTCACCATTTGAAGAGTTATATGGACGAAAGTGCCGATGTCCACTATGTTGGATTGAAATTGAGAATTCAACAATAATTAGACCTCAACTAATCACGGACATGGCCGAGCAAGTGAGGGTGATTCAACAAAAGATGAAAGCGGCCCAGGATAGGCAAAAGAGTTATGCCGATGTTAGACGGCAAGAGTTGGAGTTTAATGTAGGGGACAAGGTCATGTTGAAAATATCACCAATTAAGGGTGTTATGCATTTTGGAAAGCGTGGCAAGTTTAGTCCCCGATATATTGAACTATATGAGATCCTTGAACGGATTGGCACCTTAGCCTATCGGCTAGCACTACCAATTCAGTTATCCTGTGTCCACAATGTGTTTCATGTCTCCCAATTGAAGAAGTACATCCATGACCCCAACCATGTACTTCAACCGGAGGTTATAGAATTGGATGACTTAAAGTATGAGGAGACTTCAATTCAAATACTTGATTCCAAAGCCTGAGTCACGAGGACGAAGACCATAAAAATGGTGAAGGTTTTATGGTCAAATCATTGTGTCGAAGAAGCCACTTGGGAGTTGGAGTCGGACATTCGCCAGCACTATCCACACCTTTTCCAAGAGGACCCCGAGACAGTTATGGGGACGTAACTATCATCCTAAACAAGGGAGGATGTAACACCCGATGAGTACTTAATATGAAGGTACGTCATATGTAGTTATATTTCTAGCTACACCCTTAATCTGTACCTATATCTCTCATTCCAAGCATTGTATGATAGGCAACTTTGAGGACGATGTTGAATCTTATGGAGGGTAGACTATAACACCCGAGATTATTTTATTAATTCCCTATAGATTTATTGATTAATAAGTATGTTAATATTATGGTCATTAGTATAGTTATGGTTCTATTAACCTAATCATATTATTATTATTATTATTATTATTATTATTATTATTATTATTATTATTATTATTAATATAATGGTTAATGTATATCATTAAACTAATCTGCTATTATGGGATGGAAACAAGAAAAAGACAAATTCTGTTATGATATGCATTCTTCTCACCGTGCCAGTCCTTGCCTCTACGGGTTGAATTGAATTGACTCAATTAGTATATATTTATTATTCAATGAAAATAAAAGCAATAAATAGTAACTAGGATGGATCGTATTTTGTATGATCATAATAACAATATAGGATTTTTTTTTTTTAACTTGTAACTTTCAAATCCTTTCTTGTCACCGTCCAATCCTTGCTTATGAGCATAATCACTATATGAGTATCTCCTTCGAATCTTTCGTAAGAGATTCAAATCTGATTAAGAGCTTAAATTATCAGATATTTGAACCCCAAAAATCGTCCAACAACCCATTCTTGTTACCGTCTAAACATATTCCAAAACCTACACTACGCACTTCCTCTTCCCATAGCAATTCTCACGAAAAAAAAAAAGAAAAGAAAAGAAAACCTAGGGCATTCTTGTGGAGGCAGCGACGATCAGACTTCTTGCTTCAAGTTTTAACTCCATCTTAGTCTTTCATTTCTCTGGTCAAGATTGTAGAAAGAGATTCTTAACTTTCTCGACGTTTATTTTTCAAGAACGCAGCGATCTCGGATAAGTTAGGACGTCAAAGGCGATTCTCCTTGCTAATCAAACTAGCGATTTCCTGTTATACAACCCTAGCTTGGTGTAAGTTAAGCCAACACACGCCATAGGCATGTTAGGGTCGAGTTGTCTACGCGTTTGTGTTGTAGAATGTGAAACTAGGATCTTTTCGAACTCTGACAGATTTTGAAATTTGTAAAAACTCAACTGTTTCGTTAATTTAAAGATAGAATCTCGGAAAGTGTTCAATCCAAAAGTTGTAGATCTAGATGTTGTGGACTTCCTGTTAAAATTTCATGATTTTTGAAGCACAAGGACGTCTGTGGTGTTGAAATTTCTAAAACTGCTCTAGGGTTGCGAAATCTGTCAGTTGTACCAATCTTTAAACAAAACTGTTATAGATCTTTACCCTTGATCCAATTTTGGGAAAGTGTTCTTAATGAAGATTTTAGATCTATGTGTGTAGAAGTCACTGGTTAAATTTCAGAATTTTTGGGTAAGTGATGTGTCACCAAGAAAATTATGTTCAATATAGGTTTCTTAATTCGCCACAAAGAGTAGGTCTGCTGTTGAACTCCCCGTTTCACACTTTTAGAGGTCAATTTTGCAAAATTTGTATTTCACAAAAGTTGTTCATTTTTGTCTTTTCTACGTGCTGTACAAAGTTGAGAATTTTTGGTCGAGTAAATCTTGTCAGGTGGTCTACTTTTGCGACTGGTGCACTGACGGTTATTTTCTAAATTGAATGTGGGGAAAATAAGTTAATTCATGATATCCTTATGAGCATATGATAGAAAAAATTGATTGTTGGGAATAAAATTGATATATATACACTTTTTGATTGGTGTTAAAACCATTGTGCCTTAGAATTCGAGTAGGTATGCCCACATTTAGGCTCCGGAGAGCGAGTGCACTAGGGTGGAGCAATGTGTGGCCGCCCATCTCCTTCTTTGTGATTTACTATGATTGTGTCTATATCCCTCAATAATACTTCCGAGTATATTTATGGGCCTCGGGTGCGTGCCGATATAGGCTGTCGTTGGCATACTGAGGGATGAATTCTCGTTACTATTGGAGCTCCTTTGGTGTCCCCGCATTCTAGGCATAATGGTGGAAGTATGTTCTTTTATGATTATTTAAATGGTTGAACAATGTGAATATTTTAAATCGACTATTACTGTAATGTCTTTCAACTTCTATTTAAGTCAGTCATTTTAAAACCCCTACCTTGATATGGGGTGGATTGGCTTACTCAGTGATTTAATTACTGACTGTGTTGCTCATTTTGTTTTTTTTTTTTTTTTTTTTTACAGTGTTTGATGAGCGTCATTGATCATCCGGCATGCATGGGAGTTGGGACATTTTTTTTAAAAAATAAAGCCGCAATCAACTTTTAAATTTATGCATGTCCTTTTTATTACTTCGGATCACCGTTTTAGTTTGTTGGCACTTTTATCGCTTGCTGCATTTAAATTTATTTTAATTACTCCTGGATGAGTTTAGTTATTTTGGAAAGACGAATTCTAAGTTTTTTTTTTTTATGAGTGTATTTGATGCGATTCAAGCGTTAGCATTCCTTGAGTAAGGTTGTGTTCGGCAGGCTTAGTCAAGGAATGTGGCGGTAACATCCCGACGCTTTTGGATTTGAAATCCGGGGTGTTACAGTTAGCTTGCTACTCAATGGGTACGAAGGCCGTAGGACTACACAACTTTCAACTAGTGCAGAACTAGCTTGCTGTAACACCCCATTTTTGGCGCAACGGAAAAACATGGTGCTACTCTATATGTTGTCGGCTCGGACGTGAAGGTTGACCCCACAAACCAACATGAGCTCTTTTCAGTGTGTTTTGGCCTCACTCATGCACACCTGGGGACTTCTCAAGCGGTCACCCATCCTAAAATTAATCCAAGGCAAGCACGGTTAACTTTGACGTTCTTATAGGATGACTACAATGAAAGAAAAGTACATTGTTTGTATGAGTAGCTTATTTCACTCCATTTAGTCATTCTTCGGGGTATTACATTCATCCCCCCTCTTAAGATCGCAATATTCTCATTGCACTCGCCATCCACATCCTTGGATGCCTCAACCATCCACATCCCGTGGATCTTTTCACACCGCTAGGTGCCTGAATACTACAGCACGCGGTCGCGGTCTGGCTTTGATACCATCTTTAATATCATGTCTTTCCGTTGCGCCGAAAATGGGGGTGTTACACTTGCTCCATCAAATACAAATATATACGTAACAAAATCGACAAATTCAGCCATATCAGCATATTTCACATATTGTAACAAATGAATCATGGCCACAAGGCATCCTTGACAATTTAACGCATCAAAAATCTCAATTTAAGATTACAACCTATTCGTCTAGGTTTATATGCGATGATCTACAATGCATACCTAGGGGCATTTCTGGAGCATCAGTGGCCAAAGACATGGTTGCAGTAGCTAAGCACTCCGTAGCAACGCGAAAATTCAAATATAATTTTCCAAGGCATTAACGCGGTACAGCGGTACTAACTATCCTAACCTAATGATCAACTAACTTAGACTAACTAATTAAAGGGTGAGTAAGGAAACCTAAAGTGTTATTTGAACTAATAAATTATGAGCAAAAGCTACCTTAAAACAAGCAAGCAATTAACAAACAAATCACATATACTAAAGACCTCCAACAAGGTAGACAATATGCCCAACAGAATCTCTATCGACAAGCCCACATATGAGAAGTGCACAACTGACATTCTGCCAAAATATCTCATATCGGTGCTATCAACCAAGAATAGTAAACGGATGGTGGCCACAGGCTGGCATTATATAAAACATAGGTTCACAAGCCTTAACTAAACAAGTGCCACGCAGCAATCAAATAACATATAAGACATAGCATCACATAGCAGGTGAGAATATAGAAATAATTCATATCTGGTGACTCTTAGGACCCCAAAAATCTCAATCATGCTATAACGCCTCAAGGAGAATCTATAAACAAGCAAAGTATGGTAATTAGTGATTACCAAACATACTGAGCAAGGGAGATATGTACAGGAGATAACTAAAGGGGGATACAGAAAAATAGATAGATAAGGAAAGCATATAAATATTACACCATCCCATACCGATACTTTAACTACAATCATACTATTTGTGAACGTGATACATGACCTACTTACACCTATCTACTCTATATACAAATGCAATGTTTATGCTGAATTGCAAATCTAAGAATTTGGTGGTATGGCTCCACAGGCGAGGACAACGTTTGCTCCAACCCACTTACACAAATATACACTATCCCTGAAAGATTCCACTATCGCCCCAAACACAACTGAATGTCATATATCAGACACCCCATCGGCTCATGTATCAACAACACATGTGAATTTGCTTTTATAATAATAACTTATGTCGCACCAGGACTCAACAACACATGTGATTGTTTCCCATATACTCATAACCATGCTCCATTAAGCCAAGTTCGTAAATTACATCATAATGCATTGCATATGTCATATGCCATGGAATATAAGCAACTAACCACTAGGTTTGCACGCTTTTCAATTTTATAAGCATAGTTTGTAGTCCCATAGGCTAAAGTATGTTCGCATTGTTGTCAACATTCATAATCATTAGTAATTTGAAAATTTCATAAGGATGCTTGTTTCAACTACTCACATAACCAACTCTACAACCCCAACACGTATCATATGAATTCGAAAACAATATTCGAAAACAATATTTATCGAAAACAATATTTCCTAGTCGGGAAGAGGAAAGTCTAGACAGGCACTGTCGCTAGAAGTTTTTCTCCTCCAAAGAAGGCGGAATGCGTGCAGTGTGTGCTCCCCTTTAGAAAATTCTCCCCGTGCCTTCACAAAGAGATCGAATGTGCTCAAAGCCCGTTCAAGCTCTAGGAATGCCTGCCTAGCACAGCACGTTATAATGCAAAAAAATGGTGTGATTTTCGCTTGAATGTCACCAAAAACCACCCCAACACACACCCAAATGCATATAATTCCCTTGCCTAATATTCTCGGATGATCAAACACCAGTCCAATCCTATGGTTCCACTCCTCAATCGCCAAATCAATAAACAATGGCCAATAACGCTAAATCCACATTAAATGTCGAACAACATTAATAATTGATCCTTCTAAGCATGAATTGATTGAGAACGGAAGGGGAACACAAACTACACACACATGTAATATTTTCCTCCGGATTCCCTCAAAGGATGGCCAATCTCCTCTTCCTTCAACACTCATGTTGCCACTATTCTCTGCCTTCTCCACTTCTCCCCTAAATCCAAATTAGCCAAACAAAAACCTCATTAGCACATGTTGGGTCAATTAGCAGTTTTGGGACACCCAAGATTTGGGCTCACAACCTCAAGCAAATGATAAAACTCACACTATTGCACTTCGACCCAAACTTGCTAATCTTCATGGTTAGTTCAAAGCATCATTAATCGAGTAATTACACACATCAAATTTGGACGCACTTAAACGGGATGCATCTGGTGGCACACTGTAGCAGGTTAATGATTTTCGGACCGTTGCTAATTCGATTCAGGCATACCTTTCTCAACCTATATGACTCCTACACACCTTAAACAAATTCCTTACATTCCAAATCATGTTTCTCAGCAACAAATCTTCAAAAACTACCTCAAATATTCAAATACAAGATTCAACATCTCCAAAACGAAGAGAAACCCACTTTACAAACCAGGGCTATCCTCAAGCTTCAAACCAAGTGGTGCCCTAGTTCTTATGTCGGAACCCTAAAGATCAACACCCATGCACAACTTCTTAAACCAAAAATATAAAAGAAATGAGAACTCAAAATCATGATAATAACCGAGTATTCTTACGTATTGATGTGGAACAAGATTTCTCCTCTTCTTTTCCAAACTTCTCAGTCGAACACAGCTCCCAGCAACCAAACACGTTTCTCCTCAATTGCTACAATACAAGGAAAACTATTCACTGCTTTTTTTAAACTTTGGGGATAACTAGGAAATAAACCAACCTTATTCAACAACTTAAAGCTGTCAACAACTCCCTATTTCTTGTTTAATTGCACACATATGTCGGGCTTATTCTTGAATTATTGTTGGGCCATCTAGAACGGTAATACCCACGAATTTAGCCATGATTAAAAAGAAATGAAATTTAACTCAGAATAAAAAGAATTTAAATTCCATAAATCCCGTGAAGTCAAAAAACGTATTTAATTAAATAAATTATTACACGGAAGCCGAATAATTTCGAATACGAAATTAATTCAAGTTCGAAATCAATTTTAAAATAGGAATTTTAGCCCAAGAAAAAGCCCAAGGGATAAGCCCAAAAACGTAGAAGGATAGAAGCCCAAAAGAGAGGAGAAAAAGCCCAAAAACATAGAAGGATATATGCCCACGAATTTATAAATACCCCGTACCTACCTCTGAGATGCCTTTTAATCAGTCCCACACATCTCTCCCACATTCAAACTACCGAAAACCCTAGATTTCGAATTCTTGGAGCGAATTCCGGCGAGGAGGCAGACATGTGGACGAGTTTGGAGACTTCCCAGGCATAGTTTGGTGGTAAGGGAAGGTATTAGTCGTTAATTCGGATCCTATAGTTTAGTATAACGTCTAACGTCAAGTTATTTCAACTTTAAAACCATGAATCGGAACGAAAGGAAGAGAACAATGAGACTTGGACGCGTTCGAGGATCCCATAGGCCATATTAAGGAATTCTAAGACCGTGGACATTATAACCTGTAAGTTAACTCTTACTGTATGAATTTTGGTGACCTAAAATCGAACGAAACGTAAGTTTAAACAACGAATATAAAATCTGTCACAAAAGTTTCATGTATGCGCAATATTGGTAATCTGACCATTCGGACCTTCTCGAGTGCTTAAAACGAAAAGTCGAAACTAAGATTTTGTTCCTAAGACTTAAAATCTATGCTGTGTAAAAATTTTGGAATTTTTCATCAACATTTGATGCCTCAAATCGAATCTGGTTGTCTCTGCGTTTCTTCTAAATTTTGAAAACCTGACTGTGTAGGACTTCGAACTTGATCCGCATTTTTCTATTAGATCTAGACATAACTAGCTCGTGCAATGTGAATAAAAGTTGTAGACAATCGAGTCTAGAATATGTCCGTAAAATTTCAGAATTTTTGGAGTCCGTTTAATGAGTCGAAAAATTAAATTATAAACAGTATGTCGAATCTGTGTTCTGACAGCATGCATGTTCTGTAGAAATCTTGATTTCTGACTTGTCTCCTCACCTTATATCGAAAAACTTAAACAATGAAAGTTGTTCATTAGGGTGTGTTTGATTCACTATGTAAATTTCATGTTGTTAGCCTGAGAAACGAATTTTTAAATTAAAAGGGCGCAAACCGCGACGTTGTAATTATATAAGCGACACCTAGGTGGATTGGTTAAGCTTTACATATAGAATTCATCATGTCCTCGACATTTAGATGGGTTGGTTAAGCTTTGCACCTTGAATCCATCATGTCCTTGATATTTAGATGGGTTGGTTAAGCATTGCACCTAGAATCCCCATGTCCGTTATAATGACTGGAATAAATGGATTGTGATTTTTTTCATAAAATCCTTATAAGATACGATTAAATGTTTTTCAAATCCCGTTACACTAGATTGAGCCCTAATTAGAGGGTGAGTACTCTGTAGGGTGCCCTCTAACCATTCATTTCATGCCTATACGGACGATGGTGACCCCTCTATGAATAATTGTGCCAAAACGGCTATGGATTGAGGGCCTACACTCTCGGGAGTAACCGTATGGGTTTTCCGAGGCTCCAGAGTGGTACTGGGTATGGCGTATTTGGCTGTGGCCTTGTTGTTGAGATTGCTTTGCAATCGATAGAAAAATTATTGAGATTGCTTTGCAATTGTGAGAAAAATGATTGAGATTGCTTTGCAATCATGAGAAAACTTGAGAAACTCGATTGAAAAGTAGCGGGAAAATTTAGAAGATTTAGATCCGTTAGTTATTAAATTATGCTTTTCAATCCATGTCCACGTCTTTAACGTATTCAATTAAATTTTTATTATTTATTTGGTCAAGTTACGCTTTTATAAATGTGCGTGAGTAATGGTAAATTTTATTTAATTAAACTTTTTAAAACCCATTATTGTTATGTTAGGTGTTAGCTTACTCAGTATTTTATATACTGATAAACCGTTGTATTTCTCTTTTTCAGAGTATGGCGAATATGCATGATCATGTGCATACATTGGGCTTGGGGAGAATAAACTATTACCATTATGACGCTTTTTATTTAAACTTATTTAGACACTGCGTTTTAGCCATGCCGGCCCAATTTATATTTCCCTGCTATTTACTTTAAATTTTTACATGAGATAGGCTATATTATTTATTTATATTATGATGGGCTTGTTTTAAATTGATTTTCTGAAATAACTTAGCCTTGCGTCTCTCAAGTGAGTTCGAATGAGTCATGTCTTGCTTGGGAGGTGCAGCATTGGCATCCCGGCCTGGGGTACCAAAACCGGGACGTTACAAGTTGGTATCAGATGTAACACCCCGGATTTGGTCACCCAGGCCGGGACGCTACCGCCACACCCTTCCAAACAAGACCCGATTAAATCGAGCTTATTTAAAAGGATGCTAAGGCTTAAGTTGCATCATTGACTTAAAAATATTTAAAAACCATTCAAATAAGCCCGAAGTTTAATCAGAGTATCACACATAATAATAATAAGCAGTGCGGAAGCAAAAATAAGCAGGGCCAAAACATGCGGCCAAAACCAGAGTCTAAATCCAATGCATAAATTAAAATAAATAAAATGCGACAAGTCTTCTTTTAAAAATGGAAATCCCATCCCTCCATGCGATGCTTACTCTGCGAAATCTGAAAGGAAAATAAAACAACAATTTATCAGTACAAAGGTACTGCGTAAGTTAATATATAGCACAACGAATTTTAAAAGATTTTAGGAGAGTATACAAAATAATATATTTATTTAAAAAGACGAATAAATAAATTAATTTAAAATCTCTTACACATATGCCACGAACATTTTACCAATGTTAGTTATGATCGAGGACACCCCATTAGCATATCCTAGGGACGAACCCACAGGACCAACCTTTGGGACTTTATACCCACAAGGACTCAAACATATCCTAGGGACGAACCCTTGGGATCAACCTCTGGGACTCGTACCCACGAGGTAAGTGCATGCAGCGGACCCTATACAGACACACTCCGGAGCCCTAGATAACCCATACGGATAAATCTAGGAGTATAGACTCATACATCACAATAATCAATGCCGTTTTGGCTACAAAAGAGGGGGCGACATAATTTTCACCACATTGGGCATCCCACTCGATCAAAACTTACAAAGGTTTAAAACCATATTTTATCATTTCATAATATTTCCACATATCCAGAACCTATATATATCCAAAACCGAGTAACAATCGACTCTTAGTTCATCGAACATTCAAAATAGCATTTACCGACCAAAAATGGCATTATAGCAGTTTCTGGAATCGTCTTTAAAAATGCAGTAAACAATTTTTAAAAATTCTGGACAAATTACAGTGGCTAGGAATCATCAAAATAAGCATTTTTCATAGAAATAGCCATCTCAAAATTCTGACTCCAAATAGGTCATTTTAACCTATTTCAGAAAGCTATTGAATCACAATTCCTCATGCTTCAGTAAATCCGACCACAGTGAATTCAAAAATTCATAACAATTTCATATGTGCTCCAAAAATCATGAAACGTTACAGGGACGTTCTAGACACATAATGGAACAAATTTCATGAAGACATCAAGCACTAAAAACGATCATAGGCAAGAGTGAATCGAACAACAAAACTGACTACATACATTCATCAAAACTGTTCACACAAACGCAGAAAATACCAAATCGAATTTGGGTGACCAAAACTTGTCCAAAAATTATAAAAATTTACAGAGAGCATCTTTAGGACATTAGGAACAAGTTTCAATTTAGAAGGTTCTCCTAAAAATGTACGGATCATGGTCGAATTCACAGAACAATAAAATTGGTCATAGGAAACCCTATTTGACAGATTTTGTCAAATGAAAAGATAAACCTATATCTCGAGTTATACTCAACCAAACCTCCTAAAAATCGACGTGCACAATACTAACTTACTTGAGATGAGTTTAGGATCGAAATTCCCCTTGGTATAATCCCTGAGATTGCCCGGAACAGCCCCACGAATCAACACCTCCCTCCGATTGAATCTATTTTGGAGTTGTCGAAAGAATTCTTAGTTCTAGGCAACAAACTCGAATCTAAAACCAATGGAATGAAGTAGAACTCTTACCTAACCTTAGAAGAATGGATTGGATCACTTGAACACGTCCAACTCTCTGCCAAGATGATGAACAACTCACAAAACTCTCAACACTCAACTGTGACTCTAATTTTCGAATGAATTGCAAATGAGTGGAATGGAGGCTTAGTAGGAGATATTTATAGAGGTTTAATTGCCTCAATTGCTGCCATGGGATAGTGGGGAGGTGAAGGGATGAGTTTCCACTCATAACTTCCCGAATTAATCCCCTCAAATCTCATCCAAAACCCCCCCTACACTCCACTTGTCCTCCAAGGATCCTATGACCCATATCTCCACTAAGAGCTGATTATTGGGGACTTAAATGCACCCAACAATCATTGCCAAGCACCCCACAACGTCCACCAACATCTGAGAATTGAATTCCCAACGTTTAGAAACTTCCCAAGCCAAAACAAACGCAAACATCAAGTGTAACGCCTGAACTGCAGGCCTGCTGCTGGTGGCGCGCTGCGCGCGGCCACCGCGCGAAATTTTTTTTTTTTTTTTTTAATATTATGATTTTTTTTAATCTCTTAAAAATCATAATATGAATTATCCGAGATTTTTGGGATAATTCGATGCATGTATTCCGAGTCGCGACTGTCCGAAATATTTAATTCCGCTCTCTCGGAATTAATTCGATTTCGATAATTAAATCAAATTTCTTAACTTTCGGATTTTACAACTCCCATGTCGATTTCTCGGGTATTACAGTCTACCCTCCTTAGAAATCAACTTCGTCCTCGAAGTTGGGTCGCATTCGGACTCATAGTAATGCATGCAATAATTGACACGCATAAAATATTTGAGGTTTGAAAATTAAATTCTTACCTCAGCGCGTGTCGACTCCTATCACATCCTCCCCCCCTTAGGACTACAGTTATGTCCCCATAACTGCTCACGAGTCGTGTTGAAAAAGGTTGGGATATTTCTGCTTCATATCCGCTTCCAACTCCCACGTCGCTTCTTCGGTACCATGATTAGACCATAGCACCTTTACCATCCACACGGTCTTGTTTCTTGTGACTCTTTCTTTGACGTCCAGTATCTCGATCGGATACTCCTCATACGTCAGGTCATCATCCAGCTCAATCACATCAGTTTGCAAGACATGAGTTGGATCGTGCACATATTTCTTCAGCTGAGAAACATGAAACACGTTGTGCACCCGTGATAATTCCGGTGGAAGAGCCAATCGGTAGGCCAAGGTACCTACACGGTCTAAAATCTCGTATGATCCAATGTAACGAGGACTCAACTTCCCTCGTTTGCCGAATCGCATCACCCCCCTCATGGGTGACACCTTCAGCATAACCTTGTCTCCCACTTGGAATTCCAACTCTTGTCGCCTCGTATCGGCATAGCTCTTTTGGCGATCTTGTGCGGCCTTCATCTTTTGTTGGACAATCTGGATTTGTTTACTCATATCTTCAATGAGCTGGGGTCCAACAACTACAGAATTTTCATCCTTTGTCCAGCATATCGGACTGCGACACTTGCGTCCATAGAGAGCTTCGAACGGTGCCATGCCAATGCTAGCATGGTAACTGTTGTTATACGAGAATTCAATTAACGGCAAGTGGTTCTCCCAACTTCCCTTGAATTCAAGTACACACGCTCTAAGCATATCTTCAAGTGTTTGTATCGTCCGCTCAGTTTGACCGTCAGTCATCGGATGAAAGATTGTGCTCATCTTGATTTGGGTTCCCAAGGCTTCTTGTAATTTTGTCCAAAAATTTGAGACAAATCTACTGTCTCGGTCCGAAATAATATCATGTGGCACTCCGTGCCTTCGAACCACATTATCGATATATGCCTTGGCTAGTTGATCCATCGACCAATTGTCTTTCATTGGTATAAAGATGGCAGTCTTTGTTAACCGATCAACTATTACCCAAATTTTGTTCATCCCTCGAGGAGATCTTGGTAAGCCCGAGACAAAGTCCATGGAAATACTATCCCATTTCCAACTTGGGACCTCCAACGGTTTCACCAATCCCAATGGCTTTTGCCGTACTGCCTTTACCTTTTGGCAAGTTATACATTTAGCCACAAAATCTGCAACATCTTTCTTCATCCTCGGCCACCAATAGATTTTCTTCAAATCTTTGTACAACTTATCACCACCAGGGTGTACTGAATAAGGCGTACTGTGGCCTTCCTTCATCAATTTCTGCTTCAATTCCTCACACTTGTGAGGAACACACCACCTCCCTTTAAAGCGAATACTCCCGTCATCGTGGACTATCAATCCTACCGCTTTTCCCTCGTCCATCTTCTCCTTGATCCTCTTGAGATTCTCATCATCCGGCTGAGCTGCCATAATCTCGTCAAATACGGTAGATTCAATCGTCACGGCATTCACCCTTTCTACCACAGTCCCATAATGGACTAGTTCAGTTTCCAACCTTGCTAAGTCCATATATAGTCCTGACGGTAAAATAAGAGTGTTTGTCGTGTGCTTCGCCTTTCGACTTAATGCGTCTGCCACGACGTTTGCTTTTCCTTCGTGATAGGCTATATCCAGGTCGTAGTCCTTGATTAATTCAAGCCATCTCCGCTGCCTCATATTTAACTCCTTTTGAGTAAATATGTACTTGAGGCTCTTGTGATCCGTGAACATCCGACACGTTCGTCCGTATAAGTAGTGTCGCCAAATCTTGAGAGCGAACACCACCGCGGCTAATTCTAGATCGTGCGTCGGATAATTCTCCTCATGCGGCTTGAGCTGTCGCGATGCGTAGGAAATAACCCTCTGGTTTTGCATAATTACACACCCGAGTCCTTCTTTTGAAGCGTCGCTGTACACTTCAAAATCTTCCGTTTCTGATGGAAGTATCAGGACTGGCGCTGTCGTAAGTCTTTTCTTGAGTTCATGGAAAGACTTTTCGCACTCTGTAGTCCATTCGAACTTTAATCCCTTCTTCAGCAGTTGGGTCATTGGCCTTGCAATCTTGGAGAAATCTTTCACGAATCTTCTGTAGTATCCGGCTAATCCAAGAAAGCTTCTTACTTCTGTCTGACTCGTCGGTGCCGGCCAATCAATCACTGCCGATATTTTTGCCGGGTCAACCGACACTCCCTTAGCCGATACTATGTGCCCCAAGAATGCGACTTCCTTCATCCAAAACTCGCATTTCGACAGTTTTGCGTACAGCTGATTTCTCCTCAGAGTTCCGAGCACTTGATGCAAGTGTTTCGTATGCTCCTCATCATCCCTTGAGTAAACTAGAATGTCATCGATGAATACGACGACACAAGAATCTAGCAACTCTCGGAAAACACTATTCATGAGGTTCATGAATACTGCGGGAGCGTTTGTGAGACCAAAGGACATTACGGTGAATTCGTAGTGCCCATATCTCGTACGAAACGCTGTCTTCGGTATATCCTTCTCGGCTATACGCAATTGGTGGTATCCCGATCTCAAGTCGATCTTGGAAAATACCGAAGCTCCCCTCAGTTGATCGAAAAGGTCTTCGATCCTGGGTAGCGGGTACTTGTTCTTAATCGTGACTTGATTAAGACCTCTGTAGTCTATGCATAACCGAAGTCCACCGTCCTTCTTTTTAACGAATAGGACTGGCGCTCCCCAAGGTGACGTACTCGGTCGAATATAAACTTTTGATAACAACTCTTCTAGTTGTTCCTTCAGCTCTTTCATTTCTGCTGGTGCCATGCGATATGGTGCCTTGGATACCGGTTCGGTTCCAGGTACCAGATCAATCGTGAACTCAATCTCTCGCTCAGGTGGCATCCCTGGAATATCTTCTGGGAAAACGTCAGGATATTCATTTATGACTGGGATCTCGTCGATCTTGTTTCCCTCATCGTTGAGGTTATGCACATAGCATGCATATAAGTGATAGCCTTTCCGTATGAGGTTGTAGAACCTCAAGGCATTCACTACCTTAGCGTTTTTCTTTCGAGGCTGCATGTAATACACAACCTTCCTCCCCCGACTCTTGGCTAAGGAAATCTTCTGCTTCTGACACTCAATAACAGCTTTGTATTGAGTCAGGAAATCCATGCCTAAGATGACGTCGAAATCCCCAAGGTCAAACTCAATTAGATTCGCGAAGAATTCTAGATTCTTCATTACTATCGGGGTTCCATCGTATCGTTTCAAACACGATATCACCTTGCCCGATGGTAATTGAATTCCTAAGTTAATGTTCGTAGGCGCTGGTAGATCTAAGGCAGATATAATCCTTGTAGATATTAAAGAACAGCTCGCGCCTGAATCGAACAAAACTTTAACGGGTACGCTTAAAGCAGTAAACGTACCAGTGATCACTTCTCCCTGAGCGGCCAAATCCGCTTGGTTGATCACGTTCAAGCGTCCCACGGCTCCGCCTTGATTTCCCTGCTGGTTGCGATTCTGGGGTGGCCCTTGAGCTTGTTGGAACCTTTGTCCTTGATTGTTATGCTGATTCGGCCCAGTTGGGTGATTCCCAGTTGGTCGAATCACTAAGTCCAGCCTCTTCTCGATTGTCTCCTCTCGAATTCTACAATCCCTTCTCAGGTGGCCATCTCTGCCACACCTATAGCAAGACCCAGGTTTCGGGCATTCGCGCACCAGATGCGGAATGTTGCATTGCGGGCATCGGGGTATGAAAGCACCCTGATTCCCAGGCCTCCGATTTCCATTCCCTCCTTGGTTGAACCCTTTGTTCTCAATTCTTCTCTGTCCTTCATTCTTTGCCAGGTCGTTCCCTTTCCTAAAGTTGTTACCACTGTTGTTGCTCCGGTTCCTCTTATCAAATTGATTCGAGCCCTTGCTCGACTCCCCATGGTCCTTGCGCTTCAGCTGTTGAACCCGTGCGATTGCCACTACACGATCGTAAACAGCCTGCAGAGTTGTGTGCTGTCCGCCAACTAGAATCTCTCTGATGCTGAGGTTCCGCCCCATCTCAAATTTCTGGGCTTTGTCGGCATCAGTCGGTACCAATCTTGGAGCGAAACGGACGAGTTCCTTGAATCTCGCGTAGTACTCCTGTACTGTCTGAGTACCCTGACGGAGGTTGATAAACTCTTCGTACTTAGCCGTTTTCGTGCTAAGAGGGTAAAATCTCTCTCTCATCATCTCCTTGAATTCTTCCCAAAAATAAACTTGCTCGCCATCCGCTAGTCCCCCTTGGTGGTTCTGCCACCATTCATCCGCCTCCCCACTTAAATAGTACGTAGCTACTCTCACTTTCTCATTCTCGGGACATCTGACGGCATTCAAAAGCTTGTCAAATGTCCTCATCCAGTCTTCTAGCTTTGCGGGATCCTCTTGTCCCTCGTAATGGGGCGGCTGGTATGGGTTTACCATTGCCAGATAGTTAATACGGGCTGCCGGCGGAGGTACCGCCGCTTGGGCCCTATTAACTTCGGCGTTGCCCAGTGCTATGAGGACTTGCTCTACAGTCCTCAACCGTGCGTCTACAACATTGGGTACAGCGCCCGCCTGTCCTCCAACATTAGGTGGGTTTGCACCCACTGGCCCATTTGCCCCGTCCGGGTTCAGTGGTGCGCCACCTTCGGCTGGTACATTAGGGTGGGCGTTGTTAACAGCGGGGTTTTCCCTTCGCGGTCTTCCCCTTGGCGGCATTCTGTTAGATAAGCACGCAAGGGTAAGAATCAAATTGTACGGTAGGTTAGTAGTCAAGTTAGTAAGTTCTAACATCTCAAGTACGCAGAATTCAAAAAGGGACGACGCAACAAAGGAAAGGGAAAAATGCTTCACTAGATCATTTAGGAAAAATTATAAAGCAGCTACAATGGAAGGCAAATCAAGGTAATATGAAATACGGAAAGCAATAGATAATCCCAACGATATGATGCGATCAATCTAGTAGATAATCGGGAGAATAGCCGAGGAGTGCCCTGTCATGCTCATACTCCCCATCGGAGTCAAGAGGTATCGGTGGGTCCACTATCTCTGCCTCTGGTTCCTCCTCATCCACGCCCTCAATATCAATATACATGTCCGGGTCCTCCTCCTCTTCCTCTTCCTCCTCAGGTTCCGGTGCATTGAGTCGGTTTTGAAGGTCAACAATCTCATGCTCCAAAGTAAACACACGTCCCCTAAGCATGTGGTTGTTGTGTTGCTCCTCATGAAACAGAGTTTCAAGAGCAGCGATGCGGCCCAAATCCTCCTGTCGAGCATTCCTCAATTTCTCCAACTCTTTCTCGATACCTTTTACATGGTCCTTATATGCACTAACCTCATCACGGCTATGTCTTAACTCATGCATGATGCTAGTCATCGAACATAGCATATCGGTCATCATGTTAAAAAGCTTTGGGTCGGCCATCTAAAAATAAATTTTTAACAAATCAATATCTTGCACATTTCAAGCACATATGTTAATGCATATGCAACCCCCAAAAATAATATTTTGAGACTTGTCGAATTTTTGAGATATATTTTTCCATGGGTTTTAAAATAAACTTTCTTTCCATGGAAATAATATTTAAAAAGCTTAAAAATAATATTTAATATTTTGGGCCGAAAAATAATACTCCCTCCGTCCCACTACACTTGTCCTGTTTGACTTTTTTACACTGTTCATTGTTCAGCTTTGACTCAATTTAATTGCAAGTATATATTTAGCAAAAAATAGTCGAGATGGGTCTTGTTAGAATCGTATGATCACGTAGTTTTATAATATATATTTTGTATAATTTTTCATTGTGTATATTTTGAGATATTAACAGATAAAAAAGTGCATTGGATTGTGTGCAAAAGTAAAACATGACAAGTTAAATGGGACGGAGGGAGTAGCTTTTTTAAAAATAAATATTTCGGGCTCTGATACCACTTTGTAACACCCCGGATTTGGTCACCCAGGCCGGGACGCTACCGCCACACCCTTCCAAACAAGACCCGATTAAATCGAGCTTATTTAAAAGGATGCTAAGGCTTAAGTTGCATCATTGACTTAAAAATATTTAAAAACCATTCAAATAAGCCCGAAGTTTAATCAGAGTATAACACACATAATAATAATAAGCAGTGCGGAAGCAAAAATAAGCAGGGCCAAAACATGCGGCCAAAACCAGAGTCTAAGTCCAATGCATAAATTAAAATAAATAAAATGCGACAAGTCTTCTTTTAAAAATGGAAATCCCATCCCTCCATGCGATGCTTACTCTGCGAAATCTGAAAGGAAAATAAAACAACAATTTATCAGTACAAAGGTACTGCGTAAGTTAATATATAGCACAACGAATTTTAAAAGATTTTAGGAGAGTATACAAAATAATATATTTATTTAAAAAGACGAATAAATAAATTAATTTAAAATCTCTTACACATATGCCACGAACATTTTACCAATGTTAGTTATGATCGAGGACACCCCATTAGCATATCCTAGGGACGAACCCACAGGACCAACCTTTGGGACTTTATACCCACAAGGACTCAAACATATCCTAGGGACGAACCCTTGGGATCAACCTCTGGGACTCGTACCCACGAGGTAAGTGCATGCAGCGGACCCTATACAGACACACTCCGGAGCCCTAGATAACCCATACGGATACATCTAGGAGTATAGACTCATACATCACAATAATCAATGCCGTTTTGGCTACAAAAGAGGGGGGCGACATAATTTTCACCACATTGGGCATCCCACTCGATCAAAACTTACAAAGGTTTAAAACCATATTTTATCATTTCATAATATTTCCACATATCCAGAACCTATATATATCCAAAACCGAGTAACAATCGACTCTTAGTTCATCGAACATTCAAAATAGCATTTACCGACCAAAAATGGCATTATAGCAGTTTCTGGAATTGTCTTTAAAAATGCAGTAAACAATTTTTAAAAATTCTGGAAAAATTACAGTGGCTAGGAATCATCAAAATAAGCATTTTTCATAGAAATAGCCATCTCAAAATTCGGACTCCAAATAGGTCATTTTAACCCATTTCAGAAAGCTATTGAATCACAATTCCTCATTCTTCAGTAAATCCGACCACAGTGAATTCAAAAATTCATAACAATTTCATATGTGCTCCAAAAATCATGAAACTTTACAGGGACGTTCTAGACACATAATGGAACAAATTTCATGAAGACATCAAGCACTAAAAACGATCATAGGCAAGAGTGAATCGAACAACAAAACTGACTACATACATTCATCAAAACTGTTCACACATACGCAGAAAATACCAGATCGAATTTGGGTGACCAAAACTTGTCCAAAAATTATAAACATTTACAGAGAGCATCTTTAGGACATTAGGAACAAGTTTCATTTTGGAAGGTTCTCCTAAAAATGTACGGATCATGGTCGAATTCACAGAACAATAAAATTGGTCATAGGAAACCCTATTTGACAGATTTTGTCAAATGAAAAGATAAACCTATATCTCGAGTTATACTCAACCAAAACTCCTAAAAATCGACGTGCACAATACTAACTTACTTGAGATGAGTTTAGGATCGAAATTCCCCTTGGTAGAATCCCTGAGATCGCCCGGAACAGCCCCACGAATCAACACCTCCCTCCGATTGAATCTATTTTGGAGTTGTCGAAAGAATTCTTAGTTCTAGGCAACAAACTCGAATCTAAAACCAATGGAATGAAGTAGAACTCTTACCTAACCTTAGAAGAATGGATTGGATCACTTGAACACGTCCAACTCTCTGCCAAGATGATGAACAACTCACAAAACTCTCAACACTCAACTGTGACTCTAATTTTCGAATGAATTGCAAATGAGTGGAATGGAGACTTAGTAGGAGATATTTATAGAGGTTTAATTGCCTCAATTGCTGCCATGGGATAGTGGGGAGGTGAAGGGATGAGTTTCCACTCATAACTTCCCGAATTAATCCCCTCAAATCTCATCCAAAACCCCCCCTACACTCCACTTGTCCTCCAAGGATCCTATGACCCATATCTCCACTAAGAGCTGATTATTGGGGACTTAAATGCACCCAACAATCATTGCCAAGCACCCCACAACGTCCACCAACATCTGAGAATTGAATTCCCAACGTTTAGAAACTTCCCAAGCCAAAACAAACGCAAACATCAAGTGTAACGCCTGAACTGCAGGCCTGCTGCTGGTGGCGCGCTGCGCGCGGCCACCGCGCGAATTTTTTTTTTTTTTTTTTTTAATATTATGATTTTTTTTTTAATCTCTTAAAAATCATAATATGAATTATCCGAGATTTTTGGGATAATTCGATGCATGTATTCCGAGTCGCGACTGTCCGAAATATTTAATTCCGCTCTCTCGGAATTAATTCGATTTCGATAATTAAATCAAATTTCTTAACTTTCGGATTTTACAACTCCCATGTCGATTTCTCGGGTATTACATCAGAGCCCGGAATATTTTTAAAGCTATTATCCTATCACTATGAATATTTTTAAGAGCCAAATATTTTAAATTAAAAACCCAAATTTTTAGCCAAATATTTTTGAAAACCCAATATTTTATTTACTTATTATTTTAGCCAAATTATTTTCTATTAGAGCCCAAAAGTTTATTTTTTTGGCCCAATATAGAGGCCCAAAATTTTTTACTACTATTATTTTACCATGGAAAAATAGATAAATACAGTGCATAAATTATTTTTGGGGGATTATCATCTGCATGCATGCATACACTATTTTTTTTGTACATTGCTAACCCCATGCCTAGTTATGATCTAACCTAATTTTTTTCTTTTGCACTAGATGGATGAACAAAATATGATTAATCTGATGATGAAACTAATGAATGCCTACTAAGACTCTCAACAAAACATTCAACATTTCAAACACCGCGTAGCCCAATTGGTAGTTGATCTGCCCCATTTGGGAAATCTTAGAGCAGCTGACTATCAATGCATAACTCAACTGGAAGCCCAAGTTCAAAAACTTACCCAACAAAACCACGAAATGATGGACAGAATCGAGGCCCAAGGAATGGAAATAAACCACATCAATGACTATATACTAGGACCTATAGACGAGCAGTGGGACGACGAGCCCAATGGACCACAGAGCCTAACTCCTGAAGCCAATGATCCACCAAGCCCATTGGTCCATGGACCCTATGGAACCCTTGGGCGCTGGCCACGTTTCGGATGAGGGGGACCCGGTGGAAGACCCCGCTACTTATTCTGTAGAGGCTTAGGATTTTTTGATTTCTTTGATGCGCTATTTGTAGTACCTCTATTTTTCTAGCCGAATCATTTCCGTTTCTATGCTTAGAAATTTCTTTTGTCGAGTAACAAAATACAAATTTTTATTTATTAAAACACTCTTCTATATTCCAAATATCTTGTTCGGTTTCCCAAGCAACAATCTAATTGGACGAAAAAAATTTATATATATCTCTCTATATTATAAGAGAGGAAGGACAAATCCTTCCAAACTCCAATTGAATTCTTCACCGTCGGATCATAATTTGATTTCAATCGTGACCATTAATTTCTCAATTAATTTTTGGCCATTGATTCAGGTGAATTGAAATTCTGGCCATTAGATCAAAATTCTATTCTATTCGCATCTGGGTTCCATCGAGTTATCCATTCTCAATTCTCTCGTTCGTCGTCCTTCCGCACCGGTTCTTCCTTCCCTTGCTTGTTCCACCGTCCTCGTAATCGTCCTCCTTCCGCATCGCCCCTTCAAGCCGGCAGGCGCTTCCTTCCCTCGCCATTGCTGCTCGATCGATTCCGTAGCCACCGGATGCTGGTTTCCATTTCTCTACCAACCCGTTTCTTCCATTTCTGACACCGATCCTCCCCCGCATTAGATTCTACCGTCGGCGCTGAAAAAGGGACAACGGGGAGGATGGCAGTTCTCCATGTACTGGATTATTGTTGTTTCTCCTTGTAATCGGGATTCCATTTATTTTCGCGGACCCCTTAGGGTTTTGCTTCACTAGTGTAATTGAGGTATACAATTTTCTAATTCTGTTATTTTTTTATTATTTTTTTTGGTTTGTTTGAGAGTATATGTGCTTCTGCAATCTGTGATTCGTTGTCAAGATTCTGTCTGTGACTTTATTTGATTTCAGCCAGTTTCGTTTTGTTCTGTTTTGTTTTGTTTTGTTTTGGTTTTTTTTATTGTTTTTAATTATATGATTCTGTTGGTGAAATTATTTCTTCGAATCTGATCTGAGTGGTTATATGTGATTTGCTATGTGAGATCTGTATTGATTGGATTTTGTTTTTACTTTGGCTGCTATTTATCTATTCTTTGCTTTCTATAATTATGTAGAAAGTAACACTTTCCTGAATCTCGATTTATCTCTTTGCGTCTGATTTCTGCTGTTCTATTGTATATTTGTTACTTGTTAGTACCGTATGTAAGCTTCAAGTAGTTCTTTTTTCTTGAAGGACTGCTTAAATTTAAAGTGTTTGATCCATGTTTTGCTGGTGTGTCGAGGAAAAACCCTAGATAATTGCTGAATCTGTACATGTTACTATTGAAATTGTTTTTTGTTGATCCAACTTCAGCCTTAATCGCTTACAGTACAGTGATTTCCTATTGTTTTAGGTTGTCGAAGTTTCCTCCTCGAAAACTGGGAAGCACGCCCATGCTAAATGTCACTTTGTTGCAATTGACATCTTCACAGGAAAGAAGCTTGAAGATATTGTGCCCTCTTCCGACAAGGCGACAACTGTGATGTGTGCACATTCTCGTTTAAGTCATCATAAATCAATTCATATCCACCCCAGTTATTTCATCTCCTAATAATATGTTTAAATTGAAATTCAGGTTCCCCATGTTAACCGCACTGATTATCAGCTCATCGACATCTCTGAGGATGGCTTTGTACGTCCGCACTAAGGACGATCTCAAGCTTCCAACTGATGACAGTCTTCTTACCCAGGTTAGACTTCATAGATGTAGCAGTCATTGGTGTTTGAAATAATACTATTGTTTCATGCTAAGTTGTTGCATTAATGATCTTTATGATTGATATTAATATAGTACCATTATTGAATTCTGTGATGGTACAGGTTAAGGATGGGTTTGCTGAGGGGAAAGACCTTGTTGTCAGTGTTATGTCTGCTTTGGGGAAGAAACAGATTTGTGATTATAAATGCCGCTATATTGATTATCATCAGGTGTCGTATGCATTATGGGCATCCAGATGTTTTTGATAGAGTTTTCCATATCACAAGGGGTGGAATCAGTAAGGCATCTCGTGTTATTAATATGAGTGAAGACATATATGCAGGTATGCTATAAACTGATTATTGTTTAGCTATTTTTAGATTTAGTGATTTTCTGTCATTAGCATCCTGATCTTTTACATAAAAGAAGATTTACTCCATTTTGCTATATTACTATTGTTGAAAAATGGCATAAACATCAAATGCCGCAAAAGTAACAGGAATCGCCGAAGTCCAATAAGGAGGCTCATCTACCACGCCGGATTTGTTGAAGCCACCATAAGAACAGTTTAGCATGTGTTGATTGTCTGTTGTGTGTTTTAAATTCTATAAATATGTACTTCAATTGTTGTAATGCTTAGAGCAGAGCAAATAGTGAAGCAAAGAGCCAAGCAATCTGCTCTCCGCTCTTGGTTATCCTTTTGAGATATCAAGAGTGTAAAGTGTCTTGTGCGTGTGAGATATCAAATTCACAAATTGATATCAGTGTGTGATATCAAGAAATTACAACTATTATTGCGACACCATTACATTATTTCGTAAGAAGTGGCAATTAGTTCTAAATAGTAAATTTCTGGCCATTGGAAGATTTAAATTTATAGTGCCCCATGACACTTATATTTTTCAACAATATCAAGGAGAACTGATAAGCGTCATTAGGGTTTTAGCTTCACGAAGGATGAGGAAGTGGGCGATGAACATCTGGAATTTCGTTAGCCAGGGATGGAGATGGCTGCAAAGACCAGGGATTCCAAGCTGTTCTTTGTAGCATTGGTCACCGTCTGCAGCATTGTGCTGGGAGTAATTGCCTATTTCGTGATGCAGGTTGCCTATTCTACCAACCCTGAACTCGAAGCGAAGATTTGACGGTCCGCCTGGCAAGAATCCTTGGTAACCCTCTGCCTTATTTGTTAGGTCTGCTCATTAATGAGCTTGACCAAGGGTAAGGCCCTAGTGGCCTGGTAGCAGTAGAAAAACAAAAAAAAAAAGGGAAAGGGGACTGCATTCATTTATTACGGGTTGATAGTAATAATAGTGTGTGCAGTGAGTGTTTCAAAACAGATCTGGAACTCACACAGAAGCCAGAAACGAAAAACAGAGAGAAGCAAAACAGAGAAAGCTAAAGAAGAAGAAGAAGAACGCAGAAGAAGAAGGAAGATAGCAGCCATATCTTCCAAACCTTCGGTCTTCGGTGAAATCCTCTCTTATATCTTATTCTTGTTATCCTAGAATTTCGTTCTAGAGTTTGGGAATCCACTGCCGACTGTCTATATTGTTGATTAGCCAAGATTAGTGAAAATTTTGATGATTGTTGGTGAACCTCTAGGCATATGCTAGAGAGAAACGTTGGTGTACCCATTATTTGATATAGTGGAGATTTGAGATGGTGGCGACTGGCCCGTGGTTTTTACCTTCTTTTTGAAGGGTTTTCCACGTATAAATCTCGGTGTCGATTTATTGCTTTGCTATTGCTTTGGTTGATTTGGTGTTGTTGGCTTGATTGCATCTGTTGGAAATTTATTTGGCATCCAGAGAGATATACTGTTTTGGATATTTATATTGTTTTGGTATTTCTGGTGATCCCACAGGTTCCGCACTGTTCCGCTATTTTTCCCAACAAACTGGTATCAGAGCGAAAGTTGGGCTGTGGAAGTTTTGATAGTATAGCTGTGTGTTGAAATGGAAGAGCAAAATTCCTTTGGAATGATGAAATTAAATTCAGGGAATTATGCTATTTGGAAAAGAAAGATGCTTGACCTGCTTTATTGCAAAGATTTATTTAAGCTGGTGTTGGGCAAAGAAAAGCTAAATGATGTAAGTGATGATGCTTGGGGAGTGTTGCATATGAAAGCTTCTGCTACCATTAGGCAGTGGGTAGATCCCAATATATTCCATCACATTGCAGAGGAAACCAAAGCAGATTTATTGTGGAAAAAGCTAGAGGCACTTTATGAGAAAAATACTTTCAGGAACAAGGCATTGCTCATTAGAAGACTTGTGAACTTGAAGTTCAGGGATGGAAAAAGTATGACAGAGCATACCAGTGACATCAGTTAGCTGGGATGAAATTAAATCTTAAGGATGAGCTACAAGCATTGCTACTTCTGGGGTCTCTACCGGATAGTTGGGAAACACTAGTGGTCTCATTGAGTACTTCAGCACCAGGTGGAACACTAACCATGAAGGTGGTTAAAGATAGTTTACTCAATGAAGATGCAAGAAGAAAAGAAAAAGGTGAATCTTCTTCAGATGTTCTAGTTTCTCAGAAGCCGGTGAGACAAGGAAGAAGTAAGAGCAGAAATCCACAAGGACGTGATAAACATTATACACCAAGAGGAAGGTCTAAGAACAGAAAAGAGATCAGATGTTATCACTACGACAAGCCGGGTCACATGAAGAAAGAGTGCAGGATCTTGAAAAGGGAAATTGCAGAAGGCAAGAAAGAAGAAAAAGAGACTAATGCAGTTAACCACAACAGTGATGCAGTTACTGTCTTAGATAACAGTTGTGTTAGTCTAGTGTGTCAGGACACTGATTGAGTGATTGATTCTGGCGCATCGTTCCATGTTACATCTCATGGTGACTTCTTCAGTTCGTACTCTTCTGGTGATTTTGGTAATGTCAAGATGGGAAACAATGGTGTTTCAAAGATTGTGGGCATTGGAGAGATTTGTTTGGAGACAAATCTCGGTACCAAATTAATACTCAAGGATGTGAGACATGTTCCAGATATTCGTCTCAATTTGATCTCAGCTGGAAAGTTAGATGATGATGGTTTCTGTAACTACTTAGGTGAAAGTAAATGGAAGCTCACCAAAGGGTCTTTGATAGTTGCAAAGGGAAATAAAGTGAGCACACTCTATGTCATGCAGGCAAAGTTATGCAAGGGACAGACAAATGTTGTTCAGAAAGGTGTCAGCATTGACCTTTGGCACAAGAGACTTGGCCATGTGAGTGAGAAGAGCTTGCAGACTCTCTCAAGGAAGCAATTTCTACCGAATTTGCAAGGTACATCTCTGAAAAGTTGTCTTGATTGTATTGCTCGTAAAGCACATAGAGTTTCATTCCATACTTATCCTCCACATAGAAAGTCTGGTGTACTGGATTTGATTCATACTGATGTTTGTTTTATGCGAGATAAATCTCTTGGAGGTGTTGTCTACTTTGTTACATTTATTGATGACCACTCAAGGAAAGTTTGGGCCACTGCTTTGAAAACCAAGGATCAGGTTTTTGATATCTTCAAGGAGTTTCATGTCAGGGTTGAAAGGAAACAGGAAAGAAGCTGAAGGCAGTGAGAGCAGATAACGGTGGTGAATACAGAAGGCCGTTTGAGAGTTATTGCAGAACTTATGGTATCAGGCTTGAGAAGACTCCAGCTAAGACACCACAGCTGAATGGTGTTGCTGAAAGGATGAACAGGACAATTGAAGAAAGGATCAGGTGTATGCTTTCGAATGCAAAGCTTCCCAAAAGCTTTTGGGGGGAGGCTATGCGGACTGCAGTTGATTTGATTAATCTTTCTCCAAGCACTGCTCTTGATGGTGATGTTCCCAACAGAATTTGGAGTGGGAAAGATGTTTCCTATGACTACTTGAGAGTGTTTGGCTGCAGAGCATTTGTTCATGTCCCGAAAGATGAGAGGTCGAAGCTTGATGATAAGGCGAAAGAATGCATCTTTCTTGGGTTATGGTCATGAAGAACTTGGTTACAGGTTATGGGATCCAGTGAACAAGAAAATTGTGAGAAGTAGAGATGTGTTTCTTGAAGATCAGTTTGGGGATGATGTCAGCAAAGATAAGAGTCCCAGTTCCTTTGCAGAGATTCCAGTCAGATTGGATCCAGTTCCTTCTCCCTTAGTAGACTAAGGTCATGATCACGGGGGAGACATGCAACAAGAGGTTGGTGATGATGTTGCTGAGGAGCCTACAACTGATGATGTTGATCCAGTTAGAGAAGTACCACAACTACCAGTGCCAGTTGAGCCAGTTTTGAGGAGATCCACCAGAGAGCGCCAACCATCAAAGAGATATAACACCAATGAATATGTGATGCTTACAGATGGAAATGAACCTGAAAGCTATGAAGAAGCCATTGGCCATGAAGCCAAGAATGAGTGGTTGAAAGCTATGC
This sequence comes from Hygrophila difformis, assembly GCA_030278955.1. NCBI lineage: Eukaryota > Viridiplantae > Streptophyta > Magnoliopsida > Lamiales > Acanthaceae > Hygrophila > Hygrophila difformis. Next base: position 13,732,973 of record JAOANR010000011.1, read on the forward strand.
AAGATGAGATGAAATCTTTAAAGGATAATCAGACTTATGAATTGGTAAAACTACCAGAGGGTAAGAAAGCACTCAAGAACATGTGGGTTTACAGGTTGAAGACTTCAGAAAATAGCTCACAACCAAGGTACAAAACAAGGTTGGTTGTGAAAGGTTTTGGTCAAAAGAAAGGTGTTGACTTTGAAGAAATATTTTCTCCAGTTGTGAAGATGAGCTCCATCAGAGTTGTTCTTAGTCTGGCTGCCCGTTTGAATTTGGAAATTGAACAACTTGATGTGAAAACTGCATTCCTTCATGGTGATCTAGAGGAGGAAATCTACATAGAACAACCTTAAGGCTTTGAAGTCAAAGGCAAAAAGAACTTGGTTTGTAAGCTTAAGAAGAGCTTGTATGGATTGAAACAAGCTCCGAGGCAATGGTACAAGAAGTTCGATTTATTCATGATGGGTCAAGGGTATACCAGAACGCTGTCTGATCACTGTGTGTTTGTGAAGAGGTATTCTGATGATGATTACATTATCCTACTGCTATATGTAGATGATATGTTGATTGTTGGCCATGATGCAAACAAGATTGAGAAGTTAAAGAGAGAATTGGATAAGTCTTTTGCAATGAAAGACTTAGGCCCTGCTAAACAGATACTTGGCATGAAGATAACCCGAGACAGGAAGAAGGGTAAACTTTGGCTATCTCAGGAACGCTATGTTGAGACTGTGCTTGAGAGGTTCAACATGAGCAAGGCAAAGACAGTATCTTCTTCACTTGCTAGTCACTTCAAACTTTCAGTTAAACAGTGCCCTACAAGTGAGAAAGAAAAAGAAGAGATGAGCAAAGTTCCTTACGCATCAGCAGTTGGCAGCTTGATGTATGCTATGGTTTGCACAAGACCAGATATAGCTCATGCAGTTGGAGTAGTGAGCCGGTTTCTCTCTAATCCCGGAAAAGAGATTGGGCTGCAGTGAAATGGATTCTCAGATACTTGAGAGGTACTTCCAGTGTATGTTTATGCTTTGGTACTAATGAGCCTATTTTGGTTGGATATACAGATTCAGATATGGCAGGTGATGTCGATTCCAGGAAGTCCACGTCGGGGTTCTTAATGACTTTTGCAGGGGGAGTCGTTTCTTGGCAATCAAGATTGCAAAAGTGTGTTGCTTTGTCTAGTACTGAAGCTGAATACATTGCCATTACATAAGCTTGCAAAGAAGCTTTGTGGATGAAGAAACTGTTGGAAGAGCTTGGCACTGAACAAGAGAAGTGGATTGTTTACAGTGACAGTCAGAGTGCAATCCATCTATCTAAGAATTCGAGTTTCCATTCGAGATCCAAGCATATTGATTACAGGTATCATTGGATTCGTGACGTGCTTGAGGACAAACAGTTGAGTTTGGAGAAGATCCACACAAGTGAGAATTCAGCAGATATGTTCACCAAGTCCTTACCTAAGGAGAAGTTCAAAGCTTGTAGGCGAGGAGCGTGCTTGGTAGAGCCCAGAAAATGAGCAGTCGGGGGAGAATTGTTAGGTCTGCTCATTAATGAGCTTGACCAAGGGTAAGGCCCTAGTGGCCTGGTAGCAGTAGAAAAACAAAAAAAAAAAAAAAAAAGGGAAAGGGGACTGCATTCATTTATTACGGGTTGATAGCAATAATAGTGTGTGCAGTGAGTGTTTCAAAACAGATCTGGAACTCACACAGAAGCCAGAAACGAAAAACAGTGAGAAGCAAAACAGAGAAAGATAAAGAAGAAGAAGAAGAACGCAGAAGAAGAAGGAAGATAGCAGCCATATCTTCCAAACCTTCGGTCTTCGGTGAAATCCTCTCTTATATCTTATTCTTGTTATCCTAGAATTTCGTTCTAGAGTTTGGGAATCCACTGCTGACTGTCTATATTGTTGATTAGCCAAGATTTGTGAAAATCTTGATGATTGTTGGTGAACCTCTAGGCATATGCTAGAGAGAAACGTTGGTGTACCCATTATTTGATATAGTGGAGATTTGAGATGGTGGCGACTGGCCCATGGTTTTTACCTTCTTTTTGAAGGGTTTTCCACGTATAAATCTCGGTGTCGATTTACTGCTTTGCTATTGCTTTGGTTGATTTGGTGTTGTTGGCTTGATTGCATCTGTTGGAAATTCATTTGACACATAGAGATATATTGTTTTGGATATTTGTATTGTTTTGGTATTTCTGGTGATCCCACAGGTTCCGCACTGTTCCGCTATTTTTCCCAACATTATTTTATCGGCTTTCGTGAAAAAACATGATTCGGTCTTTTCTTTATTTCGATTTTTACTATAGTAGCTAGGGATCTTCATATAGGCTATTTATGATGTGTAATCTGAGGCGTAGGTCAGAGGATCAAACATGGCAGAATTTGAATGTGTAAAATTGCTCAGTAGTAACTACAGCATCCAGCAGGCAGCAGTGAGAGATCATTTTCTATGTGATACTGGTAGCTACATGGTTTGGTGGAGCAATATGTATTCTTATTAACCTCTTGCTGATTTCTCTGCTATCCAGCTACGTCATTAGTCGTTAAGGGATTCTATGTAGATGTGTTTAAATTCTCAAAAAATGTTTGATTGCCATGATATCCGATAACCTAACATTTTCTGTTAATGTTAATACATTATCGAAGGCGCTGTATAAGTCAGTGTAGTCAAAATGTTATATCTATCTAGGCCACGAATTAATACCATTACAGAATTACTTTACATCTCCTTTAGGGGCTCATTGACTTTGAGGATAAGATTAATAACCATATGATCGATTTCCCTTATTGGAGGGATTAATTAGGCTCACAATGTCTAAGTTATGCCGGTTTCATAACTAATGTGAGATTTTTTTGGCAAAGCAATTAATTAACTAATCCATCAAGTTAACAATTTGTCATTTTGGAAATAAAAATATTTGCATTAGTGACTCTTTTACCATATAGAAGATGGTAATAATTTAAGAAATCTCATATGCCACATTTCAGTGCTTTCTTGCTTTCGCAGTGTAAAAATTAATTAAGATTTACCACTACACTATATCTGCATCGGTCTCATTGATTATTCACTTTGTCAGATGACTGGAAAAACTAACACCTTGTATGATCAGATGATGGGTTAAGGTTAATCAAGATAGGCTGGCAGAATTCCTTGAAGAGCTGGAGAGGAAAGAGGATACCAATGACATATATGTTGCTGCAGTAAAGGGAGAGATACTTACAAGAAAACCAAATCAGACAATTCAGCCCATCCTGAAGCTAGGCGACACTGGAGCAGAACCAGTGATGCTGCTATGCTGTTGATCCTCAATAACTACTCTGAAGACGATAAGGCAGGGTTGTTCTGTTGTTACTGCTGTCACAATATTTTTCCCTGGTTTTATTTATCTACTACGTATTTTTCATTTCTCAATAGTCTTCATGAAATATTAGTAGAGATAGAAAAAGCTATAGCATGAATTTAGCGTTTACTCCTCCTGAATACCTGCAGACTGATATCAAACCATATTCTAGATTGAAATTTTAATATATGACTATATGAGAGTTGCTTGCACAATTGCATTTCATTGCAACCATGTTATATATTACTAATATTTATGAGTATTGGCACAATGCTTTTGAAGGGGAAACGGTGATAACAGAATGCTTTAAACTTGATGGTTAATGGCTCTCAAATGTTGAAATTTTAGAGTGATTAATATTGATTTGTTTTTCTTTAGGAAGGGTTACTCTTGAATATGTGATATATAGCTGCGGCACTCTTTTGCTCGACTTTCTCAGTGGGAAACATATTCTGCCAAGACATGTAAGTCTTCTATGATTTGTAGATTTGATATCTCACACACACAAGAACACTTTACACTTTTGATATCTAAAAACGATAACCAAAAGCGGAGAGTTGTTTAGCTAAAGCTGCTTTGTATATCTTGCTTTGCTTCGCTCTGTGAATTACAACAATCTGAGTACCTATTTATAGGAATGAAAACGCACACAATACAATCAACACATGCTAAAACTATTCTTATAGTGGCTTCAATACTTTCGGCGCCATAGATGAGAATTCAACCGGACGGCTTTACTGTTACTTTGATGGCTTCAACAAATACGGCATTTGACGTTTATGCCGTTTTTCCAACAAAACTCCCCCGTAAACTTCAAATGCTTCTGCCATCTGTCATCCCTATCAACTTCTTAAACTTGTCGAGCAGTACCTTTGGCAATGGCTTTGTAAATATATCTGCCACTTGTTCTTGGCTTGCCACATGCATTAGTTCCACATTTCCATTTTTCACATGATCTCGGATAAAGTGGAAACGAACATCAATGTGTTTGCTCCTTTCATGATTCACTGGATTCTTCGCCAATTCAATTGCGGATTTGTTGTCTATGTGAATCATTGTTCCGCTTGACTGCTTCATCTCCATCTTGCTTAATAGATTTCTGAGCCATACAGCATGACATACACACCAAGATGCTGCTACATATTCAGCTTCACATGTTGAGAGCGTCACGATCGGTTGCTTCTTTGAAAGCCAAGTGAAAGCAGTATTTCCCATAAAAAACACGTACCATGCAGTACTTTTTCGATCATCAATATCTCCACACCAATCACTGTCAGAGTATCCAATCAGCTTGTAATGTGATGCTGTTCCTTGAATGTACCTGAGGATTCTCTTTAACGCCTTCCAGTGTGAGTAAGTTGGGTTCTCCATGAACCGACTTACAACTCCAACACTTAGTGCAATATCTGGCCTTGTGCATGTGAGGTAGCGAAGGCTTCCAACCAAGCTTCTGTACCTTCCTGGATCAACTTGTTCTCCTTCATCAAACTTTGAAAGTTTTGCTCCAGGTTCCATAGGTGTTGATACGGGGTTGCACTTCTCCATCTTGAATTCTTTCAAGATCTTCTTCGCATATGTCTCCTGTGATACAAAGATGCCTCTTTCGGTTTGTCTAACTTCTAGACCAAGGAAGAACTTCATCAAGCCTAAATCAGTCATCTCAAACTCCTGTTTCATTCTTCTCTTGAAGTCTTCTATCATCTCATCACTGTTACCCATGAAAATGAGGTCATCAACATAAAGAGCAACAAACAAAATGTTACCTCCATTTTTCTTGATGTAGAGGGCATGCTCGTAGGGACATTGCTCAAACCCATTCTCCTTGAGATATGCATCAATGCGAGTATTCCACGCTCGCGGTGCTTGCTTTAGCATGTAAAGCGCTTTCTTCAACTTCAACACCTTTGTTTCTCCTCCAAGTTTCAGATAACCTAGTGGTTGCTCAATGTAGACTTCTTCTTCGAGTACACCATTCAAAAACGCTGTCTTGACATCCATTTGGAATATTGGCCATCTGTACTGAGCAGCTTGAGAAATGAGTAGACGGATTGTCTCCATTCTAGCGACAGGGGCAAAGACTTCATCATAATCGATTCCTTCCTTTTGCTTATATCCCTTTGCGACAAGCCGAGCTTTGTATCGTTCAATCTCCCCTTGTGCATTCATCTTTTTCTTATAAACCCATTTCACTCCAATGGCCTGACTTCCTTTGGGCAATTCAGTGAGCTCCCATGTGTTGTTGCGTTCGATTGCTTCAATTTCCTCATTCATGGCTGCTTTCCATTTTTCATCTAGTACGGCATCTTCATATTTGATATTTTCAGAATCTGCCAACAAACATACAAGATGTACCTCTGTAGAGTCGTACAAATCTTGGAGACTTCTCATTCGGGGTTGTCGTGGCTCATCTTCTTCATCTTATTCTTCAACAATTTCAGGATCTGTTGATAGAACTGTCGGAACAACGGCTGACGATTCTCCGACTTCGTTTGTAACTTCCTTTGAGTTATTCAAGTCCCATTCACTTGCTTCATTCACTCGCACATCTCGACTGACTATCACCTTCTTGCTTATCGGGTCATACAGCTTATACCCTTTTGTGAGTCCGTCATATCCGATAAAAACATATGCTTTGCTTTTATCATCCAGCTTCATCCTTCGCGGATCTGGTACATGTGCATAGGCTACACTACCGAATATCTTTAGATGAGAGACGGTAGGCTTCTTACCAGTCCATGCTTCCAGTGGTGTTCGATTTTTCAACTTCATGTGCGGGCACCGATTCTGTATGTAGACGGCGCACATCACAGCTTCTGCCCAGAATTCTTTGGGCATCTTTTTGCTTTTCAGCATCGACCGAACCATATCTAGGATGGTCCTATTCTTCCTTTCAGCTACTCCATTTTGTTGGGGCGAGTATGGTGCTGTCAGAAATCTTCTTATGCCTTCTCGTTCACAGTATTCTCGGAAGGCTGTCGAGGTGCATTCGCCTCCTCTATCAGATCGAATTGCTTTGATGGATCTGCCAATTTCTTTTTCAACACTCGCCTTGAATAATTTGAACACCTTGAATGCCTCGGATTTTTCCTTCAACAAATAGACCCATGTCCTTCAGGAGAAATCATCGATGAAAGAGATGAAGTATCTCTTTCCGCTGAAAGATTCGGGAGTAATTGGTCCACATATATCGGTGTGGATCAGCTCAAGTGGATACTTCTCTTCATATTCGGCCTTCTTTTGAAATGAGGCTCTTGTTTCCTTCCCGAGTACACAATCTTCACAGAATTCTCCTCCAAAATCCATGCTAGGCAGTCCTTTCACCATCTTCATCTTCATTAGCTTTTTCAGGCCATCATAATGTAAGTGGCCAAAGCGATGATGCCATAGCGACGCTTTATCTACTTCTTTGACTTGTAAGCATTTCCCTTGCAAGCTTCGCAGGTTCAACTTGTACATTCGATTTCTCTCCATTTCGACTCGAGCTATCAGACGTCCTTGCTTGTCTTTCAGATGCAACAACTGATCTTTTAGAAAGGTTGAGTATCCTTTCTCTGCGAGCTGGCCAAGACTCAAGATGTTGTTTTTGAGATCTGGGACATAGTAGACATCTTGGATTGTCCCTATCAAGCCATCATTCTGTGTGAAACATATCGTACCTCGGCCTTTGACTTGTACTTTTGATGCATTTCCGAATGATACATGACCATTGTCAACTTTCTGCATTTCTTTGAATAGATGCTCATCATAGCACATGTGGTTGCTTGCTCCAGAATCGAGGTACCAGGATGTGTCATCGTTGACATCGTTGTGCGCCATCATGAGAACACCTCCATTTGCTTTGTCTTCCACGACTAGGTTGGTTGTCTCTTCCACTCGTCTGTTGGCCCGACACTCTTTTGCAAAGTGTCCCATCTTGCCACAATTGTAACAACCCTCGTTGTTGCAGTCTTCGGCATGGTGACCATATTTGTGGCACTTTTGGCATTTGACATGGGAATAATTTGATCGACCGCCTCTTCCTCGAGCGCGTCCTCTTCCACGCCAGTTTGCTTGACTTCCTTGAAATTTGTCCTTATGGTATCCTTCATAATTGTAGCCTTGGATACCACGACCGTATCCACGATTTCAACGGTCATGTCCTCTCCCCCGAAAATTTCGAGTGTAGAGAACCTTCTCATCTTTTATTGACGCCTTGGTTTGAAGTGCCTGGTCGAGTGACTCATCTTTCTTTTTCTTTTTTCTTTGTTCGTGTGCTTCGAGAGATCCAGCGAGCTCTTCAACGGTGAGCACTTTGAGGCCCTTCGATTCTTCAATCGCACACACAACATTTTCGAAATCATTGGTTAATGATCTCAATATTTTCTCCACAATTCTGGCATCGGACAATTCTTCTCCATTCCGATTGAGTTGGTTTGCCACGGTCTGGACACGTGTGATGTAGTCAGACACGTTTTCCGACTCCTTCATTTTCATGCTTTCAAGCTCTCCACGAAGGGTTTGGAGACGCACTTGCTTTACCCGGTCGGCTCCTTTGAATGATTTTTCGAGGATGTCCCACGCTTCTTTTGAAGTGGTGGCACCGGATATTTTTTCGAAGCCTGATTCGTCAACGGCTCGGAATAACATGTAAAGGGCTCCACTATCTTTCGATCTTGCATCTTTCAACGCCTTTTGTTCTGCTGCAGTTAATTTCCCGGTATTTTCTGGTTCTACAAAACCATTTTGAACAACGTCCCATGCATCTTGAGCTCCGAGCAGGGCTTTCATTTGTATACTCCATTTCTCGTAATTTTCTTTCGTAAGCTGCGGCAGTGGCATTTGTCCCGTGATATTCGCCATTTGACCTGGATAAAAGATATATATATAATATTATATATATATATTTTTTTACTAGATATATATATATATATGTGGGTCACCAATTAATGGCTCATAACTATGGAATTGAATTTGGTGGGTAGTAGACTAGCAGAAGTTGATTTTTTTTTTGTTGCCTTCAATATGTATCAACCACCTGCTTCACTTTAATTGCACGTCCTGCTCCACTTTAATTTTTTTTGTCTCCTGCTCTCCTTTTTGTGGAATTGAATTGGCCCTCCACCATTTAATTGTGCACAATGTAAGCCTGATCTCAATTGTGCACATTAAATTCCTTAAATATAGCTCACCACCCCTTTCTTTTGTGTCGTTTCTTTCAAGAAAGAAACAAGGTAGCAGCGGCAACGAGGAGAGAGACCTGCAACGGCTGTTCAAGGTAGTGCGCAGGCGGCGCGAATTTGAAGGGGCAGTGTTCGGTGGACGGAGGAGCAGCACCGGGCAGCGGCGTTTGCACGGGGACGGCGGCGGACAGCAGCTCCACGGTGGGTAAATTTAATTCTTTTAATTTGAGTGTTTATACTCAAAATTATTTTTCTCTGAGTATGGATCACTCAGGCTCTGATACCAATTTGTAGATTTGATATCTCACACACACAAGAACACTTTACACTTTTGATATCTAAAAACGATAACCAAAAGCGGAGAGTTGTTTAGCTAAAGCTGCTTTGTATATCTTGCTTTGCTTCGCTCTGTGAATTACAACAATCTGAGTACCTATTTATAGGAATGAAAACGCACACAATACAATCAACACATGCTAAAACTATTCTTATAGTGGCTTCAATACTTTCGGCGCCATAGATGAGAATTCAACCGGACGGCTTTACTGTTACTTTGATGGCTTCAACAAATACGGCATTTGACGTTTATGCCGTTTTTCCAACATGATTACTTTCTTACAGGATTACTTTCTTCGTGCATATTTGGTACAATCAAGAGACATGATTTTAGAAACTGACTTCACAACATAGTATTAAATGGGTAGGGACTATCTGAATGCATTACTTTATTTTCAGATAGTCTTACGGAAGAATTATTTTTTGTACTACAGAATACAATTTTCAGATATTGTGTTTAACCATGTTAAGGACACCTATATGTCAATTGCCTCTTATTTCAACACCTATGTGCCGATTCTTTACACAGATTTGTTTAGATTACTCTTTATCATGGATATGTTCATTTTCATTTTGGTTCTACTGCTTTATACAGCTTTGTGTGCAACTTTGCATTATGAGTCCGTGTTTCATCATAGATTCTCATGAATCATATATACTGATTTTCTTATTTTTTCAATATGGGTATCAATTCCTTTTATACGAATGTTTCTTATTTTAGTTCTTGTTTACTTTGCTCTTTGTTGGATTGATGCGCAACAAACGTGCTTCTTAGAGATACTTGATTCCAACTTGAAAGAGTAGAATTAATTGAATCAGGTTCGATAGAATTTGGGATTTTTGAGTCGTCCAAGTCTAACTACCTGCAAGTTGAGTAATTAATTATTTACTCAGTAATATGAGTAAATAAGGGTATACAATAATAATATAGGCTATGTATGGTACTATATTACTATGGAATTGGCTCAGTAGACAGGTAGGAGTCCTTATATTTCTGGAGCAGCAGTGCAGTGGCCAGTGGGGCTCTGGCCCACTCTTTGTTATTTTATTTCTTCTTTCCCTTCATGGATTTTTTGCTTTTATGTTGTTGCAATTTTTATTAGTGGAGATTTATATTAACTTTATTAGTTTAAATGATATGAACAAATTTTTTATTCATGTTTCGAAGTTCTATTATATCTTTACCTTCCTATTGTTGTGATTCTCCTTGCAAACGGTAATAATTTTATTTTTCGCCGAATTTATTTCTACAACGTGCGCCTTTCCCAATTTCTTAGAATTATAGAATGGTTTCGGATCTACTCCATTATTTGTGTGAGCGTGGTTAGGGTTTTTGTGCTTTAATTACATTTTTAAGTGATTAAGTGATATCCGAGATTTATTGTTTGTATAATTAGATTATTTTTCTCTTTCGAGTTTACCTGTATGGTTATCATTTCGGTTCTGTTTTACTGATTTATTTGTGTGATACGCTTATTTGCAGTGTGGTGCCTCTTTGGAGCTAGATAAGCAAGGATTTGTTACCATACATATTTTATTGTACAGATATGTTTTAGCTTTTTGTTGTCATTTTGTTCGCAAAATTATTCTTTTTGTTTTTGTGCATTTTTTTCCTTTCTATGATTGGTTCATGCTCCGAAAGGTTCACTTCAAGGCCACATCAAGAAGTTCAAATGTGCAGTATGGTATCAAATGTTTCTCAAAGAAACAAATCCCCAGAAACTAGCAATGCCTTATGGAAATATAAAGATTTGCATAAAGTTTTTGTTATTTTTAGTTGAGTCACTTCCCGGTGGTATCTCTTATGACTGGAGCTATAATGTTTGGTTGAATCTACAAGCATTTCATGACGGTAAGTATTTTTGGTTAGAGATTTATATTTGATAGTATGATCTTTTTTAGGACATAGTAACTATAGTAACTATAATACTACGTATGAGGAAAATTTAAGCACTCACCTAAAAATATTTTTTTTTTTTCCACGGGCAGTTGTATATCCAAAATACGTTGTGCATCGCACAACGAGAAATTCCTAGTATAATACTAAAATAAACACAAAAAAAACGCCATACACTAAACAACTAAAACGCCATACATTAAACAATTCACTATCTAAATGCATAATCAACTCCTTTGGATCTAATCCTTGTGTATTTGTAACAGAATGGAACCAAGAGGAAGACCACAAAATCAACATATTCCACCAAAACACCAATGAAGTGCCACAACACCCCACCGAGCCAGTTCAAAATGTGGATGAACAAAATCAAGGTGAACAAGCAGCCCCTGTACCCAACAACCTAGGTGACCGCCTAAGAACTATAGAGAAAGTCCTGATTGCCTTGGGAAATTCACTAGTCAACAAAGGGCAACACAAGAGGAAAAGGGACCACGGAACCGATAATAACTCAGGTAGAAACCATCTTCGATGACTCCCGAATAGACCACCTTAAGGAAACTGTAACACCCCGGATTTGATAACCCAGGCCGGGATGTCACCGCCGCATTTCCCTAGTAAGACACGGCTTCCCGAGCTCGCTAAGGAAATGCAAGGCTTGTGGGTATGAAAAAGATTTAAAAACATTTCAAGATTTAGTCCGGAAATTTATAATACTTAGTACGATAGTAGAAATTATCACGTACGAAAAATAAATAAAGTAAGTGCAGCGGAAAGTAAATCACGGCCAACATGGCCAAATCCTCGGGTTTAACAGACCCGGTAAAAACAGTACTATGATGCAGAAAGCGAAAATGTTCATAAATAATTTCCCCAAGTGCATGCGTATGCGTCACTCGACATACTCTGTAAAAGAAAAATGACAACGGTTGTCAGTATAAAAATATACTGAGTAAGTTAATCCCTAACTAACAAATAAAAGGGGTTACAAGTGTTTAAACTAAAGATTTCGCCTACCGTACGAGAATTTAAAAATACATGATATATTTGCAGCGAAAAACATGATTAAAGAACTAAATTTTTAAAAGCGTAATCTAAAGCATAATTTAAGATGCATAAAATTTAAGTACATAATTAAAGACAGGATAGATATGATTTAAGCATAATGAAACACTCACACGAGTCTTTTACTTTTCATCCCGTAAACTAAGAAGAGGACACCATACCGGGAGATCACTAACGAGGCAATCTCAACATAGGACCACTAACGAGGCAGTCCAAACAATGGGAGACCACTAACGAGGCAGTCTCAAAGATAGTAGGACCACTAACGAGGCGATCCAAAAAGATAGTAGGACCACTAACGAGGCGATCCACAAATACAGCGCGCGAGATCACTAACGAGGCAATCTCAGATAGTAAGGAGACCACTAACGAGGCAGTCTCAAAGATAATGATAGTATGAAGATCGGCTCAGCCTAGTGAACGGGATTTTTCGAAAGTTCGTATTTCAAAGTTATCAAAGGATCGATATCGCGTTTTCATAGTTCGAGTTTTCTCAAGTTCGAAAAATCCTATTCGAGGCAGTTTACGCCTTTCTTAATTTATAATTCTTCTTTTCTCCAAAAATTCTGAAACTTGGCCAGTAATTCTAAAACACACACACGAACAACTTTTACGTTTTAAGTTTTTGGAAATAAGGTTCCGAAGTGAGTTGAAATTTGAGTTTATTGCAAAGGATAATTTATGTCTTAAAAACTGTTTTCGTCACAGGTTCGTGTAACGCCGATTAAAAATTCATTTCAAAACCAATCGATGTGAAATTTTTACAGTAACTACACGACACATTAAGGAACAACTTTCATGTTTTAAGTTTTTGGAAATAATGAATTCTTGGTACTCAAAAATCGAGTGCAACTCACTGCATACTCATGGCCCTTAAAACGAATTCAAAACAGTTCTAAAAACTTGGCCGTTTGACATATCAAATGAACACCAAAATTCGTGAAATTTTGTAGGCATAATCTAGACACAATTATCCACAACGTTTGTTTAGAAATGCAAAGTTAAATCATTCGAAAAATTGGTGAAAAACATGCATCAAGTTGAATGAAGGAATCTGTCACAGATTTAAATCGTTCGGTTTGATACAGAAAGTTCATGGCAAAAATTGGGATAGCAAAACTTAATGTCAATGGCTGAAATTTGGACACAAGATAGATAAAGGTGTTAGGAACAACTTTTATGTTGAAAAGTTTTCGGTTTGAATTCCCGAAGGTCGAGTTTTTGGCGAGTCTTTAAAATTGGACGAAAATAGGGTTTTTGAAAACCGATTTTTGTTACAAGCCTATATCTCGAGATTTAAACAACAAACAACCACGAAAATTTGTGAGTAAGGTTTTAACTTACTGATTTGAAGACTAGGATTACTGGGATGGGTATCCGGATGCTGTAGGGTCGCGACGAACGGCCAATCCTTCCGATCGCAAGAGTCTAGAGGGCAGGGTTTGGTTCCTCTCGCCTCGTCGTCGCCGGAATGCTTGCCGGAAAGTGTCGTCGGAAGAGTTTCGGCTTGGGGAGGAAGTTTGGGAGTAATGTGGGAGTAGTTTCTGTAAGTCTAGGGTTTGGAGGCACCCCCAGCCGCCCTTAAGTCTCCCTCACGTCTGGGATTTGGTTTCCCTCGAAGGGAGTTGTAATTTCGGCAAGAAAATCACCCCCGAATGGAATGATTACACCTTCAGCCCCTCTGGCGCGGAGGTGGCGCGCACCCACCCCTATGGTCGCGCGGAGCACGCGCGCCAGGCCTGGCGTCGCGACGCCCTTGGCCGCGCGGTGGCCGCGCGGCGACGCGCGGACAGCGCGGGCCGGCAGGACCGGCCGGTTCGGCTCCGCGTGTTCCGTCGGGTCTTCCCTCGCTTTCCCCTATCGGTTTTCTACGTGTTAGCTCGATTCCCTGGGGCGTCTTCGTTGCGGAATCTTCTCCCTAATCTTGTTACGAGTCCGGCTTATCGCTCGCAACATTCCCGGGTCCTTCTTAGCCTAGTCTAAATTGGTTTCAACATCTCCTACCGTCCTTGTGATCTAATTCGTGATGTATTTTGTGATTTATTTCGTGACTGAACTTAGAAATTAGTTCTAAGCTGCCTACGTACCCTGTGAAGGGATCAAGTCATGACGTAGCTCAAAACAATTTGAATTTGTTTTTCCTCGGGTGTTACATCCTCCCCCCTTAAGAATACAGTTATGTCCCCATAACTGTGGTCGGGTCGTCTTGGAAGAGGGTAGGGTAACGTTGCCTCATGTCGGCTTCCAATTCCCAGGTTGCCGTCTCCGTCTCGTGGTTGGACCACAGGACCTTGACCATCTTTACAGTTTTATTCCTTGTCACCCTTTCCTTGTAGTCGAGTATTTGCACCGGGGTTTCCTCATAGGTCAAGTCATCATCCAATTCGATTGCGTTTGGTTGGAGTACATGCGACGTGTCGGGCACATACTTCTTTAGTTGGGGGTCGTGGAACACATTGTGGTCACGAGCAAACGATGGTGGGGACGTTAGTTAACATGCCGTTCTCATTTCCCTACGGAATTCCTTAGGGTCCCTAGGTATTTACGTCCCGGGGGTTTCCTGTAGTCCTGCGAAAGGAGGGCGTGAGGCAATTCCGCCGTCCTTGCCTGGAATAATGCCAGGCGATACTCCCTGTCGACGTATTTCTCTGTCAATGTATGCCCGGGTTCAGTGAGGAGCGTATAGCGAAAGAGATTGAGCAGAACAGGAAAGATAAAACTCCACCCGGGTCCCGCGCGTTGGCGCGCGGGGAGCGCGCGGCAACCCCTGTTCGAAAAAAATAGGGCTCGCGCTCCGCGCGAGCCACTTCCCCCATTTCCCATCCGAGAACACACCCCCCAATTCTCTCTAAATCCGGCGAGTTACCTTCCTGTTTGCTCGATTTCGACTTCAATTCCACTCATCTAGGTACGATTCTACTAAACCCACTTACTAATTTCAACTTTTATGTTTTGGATGACTTGATTTGTGTAGAGATTTAGGAAATTAGGGTTTGTGTACAAAAATTGGGGGTTTGTGATTTTTAGGCTTGATTTGTGCAATTTAGCAAGTGTATGTGGCAATTGTTGTTACCCTTATTGCCTTGCCTACGTTTATGTTGTAATGTGTTTATGTTTCTGGCAAATTCTAGTTGAATTCGAATCCTTAGAAAGGCTATGAAGTTATTGATGCTTGGTTGCTGTTGGGGTGTGATTATTGGTTCGTTCCCTCGTTGTTTAGTGCTGTAGGATTTGCCGTATTGTTATTAGAATGATTGTTTCGTTCTGTGGGCGATTTCCGTGTGTTGTTAGTAACTTAGGTTTTGGTTTATTGTGCACATAACGTGTTCGACGAAATGCCACATAGGGTTTAGGCACCAGTTTTAGCATGTTCTTTGTCTAAGTCACCTCCTGGTTGGTCTTAGTAAAAGGTAGGATTTGTTGTTCTTACGGTACATTCACGTTGGAACTATATATTAATGCCCTATTCGTATTTTCGCTTGACTTCTGTGTGGGACTTAGCCTTATAATTGGTGTTTGGTAACTTGCAGGATGTTGCTCTTTTTGTGGGTCGTTTTGGCGTCTCTCATGTGTCCTCCGAGGACTAGGAGACGGGTTGCTGATGAGGCTGGCCCCAGTCATGCTGCTCCGGCGATGCCGGATTTCGACGAGAGCGAGTCAGAGGAGGATGAGGCGCAGAGGACGAGGGAGTAGGGTGATTACCCATGTTCACCTCATCTGTGGGTTGTGCGCGGCACAGGGGATTCGCACTACACCGGAGACAGATCCGTACGACCTAGCACATGGCCGTCGCTACCGTATTCCGTCTTATGCTGAGCGGCGTAGCGCCTTACGTCGTGGGGCTCCTCGTGCTGTACTTCGCCCGCAGCCTGATGACGGCGGCCTGATCCTCGTTGTACCACCGGAGCAGCCACCCCCTCCTCCAGTGGGTCCACCTCCTGCTGGGGCACCTCCTGCCGTGGCACCTCAGGGGCAGGAGATGATTCAGATGCTGCAGATGATGCAGGAGATGCAGGTCAGTATGGACGCCGGGTTTGCAGCTGGGCAGGCTCGTTATGACGCCCTCGACGCTAGGTTGGACCTCTATCAGACCCGCATGGACTCGTTTGCTACGAGGCAGGCTCAGCAGCAGGCCACCATGTCCGACATGTACGCCTATGTGCGGCAGATGGACGACTTCATGCGCCGACAGTTCCCGCCTCCCGATCAGTGATGTCTCCTTTTGGTTTCGTGTTTTCGTTTAGGTTTTGCGTTTAGACATACTTTGTTTAGGCTCCTCCTTATGAGGACGTTGATGTTGCCTGGTGTCTGTGATTTATATTTTCGTTATGTTGTTGCTTAGTTAGGTGTTTGACATGTGTTGGTTGTGTGCTGCTGTTTCAGAACCATGGTTTAATTGTTCTGTCCATTTTATGGTTTGAGATGTTCCGGATTTACTATTACCTTCCTATAGTGTCTGCATGTGTGTGGATTGCCCAATAACACCTACGCCGTTGCTTGACTAAATCGCTTGGTTAAATTAGCGTGATAAGATACACGGGATTGGGGTTTATATGTGGAGTGTATATAGTTGCTCTTAAGGGAATTTTTTTTTTTTTTTTTTTTTTATTGAGCGAAGATTAGTCCTTTAATAGGTATCAATTTATCAGGGTTTTCTTGTAAAGGTTGTTGGAATTTATTTATTTATATGTACGTATTGTATATATTTTATTATCTTTATTATTATTATTTCCATCATTATATTTTTATTTTCATTTATTATTAGTATTATTATTATTATATTATTATTATTATTATTATTATTTATTTATTTATTTATTATTTTTTTTTATTATTTTTTTATATATTTTTATATATATATTTTTTTTCAGGGTTGTAGGTTTTCCTCCTTGATTATGGTAGTTAAAGAACTAAATAAAATGCATGGAATAAATTTAAATAGGCTTGTGTTTTATTACTCAAGAATATTTTTTTTTTTTGGTTTACAAGCATTCGAAATAGAAATAAGTGCGCTGCTAATAGTACGGAAGGGAAAGTATGCCAATAATGCGTAGCTGGATCACTAGATCTAAAACGAGTGGGCAGGCTCGGCCTTGATGGGATCATCTTCATCGCTCGACACATCGATGGGTATGGCGACATTGGGAGCAGGCCCCGGGTTCTGAAGGACCGCTCCGTCCACGTCCTGGGCCAGGTTAGTCAGTTCCCAGCCTATGGTCTCTATCTGCTCCTCCAAATCATCTCCCTTGTCTTGGAGCTGGGCCACTTGGGCTTGGAGGTGGGTGACTTGCTCCTGCAGCTGGGTTATGTGGTGATGGTCTGTTTCCCTAAGGTGACCCAAATGGGCCAGGTTACCCTCCAACTGTCCTACCCGCGTTTTGAAGTAATTGATGTGCTGTTGGCCCTCAAGGTATGCGTTCATTAATTTCACCATCAAATTGACCATGTTCGCGTTGGGCTCGGCCATCTAATGTCAACAAGGGAGGTTAGAGTTAGACATTTTTCAGGTAACGTTAAGGTATGCATAAATTTAAATCTATATGCAACATGCAAGTGCAAGTCCCTTCCCCATAAAATTTAGTTTAAAATAAATCGCTAAAGGTTGGGCCTCTATAGTGGGCCAAAATTTAATATTTCTTGGGCTAAGATTTGGGCTATGTAAAAAGGATTATAGATTTTTGGGCTAAAAATAGTACTAGTAGTCAAATAAATAATTTTAAAAGAAATAACACTTGGGCTTAAAAATATTGGTTTAAAATAATAGTAGTAGCTTTAAAAATTTTCCGGGCTCTGATACCAACTTGTAACACCCCGGATTTGATAACCCAGGCCGGGATGTCACCGCCGCATTTCCCTAGTAAGACACGGCTTCCCGAGCTCGCTAAGGAAATGCAAGGCTTGTGGGTATGAAAAAGATTTAAAAACATTTCAAGATTTAGTCCGGAAATTTATAATACTTAGTACGATAGTAGAAATTATAACGTACGAAAAATAAATAAAGTAAGTGCAGCGGAAAGTAAATCACGGCCAACATGGCCAAATCCTCGGGTTTAACAGACCCGGTAAAAACAGTACTATGATGCAGAAAGCGAAAATGTTCATAAATAATTTCCCCAAGTGCATGCGTATGCGTCACTCGACATACTCTGTAAAAGAAAAATGACAACGGTTGTCAGTATAAAAATATACTGAGTAAGTTAATCCCTAACTAACAAATAAAAGGGGTTACAAGTGTTTAAACTAAAGATTTCGCCTACCGTACGAGAATTTAAAAATACATGATATATTTGCAGCGGAAAAACATGATTAAAGAACTAAATTTTTAAAAGCGTAATCTAAAGCATAATTTAAGATGCATAAAATTTAAGTACATAATTAAAGACAGGATAGATATGATTTAAGCATAATGAAACACTCACACGAGTCTTTTACTTTTCATCCCGTAAACTAAGAAGAGGACACCATACCGGGAGATCACTAACGAGGCAATCTCAACATAGGACCACTAACGAGGCAGTCCAAACAATGGGAGACCACTAACGAGGCAGTCTCAAAGATAGTAGGACCACTAACGAGGCGATCCAAAAAGATAGTAGGACCACTAACGAGGCGATCCACAAATACAGCGCGCGAGATCACTAACGAGGCAATCTCAGATAGTAAGGAGACCACTAACGAGGCAGTCTCAAAGATAATGATAGTATGAAGATCGGCTCAGCCTAGTGAACGGGATTTTTCGAAAGTTCGTATTTCAAAGTTATCAAAGGATCGATATCGCGTTTTCATAGTTCGAGTTTTCTCAAGTTCGAAAAATCCTATTCGAGGCAGTTTACGCCTTTCTTAATTTAAAATTCGTCTTTTCTCCAAAAATTCTGAAACTTGGCCAGTAATTCAAAAACACACACACGAACAACTTTTACGTTTTAAGTTTTTGGAAATAAGGTTCCGAAGTGAGTTGAAATTTGAGTTTATTGCAAAGGATAATTTATGTCTTAAAAACTGTTTTCGTCACAGGTTCGTGTAACGCCGATTAAAAATTCATTTCAAAACCAATCGATGTGAAATTTTTACAGTAACTACACGACACATTAAGAAACAACTTTCATGTTTTAAGTTTTTGGAAATAATGAATTCTTGGTACTCAAAAATCGAGTGCAACTCACTGCATACTCATGGCCCTTAAAACGAATTCAAAACAGTTCTAAAAACTTGGCCGTTTGACATATCAAATGAACACCAAAATTCGTGAAATTTTGTAGGCATAATCTAGCCACAATTATCCACAACTTTTGTTTAGAAATGCAAAGTTAAATCATTCGAAAAATGGGTGAAAAACATGCATCAAGTTGAATGAAGGAATCTGTCACAGATTTAAATCGTTCGGTTTGATACAGAAAGTTCATGGCGAAAATTGGGATAGCAAAACTTAATGTCAATGGCTGAAATTTGGACACAAGATAGATAAAGGTGTTAGGAACAACTTTTATGTTGAAAAGTTTTCGGTTTGAATTCCCGAAGGTCGAGTTTTTGGCGAGTCTTTAAAATTGGACGAAAATAGGGTTTTTGAAAACCGATTTTTGTTACAAGCCTATATCTCGAGATTTAAACAACAAACAACCACGAAAATTTGTGAGTAAGGTTTTAACTTACTGATTTGAAGACTAGGATTACTGGGATGGGTATCCGGATGCTCTAGGGTCGCGACGAACGGCCAATCCTTCCGATCGCAAGAGTCTAGAGGGCAGGGTTTGGTTCCTCTCGCCTCGTCGTCGCCGGAATGCTTGCCGGAAAGTGTCGTCGGAAGAGTTTCGGCTTGGGGAGGAAGTTTGGGAGTAATGTGGGAGTAGTTTCTGTAAGTCTAGGGTTTGGAGGCACCCCCAGCCGCCCTTAAGTCTCCCTCACGTCTGGGATTTGGTTTCCCTCGAAGGGAGTTGTAATTTCGGCAAGAAAATCACCCCCGAATGGAAAGATTACACCTTCAGCCCCTCTGGCGTGGAGGTGGCGCGCACCCACCCCTATGGTCGCGCGGAGCGCGCGCGCCAGGCCTGGCGTCACGACGCCCTTGGCCGCGCGGTGGCCGCGCGGCGGCGCGCGGACAGCGCGGGCCGGCCGGACCGGCCGGTTCGGCTCCGCGTGTTCCGTCGGGTCTTCCCTCGCTTTCCCCTATCGGTTTTCTACGTGTTAGCTCGATTCCCTGGGGCGTCTTCGTTGCGGAATCTTCTCCCTAATCTTGTTACGAGTCCGGCTTATCGCTCGCAACATTCCCGGGTCCTTCTTAGCCTAGTCTAAATTGGTTTCAACATCTCCTACCGTCCTTGTGATCTAATTCGTGATGTATTTTGTGATTTATTTCGTGACTGAACTTAGAAATTAGTTCTAAGCTGCCTACGTACCCTGTGAAGGGATCAAGTCATGACGTAGCTCAAAACAATTTGAATTTGTTTTTCCTCGGGTGTTACAGAAACAATGGGGGAAACAACGGGATAGTCTTCAATCATTGTAACTATGTACCATGCTGCCCAAGGTGTTACAAACCGCATCTGGCGAGGGGATGTCCTCAACCTAGCGCGTGCTATCGATGCGGTCGACATGGTCATCGGCTGCGTGAATGTCGGACTTGGATGGAAAACATTAACTGGCGAGAAGATTTGACTACGGGTCCTAACCGGCCACATAACCAGGGTGGCCAAAATGGCAACAATCAAGGACCAAGACCTCGACAAAATCAAAATCAACAGGGTAATCAGGGAAGACCCATGGGACGCCTGAACGTGATAAACCAAGCCGATATACTTGCGCAAGGTGACGTGATGGCAGGTACGTTCCATGTTCTATGTACACCTCTTAAAGTTATATTCGATTCTGGAGCAATCTGATAATTATATCACCTTAAATCTTACCTGAACTAGAGCTACCTAAGCATGAGATGACTAGCTTAGGAATTCAATACCATAGGAAAAAGTGGTATCGTGTTCTGATAGTAATCAAGAACTTAGAATTCTTCGCGAACCTTGTGAATTCTGACCTTAGAAACTTTGATTCGAAACTGATATTAGGCAACGATACCCGAACCTTTTTAAGATCAATTTTTAGGCAGTTATGGGGACATAACTGAAGCCCTAACGGGGAGAGGATGTGATACCCCGTAAGAATTCGTCACGCATCGAGGTGAATATTTAATTTTTAGAACCTCAATATTTTTATGCGGCAATTACTTGTCCACTTTGGATTACCGCACTGAGAATATTCTATTCTTGGCATTAGCATTTCGGCTATGGCGCAACTTCGACGACGAAGTTGATTTCTAAGAAGGATAGACTGTAATACCCACGAATTTAGCCACGACTAAAAAGAAATGAAATTTAACTCAAAGAATAAAAAGAATTTAAATTCCATAAATCCCGTGAAGTCAAGAAATTATTTAATTAAATAAATTATTACGCGGGAACCGAATGATTTCGAATACGAAATTAATTCAAGTTCAAAATCAATTTAAAAATAGGAATTTTAGCCCAAGAGATAGCCCAAGGAATAAGCCCAAAAACGTAGAAGGATAGAAGCCAAAAAGAGAGGAGAAAAGGCCTGATGGATCGCACGACCCAGCCTAGGCCGCCCAGACCGATCCTGTGCGGTGTTTGGACGGAATTGGCCAAAATGGCCCCAAGGGCGCGCCATGGCGAGCTGTTATGGCCAAGTCTGGATTAGGCCGCCGACCCCCAATTTTGCGACGTTTGTTCCACTTCTTGTGCCCCAAGCCATGCCTAGCCGGCCCTAGATGTGTGGGGTGTTGTTTGGAGTTATAAATACCCCGTATCTAGCTCCGAGATGCCTTTTAATCAGTCCCACACATCTCTCCCACATTCAAACTACCGAAAACCCTAGATTTCGAATTCTTGGAGTGAATTCCGGCGAGGTGGCAGACCCGTGGGCGAGTTTGGAGACTTCCCAAGCGTAGATTGGTGGTAAGTGAAGGTATTAGTTGTTAATTCGTATCCTATAGTTTAGTATAACGTCTAAATCAAGTTATTTCAACTTTAAAACCATGAATCGAAACAAAAGGAAAAGAACAAGGAGACTTGGACGCGTTCGAGGATCCCGGAGGCCATACTAAGGAATTCTAAGACCGTGGACATTATAAACTGTAAGTTAACTCTTACCGTATCAATTTTGGTGACCTAAAATCGGACGAAATGTAAGTTTAAACAACGAACATAAAATCTGTCACAAAAAGTTCCATGTATGCGCAATTCTGGTAATATGACCATTCAGACTTCTCGAGTGCTTAAAACGAAAACGTCATAACTAAGATTTTGTTCCTAAGACTTTATTCTATGTTGTGTAAACATTTTGGATTTTTTCATCAATATTTGATTCCTCAAATCGAATCTGGTTGTCTCTGCGTTTCTTCTAAATTTTGAAAACCTGACTGTGTAGGACTTCGAACTTGAACCACATTTTTCTATTAGATCTAGACAGAAATAGCTCGTACAATGTGAATAAACGTTGTAGATAATCGAGTCTAGAATATGTCCGTAAAATTTCAGAATTTTTTGAGTCCATTTGATGAGTCGAAAAATCAAATTATTAACAGTATGTCGAATCTGTATTCTGACAGCATGCATGTTCTGTAGAAATTTTGATTTTTGACTTATCTCCTCACCTTATTTCGGAAAACTTAAAGAATGAAAGTTGTTCATTAGGGCGTATTTGATTCACTGTGTAAATTTCATATCGTTCGCCTGAGAAACGAATATTTAAATTAAAAGGGCGCGAACTGCGACGTTGTAATTATATAAGCGACACCTAGGTGGATTGGTTAAGCTTTGCACATAGAATTCATCATGTCCTCGACATTTAGATGGGTTGGTTAAGCTTTGCACCTGGAATCCATCATGTCCTCGATATTTAGATGGGTTGGTTAAGCGTTGCACCTAGAATCCCCATGTCCGTTATAATGACTGGAATTAATGGATTGTGATTTTTTTTCATAAAATTTTTATAAGATACGATTAAACATTTTTTGAATCCCGTTACACTAGATTGAGCCCCAATTAGGGGGTGAGTGCTCTGCAGGGTGCCTCTCTAACCATTCACTTCGTGCCTATACGGACGATGGTGACCGCTTTATGAATAATTGTGCCAAAACGGCTATGGATTGAGGGCCTACACGCTCGGGAGTATCCGTATGGGTTTCCCGAGGCTTCGGAGTGGTACTGGGTATGACATATTTGGCTGCGGCCTTGTTGTTGAGATTGCTTTGCAATCGTGAGAAAAATGATTGAGATTGCTTTGCAATCGTGAGAAAACTTGAGAAACTCGATTATAGAGTAGCAGGAAAATTTAAAAGATTTAGATGTATTAGTTATTAAATTATGCGTTTAAATCCATGTCCACATCTTTAACGTATGCAATTAAATTTTTATTATTTATTTGGTCAAGTTACGCTTTTATAAATGTGTGTGAGTAAAGGTAAATGTTATTTAATTAAACTTTTTAAAACTCATTATTGCTATGTTAGGAGTTAGCTTACTCAGTATTTTATATACTGATAAACCGTTGTAATTCTCTTTTTCAGAGTATGGCGAATATGCATGAACATATGCATACATCGGGCTTGGGGAGAATAAACCATTACCATTATGACGCTTTTTATTTAAACTTATTTAGACACTGTGTTTCGGCCATGTCGGCCTAATTTATATTTCCGCTGCTATTTACTTTAAATTTTTACATCATATAGACTATATTATTTATTTATATTATGATGGGCTTAATTTAAATTTATTTTCTGAAATACCTTAGCATTGCATCTCTCAAGTGAGCTCGAATGAGTTGTATCTTGCTTGGGAGGTATGGCGGTGGCATCCCGGCCTGGGTTACCAAAACCAGGATGTTACAAGAACACACTCTCATAACCATAATTAGTCAATCTCATTTGATAATTTATCATAATTGAAGTAATTCATTATAATTAATTAATTAATTGCAATATTTTAATTTCTCTTATGTTGCTAACATTTGTGAGTTACTAATTTGTTATTAAATTAAAATTATTATTTAACAAAATTTATATTGTGATGTGAAGTATTTAAATATTTTAAAATGAATTTCCAATCCAATATGCTATTGATTTATATGTTCCGTTTTACATTTATATTAAGGAAATAACTGGAAAAAATGAATGAAAAACGTTTTGGGTAGGAAGGAATTTGTGTTTAAAGGGTGTAAGTAACGGAAGGACGGTGATTAGAGGTGTCAATGTTGGGCCGGCCCACCCCGCAAGGCAAAATATGAGGGGCGGGCCTAAGAGTTTAAGGCCCGTTTAGATACGGGCCTAAATAGGCTTAACCCGCAGCGGAGCGGCCTTTTGCGGGTTGGGCCCGCGGTGGGGCGGGCTGCCCCACGGGCTTTGCTTTGTTTTTTTTTTAAAAAAAAACACATTATAATAGATTTTGAATATTGATTAATTTATTTGGTAAATTATTCAATGTCTAATATTAACTCATTAAGTTATCAAATATAAATCATAATTTTGGTTACTGATTAAGTCATCAAATATAAATCATAATTTATGGCAAAATTGGTGGAAGGTGCAAATTGTAAGATAGACACGGCCATGTCTTTTTGATGGAATGAAATTCTTTCCCCTCAAAAAAAAAAAAAAAACTTCAAATTGTTATACAAATAGTCAATGTCTTCTAATATTTCTCAGCTTCTTTATATTATTCGTATTAGTTTTTTAAGTATAAATTCCTTGTTATTTTATTTATTATAAATTGTAAATGCTTGTAAATTATTATATTTTATTGTCAATTATCTTTCTTTTAAAATATAAAATCACTTCTAAAACAGCTTAATCTCCTAAAGACTTCGACCGTTACACACAATATTTTTATCAACCCTTCCATTAATTATAAATATTTTGTCTTGTCCAATACTATATTTTTAAAATATAATACATCCATTTAATATTATAAATGGGAATAAATTCAGTTTTAAAGAATTATTCAACAAACACATTATTAAAGTAAATAATTATGCCAAAAAATGCACACTTTAACTATTTATAATTTTAATATCATTTATAAATTTTTATATCTTATTTTTTGTTTGTACAATAAAAAATATTCACAATTTTATGTTTTTTACATTAAAAAATAAATTTAATAATATTTTTTTAAAAAGCCCGTGGGCTAGCCCGCAAAACCCATAGCCCGCATGTTGGGCGAGTCGGGCCTAGGCATTTTGAGCCCGCCCCGTTTAGGTCCGCCCCATTCAAGCCCGCAAAAATGTGAGGGCCCGCGTGGGCCGGCCCGTTTCGCCCCGTGGACCCGTTTCGACACCTCTAACGGTGATGGAAGATGAAAATATTTTTTTTAGATGATTGAATGTGTGTTCAAAGGGAAGTGGTTGAATTAATGAGAAATTGGTAAATGAGGGTAAAGAAATTAACAAAGCAAGATGAATGTAAGATAAAATTGGTGAAAATGATGAATATGAATTAAAAATAAGACAAACAAGAGTATTTGGACTATTAAATATGTGGTCAAGAAAATTGAGGGTCAGTGGTTAGGAGTTGGGATAAGGAGTAAAAGTGGTTGGTGGGGGGAAGGGGTAATTGGGGGAGGAAAAAGAATAGGTGAGTGGGTGGATGTAGGGGTGGACAAATGGGGCGGGTTAATCGGGTACCCGACCCGAACCCGAAAAATAGTGGGATCGGGTTGGGTACCGGAACCCGAAAAAACCCGAAGTCGGGTACCCGAACCCGAAGTTAGTAGATCGGGTCGGGTATCGGGTTTTATAAATGAACCCGAATTCCCCGATCGGGTACCCGAATTACCCGACTTTTTTTTTTAAAAAAAAAAGATTTTATTTTATTTATTAAAAAATGTTTATCTTTTTTTTAAAAAAAAATCCCCACAATATAGAGAGTATTTATTTTTTAGTATTTCTAATTACATAACTTTATGCAAATCAAAAGGGTAAAACCCCAATCCCTATTTTTTCGAAATATTATTAGTCAATTCTTGTCTTTTATTCGTTAATGAATGAGTATGTTCTCATTCTTATTAATTTGTAAATTGTAAATCATGATGGTGATTATTGAATTTTATCAAAGTTTCTTTAATAATTTATTTTTTTAAAAAAAAGGTTTTTCTTTATTTTTTTAGAAAAAAGAGTGGGTACCCGAAGTGGGTACCCGACCCGATCGGGTACCCGACATGTCGGGTACCCACCAATGTCGGGTAATGGGCGGGTAATTTATTTTTATACCCGAACCCGATTAACCCGAACCCGACTAACCCGAACCCACCAAACCCGACCCGACGCCCAATCCACCGTGGATGATAGAAAGTAAGTGAGACAGTAAAACAGTTGGTGAGAGTGGTTAGGGGTATGTTTACCTATCATAAAATTATCAACCATGTCATCTCGGTTGGTGATCTCGGTCAATTTTCACCTTATATGATAACCAAATAAATTTTTTACTAAACATTCGAGACACTCAAGTTTTGCATGTGTTTTGTTGAATTTTCGTTTCTAATCAAGTTTGGAAGAAATAGTTGAATCATTTACAAAATATGCAATTTCAATATTTCGTTCGCACATAACTAGACCCATAAATCTAAAAGCTCAGTGATATGTTTTATTATCATTTAAATTATCTCTTCCTTTTTTGTTTGGGTGAAGACGAAGCAAAATAATCTCTTTTATGTGGAACGAGATACGGTGCGGTGTCTGCACATGCAAACATCCTAAATTAGTCCTAATATAATCACTAAGTATTGAATTTTGGATAATTTCGGATTTATATTAAGATTAATTTTTGATGAATCTGAGAAAAGAAAAAAAAAGAATTTTAAATTGACAATACTACCCTTAATTATTTAATGAAAATTTTGGACTTAATAGTTATTTTGGATGGAAGTTTATTTTTCTCTAATATATCAAAGTTCATTTGTATTTTTTTCCAATAAAATTGTTAAAGTAATTAAATTTAAAAGTAGATTAATTTATATGTATTGTTTGAAAGTCACTTTTATTCTTGGGGTTGGGGACTTACCCTAGTGGTCAAGTCCACTGTCTCCCAACCATAGTGTTGACCGATGGCCAAAGGCTCCGCTTGGTGGTCGCCCTTGGCCCCGCAGTCCCGAAGCTTATGTGTTTACTGCTTTCTATTTACTACTTTCCTAGAAGCCGTGTATAGTTGTGTGCAGCGTCTTATTGTTGTGCCCCTCGGCAAGGCACTTCGGGTGGACTAGTTGGCCTTTCGGTCTCTAACCACATTTTTATGGCTTTTGTTTTGCAGTTACTGTAAGGCTCGTCTGCCGTTGTAATATAAATTGAAGTATCCCATAGTTTCTGGAATAAGCTCAATGATGTTGTCCAACCCAACCCTTCGGATGGACCATTTGGCGGAATAGTGCTGGGAATCAGTCTATTAGCCACTCGGTGCGACGCAGTCCCGATACGGACCCGGAGCCTCGTGACAGTTGGTATCAGAGCCGGCCTTCCGGAACAGGTGGTGGCATTATGAGCGAGAGTGCATCAGGATCGGATTCGGAAACGACAGGCGGGCACATCCCGGCGCGGCACTCTAGGACTACGACATCGAGGCTGGTTGACTTGGAGCTTGCAGAGGCAAGGCTCCGGTCGAAAGTTGAAGAACTTGAGACGGAGAATGCAGAGACAAGAGCCATCTTTAGTGAGTGCCAGGAGCACTGTCGAACACTTATGAGTAATGCCGAGGGCTCGCAGATGGCGATGACCCAGGCACAAGAGTTAGCTGAGAGAGCTAAACTCGAATGGGCAGAGGCCCAAGTGAGGATGGAAGAGATGTCCATCCAAATAAAACTACTACAGAGAGCTGTAAGTAGAGAGCAAGAAGTTGCTCCGAGTTCCGGCCCAAGAGTGCATGTCCCGGAGCCTCAGCCTTACACTGGCAACCGCGATGCTAAGGAAGTCGAGAATTTCCTCTTTGATATGAATCAGTACCTTGAGAATTCGGGTATTGAAAATGAAACAAGAAGGGTTTCTACGGCCACGATGTATCTGGCGGGAGACGCCAAGTTATGGTGGCGTGGAAAATATGCTGAGATTCAGCAAGGTAGATTGGCAATTGATACCTGGGCGGAACTGAGAGAAGCGATTCGGAGTCAGTTCTTCCCGGAAAATGTCGAATATCACGCTCGAAAAGCTCTGAGAGATCTGAGGCACACGTGAAATGTCCGAGAATATGTTAAAACTTTCTCGGCACTGATGCTCGACATCAAGGATATGTCCGAAATGGACAAGTTGTTTCCCTTCATGGAGGGCCTCCGTCGAGGAACGCAATTGGAGCTGCAGAGGCAGCGAGTGAATGACCTCAACTCTGCGATGACGGCAACAGAAAGGCTTACAGATTATTACGACGACCGGAGGGACCGTCAAGGACCCCCGGCCAGTACGCAACAGAAAGGAGGAGCACCTCGGCAGGTTAGGTCGGGCGCAAGTCAGGGCGGCGGAGACCGCTTTAACCAAAAAGCCCCACCATCTCAAAACAGTATTCACCGATTCCGCCAGACGCCGGCCAGAGGCGAGGGGTCCACGAGAAGGTCGGGATTCTTCTTGTGTGACGGCCCACATCTACTTAAAGATTGCCCAAAGAAGCACGCCCTAAATGTGTTGCTAGTTAAAGAGACAAGTGTCGCCCCGAAGAAGCGCAAGACAATCCATGTGGGGCAAGACGGGAGCGAATCGGAGGAGGAAAATTTGGGGGCTCTGCACCGAAGTGATGACGCTTTCGAGTACAGATTCGCGGCGCAACGTCAGATTCGCGACAACCTTCAATCAAAGGTTGGAAAGGGACAAAAGAAACCGAAGGCTGAAGGGGGGGCCCCCCAAAGAAAGGGCCTCATGTTTGTCAACGCCCAAATAAACGGACACATCCTTAGTTCTCTGGTGGACTCAGGTGCCACCCACAACTATTTGGCAAGCACTGAAGTCGACAAGTTGGGCCTTAAACCTGAGAAAATATCTGGGAAAGTTAAAGCTGTCAACTCGGAGCCCCGGGCCATGCTGGGAGCAGTTCGCGGGGTCCGAATCAAAATTCACCCGTTCGAAGGGAAGGCCAATCTGTCAGTGATTGCAATGGATGACTTGAAGCTCATCTTGGGATTGGACTTCCTTCATGAGAATTATATGGCTGTGCTGCCGCAGGGAGATGCCCGGTTGGTTATGGGCGAGAATCACTGCATTATTCGAACCCAATGTTCTCAACCAAGCACGAAAAGTCTGTCAGCTCTGCAATTCAAGAAGGGCTGCAAGAAGCTTGAACCATCATTTTTATGCGCACTTCGGCTCGAAGAACTAGAAGGGTCGGGACCAATTCCGAGATCTGTTAAAGACATCCTACAAGAGTATGAAGATGTTCTTCCCGACGAGCTACCTAAGCAATTACCACCTAAAAGAGGGGTGGACCACGAGATCGAACTGATTCCCGGGGCCAAACCCCTGCTAAAGCCCCGTACCGTATGAGCCAGCCTGAGCTGGCAGAGCTCCGAGCCCAGCTGCGGGAGATGTTGGATGGGGGAATGATCCGACCTGCAAAGTCTCCCTTCGGAGCACCAGTAATTTTCCAGAAGAAGTCGGACGGCACCCTTCGTATGTGTTGCGACTATAGGGCCCTCAACAAATTGACCGTGCGAAACGCATACCCCATCCCTCTTGCCGGGGACTGCTTTGATCGCTTAAGTAAGGCCAAGTATTTCTCGAAAGTCGACCTACGATCGGGATATTGGCAGGTTCACATCAAGGAGGGCGACGAAGCGAAGACCACGATCCTAACTCGATACGGCGCCTACGAATTCCTTGTGATGCCGTTCGGTCTGACTAACGCCCCAGCGACCTTTTGTACGCTAATGAACGAGGTACTTCAGGGATTCTTGGACGAGTTTGTGGTCGTCTATCTGGACGACATAGTGATCTACAGCGAGACCCTAGAAGAACATTTAATACACCTTCGAAAGGTCTTGGAACGTCTCAGAAAATTTCGATTATACGCGAAACCGTCAAAATGCTCCTTTGCTCAGAAGTCTATTCACTTCCTTGGGCCCATTATTGAAGAATGGAGGATTAAAGTGGACCCGAAGAAAGTACAGGCCATCGAAGAGTGGCATCCGTCGCAGAATGTCCACGATGTTAGGTCCTTCTTGGGGTCAAGGGATATTATGCCATAGCCAAACCATTGACGGACCTAACCAAGAAGTCAGAGAAATGGGACTGGAGTCCTCGGTGTGAAGAAGCTTTCAAGGCGCTAAAACAGGCGATGACCACGAGCCCGGTCCTAGCCCTGCCCGACATGGGAAAATCGTTCGAAGTCGAGACGGATGCATCTGACTTCGCCATTGGGGGAGTACTTCTCCAAGAGGGACACCCGGTTGCCTACGAGAGCCGCAAATTAAAGGATACGGAGAGGAGATACTCGGCCCACG
This sequence comes from Hygrophila difformis, assembly GCA_030278955.1. Classification (NCBI taxonomy): domain Eukaryota; kingdom Viridiplantae; phylum Streptophyta; class Magnoliopsida; order Lamiales; family Acanthaceae; genus Hygrophila; species Hygrophila difformis. The sequence continues at coordinate 13,763,236 of JAOANR010000011.1, forward strand.
AGAAGGAGCTACTGGCAGTTGTGCACTTTTTAAGGACATGGCGCCACTACTTACTGGGTGCTCCCTTTGTGGTAAGAACCGACAACCGTGCCACGAGTCATTTCCTTACCCAGCCCAAGCTTTCGGGAGGCAGGCAAGCAAGATGGCAAGAATTGTTATTGGAGTTCAACCTCACCCTGGAATACCAAGCTGGGTCAAAGAATAAAGTGGCGGATGCGCTGAGCCGTAGGGCGGACCTTGAAAAGGAGCATATCCTGGCCTCTCTCTCAGCCAGCTCGGCCTCGACGGAAGTCCGGAACCTCATCAAGCGATTATCGGAGTCAGACCACGTGGCCAAGCAATTGAAGCAACTGGTGGTCACAGGTTGCACACGACAGTTCTGGATTGATGAGGGACTATTGATGACGAAAGCGAGCCGGTTGTATGTCCCAAGAGGGGGGGATTTGCGCAGTCTGCTAATCTCGGAGCGCCACGATACGCTCTGGGCAGGACACCCAGGAGGAGAGAGGACTCTAGCTCTGCTTCAAAGAGTGTATTATTGGCCACAGATGGGGAATGAAGTCGAAGCTTATGTCCGTACATGCCTCATTTGCCAACAAGATAAGGCCGACCATCATAGAATAAAGGGCCTTCTTCAACCCTTGCCAACACCTACTAGGCCTTGGGAGAGTATTTCGATGGATTATATTTCTGCACTGCGCAAGCTAGGAGACCTTGGGAGCATCATCGTCGTGGTGGACCGATTTTCCAAATATGCTACATTCATGGCGGCTCCACAACATGTCACGGCCGAGACAACGGCTCATCTCTTTTTCAGCCATGTGGTGAAGTACTGGGGACTACCCAAAGATATCGTCAGTGATAGGGATAAAAAATTCATGAGCCTTTTTTGGTCGGAATTATTCAAACTGATGGGCTCAAACCTCAGTATGAGCTCGAGTTACCACCCACAATCCGATGGGCAAACGGAGAGATTCAATTCAATGCTCAAGGAGTATCTTCGGCACTTTGTGAGCGGTAACCAGAAGGACTGGGTGAAGTTGTTGGATGCGGCCCAGCTATGCTTTAACTCCCAAAAGTGCTCCACGACGAACCGTAGCCCGTTCGAAGTGGTGACTGGACAGCAACCCCTCCTCCCCCACACTTTGGACGCAACACGAGGTTGGAGTTCCTCCCGGGCGGTAAATTTTGCTAAGGAGTGGGCAGAGAATCTTGAGTTAGTCAGAAGTTACTTAACTAAGGCCCAAAAGCACATGAAGAAACATGCAGATCAGAAGAGGAGATTTGCGGAGTTCCGGATTGGGGACCAAGTTTTGGTGAAAGCTTCTGACCCGCTCTTAACCAAATGTGTTGGAGGACGAGATCCCCGATTTCTACAGAAGTACGTGGGGCCGTGCCCGATCATGAAAAGAGTAGGGAATGTGGCTTACAAGGTTCAGCTTCCATCATGGTGGAGAATGCACAATATTATTCATGTGAGCCAGCTGAAGCCATACACCGGGACCCAAGAGGACATTGATCGATGCTTGAAGACCCGCCCACAAAAGGAGTTCGGGCAGATCCCAAAGAAGAGACCAGAAGCCACATGTAGCTCAAACTAAAAAGAGGAGATACGATGAGTATCTGGTGAAGTGGGCGGGATGTTCGATGGAGGAGACCACTTTGGAGCGAGCCACGGAGAAGAATGCTCTCAAACCTCTCGTCGAAGACTTTTGGAGAGCCACGGCGACGAGGGCATCGCCAACTTAGCGGGGGGAGAATGTTGACCGATGGCCAAAGGCTCCGCTTGGTGGTCGCCCTTGGCCCCGCAGTCCCGAAGCTTATGTGTTTACTGCTTTCTATTTACTGCTATCCTAGAAGCCGTGTATAGTTGTGTGCAGCGTCTTGCTGTTGTGCCCCTCGGCAAGGCACTTCGGGTGGACTAGTTGGCCTTTCGGTCTCTAACCACATTTTTATGGCTTTTGTTTTGCAGTTACTGTAAGGCTCGTCTGCCGTTGTAATATAAATTGAAGTATCCCATAGTTTCCAGAATAAACTCAATGATGTCGTCCAACCCGACCTTTCGGATGGACCGTTTAGCGGAATAGTGCTGGGAATCAGTCTATTAGCCACTCGGAGCGCCGCAGTCCCGATACGAACACGGCGCCCCGTGACACATAGGTTGGGGGTTTGATCCCCAACCAGCCCTTATCCCTCCCATTTATTCTCCTTTATAATTTGTGTTGTTTGGGCTTCCACATACCTTTGCCGACACATGAGTGTCATGTTTACACAAAAAATAAAAAATCACTTTTATTACTATATTTAAGTAACACTGAATAATTATTCTGAATCATTTTTAATAATTAAATGTATTAACTTTCCAAAATTTATGGAAAATTTCCTTTTGCTTATTACAACTCTCTGTTTTTAAGGTAACAAAAAAATAATAAAATATATATATATACTCTTATATATATACAGGATCGATAGGTGGTGCTGCTGCTGTACTCTATTGATATGGACACTCAGATATTGTTGAGGTTGCTGAGGACATACAAAGCTCATGATGGCGCTGCCCTGGTTTTGAGATTGCTACAACCCCCGTGCGGTTTTATGACTCAAGATTTTTAATGCACTACAGGGAGGTCGCTGATGAAGTGACACTCGGAAGATGTTGTCTAATGCTGTTGATGCTCGGTGATATATCTGTGGGGATAGCTATGTGCTGCAGCGACATGGAATGGTCATACTTTCTTCATTAGGCGGTTGGAAATAAAGACATAGAGCAGTGAAAAGCCCTGCAATAACCGGTGAGATCTATGCCTTCAGTTTTGTTGTCTTGAGTATATGTGGGGCTTCGATGTGACATCCTTGAATTTGCTTAATTTTCATGTCGAGTTTGCATCTTTTCACTCCAATGCTTCGAAATTGAATAGGGTCTAGGAATCCCCCATTGATATATATTTCTTCCTCACTTCTTCATATTCCATTTGTCTTCCTCTCACCCTCCGTTCCAATATCCTTTATCCTTGCTTTTGCTATATTGACTCTGTATACCACCGTAAGATTCTGGAACAACAAACTTGTAACTTGTAAGCCTAATTTGGGGACCTTTTTGTAACAAACTCTGGAACCGGTCTTGAAGCTGCAGTTTATTAAAAGTTTCATGTTTTCTAGCCGGTGATCGGGTGGCTACTGAGTTTTAGTTATAATGCTTTTGGGAACTTGATAGATTATGTGGTGTTATGATTATGAAAAATATATATATATATATATATAAACAATAATTAAAAAAAGATCTATTTTTGATAGACTGAAAAAACAGTGGAATGGAGAATTGGAACTCCTGACGTTCATAGTCCCTTTTGGCCATTATGTTAGACATTCGGGAGTTCCTCAGTCATGGATAAATTGTGGCACTAAGATATTTTCTATATCCAGTTTTCTAGCATGTTCCTTTTTTGTTTTTTTTTTTTTTACCTCTTCTTAGTCTCTTAGTTTCGATGCATCTGGAGTTGGATAAGTTTTGCAAGGGAGATGTGATTATGAAGCAAGTTTTAGGGATTGTCACTCTGTTTTTCCACTGGAAAATCTCATTACAGTTTGAGGAGTGTGGAGAAAGGCCATTGAAGTGAGGTGCTTGGCGCTGCTGTTGCTGTTTCCTGGTGTTGTCTCATGCGGGTGATATTTTTTTTGGTAAACGGTGACACTCATGTGTCGGCAAAGTTGTGTGGGAGCCCAAACCACACAAATTACAAAGGGGGATAAAGGGGAGGGATATTGGGCCGGGTGGGGATCGAACCCCCAACCTATGGTTGGAAGACGGGGGACTTGACCGCTATGGTAAGTCCCCAACCCCAACCTATTGATTTTGAGAAGGCTGTTGCTACCTCACTTTGATGCTGACTTGAGGATTGTCACTGATGGTGATTATTGTCGACTAATGTTGTGGTTGTTGCTGCTGCTATGGAAATGAGATAATGTAACTGAATTTCTGATGTTGAGGATTGACACTGCTGTTGCTGATTTTTAAATGAAGTTTGAAAAGGAGATGGTGATGCTGCTGCTGTTCTGATGCTGTTGGCGCTGATCCAAGGAATCGCCGAAGTCCTGAGTTGGTCGATGATGATGACACATGCTGTTGCAACAGGTTAGGGTTAAGGAAGGTTGACTTATTCTAGTATCCATCTTTGGTTCAAGTCCAAACTGCATTTTGTAAGTGCATTGTATGCTGTTGGAGAATTGCGGCTCAGTTGGTTGATGATGTTGACACATGCTGTCTTGATTTCTTGGTGTAAAACTTTGATGGTTATTGAGTGGAATATAATACCCTTTTCCTAAAAAAAAAGAGGTAACAATTAATAATTATTCTAAATTATTGTTTATAATTAAATGTGTTAACTTTCCAAAATTCATGGAAAATTTCCTATTTGCTTGTTACAACTCTCTGTTTTTAAGTTAGGTCAATAATTTTTTACTCAATCACCCCCTCTCTCTCTCTCTCTATATATATATATATATATACTAGTTAAATACATCGCACAGCGTAAAAGGGACGTACAACTGCCTATGGAGAAAGAAAAAATAATTATAGGTAAGTGTATGTGAGTTCCTATCTACAACAATTTATTTCCTAATTTGGTTGCCAGAGTAAGATCGTGGTGTGAGGAGCTCCGAATTTGAACTGCCAACTGAGTTCTGGCGTGGTGAGGGGGTCGCCGACCCATTGCCATAGGTACGGTACCCATTCCCATTCTTAAAGCTGCTGTTTCTCCGCGGGCTTGGCTTAGACCCATAGATGGATTCTTTCTCAGCGAGGAGCATATCATGTATCTTTTTCTGATCCTGAATTGTAGTTGCAAATCAAATTCAGTACTCCAACCATGCCTCTTATATATTATAGTAGAATATAAAACCTAAACCTCTCTTTATCATTTGACAACATAAAAGCAAACAATTCTTATGAAAGAATGACTTGATGTAATGAAAATTACCCGGGCTAGCTTCTTTTCGTCCGTCCTCCTTGAGCCTTCTTGTTAGTTTGTAATCCTCCAGTATTGACACCAAACGCACCTGTGTATAAGAGGGAGAATACAGTAATCAGATTCAAACTACGCGAAGTAGCGAAAACACCAAAATGCTAGAAAAGTTATAAAAAATTTACCCCATCATAGAGGAAAAACATCTTTTGTTCATCCTCCCACATTAGTATCTTGCTAATCAAATTTTCCACCATTGCTGAAAATTCAGAGCTCGTTAATATAACTTCCAGAAAGATATAAGTTTCAGTAATGATGAACAGCAAAGAAAGCCTGAAGAGTTACATGGAATCTTATTTACAGTAATTCTAGCACGCTCTGCACGTTTGAGGTTTATATGCACACCTCTTCCAGCACTTTAGCTGTTATCATCCTAGGGATCAACAGGGATTACAATAAATTAAAAAATAGAAGCAAACCGGAATTGGGGAAAGCATGAACTATAGAAATTAAAAAATTCTGTTATGGGAATATTATGTAATTTCCTAAAAACCTTTTTCATTCTGCCTTGCTCCAGGAAACAGATAGCAATAGAACATCCCTCTTCCATCAACATCCTTTGATGATGATGGACTCAAAAGCACAGTGCCATTGCTGGTTGATAACTGCAACAGTGCAAATAAAAATAAATTTTCATAAAATCCTACATGTAAGTACATCTTTAGACAATAGACCATAGAAAACATGACAATGAAATCAATTCTTAGAGTATATGTGAACACGAAGTCACTGGTTGACCATGAAAGAACATCGGCATCATATAAAAAGCCCCACTTTCCTGATTTTCAGAATTGCTCCTAAAATTTTAGGAAAACACATCATCATATCAGTTGCTGAATTATGATTCAGATCCTAAATCAATCAAAATATAACCTAACTCTACATGTTATGTGTATCTCACCTTCATGGGATGGCTCTTAACAACTCTTATTAGTTTAGTGTGGAAGGGTGGAAGAAAAAATGGCCCATGGAAGGGTGGAAGAAACAAGTGATTCTAGATAACCTATACACACCACCAACGGACTACAATAAAGGAATTACAATTAAGCCATTGCCAACAAGTCTGACCACCACCTCCGACAAATGAATCATTACCACCACAACCATACCAGGAATATTATTCCATTGCAGCTTCAAGTTTGTAAATTGTGTCAGAGAAGAATGCTTCATATATATAATTAAAATGAATGAATGTGAGGATTTTTCCCAACTCTTATCATACAAGATTTGTGTTACATATTGTCAAATGATTAGACACCGAGTGGTCTATACAGAGCTATAAGCTACTATGCAAAACTAAGTGTAGCCCAGTGAAGCAACAATTTGCACCTTCTTGTGTAAAATACTCAAAAGTCTGGGGCAATATGCATCTTAGATTTTAGGAAAATAGGTGTACTGTTAAACCTTATTTTTCCTCATAATAAACTCAAAAGTTAAAGTACAAATATCACCCCTTCCAATTACTTCAAAATAAATTATCTAAAATGGCATTTATTTTACTAAAATAAAAGCAATTATATCTGTAAAAATAGTTGTTGACAACAAACATAGTAGGATGCAACAATGAAATATCACAGCTGCAGTAAGGCCGTGTAGTGAATTGATCCATCGCTTATCAGACGCAGGAAAACTGTAAACAATCAACTTAAACAACCTTCGACTTTCAAAGCCCAGCACAAATAAAGCTATAATTAGAATCAAAAGCACATACACACAGCTCTCGAAATGCATAAATTATAAAATTTTGAATTACCTAACTCGGGGCGACGTCGTTTGAGGGGCAGGGCAAATGCAAATATCGGGTTCCTGACTTCCAAAAAAAATGTGGTCAATGAATCAAATAAATAGCTGTCTATACACTATATTGAATAAACCATGACCGGTTTTATACTTTGCCTTTAGACATTTAACAATTTCTGTAAACCAGAGGACAATGAGGAAGAGCAAAACAATGACCTACCTTTCTATCAAACACATTCAAAGCGTACTTTGCCCGTGTAAACTATAACTTGAGACACAAAGAACTAAAATATACTTATAAAATGCTCACCACCAAACAAAACGAGCTTATAAAGATGATAAGTTGTACATACTAAAGAATGAAAAGTAATGTAGCATCTATAACCATTACCTCCATCCCAACAATATGAGCAATCATAGTCTCTCAAGGCTCAAGAACTTGCAAAATTTCCAAGTGACCTTTTCCATCCATGTCCTTCCGAAGGACCGGAAACATTTCCATTAATTAGCAATACAAAACGATGTCTCATCTAAAAGATATCAATATGCAAATTATTAATAATATATTAAATACATAAATCAGATACCCATATAAAAGATCTGACCATATCTCTAATCTAATCTTATTTTAATCCCAATTTCTCTTAATAAAACATTAACTATGGTGGCAAAACCCCATAAATCAGTACACAACAAAACTTTTTGGTATTTTTTTTTGCTTTAACTAAACCCCAAGATGCCTTCGGTAGGAAAACCCAAACAAGAAATTCACACTACCAAGCCAACTATGCAGTCCCCAGGCGGCTTATACAAGTTACAGAAATAAATTCAAACATTCACAACAATTCAGTAGCCAAAGGATTTTTCCAAACCTGGGCTACTGCAAATGCCAAACAGTTTTTTCCTTTGGGCTTCTTCTTCCTCGTTCTCACTCAGGTACTCCTCGTCTCCAATCAAGCCTCCACCCCCGTTAATCTTGTCCTGCCATCGATTCACCTATTGGGGTATTTTTCATCAATCTCAAACCTAGAGAAGCCTTAATTAAAGCAATTCAGAGAATAAGTTAAACCCTTTAAAGGCTTCACTTAAAGGCAGTATTCGATTCAACTAAAAGAAAATCGCAACAAGGAACCCAGAAACACCACAATAAAACCTGAAACTCCCTTTCACAATCCTACAATTCACATCAGAATTAATCAAAGTATTCAATTCGCGATAAACAGCTTATATATAAAAATAAAAATAAAATTAAAATTCCATAAAAATAAAATACTGCAAAATCATAACTCGCAAACCAGAGGCAGTAGAATTAGCATGACTCCAAACAAACACAAACAAACACACATAAAGGGCTTGTTCACTTTGTATGATAGGATTAATTAATTAATAAAATATTCTGGATTAATTAATCTCTCCTAATTAGGTGAGAGATGAGACAATTTATCCATAATTTTAGCATAATTACAACGAGCCTTGATTAATCAAACGTCCTAATCATTTAAAGTAAACATGTAATTAGCTTTCATAAAAATAATCTATCAAGGCTAATCAACCCAAGCACTTAAAGAACCAAGATAGTTGCCAAGAATTACGAGCTCAACTTCATTTGACTAAAAAGCTCAATCACATATTAATATCATATCGAGCTCAAAATCATTCTTTGTATAATGGGCGTACACCGCTCTTTTTTGTGTATTATGAAATTTGTACTTTTGGCAAAACTGGGCCTGAATGTATAATATCCATTGGCTAGAATATCAAAAGTAGACTGATGAACACTATAGGAATTTAGACAAGAATGATAACTACCAAAGCACTAAATATATTTAAAGCTTGCAATAGGAAAAGAAGAAATAATTTTAGGTGACCGTAAATGGTTTCCTTATATGTATTATACTTATTATGTTCATGAACAAACAGCATGAGGAGGATCCGAAGCACAAATTTTTACCATGGGTGAAGAACCTTGAATTCGTAGAATCTGCAAGCCCATCACTACTTTTTATTAATATGGTTTACCATGTCAGATATTAGTAGCACATAACAAATTTATAAGCTTAACAAAAAAATCAATTTATATAGTAGGAGGTATTATTTTATATGTTCTTACAATTTTCAAAGATCAAATCTTCACCACCATATTGGACATACACGTACCAGGTCACAAAGTGAACTGCACATCTTAAGAGAGAGTTGAGATATTACTTACTACATCGAGATCCATCACGGTGGTCTTTTTTGTGCTTTTTATACCTACTTTCACTATCCGACTCCGGTGAATATGCATGCTGGAGGAAACATTTACAAAGTGTATTAGATTGTTGCAGTTAACGAGGGAATGGAATCTAGTAAAACAGAGTGTACTGGATATACCTTTCTGAACTTTTTACGATCACTGCCATGTCTATGGGACTTCTTTGATTCCTCTTTCTCATCTTTATCAGAACTCACATCTGCTGCTGCACTTTGGTGCCGCTTCCGATGTTTCCTATCTCTATCCTTTTCCCTTCTTTTGTCATCTATGTGCCCATAACTTTCTACATCCTCATCATCATCAACATTATCATCTTTTCTAGAGTGATCTTTTGCTCTCTCTTTTTCTCTATCACGGTCCCTGTCTTTCTCCCTCTCCTTATCCTTCTCCTTCCTCTCTTTATCTTTTCTCTTATCCTTTTCCTCCCGGTCTCTCTCCTTTTTAGCCTGAAATGGAATATAAAAATAGAAGCAAATGATTAAATAATACTACCAGCACACCAAATCAACATTAGATTACAGTCTACATATTTTAATCTATGCATCAAATTTTGACCACCTTTTCTTCCTCTCGTTTGCGCTCCTTGTCTTTTTTCTCTTGCAAGCGAGACACATATTCATCAAATGTCTCCCTACAGAAGCTCTCTTCCCCCATGGACCTGGAAAACAACAATATATTGGAGAATGTCAGCTCACAAATGCCATCTGAGCTATCCTCAATGAGTTGTTTGCACTCCTCCCATGTCGACATCATATTTATTTCCTAAAGATAGTGCAGAGAATGTTATCATAATGAACTTAAAGGAGAAGCATTCAACAGAGAACTGGCTCTGCAAGGTTACATTATTGTTATGATGGAAACAAAGAGTGAACCTACCACACAAATTTATCACAGATTCAGGATAAATGAGAAAAACGCAATATGTGTTGTTAATAAGAAACCATATAGGATTAATTTCAGAATGTAAATTTGCTAATGACAGTAATAAGAAGCTCTCTCTCTGAAGGAGGTAACTTCACTTAAAAAATCATGAGTTGCACTCAGCCACTCATTCTTCTTAAGCTGAAAATTCCATGTAAACTTTTTCTAAAACGATATCTTGAACTTCATACTCAGTTCTAAATGCAAAAAAATGCGGGGAGAGAGAGAGAGAGAGAGAGAGATAATTTAATAAATAGGATTAAGAAGCAGTACAACATACAGAAACTGCTTTCAGAGTCGCCAAATATATCTCCGAATTTTTAGTTTCAGCTCGTCTCCATCTTTTATAAAATAAGTAAAGTTTCACAACTTCATAAGCTGGATTAAATCTCTCCATCTTTGAGTCAGATAGGTCCACAAAATCCCTTGGAGATTTGCTTGGACCCAAATTAAAGTGACCAATGGCTTCTACAATACCAGCTGCACATCTTTCTGTTGCATGAATTACCTTGGGATTATCTTTTGCATTTGCAGAGTACCACTGCAATAATTCTTCTTGGGCATTGTTGACCTGTTTTTTTTTTGTCAAAAAGAAAAAAAGTTCAAAATGAAGAGAGAAGGCTTGAGGCCTTTCAATGGATGACACACACAAAAAATTGTAGGGAAAATAGTGTAAGACTTACCATGACACCATGGACATCTGGAATACTAAATAATTCAGCATCGTTACCAGAGTCACCACAGGCTAGCGTGTTGGTAGGTAACTTACCAGCTTCCTTTAAGTTTTTAAGCAAATAAGCTAGTGCTTGCCCTTTGCCAGCTCCCTGTGGCAATACATCCAAGTCCATTCCTCCACTGTAAATAATTTTGACATCCAACTGAAACACCAAAATGAATTGTTACAATGATGGAATGAAACAAATGATGAATAAGCACACTATATCAAATAGCAAAAATACAACCAAAGAAAAAACTGGATACAAATTTAGTATACCCCATGTTCTTGCAAGCATGTTGAAAGAGCTCGGATAACATTCTGGGCCTTGTCTTTCTGCACAGAAAAACTAACCTTGTGTGGTCGTTGTTCAGTCTCAGGCTGCATGACCACAAAAGCTTGCCTTAGTATTAGAAAAGCTGGCGTTGAATGCTGAATATTTACAGAAAAAATTAGTGCTTTAATTAATCTAAGTTTAGCTTACAACACATAGATCAAATGCAACAAGCTCCCAAAAGCAATGCCTCACCTGAAGAGCGAGTTCACCAAACTTGCTAGTCTCTTCGGCCACTATTTTCCTATCCCATTTCTTATTTAAATATTCAACCCAGCCATCATCTGGCGTCATGGAGTTCCCATATGTTATTTCAGTTCCCACAGACATTATTGTGATGTCAGGAGTTAGAAGGGGCTTCTGTTTCCTTAATCCTTTGTAAAGTGTTGGTGACCTCCCAGTTGAGAATACTAACAAGGAATTATTACGATAATTTGTCTCCCAAAGTGCATTGAATCTAAGCAGAGAGAGATCCCCAGGATCATGATGATCAACCTGCAGCATACCCCTTCATCAGTAGAACTCCTAATAATCAATTAACAAACACAATAGCAACTCACCATTGTATGATCAAGATCCGAGACTATCATGAGGCGAGCGCTGCCAGAAAGTCGATCCATGGTCTGCCAACAGCAAATGGCAATCTATACCAATATAATCAAAGCAGAGAACAAACACCACTTAACAACATAAATGCTGACTGGTGAATTTCCAGAAGGTAACTGCTTTAGCTAAAGAATCATCTTTATCAAGTTTTGTTAACTTGTAAAGTAAGAAATAAGCAAAAAATGTGGCGCTCAAAACAGACACAACACATACCGGTCAGAAAAATACAAAACAAGCAATACATGCATGACACCTTTAAATCCATAGCAGTTTTGTCAGCAAACTGCAAAGCTTTGATTAAAACCCTCCCGCTTTAATTCAGGAAGAATAAACTAAAACTATTCCCTGAGTTTGCAACGAAACCCATTTGACGAAAACTTCAGCAAAGCAATAACCCTAAAACTATAAAAAATCCTTACCTTAATGACCTCCGGCAGACACGACGGGCAGGGAGGACAGGCAGGCGACGAAGGGGTGGAATTTTACGGCCAATTGAGCCTGCAAACTGGACCAAATTCCGAAAGGAATTGGACAGCTCGAAATCAAAAGAGGTAACCCAGGTCGTGACTGCAAATCACATGCAATTTCCACAAAGCTCAAGAAAAAGAAGAAACCCAGGTAAAACAGACTAAACGTAGCGGAAATGAGTTTGGCGAAAAAATTTAGGAAAATCCTCACCCGGACGCCGGGCAAAGCGGCGGAGGAACTCTCCTTCGAAGAGACAACACGACGAAAACAATAACCTGCAATTTATCCCGAAGACCGTGCAGAACCGGGCGTTATGTGGTCTCCAGAACCCTAAATCATTGAACCGAAGAGGGAAACACACATCAGGAAGCCCTAGCGCGGGCCGCAGACAGCGGCGAAGAGGCGGCACAGCCTGGGGCGTGCGGACCGGCGCTTGGGGTAGGCGGGTGCGGATCGAACATGGCAGAGACGGGGAAGATTGGGAATGGAGATGTGGCGGAGAATCAGGCCGAGAGAGAGGAAAGAGTAATGACGAAGGAAGCAATCGAACAAAGCTGAGATCCAAGAACCCGAACCGCCCGCGTGCTCTGCAAAATCGGATCATATCGAACGGCCATAAAGTCAAATTGCACACTTGATCGGACGGCCACAATTGAAATTCACAAGAGGAGATTTCATTCTCCCGTTTATATAGTATATATAATAGATATATATATATATATTTCATATTTACATGACAATAATATACATCCGATATTCCTTCGAAGTCTTGCTCTCAAAAACATTGTATTAATTCGATTACCGTGCACTAACCAAATTGAGTGAATTGGACAGGGTGTTTTTTTTCTTTATACATCCCAACTATTAATATATCAATAATACTTAATAAATATTAAATTCCCAAATTTTCTCATGTCAAGGTTTCACCTCAACAATTTAATGCAAATGCCCAATATTTAATATAACATTGCATCTTATTTCTCACTCCTCCCCATCTCCCGCACTATAAATGCGGAACGCGATGAACTTCATACACCACTCCATTCCCGATGTCTTTCCTTTCATACTATGAGGTATATACCCACTTCATACTCTGGTCTATGAAGTTCATAGACCACTCCATTCCCAAAGGATATGTATATACCTCAGAGTATGAAAAGAATGGCATCGAAAATGGAGTGGTCTATGATGTTCATCGCACTCCGTATTTATAGTGCGGGATATGGGGATGAGTGAGAAATAAGATGGCATGTTATTCTAAATATTGATCATTTGCATTAATGGTTGGGGTGAAACCTTGAAATGAGAAAAGTTGGGAATTTAATCTATATAATAAATCCTGAATATTTTTTGGCATGTGCAGACTGTATTGCCCTTATTAAATATACTCCATCTTTTTTAATTTTAAGGGCTATATTGTAATTATGCCTAAAGTTTCCACGTAAATGCTGATTAATCATTCAGAAACATACAGTCATCGAAATTAATTACACGTCAGCGCCGAATCATCCTACTTGCCAAGTCATCAATCTTTTAAATCTTAGATAATAAATTCGTTTATTAGTATAAGAAAATCTTGAAAAAATCTTTTCATATATTTAAAAAGGATATAAATTGGAAATAAATTATTTGATATTATGACAAATTTTGTTAAACCAATATATATTCTTTAATTTTTGCTCGACATATCTTTATAATAAATTCTGAAACCATAATTTTATTATACTGCCTGTATTGCTCTTTTAGTTAATAATTCTTGATCTTTATAAAAATATATATTATGGGTTTAAATAGTAATAAAAAATACATACAGAAATCTTTAAATAAATATATATACTATTTTGACTAAAAATATTTAGAAGTATTAAATTTAACTTTATATTGCAAAAAAAGAATGTTGAAAACTAAATAATATACACAAGAAAATAAGTACTCCTTTAATAAAATAAATTCAATCTATTATTTTGTGTGCATAAATTAATATTATGAGAATTTATCCTTTTTTTGGTATGATAATTTATCTTTTATATATGTTTTTATTAGTCAACATATTTTGCCGGTGATTAAGAATGAGTTACAAAGGTGAAAGTTTTAATATACTTAATTATTTTAATTATACAAATTATTTTATAATTAGGAGGGTTGGTAATCTTAATAAATTAATTTTTCTATTTATGTTTTATATGCATAAAAATTTGAATTTATACTTTGTTATGTATAATGAAAAAAATTAAAAATTTGTTTCTTCTTTCATTTTGAGGAAAAAAAATGATAATAGAAATCATATTTTAAAAAAAATATTTTTTCATAAATATACTAAAATAATATCTTCTATCATTTTAAATGAATCGAGTTAATATTAGTTAGTATCGAGTTAATATTAGTTAATAGAAAGGAGCTGATAATGAGCACTTCTTTACGACCTGGGTCTTTTCCACCAGACGGATGGGGCCTCTTATTAAAGCAGATTTCGCTGGAACTTGGTTCCCTCGAGCCCATTGAATTCGTTTTCCTGATTTTTCTCTTTTCTTTTTTTTGTTAGTATCATTTAAAGGCTGTTAAGCAAAAAAAAAATAAAAATAAAACTAACACCCGTGCGCGTAGCGCGGGCGAAAAATCTAGTATTTATTAAATATCATTGATATATTAATGGTTGGTATATAAAAAGAAACAAATCCACCATATCCAATTCACTCAATTTGGTTAGTTCACGGTAATCGAATTATTACAATATTTTTAATGCAAGACTTCAAAGGAATATCGGATGTATATTATGGCATGTAAATGTGATATATATATATATATGGAGAGAGAGAGAGAGAGAGAGAGAGGTGATTAATAAAAAATTATTGACCTAACTTAAAAGCGGGGAGGGAGGGAGAGAGAGAGAGAGAGAGAGGTGATTGAATAAAAAATTATTGACCTAACTTAAAAGCAGAGAGTTGTAACAAGCAAATAGGAAATTTTCCATAAATTGTGGAAAGTTAATATATTTAATTATGAAAAATAATTCAAAATAATTATTCAATGTTACCTTAAAAATAGAGTTGTAACAATTAAATAGGGAATTTATCATAAATTTTGTAAGGTTTCTTTTTTTTTTTTGGAGGGGCCACTAAAGGCCTAGGAAAGGTGGTGGGAGCCCATTAGAAGTAGGGGATTTGATCACTAGGATAAGCCTCCATCCCCATAAATTTTGGAATATGAATACATTTAATTTTGAAAAATAATTCAGAATATTATTGAATGTTACTTAAATATAGTAACAATAATAAGAGTGATTTTCAAATAATAAATACTCCCTCTGTCCCATTTAACTTGTCTTGTTTGACTTCTGCACACAATCCAATGCACTTTTTCAATCATTAATATCTCAAAATAGATACAATGAAAAATTATGTAAAATATATATTAAAAAACTACATGATCATACGATTCTAACAAGACCCAACTCAACTATTTTTTTCAAAATATATACTTGCAAGAGAATTGAGTCAAAGCTGAACAATAAACAGTGTCAAAAAGTCAAACCAAACATGTTACTTGGGACGGAGGGAGTATAAACTAATATACTTTAAATTTTAACATTATTTTATATAAATAGAATGTGGAATTGAATATCGAATCGAACCAAATATTATTCGAATATCAAAATTTTGAATAATTTCGAATCGAATCATAAATCGAACAAAAATATTTGATTCATTTGCAACCTTACTAAGTTAGTGATTTATATTAGTATTAACTTAGGATGAATTTAAAGAAAAGATTGAATTAACAAAACTACCTTAAAGGATCAAGGAATGTGTTAAGTGGATCAAGGAATGTGTTACGTCGGCCTCAGCGGCTGTTTTGGTAAATGGATCTCCGACTGACTTCTTTCAGTTACATAAAGGCCTACGACAGGGAGACCCGCTATCGCCCTATCTCTTTGTGCTTGTGGCGGACGTACTTAATAGATTGTTGATGAGGGCAGTGGAACTTGATCTATATAAAGGATTACCGTCAGGCGATAGAGGTCCAGTGGTCACACATCTACAATATGCAGATGATACGATTTTATTTTGTGAGGGGACAATTGAACAGTTCAGATTGATTAAAAGGTTGCTATGCTGCCTGACTTTGGCGACTGGATTACGAATCAATTATGGAAAGAGTTGTTTGTATGGAATAAATTGCCCTTCTGAAATTGTTGAGGAGGCGGCCGAATTGCTTGGTTGTGGGGTTGGAGGATGGCCAATGAAGTACTTGGTATGCCTATTGGAGGCAGGGTTAATGGGGTTGAGATTTGGAAGCCGTGTTTGGAGAAGATGGAGAAAAGGTTGGTGGGGTGGCAGAGTAGGTTATTATCTCAAGCTGGGCGTCTCTGTCTAATTAAATCTGTGTTGGGCAGCTTACCAGTGTACTTTTTATCATTGTTTAAGGCTCCTAAGGTGGTGGTAGACAAGCTGGAAAAGTTAAAAAGGCGCTTCTTATGGAACGAGTGGAATGGTGTGAGGAAAATGCATACGATTGGTTGGGAGAAGATCTGCTCGCATAAGGAGGACGGGGGACTTCAAATTTAGGATGCTCACAAGTTTAATTCTGCTCTTCTAACGAAATGGAGGTGGAGGTTTGGCAGCAAAAAAGCGCTTTGGAAGGAGGTTATTTCTGCTAAATATTATGGAGGGGAGGATGTTTTGGTGCCAAATCCTAAGGGTGACCGCACACTGTGGGGTTATATCAGTAGGGCTTGGGAGGATCAGGGTGAAGCAGATGATGGAAACTTTCGAATAATGGTCGGGGATGGGAAAGGTACTCGCTTTTGGGAGGATATATGGGTTGTGAGCGGTGAGCCGTTGAAAACATTATTCCCTAGAATGTTTGCTCTAGCGAATAATAAGGTGTGAAAGGTGGCGGAATTCGGGAAATGGGTGGGCTTTGAATGGGAATGGGATATTACTTTCAGGAGGCCCCTTTTCGGATGGGAGTTGGAAACTTGGGAGAAAATGATGGCTGTGTTGAGTTGTTCTAAATTATGCCGTTTTGTTCCGGATAGGTTGATATGGTTGAAGGAGAGGAATGGCGCGTTCTCTACCAGGTCCTGTTGGCGACGTGGTGGTGGGAGTGAAATACAAGAGCATAGCCGACTGTGGACTAATCTCTGGAAAATTAAAGTGCCTATGAAGGTTAGATTACTGAATTGGAAGGGTTTAAATAACACACTCCCAAATTGAAAAGAGGCTGTTTACAAAATTCACATGCTCAGTGTCCGTTCTGTGGTAATGATGTTGAGACCATTGATCATATATTCTGTACTTGTGCTGTCTCTAGTAGTCTGTGGTACCAAATAATTTCTTGGTTTGGTGTGAGTTGGACGTGCCCTGGTAATTTTAGGGAATTGATGATAGGGTGGCTTTCTTGCTGTCCTAAATTTGAATGTAGAGAGATTTGGATGGTGTCAGGAGTGGTTGTCCCATGGCTAATATGGAAAGTCAGGAATAATGCTATATTTAAAGGGCATCCGTTTGATTTAAGGGAGGCTGTGGGAGAATTAAAATGGAAGATTCGAAACTGGTGGGGTGTAGGATACAACAGGAGCTTTGATTCCACAGTGATGCCGATGCAGATTTTCCGTTTTCTTTGATTCAAAATGGTAGGCAAGTAATGAAGCCAACACGTAAAGGCTTGGTGTGGGAACGCCCTATGAAGGGGTGGTGGAAAATAAACACGGATGGTTCTTCCTTGGGGAATCCCGGACCAGCCGGCATAGGAGGGGTGATTAGAAATGATGAAGGTGATGTGATATTTATTGTATCGGATTTTATTGGTATAACTGATTCAACCGAAGCTGAGATCACAGCAATTCATCGGGTATGTTTGGCACTTATTCGGGATCAAGGCTTTCCTTTACAATGTTTGATCTTCGAATGCGACTCTAGCAATGTGGTTGGTTGGCTAGCTGACCCTGGTAAGTTCCCTTGGCGCTTCAATAAATTGCTTGGCCCGATTATGGCAATATTAAGGTGTGCCGGTGAGGTAAGGATACAACATATTTTGAGAGAGCGGAATGATGTTGCTAATAGCTGGGCTAGATTGGGTGCGTCTCAAGCGGGGAAGGTTGAAGTGTGGACTTGAGTTTGGTACTAGGCACCAGACAGCATTGTTCTGAGTAGCACTGGAAGTAATCTGTAAAAGCTATTGTCTTATCGGGTTGTTGTGTCTGAGTGGGGGGATGCTATGAATTCTGTGGTTAAAATAAGTGGAAGACTGATGATATGGGAAGGGTTAAATGGAGGAATGGAAATAATCAAGGAGGTTCCCCAATCCTGATCCTCGCAGAGGATGATGAGAAGACATGCTAAGAGACTGGCGCGGCAGAGTTAATTATTTTTTTCTTTCTTTTATTTTCTTTTTGAGGTTGCGGCTGCTGGTGGTGTATTTCATGGAGTCAGTTGATTTTTGGCTTCTAACGGGACTACGCGGATGGTGTTTCTTGATGACATTGTATTGTTGATTTTTGTTCGATTGAGGCATGGGAGGGCCTTGTTCATTTACCGAGCCGCCAGAGGAATAGACATTGTGAAAGGAAGACTACTACCCACATAACATGGTTGGAGATAGAGACATTTGGCAGGACTAATTTGTGCAGATTAAGACCACTCACAAGCGAAACTGGTGAGCTCTTGTTCCCTTTGATACAGGCATTCGTGATGGTCACTTTGACTTTCCAGAACTTGTCTAAACACACATGTTGAGCCTGCTTATATTTGCATTTTAATGTATCTAACATGATAAGGGCACTAGGTAGTCCCCCATTGGATCCTTCTTCTCTCCAACTCTGTTGCCTATCCTTTTATATCCTGTGAGCTATTAATTCCTCCTTTTGTCTTCTGATACCCTATTCTTTGTTTTCTGATCCTATAATCTGGCCCTTGATTCAGTTCCTAAGCTATTTATACCATTGGGAAGTCAGGGACTACTTATAAATGCTCAATTTAGAAATCCCTCCGAAGATGCAATTTTGTCGGTAGAAACATTAACAAAACTACCCTTAAGTATTTAACTGAAAATTTGGACCTAGTATTGTTTTGAGTGGAAAGTTTTTTTTTTTCTCTTTCTAATATTTCATAGTTAGGTGTATTTTTTTCTAATAAAAAAAATTTGGTATGCAGCTTCAAAATGTGAAAGAGTTAAAAGTGTATTTTTGGGAAATAATTATACGTTTTCAAGGACACGAATGAATGCCTATGGATTCCTCAAGTAATCTATGTTAATATCTTGGTAAATCTTAAACAACATTATGTATTGAAATAATTCCAAGAGTAATAGCATTGTTGAATGATAAATATTCATTCATCCTATATATTTTGAGGAATCCTCGATCGTTTAAAAATTAAATTGATTTTTTATTTTTCAAATCTTTCCATTGTATCAAATGCACATCCCGATCTCCTAGTCGGTATAGGTTATCCAACAAAAAGACATATGCACACTCTTACTATTTATTCATAATAAAAATCCTAAGCATGTTGACAAGTATGTGAGGAAACTCCATGTGATGGTATAAAAAAATCAATACCGCAAAAAGAACAAAAATAAAATAAACAAACAATTAATTTTTAATATATTAAACCAAAATTCATTACAACAACAACAAAAAAATATAATGTCAAAAGTAAAAAATAATACATATTTTTACCCGTGTAGGGCTGATAAAAAAGTATCGAATATATCACATACCGCACATATCATACCGAAAAAATACCGAGAATGCCGAATCTTTCGGTATACCGTATTTTTCTGTACCGTATCGCACCGTAAGATTTTGGTTTGGTAACAGTATAGATTTTTTGATACTGCGGTATACCGTTACCGTACCGAACTTCGGTATATACCGCGATACTCGTATATCGGTATGTACAGAAGGTTCGGTATATCGGTATATGCCGAACTTACCAAAAAATATACATAATTTATATAATTTTACATATTTAACCCTATATATAGATATGTCGGTATGTACCGAAGGTTCGGTATACCGCTATATACCAAACTTACCGAAAAGTTGGTATGGTAACGGTATGAAAATACCGAAACCTTCGGTATATCGATCTTTAGCATACCGAAAGTTTCGGTACAGCATCGCGTAAATTTCGATACAGGATACAATATGACGAGAAATTTTCGGTATACCATACCGATCCACCATATACTTGTGTGCAATGCACTATCTCTGTCCCAAGGGAAAATAACCATAGAAAAAGGAATCCTATATAACTTCTCTATATGACCTTTTAAAATGGTTTGATATATGATTTTATAATTAAAATGATATAAAGATGGAGTAAAAGATACCAGGTAATTTTAGAGTATCCACTCTAATTCGGAATTTCATTTCCACCTAAAGTCACTGAGATTCCCATCATGATGGGTATGTAAACATTCCTACCTACGCCATCCCTCCAAACAAACATGGACATCAAATATATTTTTATCCATGATTGTAATTGGGGATCTTAAACCTTTTCAACCAAACAGACTATTGACTAGTTTTCCTTATTGGTTAAGTTTATTTTTATATGTATTGTTGACTCGAACCACATATACAATATCAATTCGATTACGATACAACCTCTATGATTATGCACATACAGACATCACACAAAACATATCAGACATCACAAAATATTTCCCCCATCATATATTCTTTCATCACACAACATATCTCTCTCAGCACACAAAATACATAATTTTATCCATCACACAACATAACACACATTACGTAACTGGTGTTTGCATGTGTAGGCACCCGCACCGTATCTCGATCCACACAGAAGAGATGATTTTGGTTTGGCTTCACCCAAACAAAAAAGATGATTGTATATGATAGTAAAATATACTCCCTCCGTCCCACGAAGTTTGACCCCTATTCCTTTTTGGGGTGTCCCACGAAGTTTGATCCCTTTCTCTTTTTAGAAAAATTAAATTAATATATGTTTGATTAGAAACTTAATTATTGTCAAATCACATTCAAATACTTACTTTTACTATTCTGCACAAATTCCAATGCATATTTACTTTCCTACACAAAGTCCCCCATATTTCTTTAATTCTCAATATTACAAAATTGATAGAAATAAAAATTGTATAAAATATATATTCTAAAACTACATGATTAGACGATTCTAACAAGACCACACTTGAATATTTTTCTCTAATTAATCATTACGATAATATTAAGTCAAAGTTAAACAATAAACAGTATCAAAATTCATTAGAATCTTAAACACAAATACTCACACCACTTTAATTACTAAACTCCACTACCTAAATTACCGTGCCCAAAAGAAAGGGTTCAATCTTCGCCGGACGGAGGGAGTATCATTGAGCTTTTAGGTTTACGGGTCTATCTTATGTGGGAACGAATTAATGAAATTGCATATTCCGTAAAGGGTTTGGTTTGTATGCATATTCAGCAGGCGCTGAATATGTGAACAGTGGCTAGGAGTGTGATAGTTTTCCAATATGAGTATATGACTGCTGCGTTGCATTTTTTGGAAGGTCAACCTTACTTATTTAATTTAATTAATTGTATACTATAATTGTGGAAAATATCCAATATACTAATTGCAGTATTTTTTGTGGAAGGTAGCAAATCATATGGGCTCCACTTTATTTGTGTGCAATTAAAATACCTATTAAGTGATAGTGGACTCCACATATCCCCTCCCACTTTCATTTTCAGACATTTCGTGTCTGATATTCTTCTACTGAACCCCATTTCTTTCATCTCTCACCCCCACCGCTTGGTCCGCCCACTACTGTATTTTTTTTTTTTAAAGCCTTCTCTATCATCACGTCCGAATCGAAGGTCTGTGGGGGGTTCAACACCAACAACATTTTCCTTGTTTTAGTGCTGTCGATCGATCCTGTGATAGTTGCAGATTTAGTTGGACACCATTTTCAGATATCAAGTTACACGCTGCTTTCAAGGGTTAGTATTCGTATCTTAAACTCGTTTACAGAACCGATTTTTCAATTTTGGTCTGGTTTTTGTTTAATGTTTTGTATGTTTGGGTTAATCGAAGTGGTATGGGTTACGGTTATTTTGGCAAATGTCGTGTTAATTTTTAACTTAGATAAATAGCCTTCTTTTCTTTTTAGGAAGAATCTTGGTCACATTTGGTGTTTTCATCACAGATTTATTTTTTATTGGGGTGGTTTTGTTTTTTTTTGGGTTTTAATCACATTTTTGGTGGAGAATGATTTGCCTTAGATGATGGAATCGGTGTTGTGTGTTGTCTGGGTCATATTTTTGTGATTGGAACATTTTTTAATCGTGCAACAAATGTAATGGTTGTTGAGGCATATGGTGTGGCAGGGGTATTTGTGCGGGGGAATTTGGGTGTGAACTGATTGTGCTTTTTTTTTTCTGATTGTGAACTGATTGTGTTTTTTTCTTTTTATTCTTTCTGGTTTTTTGTTTTTAGTTCTTTTTACCCACTGATTTTTTTTTTTACATTTTTACCATCTTGATCATTTTTTTTTGTCAGGATGGATTCGGAGTCTGAAAAGGAAAATGAAAAGGAGAAGGCCATACAGTTTGCATGTGTTCCCAGGCGTGTGGCAGAGGTGAATAAAAAGTTGGCAGGGAAGAGGGCGGATGGTCGCTGGGATTATATCCTTGAATCATGCTTTGGGGGTTTGCTTCGAATTCAGCGTACTCCTGTCCCAGTGTTGCCAACCATGCGATTGTTAGAAGCTTGGGATCGCGAATCATTGTGCTTTAGGTTCCTAGATGGCAGAATTCTCGAGGTGACGACAGAGAGGGTTGCATCAGTATACGGGCTCCCACATGGACATCGTAAGGATTTAATCACTAAGGAGAGTTTATTGGTTGCTGACCCTTTCTGCGAGGAGATAAAGAACAGGCTAAATTTGGGCATTCAGGGGAAGCCATATGTTAATTGGAAGAGATTGAAATCATTGTTAATGGCAGATGATTGGAGTAAGGTGATGAATGTCGAGGATTATTGGCGCCTTTATGTGTTGTTGTGTATAGGAGCTGTCCTGGTGCCAACGCCTAATCGCAGGGTGCGACTCGCTTATCTTGGGCTCCTGAGGTCCAGGGAAATGGCTACAAATTTAAATTGGGCTGCATTGGTCCAGGAAGTGATATTTGCTAGTATTGCACCTGGTGGACTAGAGGGGGATGGATCTACTGAAGTCGGTTCTAGGATCAGCGGTGATCTCCACTGTTTGAATGAAAGTCATTTGCTCTCATTAGCATTAGTTGGGGTTCATAGTGTTTAATTATGTTTTTATGGTTCAGTTGTTAATGTGTATTGTCATCTTCATGTATCACTACAGCATATTTTTTTTGATTTTTTCGAGTGCAAGGCCGGGACGTGTTACACATTAGGCCTTCCAAGAAGGAAGTTGACGATTGGACTTGTCACCAAGTTCTTGGGTCCGGGAAGTGATGGTTCGGATGGCCCGTCTGCAGGAGTTGGGAGAGGCAACAGTGTTCACGAGGAGGCAGCTAAGGATGGTGTCAAAGTAATATGACAAATGAAGTTTTTACGCATATTTTTTTATTTTTATTTTGAATGCATAAATGCTTGTGTAAGATGCAATGTGTGATGTGTTTATTGCGTTAGGGAACTGAACGTACGGATGGGCCTGGTGCGTCAGAGGGGGGAATCAACGATTGTCATGAGGAGGTGGCTACTGGTTCGTTACAGGTATGACGCCATAGTCTACTCCACAAGCATATTTTTGCTAGTGCTATTTTTACGTGCATAAGTTATAGTTTCATATGTATATTGTGATGGTTTGTATATCAGTTGTGCTAGTATGATATTTACGTGCATAAGTGATAGTTTCATATGTATAGTGTGATAGTTCACGTATAAGTTGTGCTAGTATGATTTTTTACCTGCATAAGTGATAGTTTCATATGTATATTGTGATGGTTTACGGATCAGTGGTGGTAATATGATATTTGATCAGAACTTGGTGATATGAATATATTAGTTCGTATGTCTGTTTTGAAAATTGAGAAGCATATGGCTATCTCTAACCATACAGGTCCATTATGTTATGCTTCTAAGTATTTCAAATAACTAATAAAGTATCCTGTTTCGCTTTTCCAATTTAAAATCATGATAAATAATATTAATTGTTTTACTACTCCAATTCCTTTCATTTTTTGTTTAATGGCAGTGGAATGCGAGCTTACTTTACAAAGCTAAACTTGCATCATTAAACCCAATTAATCATTTTAGATAGGCAAGATGATCAGGTTCTGCATTCATCGGTATAATAATAATTTTTGTTTGAGTCTAACAGGGTGAGGCCCGGTCTCAACGGAGAGTGTTCTTGGAGAATGAGATACAGAGGTTAGATGAATTGATGGGCGAGCTCCGTGCCCAACTGAAGGAAATTGAGATCCAGCGAAGAGCACATGACATAGAACTTTGTGGGATTCAGGTCGAGGATGATATTGCATTTGGTAACATGGATAATGGGGGGGTCCAAGAGGAACACGATAAGCAGCAACCACATGATGGAGCTCCGGATGGCCCTGATGGGGAATCACGTTGCGAGGTGCCAATCAGTGATGTGCTGGGCATCCGTGATATGATTCCCAGTCCACCGATGGAGAGATCAAGAGATGCCCCAAAGCAGCCAAGGACTGCCAAGGGTTTGAATGATATATTGAGTAAAGAATCTCCATTTTTTAATTCGCTACAGAACTGTGAGCCGATTTTGGGTGATAGTTCTCAACCCACATTCAATTTGTTCGCATCACAAGAATTCATAAGTCAGGGAGCGTGCATGGTATGTTTTGACATATATATGTTATTTAATTATTTTTTAATAATGCCTTTAATTTCTATTTTTTAAAATTATGTTGTGTATGCATTATGAAATAAATCTTATTATAATTTAGAGCAATCATTTCTTGTTTGCAGCGGGGAGAGAATGAAGCGGCACGATGTGTGCAGACTGACCAATGGGAGAAGGTATATCTTGTTTTATTATAATTTAATACATTAGAACAATTATTCTATTCTATTTATACATTACAAATTAATGTTGTGTGTAACAGATTATTCTATATCTTGTTGTTACAATGTCGATTTAGTTTTCTGTATGAGTATTTAGCTATGTTGATACACTATCGTATTTTCTTTTTTCCAACTAGCACATGCCCAATTGGGACTTGGCTCCAGCAGTTGAGAAGGCGGACCCCCAACAAGATAAGGTCTTATTACCAATTATATATTCTTTAATCATATTCATGAGGGTGTTATTTCTTAGTTTCTAATATGCTAGATGTTTATTACAGGCTAGCGATAGTGATGATGATTTCGTCGGTCCTCCTCAAATGCATTGCAAGAAGACCCGTTCAGCTCCCCGGATTTATACACTTAAACAGAAACGTACACGGAAGCTTTCTAAAGCTGCATTGTCTCCTTCATATGACATTCCTGGTTTTCTACAGGGTTGGTGCAAATTGACAAAGATAGAGGAAAAGATTGTCAATTGGTTATTCAAGAAAAATACGAAGGACAAAGGTATGTGAGGTTATTCATTGATTTTTTATTTTTTATTTTCCCTTTACATTGGTTTATTAGGTAATGGGGTCCTCGTGCGTGATCTTTGATGCAGATGAGTTGGTGTTTGACAATCGAAAAGTTACATGTTTTAAGGAAGATGTTGAGTGTAACGCTCCAGGCCGTGATGTCAGCAATTCTTTCGTCGATGCATATTGCCACATTATGAGTGAAGAGTTTCGTGGGATGGACATGGAAGATCCGGTGGTTGAGGTTGCATGGTTCCCATCATCTATAGCAGTAAGAACAAGAGATGTGTACATATTGTTTTAATATCATTAACATGATTAAGAATTTTCAGCTTTCACAATGTAGAGTTTCGCTCAGTTGGATGTCAATGCGTCGGGTGGTTTACCAACAGACGAAGCCATCATTGATAGATGGACTAATATTATGAAACGTTGCATCCCAACTGATGATTGGACAGTGTGCTTCTGGGCAAAATACGTGAGTCTTTTCTTTTTTGTGTGTGCCAGTTGATGCTGTCAATTTTCATGTTGGGAGATGACCGCAAGTCTATTTATTTTTTTTTAAGCAGTTTTGCAACTCATTGCCAGTTTGTTTGTGCTGGTATCCAACTCTTAGTGATAGGAAACGTTATATTTTAAACATCCACCAAATTTGTTCAGTATAATTACATATTTAAAGTAATAGAGTACACCTAGAAAAAGCCATACTAAATCATCAGACATTATCATTAAATTGATATTGTGCTAACGTTAAGTAATTTATATAATGATGAAAGGTTTGCTTTGTGTTTCTGAACGAATGTATGAATATTATATTGGTTTTGTGCTACGTAGAAGCAGATTTTGTGCTATTTGCCAACATAGTTTGTGCTTTTAATTATATGCTGATTCGTGGAATGAATTGTATAATTGATTTGACATGGTTATATATTTCTCTATATATTTTAGTCATCCTAATATGTGTTATTGGTCTATTGCGTAACAGCTATTTTTCCCATACGTCCGCCACCACCACTGGGTTCTGTTCGTAGCTGATAGGGAAAACAAGAAAATTTGGTATTTCAATAGTCGGAACCGCCTTGCTGGGTTGGATGAGGACAAGGTG
Source organism: Hygrophila difformis (assembly GCA_030278955.1). Taxonomy (NCBI): domain Eukaryota; kingdom Viridiplantae; phylum Streptophyta; class Magnoliopsida; order Lamiales; family Acanthaceae; genus Hygrophila; species Hygrophila difformis. Next base: position 13,789,973 of record JAOANR010000011.1, read on the forward strand.
GCTTTGAAGCAATTAATGTATTCATTGAAGGTGGTTGCAGAGGAGGTTCATGGACAGTCTTGGTCGCTGGATTTTGCTATTGACAACAAGTTTAATTTTGCCCAGCCAGACGGACATACATGCGGTATTTTTGTGCTGTTTTACATGAAGTACTTCAGGGGTCATGTGGAGACCAATTGGCGCATAGAGATGAGCAAATTGAGAGTTGTTGATGCGATGCGGTCAAAATTCACTGCAATGGTCGTTATGCATCCTACCAACCTACGGTTCGAAAATTTAAAGGTTCTGGCATCCATTGTTGATCCACCCAGTGATGCCGTGGCCGAGGATGCTGTGCCGCTTGCTGTCGCTGCTCCTGAATCAGGTTTGATGCCCCCACGTGACAATGGCCGGGGAAAACGTAAGATCAGGACATGATGCGAAGTGGGGGATGTCTTGTATCTTCATTTTGGTGATGTTGATTGTCTTGTCATTTAACATTGTCTTTGAATTTACATTGTCTGTCGAATTTTAAACTTTTTGCAACTTGGTGTGATTGTGTTATTGCTGTTAAACACATTATTTTATATGGTGGATTGTAGTTCTAGGGATTGGCAATACGATTGGTACTATTTTCAATTTGTTTTGCAGAATTGAACTAGAACACGTCCTGTGGACAACTTGGTTATTGAACTAGAATACGTATAGCTATTTTGTTGCACTCTCTGAGTGTATTTTTAATAACAATGGATGTTTTTCTTGAATTTGTGAAGGTCTGCCATACCTGATTTTATGTGCTGGGATATGAATTCCACATTTACGTATTTTAACACTTTCGAAAGAATATTATAATTCCAAATATACGCCTCATGGAGTACATGAATGATTGGTCACTTTGATTACTGGACTTTAAAATAATAAAAACCAAATGGAATTTTATTATAATTGCATTACAGCTTCAGTTCAGCGCATATACTTATTAAGACCTTATACCAACCACCACATAGTACACATGCAATCATCACTCATTATTGCAATCAGTTGCACATATCACACATTAGGTCAGCACAGACTTGCCAATCAGCATTGTTATTGTGTATCCTTATTTGGCCTTCTTAACAGCTTTCCTCCTGGGTGTGCGCACTGATTCTGAAATTGGGATTAATCGTCGCTTACGCCCGAATCTCCTAGCCTTTGATTTCAGTGTATACGGGATGCAATCCTCTTCTTTGTCATATGCGATAAAGCCAATTAATTAGTTATCAAGTATGCACATAGAAAAACCTACCAACAGTATGTACATAAAAGAGATACAATCCAAATTTCACATTATACCTTTTTCTTGTGATGGTGTTGTCATCGTATTCGTTTCTGCTGACAAGAACCCGTTCAGGACAGCCATGAATTTATCGCAAGTATCCGTATCTTTTGCAAGTATTGGATTTGCCGTCATAACGGCTGAGATAATAATTGCACATCGATCTTCGAATGTTCTTTGTTCCACAACTGCACCCGGCAATACCTTATCATGAGAAGCAGAATTGCATGCACTCCATCGTGACAAAATATACTTCCGCGGCACGATATTGAACTCTGGTATTTGGTACGACCCGAGGGCCTCCATTGCCCTCAATATATGCCTGCACAAAATGCCACAACTTTCGAACTTACAGCATGTACACTTGATTGAAGAACTGCCTGGGCATAGAGTAACCACGTGTGTTCTGTTCAAGTGTTTCTCCTTTTTCGGATTCCACACTTCATATGTTCTTGAACCAAGTAATGTTGGTGCTGGTGCATCCTTAATTAAGAACTTGTGTGAGGTTTCCCACTCCTTGAAAAAAATATCAAACACAGCAGGGGTGTATGTTTGGGCGACAGAATCCAGCAGCGGACTGCAAGCGTAACGGGCTCGCATATTCCTATCGACCATTCTGAATTGTAATTCTGCCTCCTCTGCTCGCCTTGATTCTATTGCACGGTCAAAGTGCGTGAAGAATTGCGATATATTGTGATCAACCTGTAGATACCTTATATATCCAAAACACAAAAAATCATTTATTTATATATTATAAATAATCAAGCTCCTGAAAAACTAATAGTTATAATTAATATATTAAATTTATACCTTTTCAATGTAGCATTCGTCGACTCACTAATTTGTGTCTTGCGCATACCAGCAGTGAATTGGCGACGTCGCCAAGCTGCAGACCATTGCTTTCGTAACGTGAATATCCCATCGAGCCATCGATGGGGCACCCCATCAAAACACTCTTTAATCATTAGCTCCCAATACTCTGTGAAGTCATTCTCATTCATCACTTTGTACACAAGTATATTGAATAGTTCTGCAAACCTGCACACATTTTTAAATTATTTAACCGGGGGCCTTCTTAACTTGATAAATCATGGCGTGTTACCTTTTTGTGTATAGTTTGCTCAAATTTTTCTTGGCATTCTCCAGGATGTGCCATGTGCAAAGGCCGTGGTACGTTTCAGGAAGCTCATTCCGAATAGCAGCTGCGATAGCGGGGTCTTGGTCGGTCATGATACTTCGTGGGGGAATACCTGCGTGCAACAAATTCATGCTCAGCACACGAATAACACAAACCATCACTTGTTGGGTGCTATTACAGACACCAGCACACACTACGTCGGTGACTATCACACATATATTATGGTACTCATCACACGTAAATTCACCTCGTAATTATAACATAAAAATTATGTACATTAGCACCAACATCAAATAAAACTAACACCACATGACTATCAAACATACACTTCTTAGCTAGCAAAAACAAATTTGTATACACCATCACTAGATCAATAATCAGCAGCATTAGCAACAAATAAATAGATCAATGATTATTTATATACATTTTTTTTAACTTAAATGACAACATCAAATAATGACCATTTTGCCCATAGCACACCCAATTGATAACACTATCACATAAGATCATTGTCGCCAGCACATGATACAATTCATAAGTACCCCATCTAACCTTTCATGCATCGTACGAAGCTCATTAATAACCATGAGAAGCTTGCTTGTGTCTCATCCAGAAGTAAAGAAGCGCCAAACACACAGCCGCACCTATGATTGTTGAACCCAACAAACAATGCTGCATGGTGATAGCAAAAACATAGTTTATGAAATAGAAATTGTAAAAAAAATTAGCACACGAAGTACCTATTACACATAACAGCTTGAAATATAAAGCATATATTGTGATGGTGGACAAATTAAATGTACCTAGTGGGCGGGAATTTTTATTTGTATTAAAGGTTGTGTCCAACGCTACTGCATCACCATACAATGCATAATCACTCCGCATTTTCCCATCTGACCAGAATATGCTACCAATCTGTCGGTTACCATCAACATGCCTGTCGTAAAAGAACTCCCGGTCGCATTGTTGTTTATCCTTCAGGTACTGCAATAGTGAATGTGCTTCATCCTTCATCTCATGATTACGATTCCTGTTCAACATATTTTTTAGGTCCGATTTGAGGAATCCAACATTCGCCGTACCCCCAGCCATGGCTTTCACGAAGCCATATGTTTCCCTCAACGATAACCCTGCTTTGTCCCCTATCTTTGCAATTAGCTCATGGTGCTTTTGAATTACCCTATTAGACTTCAGCACATGTCTCGTCACATCATCTTGCATCGGATGGTTGTGGAGATCTTTCATTTTGCTTACAACATATACCTTCTTCTTCATATCATACTTAAAGCGAATCATAGCTTTGCATCCAACTCTCGTTTCATCCACGTGTCTTTTTTTGCTTCGACTAGACTCCCCTACAAATGTTTCACTGGTCGTGTCCCGATTCAGAGGGTTTAATTTGCTATTGCGCCTGTAACCCTCTTTGTTGCAACAATATACCATGTAACGCACTAACGACTTGTCCGACTCCGACTTTCGTTCATACCGTCTACGTACGGCAAACCCACGGTGATGGGCGAAGTTGCAGTACGCATCAAAAGCTTCTTCCACGGTTTGGAAATTAGAACTCTTGATATTTTCAATGTCTGCCAGTAAATGGAAGATTATAGTGCTGTCAAATGCATTTGTAAATCAAACATTATAGAAAAAATAAATTAAAATACTCACGTTGTTTTTTCAATGATAAATTAAAATAAATCACATAAATCATGCCATCATCAAACACTCATACTCACGTTGTTTTTTAAAATAAATTAAAATACTCACGTTCTTTTTTAGAATAAATTAAAGTACTCATACTCTCATCAAACAATTTTTTATTTTTCCAATGATAATCACATAAATGAATAAGGAAAAGCACTATATTCACATATAATCATGTCATCTTACACATTCAAATGAACACTTATAAGGCGATAATACAATACCATTCACCACCTATCACCATCATCAATGCAAACAAATATACTGTATCACACAATCAACTAGTGCTATATTCGGTGAATGCAAAAAAACAATTCAGGAGATTTAACCTTTGAACAGTGGCGTCTTGCTCCATTTGTCACTGGAATCCAGTGTCATCAATTCATTGTTTTCAGATTCCGACTCGTGTGTTTCGTCGTTGTCTGAGTCTGATGCCGAGTCATACGCTGCTCGATGGACGACATCATCATCGATATCATACTCTTGACCGGCGACAGCATTGCCTTGTCTTTGAGATGAATTGTCGATCGAAGGTTCGATGTCATCATTTGGTTGTTCGTTTAGATCTAGCATGGTATAACCAGTGGTAACGACTCGTCGTCAGTGATAGATGTTAGTGTGTGAATGTGTCCGTACTCGTCTGTAACAATGGTGACGGTTTTGAGTTTTCCCACAGTAGGGTTTAGTGTGGGTGGGTCTTAATACTCATTAATGCTAATTCTTTAAATTATGGCAATGATATTTTTTCCCATAAATTATTATGCATAACGGTAGTAGGTGTATTTTTAGATTCCACAATTTGCGGTCCACTCATAGGGAAAGCTCTTAAACCATCAACCAAGTAGCACACTCAATTCTTTTGCTTAGACTGTGTGGCAGGTGCTGATTTTCACTGTATGAGGCACGCTAACCCAACCCAATTGACCGAGCTTCCAACCGAGATGACATGGTTGATAATTTTATGACAGGGAAGCATACCCTAACCACTCACCAATTATTTTACTCTCTCACTTACTTTCTATCTTCCACCCACTCACCATTTTTACTCCCTTATCCCTAACTCCTAACCACCCACTCTCAATTTCCTTGACCACATATTTAATAGTCCAAATACTCTTATTTATCTTATTATTAATTCATATTCATCAATTTCACCAATTTTATCTTACATTGATCTTGTTTTGCTCATTTCTTCACCCTCATTTATCAATTTCTCATTTATTCATCCACTTCCCTTTGAACACACATTCAATCATCCATTTAAAAAAAAAAAAAAATAAGCATTTTCATCTTCCATCACCGTCCTTCCATTTCTTACACCCTTCAAACACAAATTCCTTCCCTACCCAAAACTATATTCATTCATTTTTACTGTTATTTCCTTATTATATAATGTAAAACGGAACATATAAATCAATAACATATGGGATTGGAAATTCATTGAAAAATATTTAAATACTTTACATCATAATATAAATTTTTGTTAAATAATAATTTTCATTTAATAACAAACTAGTAACTGACAAATGTTAGAAACATAATCGAAATTATAATATTGCGATTAGTTAACTGTAATTAATTATTTCAATTATCATTAATTAACAAATGAGATTGACTAATTATGTTCAAAAATAAGCCCAACAAATGCGGGCAATTACAAGAAATAGGGAGTTATTGAAAGCTTTGAGCTGTTGAATAAGATTAGGTCATTTTCCAGTTACCCCCAAAGTTTAAAAAAAGTAGTGAATAGTTTCCTTGTATTGTAGTAATTGGGGAGAAACGTGCTTGGGTGCTGGGAGTTGTGTTCGATCGAGAAGTTTGGAAAAAGAAAGGGAGAAATCTTGTTCCACATGAAGATGTAAGAATACTCGGTTATTATCATGATTTTGAGTTCTCATTTCTTGTATATTTTTGGTTTAAGAAGTTGTGCATGGTTGTTGATCTTTAGGGTTTCCGAGATAAGAAGAACTAGGGCACCACTTGGTTTGAAGCTTGAGGATAGCCTTGGATTGTAAAGTGGGTTTCTCTTCGTTTTGAAGATGTTGAATCTTGTATTTGAATATTGGATGTAGTTCTTAAAGATTTGTTATTTAGAAACATTATTTGGAATGTAAGGAATTTGTTTAAGGTGTGTAGGAGTCATATAGAAAGACATAATGAAAGCTTAGATGATTGTCAGGATAATCTCCTTATTTAATATTCATGAACATATTTTTAAATAAACCATTCTTTACTTGCTTCTATCTTAGACCCTATTCATTTTGATTTGGTTTGAGAGTTGAATTAGCTCCCGGTGAACTGCTGAAGGGGTGTTTTGTTCGAAGAGTATTTTGTATATGCTGAAGAAAAAAAAAATTGTATGTGCTGAGTATTTTTATGTAGCCCAGACTATTACTTTGATCCTTTACTTCTGTTATGCCTTTATATTGGTGTTATCAAAATAAATAATTTTGACTCGTAGAACTCAATTAACCAGTTGAGTTCGAACTCAATAAATTAATAGTATACAAAAGAGTGAACTGATGCACTCTGTGAAACCACATTTAAATGAGCTTAAATTGCACTAAAATATGTCTAAATTGCATGCATGTCACCTTATTTTTAGGATTTTTAGTTTATATTTCATGTGGTTTGTAAATATTAATAATCATGGTTAAATCAAGCTTATTTGAGTTCAATTTATCATGTTTTATGCTTTTTAATAACTCTTTGGCAAATCTAATACTTCATTGCAATGATGTTTCAGGCATTAAAATGAATAAAGGAAGATGTTCGGAGGATAAAGAATATCAAATTCGAATTTTTCAACACTGGAATGTGCCCAGGATGCGCCGCATTAGCATGGCGGCGCCCAAAAAGACCTCGGAGTGCCACCCAAGCGCCGCTTCAAAACTTAGAAAAATTTCAGAGACGAAAAAGCTTCAGGATGCGCCGCATATGCATGGCGCCGCCGGAAACAGCCTACAAGCGCCACTTTTGGCACCGACTTCTGAAATTGTGAAAAATCGGCAGGATGCGCCGAGTCTTCTTGGTGGCGCCTAAAATGGGTCCCGAGCGCCACCTGGAGCGCCACAGTCGCGATTGGGCAGTTTTCTAACCTCCCGAACTCGGTTTTTATTACCGTTTCTTCATCATTTTCGACATTTAGACTGCAATATTCGAAAGAAACATTCTGCAAACACTCTAACAATGGGAGAAGAAGGCCGGAAACACGAAATCAAGCTGGAGGAATTGGACAGGATGTCATTCTGATCGAGTTCTTCCTATTCTAGGCGTTGTCTTTCTTTTTCTTGCTTTGTAATGTTATGAATTTGCGTCTAAATGTAATTTTCTATCATGTTTCGAAATTGTAGACGAATTTCTATGTTGTTCGTATTAGGAGTGATCTAGAACGGGAGTTCAGAATCATCTTTGAAGTATGAAGTTATCTTTTATGGAGGTAATTTAATAATCGATGTTTAATGTTAAATCAGGATTAATCTGCTATAATGTTGAAATCTGAATTAGGATTACTTGTTGATGCATTGTATGATCGATAATTCTGTGTTGGTAGAAATCTGAAATTCATATTTGCAATCTGCTAAATCTGAAGTGATCGATCATTCTGTATTTGTCTGTCTACATTAATCTGATAATAATCCTAATCTGCTTACATTCTAATATTAGCAACATAATTCAGTTTACCATCTTCCTATTTAAATTCTACCATGTTTATTAGATTATTCACACTATTCTGCATAATTTAAATGTTAGAATCTAATTCTGTGATTTCTCCTTTGCTAAATCGGGAGATAAAAAGTAGAACCTATATTTTAGTACCGGTATTGGGAATAAATTACAATAAAAATAGATTCTGGCATGTGCACGCTGATTTGGGAAATGAAATGTGTCTTTGAATCGCTATAGGAAAATTTATAAGCTTGGGAAAGACTCAAATTTAGGCCTAGAATGATGATTGCAGAATGTTAGATAATTTAATTAGCTTCCATGAAGTCCGTTTAAGCATAATTTGAATTTTAGGAAATTACTATATTTTTAATCTTTATAAAATAATTAAATCTAAAGAAATTGTTCTTTTTAGACATTGGAAAATGCTAAATCAATATGCAATTTCTATTTTATATAAAGATGACAATATTTAAAATATTACTAGCATCTCCCATTTATATTTTTATTAATTAAAATTTTAACTTGCTTTATTTTAAATTTAATGTCTCTACTTTATTTTAATCAACCCTAGAATTAAACAAACTCTTTTAAAATATATAAAATATATTTAATAAACTTAAAAACAATTAAAATATTCTCTGGAATGAAATAATATTCTGAAATTTCCTGTGAATCGACTCGGTTATTTACCGACTTTATTACTTGATGACAACCATCCGCTTGTGGTAAAATATGAGTAGTGAAAATCATTCATAAATTTTTTGGCGCCGTTGCCGGGGAATTTGTTGTGAACTTTTAATTGTTTTTAGTTTATTAATTAAATTTAATTAAGTTAAATATTAATTTAGCTGTTACTTATTTTATTTTTATTTTTATTTAAAATTGCAGTGCGAAGCAAACAAGCAGAAATAACTTATGATCCTAAAATTGAGCGTACCCTAAGAGTAATTAGGTTAGGAAAACGTAGAAGACCAGCTCAGTTGAAAATACTAATTAAGTCATCCTCTGATGAAGAAGACTATTCTCCAACGACTAGAGTTTTAATAGTCCAAACTAATCAATTAGTTGCTCAGTTCAATAGGCTAAACATGGCAAAAAATAATGGTAATAATAGGGGTAATAATGGAGGTAACGGTGGTGATGTGGAACATGATGAACAAGCTGAAATGACCATTGAGGAACATTTACAATGAACTAGTGGAAATCTACTTAATAGAACTCCAAGGCCAGATGTAGATGCGTTAAGCTTTACACTTCAGCCAGCACTAATCACAATGGTTCAAGCTAATCAATATAATGGAGCTCCTACTAATGATGCAGTAGAACACATAAGGAATTTCCTGGATTATTGTGACACAGTGAAGATAAATGGTGTTACTAGTGATGAGATTAAGTTAAGATTGATTGTTCTCATTTTCACTTAGAGATAAAGCTAAAACTTGGTATAACTCACTTCAATTAAGGGATGTTACTACTTGGGATAAAATGATAGAAGCTTTCTTAGAACAGTTCTTCCCACCTTCTAAGGTTTTAGAATTGCAAGAAAAGATCAAGGAATTTGTGCAAGATGAGGACGAGAGTTTACTTGAAGCATGGGATAAATACAACACCTTACTGGCGAGATGTCCAAATCATGGCTTTGAAGATTGGCATCAGATGCACTTTTTCTACAATGGATTATTGGATCATTGGAGGAGCCTGTTGGATGCAGCAACTGGAGATTCCTTTCTATCCATAGGACCATCTAGAGCTAAGGAAATAATTGAGAAAAAGATATCTAACATGAAAAATTTTCTTGGTAAGAAAAATGCAAGAAACAAATCAAAAGCGGGGCTATATGAGGTAGAAAAGACAGTTGCTATGGATTCTAAGTTGGATGCCCTGATGAGAGAGGTTGCTTCACTGAAGAAAGGTCAAGCTAAAGTTGTGAGATGCGGTATTTGTCATGGACCTCATGAGTCATCAGCCTATCACCTGCTTGATCGAGGACTTCAAGAGACTATGCAATGTGAGGGGACTGAGGAGCAAGTGGAAGATGTGAATTACATGGGAAATAGGCAGCAAAATTACAACCAAAACTGACCTCAAAATCAAAACTTCTACCCGAATCAAAATTCTCAATTTCAGCAGAACACTTACCCACAAAATAACCGTCCATCTTAGCCACAAAACCAAAATCAAAATTTCCAAAATCAAAATCAAAATCAAAACTTTAATCAAAATAGAAATCAAAATCAACCCTTTTACCCAAACCAACAGCCAAGAAACTTTCAACCTCAACAATAGCTGCAACAAAAACAAGAAGGAGATGAGGTCAATTTAAAAGAATTAATGAATACAATTGTGTCTCAACAATAGACAATTCAACAAATGCAAGCCTCAATGAGAAATCTTGAGGTTCAAGTTTGTCAAATTGCTAGGGACACTTCAAATAGACAGCAAGGAACACTACCAAGTATGCCTGACCCTAATACAAGGGAACAGTGTAAAGCTATCATTTTAAGGAACAAAAAGGAATTACCTAATCCTTACCCTACCTTAGATGACCCAGATGTTTCAGCTGATACTGTAAACGATCAGAGTGAGGATGCAGAGGAAGGAAAGTCAGCATAAGAATACTGATGAGCCTAAGGAGAGTGCGAGACTTAGTGTTGACAAGGATAAGGACAAGTCTACTGTACGTATCAAGTCATATCAGCCACCCATTCCATATCCACATCGTCTTAAAAAGGCTAAAGAAGATAAAGACTTTGCTAAATTCTTAGAAGTGTTTAAAAATTTAAGAATAGACATTCCTTTTTCTGATGCTATAGCCCAAATGCCTATTTATGCTAAATTCTTAAAAGAAATCCTATCAAATAAGAGGAGTGTAGATGATGAAGAGAAAGTGACACTGACATGGGAGTGTAGTGCAATCTTACAAAGAAGGCAGCCTACCAAACAAAATGACCCAGGGAGTTAAACCATTCCGTGCATTATTGGCACTAAAGAATTCAATAAAGCTCTGTGTGACCTTGGCTCTAGCATTAATTTGATGACTGTACACGTCTTTAGAGAACTTGGAGTAGGAGTTGTAAAGCCTACTAGGATGCAGCTACAGCTTGCTGATAGATCTATTAAGACACCTTTAGGCATTGTAGAAGATGTTCATGTTCAAATAGAGAGCTTCATTTTCCCCGTTGACTTCGTTGTCCTTGCTATGGAGAAGGATATGGACATTCCTCTTATTTTTGGTAGACCATTCATACAGACATGGCGAGCTATGGTTGATATGGATGATGGTAAAATTACACTTAAAGTAGGTAATGAACAAGTGTCGTTTGATATTTCTAAAACAACTAAAACACAATACGCTAGTCTTGATACCTACTCGTGTAATAGAGTGACAGCTATCTATCAGGAGGATGAGGTGATTGAGAGAGAATTCTTAATAGACATGATCCCTATAGGAAATTTGAGCAGTTAGAGGAGAGTTGTGAGGACTTAGCTGAAAGTAAGTGTGAGGAAGGATTACGTGTGCAAGTTACATGTGCAATAGAAGAGTCTAAGTTAGTCCCATCTGTTAAAAAGCCACCTACATTGACTTTGAAAGAGTTGCCATCACACTTGAGGTATGTTTTTCTTGGTGAGAATGATACATTACCTGTTATTGCAAGTAATAAGTTAAATGATGATCAATTAAATGCATTAACCCAAGTGTTGAGTAAGCATGTTAGAGCAATAGGTTGGACAATAGCTGATATCAAGGGACTGAGTCCAGCATTGTGCACACACCGGATTTACATAGAGGAGGAAGACAAGCCAGTGAGACAGCCCCAAAGGAGACTGAATCCACATCTACAAGAAGCTGTAAGGGCAGAGGTGATTAAACTACTCGATGCAGGTATTATCTATCCTATCTCTGATAGTCAGTGGGTGAGTCCAGTACAAGTAGTGCATAAAAAGGGAGGTATGACTGTGGTTAGAATTGAAAATGGTGAATTAGTACACTACTAGACCTACTACTAGATGGCGTGTATGCATTGATTATAGGAGATTGAATGATAAGACTAGGAAATATCATTTTCCACTGCCTTTTATTGATCAAATGTTAGAATGTTTAGCTGGTCATGAATTTTATTGCTTTTTAGATGGTTATTCTAGTTATAATCAAGTTCCAATTGCACCTGAGGATCAAGATAGAACTACATTTACATGTCCCTATGGTACATTTGCATATAGGAGGATGCCATTTGGTTTGTGTAATGCACCAGCTACGTTTCAAAGATGCATGATATCTATATTTTCTGATTTAATTGAGACATGCATTGAAGTGTTCATGAATGATTTCTCTGTATTTGGTTCTGACTTTGAAAAATGTTTAATTAATCTTAAAAAAGTTTTGATTAGATGTGAGGAGTCAAATTTGGTTCTTAATTGGGAAAAATGTCATTTTATGGTTAATGAAGGCATTGTCTTAGGACATAGAATTTCTAAAAATGGCATTGGAGTTGATAGGGCTAAAGTAGAAGTGATTGCTAAAATTCTACCTACTAATAATTTAAAAACTTTGAGGAGTTTTCTGGGACATGCTGGATTCTATAAAAGGTTTATGAAAGATTTTTCTAAAATTGCATTGCCTTTGTTTAAACTGCTGTGTAAAGATGTTGAATTCGATTTTACTGATGAGTGTGTTGAGGCGTTCAATAGGATCAAAGAAGTATTGGTGACTGCACCAATTATTCAGCCACCTGACTGGAGCCTGCCATTTGAAATCATGAGTGATGCAAGTGACTTCGCCGTTGGAGCAGTATTGGGTCAATGAAAGGACAAAAAGCTACATGTTATTTATTATGCTAGTCAGGCTTTAAATTCTGCATAACGAAATTATGCTACTACTAAAAAAGAATTATTATCTGTTGTGTATGCATGTGAAAAATTTAGACCATATCTGATTGGCTCTAAGACTGTAGTTTACACTGATCATGCTGCTATTAAATATTTATTTGCAAAGAAAGATGCTAAACCACGGTTAATTCGATGGTTATTATTGTTACAGGAATTTGATTTGGAGATTAAGGATAGAAAAGGCGATGAAAATCCTGTAGCTGATCATCTGTCGAGATTGGAACATGAAAAAGGGGAAGAAAAATTAATAAATGATTCATTTCCTGATGAAAATTTATATTTAATAAATTATACTTCCTCTGATCCCTGGTTTACTGATTTTGTAAATTATTTAGCACGTGGTTTAATTCCTGATCATTTAAAATGGCATAGTCAAAAGCAAAAATTTAAAACTGATGCTAAATATTTTATATGGGATGAGCCTTATTTATTTAGACTCTGTGCAGATCAAATCATAAGGAGATGCATCCCTGATGAGGATTTTGAGAAAGTTTTAAAAGCATGCCACGAAGGACTTGGAGGAGGACATGTTGGACCTAATAGGACAGCTCATAAGGTACTCGAAGGTGGTTTATATTGGCTTAATATTTATCGTGATGCTAGATCATTTGTGCAAAAATGTGATGTATGTCAAAGGGCTGGTAATATCACTAAAAGAGATGAAATGCCTTTAAAAGGAGTTATGCCTGTTGAGTTGTTTGATTTGTGGGGAATTGATTTTATAGGTCCATTTCCACCATCTAATGGTAAATTATATATTCTAGTTGCTGTAGAATATGTGTCAAAATGGGTAGAAGCTGAAGCATGTGCTTTGAATGACTCTAAACAAGTGATTAAATTTTTGAAAAAACAAATCTTTTCTCGTTTTGGTGTGCCTAAAACGATCATTAGTGATGGTGGATCTCACTTTGTCAATAGGGCTGTTAATCAATTGCTATCTAGATTTCATGTTCATCATAGGATAACAACACCCTATCATCCCCAAGCCGATGGTCAGGTAGAAGTCACTAATCGTGAGATTAAAAAGATTTAGGAAGCAACTGTAGGAAAATCTAGAAAAGATTGGGCTTTTAAATTAGATGAAACACTATGGGCTTATAGGACAGCATTTAAAACACCTATAGGTATGGCTCCTTTCAAATTAGTTTATGGTAAAGCTTGTCACTTACCTTTCGAACTTGAGTTTAAGTCATTATGGGCAATGAAGAAATTAAACTTTGAATTTAAAGAAGCTCAAGAGAAAAGAAAGGTTGATCTTAATGAGTTAGAAAAAATTAGACGTCATGCATATGACAATGTTCTAATTTACAAGGAAAGGACGAAACTTTATCATGACAAGTTACTCCGGCCTAAGGTGTTTGAAGCTGGTCAATTAGTGCTTTTATATAACTCTAGATTTAAAGTATTTCCTGATAAATTAAAGACAAAATTGTCAGGGCCGTTTAAGATTGTGAAAGTGTTAGATAATGGTGCGGTTGTCTTAAAACTTGAAGATGAAAGGGAATTCACTGTAAATGGTCAAAGACTTAAACACTATTTTGGAGATGAAGTTAAATTCATCGAACAAATTCATGTTAAGCCTTTGATTATTTAAATCTGCTTATTAAAATTCATGCATTGCATTTTAGATTTTTACTTAATTAATTAAGATTATAAAAATCAATAAAAATTATAAAAGGAAAGAAAAACAAAATTTTAGAGCTTATTGTTTATGTGCTTTATGTATTACATTTCAACTATGCTTAATTTCTTTAATTTTAATTTTAAGTGTTTTGGCATGTTATTATTTTATATGTTAGTTTAAATGATGTCTTAGTTTAACTGTGTTGTTTTGAATTTCATGTTATCTTAATTGCATATGTTTGAATAAATTGAGCAAAATATTGAGAAATGATATAACTGGTGTGCTTGGTGATTGAGCTTAAATGTGTAAGTTGACTCGGTGAAGGTATTAAAGAGGGAATTTTATATGGAATGGTTGTGGTTAACTGAGGAGAACAACGATCCGGAAGATTTAGGAAGGTTCTATATGCTAACTCTGACCTGCTAATTTTAGGGAGCGAATCGATCGTAATGCTAACTGGATTTGAGATGAAATCGAGTATCACAGACTCAGTTTAGGGGCCACACCTTGTGTGTGGCGCCCAAATATGCATGTGAGCGCCATCCTGGCGCCATGGAGGCTCGAAGGTGCAGATCAGGCGCCACACCTTCTTGGTGGCGCCTAGAATCGAGTTTAAGAGCCGCATTATACGCCACTTTCGAACCTGGAATTGTCCCAAGTCAGTTTTTGCGCCACACGTACTCTGTGGCGCCTAAAATTGCTTCCGAGCGCCAACCAAGGCGCCACTCGCGGACTTAGAAGATTTCTCGATCGGACCAGGCGCCGCAACACCTGTGCGGCACCGAAATGGCGGTTTGAGCGCCGCCGTGGCGCGTTGACCACGCGGGTCAGGTCCCAAACCCGGTTCAAGATCGGGATTTTAAGCCCCAAAATCCTCTTTTCTTCCTCATTCGATCGGCAGCCCCTTTCTCTCTTATTTCTCACAACCGAGCGCTACTCTCCGCCACCACGCGCCACTCCGGTAAAATTCTTCCCAATCTTGATTCTATACATCCACTCCATTCTACATTGCTTAATTTTCATTCCTAAACCCTAATTTTTGTGTGGTTCAATCAATCTAGGGTTCTTCAACCCTAGTTTTTCAAATTTTAGGGTTTCATCTTCAAAGTGTTCCAAAGCTTCAATTTGGGTAAGAATAGCTATCCTTTTTCAATTCTTAGTACATTTTATGGATTTGGAATGCATTATTTGTGGTATTGATGTTGTTACTTAAATTTTGGGTTTCTTTAGAATGTGGGACTAAAATTGGTTTAATTGTCTAAATCTTAGTTTGAATATGAGCACGGTGTTGTAGAACATGGTTTTTAAGATTCATGTGAAGATTTCGGATTGTGCTTTAAAAATTGAAAAATTTAGAATTTAAAATCTGAAAATTTGTTTAAAAATAATTTAAATGGCATTTTTAATCATTTTAATGGGTATGAACATCACTAAACATGCTATTTTAATTCTATTGGAAATATAGGGTACATATCATGTTAAAAATTCCATATTCTTCATAATGTGAGTCAAAAGGGGCATATTTTTATAAAAACTCTTTTATATAATATTTTTAAACTAAATAGAGTGAACTTTTCATTTAAACTAAATTGAATGAGTTAAATATTAATTTAAACCGCTAATAATGAATTAGTTTGCTATTTTGGTTAACTTGTTATTAAAATCTGAAAATTTTAAATAAAAAGAGAGTTTTTATTTTAAAAAAAAAGGTGTTCTTTTTAATAAATTTTAGGTTCTAGAAGTGGTTATTTTTCATCTTCTAAAAGATTTAGAACTTAGAATTTTAAAGATTCAACATATTGGTCATTGAGTCATTTAAATCCCACATTCTAGGTTGATGTATATGTTTGCTTTGTACTCAACACTTAAGTTAAACCTTTGGTTTAAACTTAAGTGTGAGGATGGGAGGCAATGCATATATGTGATACTAGCCCATGATTTTTGTACAACCAGGTACTGAAATAATGTATAATCCTCCAAACCTCCCCAAAAAATCGGGTTATAGGTATATACCAATGCCCGAGGGAAGGATGGGGATTTATGTTCCACAGTCACCAGATAGCATTCCTACTCCTATTCCTGATGAACATATATTTGACCATCGCAGACTTCGCTGTAACACCCCGGTTTTTGGTCACCCAGGTCGGGATGTCACCGCCACACCTCCTAGCAAGACACGGTTTCTCCGAGCTTACTAAAGAGATGCAAGGCTAGGTTTTTCAGAATTTAAAACATTCAAATAGCCCATGTACATATAATTTAAAAATAGTACATCAAAGCTGCAGCGGAAAAATAATATTTACATATATGTATCGCAGCGGAATTTAAATATAGGGCCAACATGGCCTAGTCACGGGTTAAACAGGCCCATTCATACGAGATCTAGTCTAATACAGACATTCAAAAATAAATTGTTTCCCCAAACTTCCCATGAACGCATATGATGATGCATATTCTTCAGCTCTGAAATAAACAGGGAAATAAAAATGGTTTGGTCAGCACTACGTGCTGAGTAAGTTACCACAAACATGATTGTGAGGTTTCAAAGCCTTTAATTAAATTTAAAAACATGTGCATAATATCCATGATTTAATTTATCCAACTAATAATAATTTAATTGCGTATTTTAAAAGACAAGGGTTTCCATAAGATCATAATTCAACAACATGATAAAATAATCGCAAGACATAATTTAAAACCATAATTTAAATAAGGAAACTATTTAAGTATTTCAGGATTTCACTATCCCTCTTTTATTCGATATAATCTAGTATAATTTATTCTTGGGGAATCGAACCCGCAAGAAAACAAACAATCGCCCTTGGGGAATCGAACCCGCAAGAACTCACATACATCCTAGGGAATCGAACACGTAGGAATCAACACATATTCTGGGGAATCGAACCCGCAGAAAGACACACCCTGGGGAATCGAACCCGCAAGGTTTGACACGGACATCCTGGGGAATCGAACCCGCAGGAGAACATACAATCGCCCTTGGGGAATCGAACCCGCAAGAACTCAAACACACCCTGGGGAATCGAACCCACAAGGTTTGACACAGAAATCCTGGGGAATCGAACCCGCAGGTCAAACAAGTTTCGCAAATTTCACGTGTTTCATCAAGAGTTCAAGATTTGACTCGGTCAACCACAGTTTAATCTAAAATGCGTCTAAAATCAGATTTAATTTCAAAAATTCCGAAATTTCGCATCTGACTCCAAAACTTCAAGATCTACAACTTTCGTGTTTTAACGTTTTCAATCCGAGATACCTAAATAGGTCAAAAACACTAATTTTCACAGAAGTATAAATCTGTCCGAATTTCCTAGGTCACAGTTTAGAGATTTCGAATTCTACCATAGCAAATCAACTCCAAATTTAACGAAATTTGACAGAGATCATCTTAAGACATATATCTACAAGTTTCATGTTCAGCAAAAGATCTAATTCATCCTATTTCTATTGTCAAAAACGCCAACAAATCCGGGCCAAGAATCTGTCAAGATTTCAAGATCCACATCCTAGCAGTTCGGTTTCGGGTGGATTTCATATATCAAATCATCACGAAAAATTCTAAAAATTTACGGAGGTGTTTTTAACGCATAGATCTACAACTCTTATGTTCAACGCTAAGCCTAGATCGGTCTAGATCCAAGGTAGAAATCACCAACAAGTTCGAACTAAAGTTCTGTCACCGTTTCAAGATCTAAACTCAAGGCAGGTCTGTTTGTGGTCGTTTTCGGATATCAAAACACGATGAAAAATTATGAAAATTTTACAGTACATCGATCTATGTCTTAGGAACGTTTTTCGTGTTTTAAGTTTTTCCGTTTGAAGTCGTTTTAAGGTTCGGAAAAATT
Organism: Hygrophila difformis; assembly: GCA_030278955.1. NCBI lineage: Eukaryota > Viridiplantae > Streptophyta > Magnoliopsida > Lamiales > Acanthaceae > Hygrophila > Hygrophila difformis. Next base: position 13,808,155 of record JAOANR010000011.1, read on the forward strand.
AGACAAAACTGTTGCGCCGTTAAAAATCACATATGGACAGATTTACGAAAGATTTGCTCAAGTTTCTAGATTTGAATATTTTTACTACTCCCAAAACCGTGTAAGCGTTAACTTACTGATTTACGGATGTCTCGGCTCGATGATTCGGAGGCGTGGCTTCCACGTTCTTCGTTCTCCCTCCGAGATCCTTCGTTTTTCCTCAACGCGTCCGGATCGGGGTTTAGAATAGGAAAGAGATTTAATTAGGATTCGTTTTCGAATCTTGAATGGAAAAGAATGGACAAGAATGGTTCGAATCTTACCCCGATGATCGAAGACTCCTAATTTTCGTCCAAGTCAGTCCCTTGATTCGGTTTTGTGCCTCCGACGACTCCGGAATTAGGGTTTTGTGTGTAGAGAGATTTCGTAGGGTTTTGTAAAGATGTTCGGGGCTCCCAAGAGGGTTTATTTATAGATATTTAAGACCTAGGGCGTCCAAGATCTGACCCCAAGCGTCTTGAGTCGAGATATGTTCAACCGAAAGTCGAAAAATCCGCGTTCGGGCGAGAAAATCGCGGAACGGCCGCAACTGCCAAGTGGCGCGCTCTTGGCGCGGTGAACCCCTAAAGACCGCGCGGCGACCGTGCCGTCCTGGCCTGGACTTCGGTCTGGGCCGGGTCGTGCGATCCGTCGGGCGTTTCCTCCTCTCTTTCGGACTTCTGTCCCTCTATGTTCCCGGATTCGGATTTCCGGGGTATCTTCGGGCTCCGATTTCCTATCTTAATTTTATTCGGACCTAAATTTATGTTTGGACTCGAGTTATTGAGTCCATCGATGTCGGGTCCCCGTGTAACCGTTTATTCAATTAAATTGTCTTCGGCTTCCCGGGTTCTTGGAATTTTGATTCCTTTTTAGTTTAAATTTCATTTCTCATCTTTTATGATTCTTTATCCCTTTATCATGTTTATTATATTTATTTATTTATTTATTTTATTTATTGCATTTATTTTATGTTGGAAAATTCTCGGGTATTACAGTCTACCCTCCTTAAGAATCAACTTCGTCCTCGAAGTTGTGTTTCGGCTTTTCTCGTGCTAAAGTCTTTTGTTTGTTTTATTATTTTGTGACTGAACTTAGAAATAAAACTTCTAAGCTGCCTACGTACCCGGTGAAGGGATTAAGCCATAACGTAGTTCAAAACAATTTGAGTATGTTTATTTATTCATTCGGAATACATATCGTCAAAAATAAATGTCTATTTTACGGGGTATTACATCCTCTCCCCCTTAGGACTTCAGTTATGTCCCCATAACTGCCTACTTATTATTCTCTTCCTTGATCTCCTTGTTGAGGGTTTACCAATTCTATCCTCTTCTCAATCATCTCCTCACGAACATTACATTCTCTAATCATGTGGTCTTCCCCACCACATCTATAACAAGTCCCACGCCTTGGGCACTCGCGCACCAGATGGGCTTGATGGCATTGTGGGCAACGGGGTACGACTGTACGACGTATGCCATTTCTCCCATTATAGAAATCCTTATTCTCGTTCCTATCTTGTCCACCGTTATTGCTCCGATTCTTCTTCTCAAATCCTTGCGAGTCCTTGCTCGTCTCCCCATTTTCCTTACGCTTCAGTTGCTGGACTCGATCAATTGCTACAGCTCGATCATAAACCGTCTGCAGGTTCGTGAATTGTCCTACTGCAAGTATCTCCCGGATACTAAGGTTCAGACCCATCTCGAATTTCTGAGCCTTGTCAGAGTCGGTTGGTACTATCCTCGTAGCAAATCGTACTAACTCCTTAAACCGGGTGTAATACTCCTGCACCGTCCGTCCCTCTTGCTTCAGTGATAAAAACTCTTCGTACATTGCCGCCTTGGTGCTCATGGGGTAGAATCGGTCCCTTAAATCCTCCTTAAGTTTAGTCCATGAATAAGCTTCTTCAGCTTCCTCTAAATTCCTCTGGAGGTCTTGCCACCACTCATCGGCTTCGCCTCCTAAGTAGTAGGTTGCTACTCGTGTCTTTGCCTCATCAGGACATTTGATAGCATCCAAGAGCTTATCAAATGTACGGATCAACCCCTCTAGTTTGGCGGGATCCTCCTGCCCATCATAACGTGGTGGTTGATAGGGATTCACCAACGCTAGATAGTTGGTTTGGGCTACGGGCGGAGTTACTGCTGCAGATGTCCTATGCACCTCCGCATTTCCTAATGCTACTAGGAATCCCTCTATCGTTTTTAAACGTGCTTCCATATTATTGGGCGCTTGAGGCACTTGCTCTCCTAGGTTTTGAGGACTTTCACTGTTGTTGGGCGTGTTGGAAAGGTTAGCGTCAGTGCCGTTTGGACTCACCTTCCTTGGTTTCCTCCTAGGCGCCATTTTCTGTTATCACGTGTATAGATTAGCTTATCTTGGTTTAGGTAGATCGCTCGAATGAGACGTTTCGTAAATTTCTGATTTCAATTTTCGGGTTTGCTGTTTGGAAATCCAAACAAGATTTTTGGAATAAAGAGTGTTTTAATAAAACTTGATTTTCTCGTTGTTCCACAGGAGGAAGTTTTCTAATTTGTACAAGGGTAGGAATGGCTAAGGTCGAGGATTGTTATGATTAGGCGAACGCATAGATGAACGCGATCTAGAACTAAGGCAAGATCAGTCTCTAGTTATTGCTTCTAATTCGATGTCATGCCTCAAGATTATATAGGTGTAACAAGAGATCTAAGTTAATTTCGCCAAGATTCTAGGTTCAACTTCGCAAAGATTCTAAGTTCAAATTCGCAAAGATTCTAAATTAAAGTTCGCAAAGATTCTAAGCTCTCTACATAAAAGAGATGCAATATGCAAATGCGAATGATGATTTCCCCCCAAAAATAATTTATGCAGTATATATATTTTTCCCATGGGTTTTAAAATAAAAATTTCTCCATGGAAATAATACTTTAAAATTTAAAATAATAGTCAAGATATTAATAATAGTTTAAAAATAATAATGGTTTAAAATAATAGTATAAAAATAATAATGGTTTAAAAATAATACTTTAAAAATAGCCGGGCTCTGATACCAACTTGTAACACCCCGGTTTTTGGTCACCCAGGTCGGGATGTCACCGCCACACCTCCTAGCAAGACACGGTTTCTCCGAGCTTACTAAAGAGATGCAAGGCTAGGTTTTTCAGAATTTAAAACATTCAAATAGCCCATGTACATATAATTTAAAAATAGTACATCAAAGCTGCAGCGGAAAAATAATATTTACATATATGTATCGCAGCGGAATTTAAATATAGGGCCAACATGGCCTAGTCACGGGTTAAACAGGCCCGTTCATACGAGATCTAGTCTAATACAGACATTCAAAAATAAATTGTTTCCCCAAACTTCCCATGAACGCATATGATGATGCATATTCTTCAGCTCTGAAATAAACAGGGAAATAAAAATGGTTTGGTCAGCACTACGTGCTGAGTAAGTTACCACAAACATGATTGTGAGGTTTCAAAGCCTTTAATTAAATTTAAAAACATGTGCATAATATCCATGATTTAATTTATCCAACTAATAATAATTTAATTGCGTATTTTAAAAGACAAGGGTTTCCATAAGATCATAATTCAACAACATGATAAAATAATCGCAAGACATAATTTAAAAGCATAATTTAAATAAGAAACTATTTAAGTATTTCAGGATTTCACTATCCCTCTTTTATTCGATATAATCTAGTATAATTTATTCTTGGGGAATCGAACCCGCAAGAAAACAAACAATCGCCCTTGGGGAATCGAACCCGCAAGAACTCACATACATCCTAGGGAATCGAACCCGTAGGAATCAACACATATTCTGGGGAATCGAACCCGCAGAAAGACACACCCTGGGGAATCGAACCCGCAAGGTTTGACACGGACATCCTGGGGAATCGAACCCGCAGGAGAACATACAATCGCCCTTGGGGAATCGAACCCGCAAGAACTCAAACACACCCTGGGGAATCGAACCCGCAAGGTTTGACACGGACATCCTGGGGAATCGAACCCGCAGGTCAAACAAGTTTCGCAAATTTCACGAGTTTCATCAAGAGTTCAAGATTTGACTCGGTCAACCACAGTTTAATCTAAAATGCGTCTAAAATCAGATTTAATTTCAAAAATTCCGAAATTTTGCATCTGACTCCAAAACGTCAAGATCTACAACTTTCGTGTTTTAACGTTTTCAATCCGAGATACCTAAATAGGTCAAAAACACTAATTTTCACAGAAGTATAAATCTGTCCGAATTTCCTAGGTCACAGTTTAGAGATTTTGAATTCTACCATAGCAAATCAACTCCAAATTTAACGAAATTTGACAGAGATCATTTTAAGACATATATCTACAAGTTTCATGTTCAGCAAAAGATCTAATTCATCCTATTTCTATTGTCAAAAACGCCAACAAATCCGGGCCAAGAATCTGTCAAGATTTCAAGATCCACATCCTAGCAGTTCGGTTTCGGGTGGATTTCATATATCAAATCATCACGAAAAATTCTGAAAATTTACGGAGGTGTTCTTAACGCATAGATCTACAACTCTTATGTTCAACGCTAAGCCTAGATCGGTCTAGATCCAAGGTAGAAATCACCAACAAGTTCGAACTAAAGTTCTGTCACCGTTTCAAGATCTAAACTCAAGGCAGGTCTGTTTGTGGTCGTTTTCGGATATCAAAACACGATGAAAAATTATGAAAAGTTTACAGTACATCGATCTATGTCTTAGGAACGTTTTTCGTGTTTTAAGTTTTTCCGTTTGAAGTCGTTTTAAGGTTCGGAAAAATTAGACAAAACTGTTGCGCCGTTAAAAATCACATATGGACAGATTTACGAAAGATTTGCTCAAGTTTCTAGATTTGAATATTTTTACTACTCCCAAAACCATGTAAGCGTTAACTTACTGATTTACGGATGTCTCGGCTCGATGATTCGGAGGCGTGGCTTCCACGTTCTTCGTTCTCCCTCCGAGATCCTTCGTTTTTCCTCAACGCGTCCGGATCGGGGTTTAGAATAGGAAAGAGATTTAATTAGGATTCGTTTTCGAATCTTGAATGGAAAAGAATGGACAAGAATGGTTCGAATCTTACCCCGATGATCGAAGACTCCTAATTTTCGTCCAAGTCAGTCCCTTGATTCGGTTTTGTGCCTCCGACGACTCCGGAATTTGGGTTTTGTGTGTAGAGAGATTTCGTAGGGTTTTGTAAAGATGTTCGGGGCTCCCAAGAGGGTTTATTTATAGATATTTAAGACCTAGGGCGTCCAAGATCTGACCCCAAGCGTCTTGAGTCGAGATATGTTCAACCGAAAGTCGAAAAATCCGCGTTCGGGCGAGAAAATCGCGGAACGGCCGCAACTGCCAAGTGGCGCGCTCTTGGCGCGGTGAACCCCTAAAGACCGCGCGGCGACCGCGCCGTCCTGGCCTGGACTTCGGTCTAGGCCGGGTCGTGCGATCCGTCGGGCGTTTCCTCCTCTCTTTCGGACTTCTGTCCCTCTATGTTCTCGGATTCGGATTTCCGGGGTATCTTCGGGCTCCGATTTCCTATCTTAATTTTATTCGGACCTAAATTTATGTTTGGACTCGAGTTATTGAGTCCATCGATGTCGGGTCCCCGTGTAACCGTTTATTCAATTAAATTGTCTTCGGCTTCCCGGGTTCTTGGAATTTTGATTCCTTTTTAGTTTAAATTTCATTTCTCATCTTTTATGATTCTTTATCCCTTTATCATGTTTATTATATTTATTTATTTATTTATTTTATTTATTGCATTTATTTTATGTTGGAAAATTCTCGGGTATTACAGTACCAAACATTTGAGTCAAATGGAACATCCACAGGGTTCAGGAAGCTGCTCGAAGTCCAAGGGACTTCTTTCTTACTTTAGGAAGAGCAAATCCAAGAGTGCTTCGTCTAGGCACACTACTGCACCTGCTGATGACCAGCAGGAGGTAACTCAGCCTATCCAGCTGATGGAACACACCTATGAAGGTGGTCCGTGCCCAGGGATCGTTATTGGATGCCAACACATACATACCTGGTATTATAATAGATCTACTAGAATGGTTACGAAAAATACCTTTCCAAAGCAGATCTGCAACTACGTCTGATTGGAAACTTGGTTCTTTTCGTCTATGTCCGTAGATCTGCAATATGCAACCACGAACAATCTCCCAAGCACACCAACGAGCGCACGTACGGATCTCCATCCTTGCACACGAACGGATTCAACACTAGGAATCTTCCAGACTGTTCCCGACCCCGTATGAACTCCGGATGGACAGAGATCTATCAAACGGATGGAGAGAAAATTGAATCTCCAAGAAAACCCTCTTGGCCGCCCCCTTTCACTCTCTTGGGAAGAGAATTATGATTATCTTATTATGGAGGCCAGGGTTTCTTGAAGACCTACTTATAAACTCTCCTAGTTGGTCCTTGGGCCAGACTGGGGATCCACTAGAAGGTATCAGGCTCAGGCTCCTTTACATTCTCAAATTCTTATGTTCAGCCCAGAACATAATTTGGCCTATAAAACATTAATTAATTCCACTAAGTAATTAATGTTGCACTCCCAGCCTGATCCAGATTGAATCTGGGCTTCTATTAGACTCAATTTAGTCTCTATGTTAAGATATCGCACATCCATTAATTAATTAAAACTTCTGACATTTTTAATCAATTAATCTCTTTTAATCCATAAGTAGTACCACTCAAACTTCATCATTGTACGGAATAAATCCACCTGCAGGGTCCATACAATGATCCTTATTGAGCTCCTTAAGGGGACGTCGTCAACCCGGATAACCAGGACACAATGCCCTAGTGAGAATAAATAGACACCATGCAAATAATATTGGCGCCCAAAATACGAAGCATATTGAATCAACTAGGATTCTCACTCATGGTACCAAAGCGATCAACAAATATTCCATGTGTCAGATTTATCTCTACTAGGGTTAAGAATTAATCAGAGTCACCGAGATCTTGATTCTTCTTATGCCAGAATAGAAGAATGCATCTCAACTGTGATCCTTTCAATGCGACGCAGCGCACTACTACAAACTAATAGTCAAGCTAAACTAATTACAAGTTTCCACTGCAAACTAATAGTCAAGCTAAACTAATTACAAGTTTCCAGTACAACATAAACCAATAGTTATGTCCCAAACTATCTCTGTTGTGAATATTGTTTATACCTTATGAAGTAAAGAACTGATAACATGATCTTCTGTGTGACTCCTAAAACACCATGTTGTCTACAATATTAGATAATTGGACATACTGGCAATTATATAGAAAACATATAAGCATCCATACAAAAGCAACAATGTAAATAACCATTTATTTCAGTCAATATAGAAATCGAATAAATACAAAAGCGCACTAAAAGTTTGCTTTACCGTATACTCTATCAATCTCCCACTTATACTAAAGCTAAACTTTTAGTATACACAAACATGTCTCCCACTTATACTTAAAGTCTAGCTAGCTGCAAGATATCGTAAACCAAGACCCTCCACATGTTTCTCGAAGATCTTTATTGCCAGAGTCTTCGTGAAAGGGTCTGCCAAGTTGTCCAACGACGCAATATTTATCACAGCCACGTCTCCTCGCCTTACGATGTCTCGTATGATGTGGTACTTTCTTTCTATGTGTTTACTTCCTTTATGAGCTCTAGGTTCTTTTGAGTTTGTCACTGCACCAGTGTTATCACAATAGATAATGATATGCTCGGGCATACTCGCAGAAACCCCCAAGTCATACAAGAAGCTCTTGAGCCACACAGCCTCCTTTGCTGCCTCAGAGGTGGCAACATATTCGGCTTCCATGGTAGAATCTGCGATGCATTTCTGCTTTACGCTCCTCCATGAGATTGCTCCACCTCCTAAGGTAGACACATATCCCGAGGTTGACTTCCTCTCATCTCGATCAGCTTGGAAATCTGAATCTGTGTAACCCAAAGGACATAGATTGCTTGACTGGTAAACTAGCATATAATCCCGAGTTCTTCTCAGAAACTTGAGAATATGCTTCACCGCAATCCGATGTCCTTGCCCATGGTTAGACTGATATCTTGCCACCATGCCAACTACATAGCAGATATCAGGCCTCGTTCACAGCATGGCATACATAAGGCTTCCTACTGCCGAGGTATAAGGAACCTTAGCCATCTCATCTATCTCCTTTTGTGTCTTAGGACACATTTCTTTAGACAGAGGAACTCCATGCCTAAAAGGTAAGAATCCTTTCTTGGAATTTTGCATGCTGAAACGAGCAATCACAGTGTCAATGTAGGCTGCTTGAGAAAGGCACAACATTCTCTTTTTCCGATCACGAATAACCTTCATTCCTAGAATGTACGATGTTTCCCCCATGTCCTTCATTTGAAATTGTTCAGAAAGCCATACCTTTACGTTTGATAATACCTTGACACTATTTCCAATGAGAAGTATATCATCTACGTATAGTACTAAGAATACCACCACGTTTCCATTGCACCTTTTGTACACACAACTTTCATTTGGACATTGATCAAATCCATAGGACTTGATCACTTCGTCAAAACGAATGTTCCAAGACCTTGAAGCTTGTTTAAGTCCATATAAAGACTTCTTTAGCTTCCATACACAATGCTCTTGGCCTTTCTTCACATAACCTTCAGGTTGCTGCATATAGTTGTCTTCATCCAGATTCCCGTAAGGAAAGCTGCCTTTACATCCATTTGCCAAACTTCATAGTCCATGTGACTAGCTATGGATAAGAGTATCCGGATTGACTTTAGCATGGCTACTGGTGAGAAAGTTTCATCATAATCGATGCCCTCTTTCTGAGTGAAACCCTTTGCCACCAACCCTACTTTGAAGGTAGTAACCTTCCTGTCAGTTCCCCTCTTTCGCCTAAAGACCCATTTGCACCCAATGACCTTTTTGTCATTGGGAAGTTATGGTCATATACATCCATAGTATGCATGGATTCAATCTCAGAATCCATGGCATTTTGCCAAGCTTCTGCATCGACATCCTGGATCGCCTCCTTGTAGGTGCAAGGATCCGGTTCTTGTTCATCACTGGGAACTGAGTCTGAAGACTCTCCCACTAACAAGAAATGACTGGGTAAGCGAGTTACCCTCCCACTACGTCGAGGCGATTCATGTGTGGTGACATCAGTGTCAATACATTGTGCAATATTTTGTGGTATATCTTCTTGTACACTCGGTATGCTATTGTCTCCTCTTAGCTCATTGAGAATAATCTCACACTTGGATTTATGCTCACTCACATAGTCTTCCTCTAGGAACCGGGCATTGGTGCTAACCACTACCTTATGATCCCTAGGACTATAAAAATAACCCCCTCTCGTTCCTTTGAGGTAGCCTACATATAGCTGCACTTCCGTCCTAGGTGCCAACTTGTTAGCTTCCCTGTCCAACACATGTGCTGGGCAACCCCAAATCCGAATGTGGTTCATACTAGGCTTTCGCCCAGACCACAATTCCATTGGAGTCTTTGGAACTGATTTAGAAGGCACGAAGTTCAGTATGTACGCTGCTATTTCCAAGGCATATCCCCAAAAAAGAGATGGGTAGGGAGGCGTAGCTCATCATCGATCTCACCATATCTAACAGAGTCTTATTCCTTCTCTCGGCTACACCATTCTGTTGCGGAGTACCCGGTACAGTCAACTGGGATCTTATCCCATTCTCTAACAAGTATTGCCTAAATTCAGTGCCAAGGTACTCGCCACCCCGATCAGACCGCAGTGACTTGATACTCTTCCCTTGACGATTCTCCACTTCTGCCTTAAATTCTTTGAACTTGTCAAAGCACTCAGACTTGCGGCGCATCAAGTATATCTATCCATATCTCGAGTAATCATCAATAAAAGTGACAAAATACTCGGAACCACCCCTAGCTTGAATTGGCATAGGCCCACATACATCAGAGTGAATCAATTCTAACACATCATTGGCCCTATTACCATGGGCCTTATAAGGCCTGAGGTCATCTTGCCTTCCAGGCAGGTTTCGCAGACTGCGAATGGTTCCACTTGGAGAGAGCCCATAAAACCACTGCTTACCGGTCTTTGTATCCTCCTCAGATTGACATGACCAAGTCTAAGGTGCCACAAATATGTTTGATTCATTTTAGAAGGTTCTTTTCTCTTGTTTAATGATGTAGATGCATGAACATGAGTTTCAGTTTGTTGTGCATAAGTAATAGAATAAAGATCGTTTTCCATCGTGCCAGAACAGATAACACTGTTGTTTCTCATAATAATAAAAGAATCTATATTTAAAACAATTGAATATCCATCCTTATAAAGTTTTGAAACTGAAATTAAATTCTTTCGAAAACTAGGCACAAATAAAATGTTCTTCAAAACTAAAACAGAATCAGAAAAAGATAAGTGCACATCCCCCACTGAAACCACCGCCACTCGCGATGCATTTCCCAAGCGAATGGTAACCTCGCCCTCACTCAACTGCCTTGTTTGCAGAAAGCCTTGCAAAGAACAACAAACATGATCAGTGGCTCCAGTATTGATAATGGCCAAAATTGACCATTATTTTCAATCTATTTCCGTGTCTCATACGGACATTTGATCGCATTCCGGTCTTATTTAAATAAGAAAACAGTTGAATTTAACAGATTTATGCAAGTTTGTAAAAATAATAAGCTGGTATTGAAAAATACAAAAATATTGTTTATTTTATTAAATATGTGTTAAAAAATCTAAAAACATGATAAAAATATTCAAAATCCTACACTTGATTAATCTTGGTTCGGTGTTGTCTATTCGGTGGAACACGGGTTCATTAAATGAAACACAAACCAAATTATCAAGTGAAATAAATATATCTATTTATATTATTTTATACTTTGATGCATATATTTATAATTTTTATGGGTACTTTTTATTTCTGTTTTTCTGCTATAATTAAGAATTGATTGATCCACTAATCCATTGTAATTAATTGCAAGCCCAAGAATTCAATAATCCAATCCAATATTTATCAGTCCAGTCCAATTGATCCAGCCCAACCACATTTTTTTTTTCAGTCCAAAATCCATTGAAGCCCACTACACAGGCCCAACTCCAAACCCACTCCAATCTCCATTAGCCCAACTCCCCAAAGCCCATTACACTAATTCAGTCCAAGCCCAACCACTAAACCCCAAACCCTAGCCACCCATTTTCCGGCGCCGCCAGCCGCCGCCGGCGAGATTCCGGTCATCTTCTTCGTCCAACTCCGGCGACTCCAAGACTAGATCCTGCCCCCATCTCTTTCGCCACCCGCAACCGCCTCATCCTCCATTTCCACCACCATTTCCATCCTCATCCACCTCTGCTCCCCCCAACCGCCGCCACTCCTCCGATCATCTCCTCCACCAACACTGCCAGCCATCCCTCTGTTTCCCAGCCCCATTTCCTTCTCCACCTCACCGCACCACCTTCAATCTTCCTCCGGCCACCATACGCAGCCACAGATCCAGCAGCAGCCATCTCTCTCCGCTGCCGCCGCACGCGCGTCCGCCACCACCATCAACCACCTGCCTCCGCCGTTTCTCCCTTCCCCCAACACCACCATCGCCTCCACTAACAGCCAGAAGCTCCGCCCTCCTTGCCTCGGCCAGCCGCCCCATCGCCACCACCATTCCTGTTCCGATTTCCAGATCCGGCGACACCATCTCGAAGCTCCACCCAAACGAAGAAGAAGCAAAAAGAAAGGATTGAAGAAGAAATCGGAACAAGAAATGGGAGAGGAAGAAGCTAGAAGAAAAATGGAGAAGGAGGAAGAAAGATGGAACGAGAGAGACGGAGAAAAGAAAACTGGAAGAGAAAACTGGAAATGAACAAGGAGAAGAGAAAACTGAGAAGAAGAGATGGAAGAAGAACGAGAAAGAGAAATGGGAGAGAGGTAGAGGAAAGAGAAAGAGAATTAAGAGAGAAGAAAATAGAAACCTGTTACGACGCTATGGGAAATACACATACGGCGCTATACCACAAAGAAAAAGAGCTACGACGCTATACAAAAGAGCTAAAATGTTAAATCAAGCACTACGACGCTATACAAAAGAGCTACGACGCTAGTATAGCGCCGTAAAAGAGGATAGCGTCGTAATAGCAGTATAGCGTCGTAGTCTAATTTCAAATTTTTCCCATGTGCCAATTGATGCAAGCGGTCCCAGGACCGGAAGTCCCACAAGAGCAAAGTCCTTTGTCTCTTCCCCAGGACCTCGAAGACCTGCCCCCTCCCACTCCGTTAACAGGCCTATTGGGCCTAGGGTTTTTTTACTCTAGCCTCTATAAATAACTGTTTTGCTCTCGTTGAACAGTAGCTCCCAATTTTTGAACAGTGCAGCCATGCTGCTGGGATGCTCCAAAAAATCAAAAATCAAGTTTAGTTTAGTTTAATTTTTGCCTTGTAATTTTATTTTTGTAAATTGTAGTTGTAGATTGCTTAGTAAATACTATTAGTTTAAACCTCTTTAGAGTAGCCATTTTCCATACTTTATTGCTTTGTAATGTAGAAACATTTGAGAATACCCAAATAATGGGTTATTCTTGGATTTTTATTGCTTTTGATGTTATACAAGAAAAATGCTTCACCAAAAATTTGTTGTGGAGTTTTCCATGGCTATCCTTACTGTTTTGTTTTATTTTGGTCACTTGACCTATTTTTCTTATTATCTGTTAGGGATATTTTATTGTGAAGATGTTCGTAATATTTACCGTTGTTGCAACATCTTGCCAACAACGCTTTATTCTCTTCACTGGAAAAAGCACAGAATAGTACAGTGACGTGGCATTTCCCCTAGCAGGCCTTAGAAGGGTTTAGATGGGCCTTAAAACCCATATAAATACCTACCTTCGTCCTTGAGGGATTGAGAGAGAGTCTAGCCGCAATCACAGCTCATTTTACAGAGCATTAACAGATTCCTAAGCTGTGATTATGGCAGATTGAGAGCTGAAGAAGAAACCCCTGGTTTTCGTTGTTTGCAGAAGGCATCAACAACTGTTCTGCTACTGGTATACTTTTAGCTGCTGTGTCTTCTATTATTCATGGGGTAATTGAGATTGTGTTTATGCATTTCTGGGTTTATTGTTTGTAAACACAATCTAGGTGTATTGTAGGTGTTCTTAGCACCATTGAGCTTAATTTGTTGATTAGCTAGATTCCACAAACACCACCTTAATACCTGCCGGTGAATTTTGTGCATTTGGGTAGATAGTTGATGCTCCCTTGTGTTCTTCTAGTCTATTTGGGTAGATAGGAGAGTTCATTGGAATGTAAGGGTATGTAAGGTGTGGTTGACTCTTGTTCGATCAGTTTGGTGGAGATTTAGTGAATCCTGGCTTGGAGCCCCCAGATGTAGATCGGTGGATTGAACTGGGTGATCAAACTCTTGTGTTCTTGTTTATGTTTTCCGCACTCTGTTTCTGTGTTTGCCTTTGGTTGTGGTTTGCAGGTTGTTGAGACATCGCTGAAACAACCCTTGCAGGGTTTTATATAATAGATTGGGCCTGTCAATTGGTATCAGAGCAGGGCTCTAAGGTTTAGCTGAGTCCGGTCCAAGATGAGTAGAGAAGGTGGTTCTGTTTCGAGACCTCCCCTGTTTGATGGTTCGAATTATCCATTCTGGAAAAATCGAATGAGGATATTTCTCAAGCACTCTGGTGTAGATGTCTGGAACGCTGTTCTAACACCCTGGGAACAATCTATGAAAGAGGTCCGTACGCCTGCTACTGAAACGTCTGCTGCCATTACTACTTTTGTTCCTGCTACACAAGAAGAAATGTCAGCTGCTCAGAAGAACAAGGAACAAGGGAACAACACTGCTTTGAATTGCTTGTTTAATGCTGTTGAGGAGTCACAATATCACATTATCTCAAACTGTGAGACAGCTCATGAAGCCTGGACTGCTTTGGAAGCAGCCTATGAAGGATCTTCTGATGTTCAAGCCCTGAAGCTTCAAAGAATTGAGTCTGCCTTTGATAGTATCCGGATGCATGAGGATGAGAATATTGCTGCCTATCATGCTCGGTTTAAAAAGTTGGTCAATGAGGCTCAGTCCTTTGGCTTGAAGTATGATAATGCAAAGTTGGTTCGAAAGATGCTGAGGACTGTCAATCGTAGATATCAACCAAAATTCTCTACTCTTGAAGAACTTGAGAAGACCAAGACCTTCACTCTTGAAGCCTTGGTTGGCTCACTACAGACTTTTGAGATGAACTACTTGGAGGAAGAGCCTACTCGTAATCTGGCCTTCAAAGTTGAGGATGAAATTCAGTGTGTTGACCAAGAAGAGAAAGCTTATCTAACCAAAAAATTGTCAAGGATACTACAGGACAAGAGAGCCAAGAAGCTGAATTACAAGAAAGATGATAAAGGACGTTATCAGCGAGGTGTTTCATCATCCCGTGAACAATCTTCCAAGCACAAGTCAGACAAATCCTATGATAAGAGGAAAGGGTACAAGAAGATGGAGTTACCTGACACATTTAAGAATTTGAAATGCTATGATTGTGAAGGTGTTGGCCATAAAGCTTCTGAGTGTCCTACTGCTAAGAGAAGGGTTGGAAAAGCTCTTCAAGCTACCTTGAGTGATGATGAGGCCAGCTCTACTTCCAAGGAGGAGGAAGATGACAGTGAAGATGGAGAGATGATAGCTTTCATTGTAAAGGACGTTGTTCTAACAACCGATGATACTCTGTCCGAACATTTGTCTGATACAGAGACTTATGAATCTGATGGTGAAGCTAGTCGATATGATTATGATGAACTTCTTGCAGGTTATGAATTGGTGAAAGAGGATCATGCAGTTGCTGTTGCTGAAAATAAGAAGTTGCTCGATCAGAAGGGAGATCTATTGGTGCTTATTGATGAGAAGGATACTGAGATCACTAGTCTCAAACAATCTTTGGCTACTGTGTCTGCTGAGAGGGATACTCTGTTGGAGGAAAATGCTGCTTTGCTTGCCAAGACCCAAAAGATAGACAACATGGTTAAAGGGAAAAACAAACTGGATGAGATTATCAGTCAAGGGAAATCACCATCTAACAGAGAAGGTATTGGTTATAAGCATAATTCTAAGCCTAACAAGAAATCTGCACCTACTTTTGTGCGTGCAGGTACCACTGAAACCAGTGCATCCAAAGCCCCTGTGATATCTGATAATTCAGAGTCTCCCAAGAAGAACAAAGATTGCCCTTACTGTAGATTCCAAGGTCACCCTATTCACCTCTGTCAAAGACTTACCCAAGATCTTCTTGGTGGTCGACCGGTTGTCTGGCCATCCCAGGAACTACAGAAAAAGGTTAAACTCACTATGATGTGGATGCCCAAGTCCAAGATTATTCCCAAGATGTGCCTAGTGGTTCTTTCTGCTCAGAAAGGTCCCAATGATGGTAGGTGGTACTTCGACAGTGGTTGCTCTCGTCACATGACTGGTAAGAAAGATTTTCTCATTGATTATGTGGAATCTGACTGTGGAGAAGTACTCTATGGAAATGGAGCTCGTAGTAAGATTTGTGGTTATGGTAAAGCTAAAGGTGCTAATATGGGTTTCTTAACCACTGTCTACTATGTTGCCGATCTGTCTACTAACCTTATTTCCATAAGTCAACTTTGTGATGAGAAATTCTTTGTTGGTTTTACTGATGAAGATTGTATGGTCATTGATCCTGCCTATAATTGTGTTATCAAAGGGGTTCGATCTTCTAACAATTGCTATGTCTTGAAGCCTGCCATGGACACAACTTTTCTGTCTCAGGTTGAAACTGCAAAGTTGTGGCATCAAAGATGTGGTCACATGAACTACAAATCACTTATTCAACTTAGCAAGTCTGGCGTTGTTCGAGGGTTGCCCAAACTACGGAGCAAAGACAAGACAGTCTGTGGTGCTTGTGCTAAGGGTAAACAAGTTCACTCCTCTCACAAGGTTGTGGATACCATTCAGACTTCACGGTGTCTTGAGCTATTGCACATGGACTTGATGGGACCCACTGAAGTTCCTAGTCTTGGTGGTAAGAGGTACATCTTTGTCTGTGTTGATGATTTTTCTCGTTACACTTGGGTTGATTTTTTAAAATCCAAAGATGAGGCTATCTCAGTGTTCTCTAAGCTATCTTTAAAGATTATGGCTGAAAAGGATCTCAAGATAGGGCGTATCCGATCTGATCATGGAAAGGAGTTTGAGAATCAGATGTTCGCACAACTCTGCAACAACCTTGGTATTGCTCATGAATATTCAGCCCCACATACTCCACAACAGAACGGTGTGGTAGAGAGGAAGAATCGTACTCTTCAGGAGATGGCTCGTTCTCTTCTTCATGCCAGCAAACTTGGGAAACGTTTTTGGGCTGAAGCGGTGAATATCTCATGCTATATTATTAACCGTGTGTACATGCGACCTCAGACAAGTACTACTCCGTATGAAATTTGGAGAGGAAAGACTCCAAATATTTCTCACCTTCATGTCTTTGGAAGCGTGTGCTATGCTTTAAAGGATCGTACCACAGTTAGAAAATTTGATTCCAAATCCGATGAAGCTATTTTCTTGGGATATTCAGTAGATTCAAGGGCATATCGTGTTTACTTGAAGAGAACTTCCAAGGTTATTGAGACTGTTAATGTTGTTTTTGATGATGCTAATATCTCTGCAGGTTCTGTCTCTTCTCGTGATGATGATGATGATCCTATTAGGATTATCCCTCATGTTTCCTCTAGCACACCTCCTGAAGCTGTTCCTACCTCAACGCCTATTGAAGTTTCTGATACTGAAGATGTTGATCCGGTTGTTGATACAACTGGTGAACAACCATTAGCTTCAGACTCTCCCAAAAGGCGAGGTCCAAAACGTGGTCCACGAGCACCTAAGTATCACTCCACGGATGATATTATCGGTGATCCCTCTGGTCCTAGACAAACTCGAGGTCATCAACTCAACATCTCTGAATTAGCCAATATGTGCTTTCATGTTATGAATTGCTTTGTTTCATCTATTGAACCTAAGAATGCACATGAAGCTTTACAAGATGAGTTTTGGATAGCTGCAATGCAGGATGAGTTACTACAATTCCAGCGCAATGATGTTTGGGAGTTGATGGAACAACCAACTGGAGGGAATGTTATTGGCACTAAATGGGTTTTTCGGAACAAAACTGATGAGCATGGGAAGATCATTCGCAATAAGGCTCGCTTGGTCGCACAAGGCTTTACTCAGATCGAAGGATTGGATTATGATGAGACCTTCGCTCCTGTTGCTCGCATTGAAGCTGTCAGGTTATTACTTGCTATCTCTTGCTCTCTTGGTTTCAAACTTTATCAAATGGACATCAAAACTGCGTTCTTGAATGGCTATATCAAGGAAGATATTTATGTGTCTCAGCCTATCGGTTTTGAGTGTCCTGATCATCCTGATTACGTTTATAAGGTCAAGCGTGCACTTTATGGTCTAAAACAGGCTCCCCGTGCCTGGTATGAACGCTTGTCTACCTATCTCCTGGATAAAGGCTATGTGCGTGGTAATGTTGATAAGACGTTGTTCGTACAACGTACAAACAACCATCTTTTAGTCGCACAGATCTATGTGGACGACATTGTTTTTGGCTCGACCTCAGATGTTCTTCGCGATGCATTTGTCCACTCTATGCAGACTGAGTTTGAGATGAGCATGATGGGTGAACTCACTTTTTTCTTAGGACTTCAAATCAAGCAAACCTCCGATGGGATTTTCCTTAATCAAGAGAAGTATGTTGGCACCATGCTTCAGAAATTTAAAATGGAGGATTGCAAGATTGCTAGATCACCCCTTGGACAGCATGACAAGATTACCAAAGATGAATCTGGAATTTCAGTTAATCAGAAGATGTATCGAAGTATCATTGGTAGTCTCTTATATCTCACTGCTAGCCGTCCGGATATCTCTTTCAGTGTTGGTGTGTGCGCTCGATATCAGTCCGACCCCAAAGAATCTCACCTTCGTGCTGTGAAAAGGATTCTTCGATATCTTAAAGGTACTCCTGGCCTTGGTCTCTGGTATTCTAAACGCTCTTCTCTTGAGCTCACTGGTTATACAGACTCTGACTGGGCTGGTTGTTCTGACGACCGCAAATCAACCACTGGTGGATGTTTTTATCTTGGCCAAAATTTAGTCAACTGGTATTCACGTAAGCAAAATGTTGTTGCTTTATCTACTGCGGAGGCTGAGTATATTGCTGCTGCTCACTGTTGTACACAATTAATTTGGATGCGTCAAATGCTTTTGGACTATGGAATTTCCTTGGATGACTTTCTTATACACTGTGATAACACCAGTGCAATTAACATCTCCAGGAATCCTGTACAACATAATCGGAGTAAACACATTGACATTCGATTTCATTTTATTCGAAATTTGGTGGAAGATGGTTTATGCAAAATTCAGCATATCTCGTCGTTGGAACAACTCGCAGACATCCTTACGAAGAACTTGGAGACTTCTCGATTTGAATCATTGAGGCGCAGTCTGGGCCTCTGCTTTTCTCACTAGTGGGCTATGTCTCGGGTGGGCCACTGCATTTCATGAATTAATTTTTTTGGCCCAAGCCCAAGCCCAGGGGGAGTTGTTCTTAACCGATCAAGACGGTTGCCGGTTTTCACAACCTCTTGCACGTCTTCTTTCTCTCTCCCCAGTGCGTCTCTGCAGTTCGTCTCAGCTTTTTCTGTTTTCCCCTCTTCTCTGCGAATTTGAAATTTTCGTGAAATGGTGTCTCCTTCAAGCTCCCATAACAATCCTGATGAAGTAGTGGATGCTCAACCACTTGCGGTCGATGATTCCCTCTATCGCGCTCGCCTTGCCGCAGAACAATCTCCTAACGATGAGCATTTTGAGGATGCGCAGGAAGATGTTGATGATGTTATCGACAACTATTTTGTTGCTGACCCCTCTGACGCAAATATGGAGGTTGATCCTACTCCGGAGAAGGGCTCTGTCCCTCAAACTGCTACGGACAATGTTGAGACACCTTCGGCTGGTGCAGATCCAAAAGCGGATGTTCCGACACCAGCAAACCCTAGCACGGGTGCTGCAAGTCCGACATCCCCTTCGGTCCCTGCCCCCGATGTGGCTCCGTCCGCTCCTGTCCCTCCTGGTTCCAGTTCCCCTTTGTCGCCATCTGCTATTGCTTCTGGGGATGGTTTGCTTATGCTTGATCCTGAGTCGAATGCTCCACCCCACTCTGGGGCTGCTCAACAAGTTCCTTTTGGCGGGTCTCCGTCTGAGGATGTTCCGACCACTGAAGGACAACCATCCCAGGTTGATCCTGATGACACCCCTCTGGATGAACTCAGAAGGCAAGTCCGTGAGAAAGGAAAGCGTAAGGCTGTTCCAACACCGCCCAAACAACCTTCGAAGAAGAAATCTCGGAAGACTGCTCCTAGGAAGAAGTCTATCCCTGCTCTTAAGGAATCGGATGCCCATTCTCCTCTGTATTTCTCTGCTGATGGAGAAAGGTATGCCTTGGAAACCCTTCACTCTAGAGGTTTCATTTCTGAAGAGTGTTATGTGCATCCATACTATGATCAAATTGGCTTTTCTGAGTACTTAGAGAAGAAGCATTTGTTTGTTTGGGCTACTACTCTGAAACGATATTCCCCTACTGTTGTTAGAGAGTTTTATGCAAATTTGCACCCTGATATTCTTGATCCTGTGTCCCCTTGGTACTGCAAAATTTATCTTCGTGGAGAACTGCTTGATTTCACCCCCTCTATCTTAAATGAGTTGTTGGAACTTCCCTCCAACACTGACATGAACAATCCTTTTTGATCTGCTTAATGCTGAGCTAGCCACCATTGCTTCTACTATTTCTGCTTCGAAGAAATTTGCTTTTGGTAGAAAGGCTATGAGTCCATCCGATCTTTCTATGAAGTTTAATTGCCTTTTTAGAATTGGTGCTTCGAATTTCTTGCCCACTTCTAATGCTAGCCAGCTCAGTTCTCATATGGGTAAATTTCTGTTTTGGATTGATGAATGTCCTGAGATTCTCAACTATGGTTACCTGATCATTAAGCATATGTTGAAGTTCTCTCATGTGACAATTGAAAAGAATACCCAACTGCCCTACCCTGCTCTCATCACCTTGTTTGCCCAGTCTTGCCATCTGCTTGCCCCTAATGAAACCTTCATTAAGGTCAAGAAACACCTTCCTTCTGATAAGCTTAAAGGGTTCCATAATGACTTCAAACTTGGACCCCAAAAGCTTGGCTCTGCTCTTGTTGATCATATCCGCAGTGAGCTGCAACAAGTGGAGAAGGAGTTGGGCATTCTGAATGATAAGCAGATGGGTTTAAAGAGGAAAGTTCGCAAGCTGGTGGCCCTGCTTCCCCATTCTTTTGATGCTCCAGCTGAGGGGGAGAATGACTCTGAGGGTACTCCCTGATCTGCCAAGTAAGGGGGAGATACAGTGGAAGGGATTGCAAGGATGCTGATTGTTTTTGCTGGACATTCTGTAATTCTGATGATGTTGGAACAACATTTTGGTTTTTGGTTTTTCTGGTTTTTGATGATGGATTCTGGTTTTCTGGTCTGTAATAGTATTCTGGCTTATTGTTGGATATTCTCTGGATATTGATTGTGAGATTATCTCGTATAGATGGATGCTTTCTGATTATGCCTACTCTACATCTGCTTCTATTCTTATTGGCATAAGTGTTTGATGCTCTCTGTTATGATATTGTCATTCTGTGCTTCCTCCACAGTTTTGACTACTTGGCCCGATCATCTCCACAAAGGGGGAGATTGTTAGGGATATTTTATTGTGAAGATGTTCGTAATATTTACCGTTGTTGCAACATCTTGCCAACAACGCTTTATTCTCTTCACTGGAAAAAGCACAGAATAGTACAGTGACGTGGCATTTCCCCTAGCAGGCCTTAGAAGGGTTTAGATGGGCCTTAAAACCCATATAAATACCTACCTTCGTCCTTGAGGGATTGAGAGAGAGTCTAGCCGCAATCACAGCTCATTTTACAGAGCATTAACAGATTCCTAAGCTGTGATTATGGCAGATTGAGAGCTGAAGAAGAAACCCCTGGTTTTCGTTGTTTGCAGAAGGCATCAACAACTGTTCTGCTACTGGTATACTTTTAGCTGCTGTGTCTTCTATTATTCATGGGGTAATTGAGATTGTGTTTATGCATTTCTGGGTTTATTGTTTGTAAACACAATCTAGGTGTATTGTAGGTGTTCTTAGCACCATTGAGTTTAATTTGTTGATTAGCTAGATTCCACAAACACCACCTTAATACCTGCCGGTGAATTTTGTGCATTTGGGTAGATAGTTGATGCTCCCTTGTGTTCTTCTAGTCTATTTGGGTAGATAGGAGAGTTCATTGGAATGTAAGGGTATGTAAGGTGTGGTTGACTCTTGTTCGATCAGTTTGGTGGAGATTTAGTGAATCCTGGCTTGGAGCCCCCAGATGTAGATCGGTGGATCAAACTGGGTGATCAAACTCTTGTGTTCTTGTTTATGTTTTCCGCACTCTGTTTCTGTGTTTGCCTTTGGTTGTGGTTTGCAGGTTGTTGAGACATCGCTGAAACAACCCTTGCAGGGTTTTATATATTAGATTGGGCCTGTCATTATCTTAGTTAGATCTAGTGTTTTATTTGCTTTAATAAATGCACAAATGCTTGGTGTTCATCCCTTTTTAGATCTATTATTGTAGTTTAGATTTTATTTTTGCTAGTGTTGGTGTTTATTACATTTTTTTTATTTTTATTTTATTTTATTTTTAGTGTAGTTTAATAGATCTAAAATGTGGATGATATTATTGTGTTTGTGCATATTAAAAAACTTGAGAAAATAGGGTCTCGCAATCGCATAGATTGCATTACCCGACCAACTAAAATAGGGTTTTGCAATCGCATAGATTATATCACCCGAACAACAACATTCTGGGCTAGCTACGACGCTAACCGCCCTACGGCGCTATCCTTGGATAGCGTCGTAGGTGAGGTTTAGCGCCGTAGTTATCCAGACTTAAACAAAAATTTGCCTTACGGCGCTAGACCAACGCTATCCTCGGATAGCGTCGTAATTTTTGTTCAGCGTCGTAGGACCCCAAAATACTTCATTTCCCATAAAAACCCACCTACGGCGCTATCCTCACGACGCTATCCTAGGATAGCGTCGTCATTTAATGTCTAGCGCCGTAGCACCTCTCCTTTTTCCAAAAATTTCTTTCTTCCCCAATTTCTCAAACCCCCTACGACGCTACACTTACGACGCTATCCTAGTATAGCGCCGTAATTTAGTGTATAGCGTCGTACACACCCCTTTAACTCCAAAATTTCATATCCCTTTCACCAACCCATTACGACGCTAATCTCACGACGCTATCCTAGGATAGCGTCGTAAAATCTGTCTAGCGTCGTAATTGGCATTTTTGCCAAATTTTCCATTTCTCCATTTTCCTCACTTAATTAATTGAACCTTTATATTAATATTTTGAGGTTGAAATCCAATGATCTCAACCCATGATTAATTTGATATAAAGAAATTTGTTCAATTCTCCATTAAAAGATTTTTCTACAAAATTAAACTCTAATTATCTAAGTATATAATCCGGACTGTAATTATTTAATTATGGAATGAGTGATTATTTAGACATAAAGAGTGATTATGGAATAATTTCCATACCCTTGCATGAGAAACCAATGTCTCTCATATAAGATGACCAAAAAATATTTTCTTTTATTTATTTTGTCTTTACCCGTGTTGTGTGAAACAGCTAGTAAGAGATATATCAGAATAATGTTGGCGGGTATTCCCACACGGATAAACTAGCTTGTAGTCTGAATATTAATTATTAGTTGTTATTTTGCATGGTCCGGATAGTGGTTGGTGGAAGCTTGGCGGCTCGTCCATCCGGGATTATAATAGCTGCTCAGCTGACTCCTATCCGGATACAGTTTTATTTTCTTTATCTTAATTTCAAACCTGAATTCAAGTTGTAGTATTATTAAATGATGTCGACCAACATTATTTGAGAATTATTACCGCAAGAAAATATGTGGGTTTTTCTTCCATTCACAAACAAAAGGGAGCTGAATGACGGTGGTCACCGTCATTTGGAAGTCCTTTCTGTCTAAAAATCATTCCATCCAAATGAGAGGGAAATTGGACAGCAGATGTTTGCAGTTCACCCAATCGTTTTGCCATCTTTTTAGCCAAAATAAATTCTTCTCATCTCCGGCTATTTCATCTCTGTGTCTCAACTTCTGTCTAAACCCACCTTATATTTTGGGTTATTTGATTTTACACTTCTTTATAAATTTATGCATGATATTATTATGTAGATGTTGTGGTCAATATTATTTTGGGATCCCTCCCTTGGACATAGGAGTCTTGATTTTAATCAGATGTCTCACAATAAATTTCCAACAAAAATTCATTTATAAAATCTGGATCTGAGTAATGGATAAATTCCACAGTTATGACTAATTCATATCCGACTGGGGGTTGATTTTGGGAAATTAGAAGCAGAGTCAGCGATTAGGTCTCACCTAGACTGAAAGGGTATGTGTTCTTATTGAGAGTCTAGTACCTGTTTAGGGAATGATTTTCAAAATCTTTTATTTTCCAAAATTGCTGTGTATTGGGAAATTAGGCTTAACTATCACACCGAGATGGGGTCCACTTGGATTCAAATACAGTGTGTTAGATAATTCTAGAGGAACAATACATAGGCCTTGGTTATTTTCTAAGATAGGGTTGAGTTCCTTTCAACTGCTCTCCTCTTCTGCCAAAGCCTATTTTTGAGTCCTGAGTGAGTGCATCCGGAACGAACTAATTTATTAGTTCGTTTCATTAGTTTGTATCTTATAACCACCCGAAGGGAAGTGAACACTGCGAGCGGTTCACCGAGATTAGGGAATTCTTGATCCACACCCAGTCATTCTGACTGGGGGCTTTCTTTTACTACCAGGGTCAGATTTTCAAAAACCTCCGAGTGATAGGATTTTAAATGCTTTCTTTACCGCTTTTTTTTTAAATGCTTTCGTTAGAGGTCACTCGGTTGTATTGAGAGTTGTGTAACTGCTACTAGGACTGAGTTAAGGGATAGTTTAGGGCTTGGTTAGAATCTTTGGGTGTGACATGGGGGAATGATAGCGGTACTTGCCACTTCAATAAATGATTTGTCAGGTGTTGCTTGTCCACCACAGATGAATAACATGCCTCTACACGGCCGTGTGAGGGCAGTTGTAAGTCTGTGGTATTTAAGATTTTGCTGTCTTAAGAGCATGTAAACTCTTACTGTAAGTACCTGTCTGTTAAAAGGGAACATGGTATAGAGAGCATGAGAGTTAACTATCTGATGGATTATCCCAAGCTAAGATCTGCGTATTAAAATGGAAGTTTAATTGTGTTTCATCTGAATCTTGTCCAATTTTTATTATTTTCTTCCTGTCCCTTCTGTCTCATTTTAAATATGCTTTCCTAGAATAATTTTAACCGCTTTCTTAGAATCATTTTATGGCTTTCTTAGATTAAATTTAATTCGCTTTCTAGAATAATTTTATCTGCTTTAATTTTAATTGCTTTCATAGCTTAGTTTAAATTATGTCAAGTAGATGGTAGATTAAAACACAAACTTGAATCGAGTAACCGAGTGGAAAATCTTAGTAAACGACGTGGGCCCTACTTCCATCGCACATCCTCCAGTGAACGATCTGGTACTTACTATAAATACTGCAATTTTTGACTCCGTGCGCTTTCGGGGGCACAGTTTCTTAACACGAGTGAATAAAAACGTGACAACCTATAAATATATCCTTAATCTCAACTTTGCCTTCATAAATTGGTTTCATTAAATAAAATTGAAAACCAGGACTATTATTTTTCAAAAAACACTCATGTAGTGGAAACTAGTCAAAAGTTTCATGGCAAGGATCTTCAAGGCACGAAGTTGTCAAAAGTTTCATGCCGGGGAGGTCCATAACGTCGTTTGAACTCAATGTTTCCCCTCATGAGTAATAAAAAGTGAACTATATCCTTAAACCCCTTTCCCACGAATCATAACTCTTTTCATTTAATAAATTCAACCTGGGATATTTTCGAAATACTCGTGTTAGTGAAACTTGTCAAAAGTTTCATGGCGCCGTTGCCGGGGAGGATGCAACGTCGTTTATTAAGAGAATTAGACTCCTGATTACTCATAGTTAGTTAGTGTATTTTGGTATATTTATTTCAGAACAGAGAAGTACTCTCAAATCAATTAAACATTTAGAGTACTAAGACTCTAAATGTGAGGATGTTGATTTGAGGGGAAAACCTAACCAATTGGGTATTTTTGCTTGCAGGAATCATGGAGCCACCGAAATTGGTGTAAGGAGTTAAATGTGGAAGTGTAGCATTGGGGCTACACTAAATTGCAATTGTAAATTGCAAAACACGTGAGACTCACGTGTTTGTCATCTCCACCACCTCCGGACCACGAAGCTCCACCGCTGCTCCATCGCCCATCCACCTCATTACCATCACTGCTCTGAGGAAACCCTCATCACAGGTGAAACAACAAATGGAGCAGCAGACCTTCGGACTACAGGTTCCCGGTTGGATTAGTTCTGTAATTGACCGAAGATTATATCCGGGATTTAAAGAAATTTAAAATCCGGAATAATTTTCACAAGCACAGAATTAGTCCAACCTAAATTTCTGCAAGTCAAAATCATATATATATATATATATTTATTTATATTTATACATATTGTGCATACTATATTAAATAATTCGGGTATTAATCAATTAACTCACATTTAGAGTACTAAGACTCTAAATGTGAGGATGTTGATATTTTTGAAGAAACCCGATAACTTCTTCTGTGTTTGCTTCGCAGGAATTTGTGGAATTACCAAAAAGAAAATTAAAGCTTCAAAACAGGTTCCCGGTTGGATCAATTCTGTGAATAATGGAAAATATTCCAGGAATTTAAAGCGATTTAGGATCCGGAATAATTTTTATAAGAACAGAATTAATCCAACCTAATTTTTGCAAGTAGATTAACTTTTATATGTTTAGAAAATCCAAAAACGTGATCGAACAATTCTGATGAAAATCAGAATTTTTCTTAGTATTGGGCATCGAACAATCGCCTTGTTCGACGAACCAAACGATCACACATAGCCAAAATCATTGAACACTTAGTTGGTTTGACGAAAAAGGCTATCGGAATTATTTTTCTATCTTTTATGTTAATATTTTCTCCCTCCCCCCCTCCACCTTTATGTTATTTTGATTTTGATAATTTTTTTTTTAGTAGGAATTGATTTACTCACATTTCGAGCAAGGATCAAAATGTGAGGATGTTGATTCTTCACTTAAATAATTCAAAAAAAAAATATATTATTATTATTTATTATTTTTCTTTTGTTTATTTTTATTATTATATATTTATACACAGCACCAAGCATGCATAAATGTTTGAAGAATTCACATATTTGATTTCGGTTTATGATTAAATTTTCAAACTTTTTAAATTGGGATAATATAATTGAAGACATGCATGATATGAATTTTTGAGGTTTTGAGCTATAAAAATTTAATGATATAATCATCTTGTTTGGTAATGAGTCCTCATGTTGAGAATTTAATTGAATAGAGTGTAAGAATTTCTCAAAGATTAAATTTAGGAATATTGTATGACATGAATGAACCATTCCATGTGAGATTTGAGCCATGAGTCACTTTTACTCATTCTTTTCTTTGATGTGTGAAAATCATTTTAATTAAAGGAAACTAGAACTTGCGATGAGGACCGATTCAAGACCATGCCATATTCCAAAAATTGAGCATATGATCGAGGCACCTAGAAAAACCCAAATTTTTGGCCTTCGTTTGAATTCCAAACCAAAAATATTTTTCCCTTTAGGATTAACCAATTTGAGCCCTAAACCTAATTTTTCTTTGAAGCCCTCTTTATTATTCCAAGCCTTCTAAAAAGACCAAGAAATTCAAACCCAAGTGTGCAAGAATAAATTTTATCGAGGCATTACAATTTATGATAATCAATTCATGAAATCGGTATTCAAAAATCCGATAAAAAAAAAATGTTGTGTTCCATCCAACAACAATAAATTGCAAATGACAAAGCAAATTAGACATAGTCTAATATCATGCAATATGAAAAGAAAAGCAAAAGAAAGAAAGAAAAATAATGATGATCATAAATTTTTAACAAATGCCAAGTTATGATAGAATTAATTCTTGTCACTTCTTAGTCCAATAATTCCCTTTCTTACCGAATGTTACAACCGTATGCCCCATTACAACCCTTGAATAAGACCTCATGATCTCGATTTGAAGAAATGAGCCGGTGGTGAGTTGGTCCAATTGCAAGCATATGGGATAATTTAATTAAATTTGGTTATGAGCGTTCATGACAAAACCCCAATTTTGAGAGTGAGTGAAATTTCCGCTTCTACCATATGTGAGGCTCTGTTTCTAATTTATGTTCATGTCGTGCTTTAATTCTATAATTAAATCAATGATTATTTTAAACATGATGTTTATGAAGAATTATCAATAATGACTGATTTGTAGGCCTGATTAAGTGAGAAGTATCATTTCATTAAACACTGCAATCAAGAAAATTTAATACTTGTAGTTTTTGATTGTCTTATCCCAATCTAAAAAGAATGATATTTTTGAAGCCACGAAAATAGATTGAATATGCAGCGTCGATGCTCTTAGGAGCACTGACTCTGACTACGATCAGTAGTAAATGTGAGGATGTTGATAATGGCCAAAATTGACCATTATTTTCAATCTATTTCCGTGTCTAATACGGATATTTGATCGCATTCCGGTCTTATTTAAATAAGAAAGCAGTTGAATTTAACAGATTTATACAAGTTTGTATAAATAATAAGCTGGTATTGAAAAATACAAAAATATTGTTTATTTTATTAAATATGTGTTAAAAAATCCAAAAACATGATAAAAATATTCAAAATCCTACACTTGATTAATCTTGGTTCGGTGTTGTCTATTCGGTGGAACACGGGTTCATTAAATGAAACACAAACCAAATTATCAAGTGAAATAAATATATCTATTTATATTATTTTATACTTTGATGCATATATTTATAATTTTTATGGGTACTTTTTATTTCTGTTTTTCTGCTATAATTAAGAATTGATTGATCCACTAATCCATTGTAATTAATTGCAGGCCCAAGAATTCAATAATCCAATCCAATATTTATCAGTCCAGTCCAATTGATCCAGCCCAACCACATTTTTTTTTTTCAGTCCAAAATCCATTGAAGCCCACTACACAGGCCCAACTCCAAACCCACTCCAATCTCCATTAGCCCAACTCCCCAAAGCCCATTACACTATTTCAGTCCAAGCCCAACCACTAAACCCCAAACCCTAGCCACCCATTTTCCGGCGCCGCCAGCCGCCACCGGCGAGATTCCGGTCATCTTCTCCGTCCAACTCCGGCGACTCCAAAACCAGATCCTGCCCCCATCTCTTTCGCCACCCGCAGCCGCCTCATCCTCCATTTCCACCACCATTTCCATCCTCATCCACCCTCTGCTCCGCCCAACCGCCACCACTCTTCGATCATCTCCTCCACCAACACTGCCAGCCATCCCTCCGTTTCCCAGCCCCATTTCCTTCTCCACCTCACCGCACCACCTTCAATCTTCCTCCGGCCACCATACGCAGCCACAGATCCAGCAGCAGCCCTCTCTCTCCGCCGCCGCCGCACGCGCGTCGGCCACCACCATCAACCACCTGCCTCCGCCGTTTCTCCCTTCCCCCAACACCACCATCGCCTCCACCAACAGCCAGCAGCTCCGCCCTCCTTGCCTCGGCCAGCCGCCCCATCGCCACCACCATTCCTGTTCCGATTTCCAGATCCGGTGACGCCATCTCGAAGCTCCACCCAAACGAAGAAGACGCAAAAAGAAAGGATTGAAGAAGAAATCGGAACAAGAAATGGGAGAGGAAGAAGCTAGAAGAAAAACGGAGAAGGAGGAAGAAAGATGGAACGAGAGAGACAGAGAAAAGAAAACTGGAAGAGAAAACTGGAAATGAACAAGGAGAAGAGAAAACTGAGGAGGAGATGGAAGAAGAACGAGAAAGAGAAATGGGAGAGAGGTAGTGGAAAGAGAAAGAGAATTAAGAGAGAAGAAAATAGAAACCTGTTACGACGCTATGGGAAATACACATACGGCGCTATACCACAAAGAAAAAGAGCTACGACGCTATACAAAAGAGCTAAAATGCTAAAATCAAGCACTACGACGCTATACAAAAGGGCTACGACGCTAGTATAGCGCCGTAAAAGAGGATAGCGTCGTAATAGCAGTATAGTGTCGTAGTCCAATTTCAAATTTTTCCCATGTGCCAATTGATGCAAGCGGTCCCAGGACCGGAAGTCCCACAAGAGCAAAGTCCTTTGTCTCTTCCCCAGGACCTCGAAGACATGCCCCCTCCCACTCCGTTAACAGGCCTATTGGGCCTAGGGTTTTTTACTCTAGCCTCTATAAATAACTGTTTTGCTCTCGTTAAACAGTAGCTCCCAATTTTTGAACAGTGCAGCCATGCTGCTGGGATGCTCCAAAAAATCAAAAATCAAGTTTAGTTTAGTTTAATTTTTGCCTTGTAATTTTATTTTTGTAAATTGTAGTTGTACATTGCTTAGTAAATATTAGTTTAAACCTCTTTAGAGTAGCCATTTTCCATACTTTATTGCTTTGTAATGTAGAAACATTTGAGAATACCCAAATAATGGGTTATTCTTGGATTTTTATTGCTTTTGATGTTATACAAGAAAAATGCTTCACCAAAAATTTGTTGTGGAGTTTTCCATGGCTATCCTTACTTTTTTGTTTTATTTTGGTCACTTGACCTATTTTTCTTATTATCTTAGTTAGATCTAGTGTTTTATTTTTGCTTTAATAAATGCACAAATGCTTGGTGTTCATCCCTTTTTAGATCTATAATTGTAGTTTAGATTTTATTTTTGCTAGTGTTGGTGTTTATTACATTTTTTATTTTTATTTTATTTTATTTTATTTTATTTTATTTTTAGTGTAGTTTAATAGATCTAAAATGTGGATGATATTATTGTGTTTGTGCATATTCAAAAACTTTAAAATAGGGTCTTGCAATCGCATAGATTGCATTACCCGACCAACTAAAGTAGGGTTTTGCAATCGCATAGATTGTATCACCCGAACAACAACATTCTGGGCTAGCTACGACGCTAACCGCCCTACGGCGCTATCCTTGGATAGCGTCGTAGGTGAGGTTTAGCGCCGTAGTTATCCAGACTTAAACAAAAATTTGCCTTACGGCGCTAGACCAACGACGCTATCCTCGGATAGCGTCGTAATTTTTGTTCAGCGTCGTAGGACCCCAAAATACTTCATTTCCCATAAAAACCCACCTACGGCGCTATCCTCACGACGCTATCCTAGGATAGCGTCGTCATTTAATGTCTAGCGCCGTAGCACCTCTCCTTTTTCCAAAAAATTTCTTTCTTCCCCAATTTCTCAAACCCCCTACGACGCTACACTTACGATGCTATCCTAGTATAGCGCCGTAATTTAGTGTATAGCGTCGTACACACCCCTTTAACTCCAAAATTTCATATCCCTTTCACCAACCCATTACGACGCTAATCTCACGACGCTATCCTAGGATAGTGTCGTAAAATCTGTCTAGCGTCGTAATTGGCATTTTTGCCAAATTTTCCATTTCTCCATTTTCCTCACTTAATTAATTGAACCTTTATTTTAATATTTTGAGGTTGAAATCGAATGATCTCAACCCATGATTAATTTGATATAAAGAAATTTGTTCAATTCTCCATTAAAAGATTTTTCTACAAAATTAAACTCTAATGATCTAAGTATATAATCCGGACTGTAATTATTTAATTATGGAATGAGTGATTATTTAGACATAAAGAGTGATTATGGAATAATTTTCATACCCTTGCATGAGAAACCAATGTCTCTCATATAAGATGACCCAAAAATATTTTCTTTTATTTATTTTGTCTTTACCCGTGTTGTGTGAAACAGCTAGTAAGAGATATATCAGAATAATGTTGGCGGGTATTCCCACACGGATAAACTAGCTCGTAGTCGGAATATTAATTATTAGTTGTTATTTTGCATGGTCCGGATAGTGGTCGGTGGAAGCCTTGGCGGTTCGTCCATCCGGGATTATAATAGCTGCTCAGCTGACTCCTATCCGGATACAGTTTTATTTTCTTTATCTTAATTTCAAACCTGAATTCAAGCTGTAGTATTATTAAATGATGTCGACCAACATTATTTGAGAATTATTACCGCAAGAAAATATGTGGGTTTTTCTTCCATTCACAAACAAAAGGGAGCTGAATAACGGTGGTCACCGTCATTTGGAAGTCCTTTCTGTCTAAAAATCATTCCATCCAAATTAGAGGGAAATTGGACAGCAGATGTTTGCAGTTCACCCAATCGTTTTGCCATCTTTTTAGCCAAAATAAATTCTTCTCATCTCCGGCTATTTCATCTCTATGTCTCAACTTCTGTCTAAACCCACCTTATATTTTGGGTTATTTGATTTTACACATCTTTATAAATTTATGCATGATATTATTATGTAGATGTTGTGGTCAATATTATTTTGGGATCCCTCCCTTGGACATAGGAGTCTTGATTTTAATCAGATGTCTCACAATAAATTTCCAACAAAAATTCATTTATAAAATCCGGATCTGAGAAATGGATAAATTCCACAGTTATGACTTATTCATATCCGACTGGGGGTTGATTTTGGGAAATTAGAAGCAGAGTCAGCGATTAGGTCTCACCTAGACTGAAAGGGTCTGTGTTCTTATTGAGAGTCTAGTACCTGTTTAGGGAATGATTTTCAAAATCTTTTATTTTCCAAAATTGCTGTGTATTGGGAATTTAGTCTTAACTATCACACCGAGATGGGGTCCACTTGGATTCAAATACAGTGTGTTAGATAATTCTAGAGGAACAATACATAGGCCTTGGTTATTTTCTAAGATAGGGTTGAGTTCCTTTCAACTGCTATCATCTTCAACCAAAGCCTATTTTTGAGTCCTGAGTGAGTGCATCCGGAACGAACTAATTTATTAGTTCGTTTCATTAGTTTGTATCTCATAACCACCCGAAGGGAAGTGAACACTGCGAGCGGTTCACCGGGATTAGGGAATTCTTGATCCATACCCAGTCATTCTGACTGGGGGCTTTCTTTTACTACCAGGGTCAGATTTTCAAAAACCTCCGAGTGATAGGATTTTAAATGCTTTCTTTACCGCTTTTTTTTAAATGCTTTCGTTAGAGGTCACTCGGTTGTATTGAGAGTTGTGTAACTGCTACTAGGACTGAGAGTTAAGGGATAGTTTAGGGCTTGGTTAGAATCTTTGGGTGTGACATGGGGGAATGATAGCGGTACTTGCCACTTCAATAAATGATTTGTCAGGTGTTGCTTGTCCACCACAGATGAATAACATGCCTCTACACGGCCGTGTGAGGGCAGTTGTAAGTCTGTGGTATTTTAGATTTTGCTGTCTTAAGAGCATGTAAACTCTTACTGTAAGTACCTGTCTGTTAAAAGGGAACATGGTATAGAGAGCATGAGAGTTAGCTATCTGATGGATTATCCCAAGCTAAGATCTGCGTATTAAAATGGAAGTTTAATTGTGTTTCATCTGAATCTTGTCCAATTTTTATTATTTTCTTCCTGTCCCTTCTGTCTCATTTTAAATATGCTTTCCTAAAATAATTTTAACCGCTTTCTTAGAATCATTTTATGGCTTTCTTAGATTAAATTTAATTCGCTTTCTAGAATAATTTTATCTGCTTTAATTTTAATTGCTTTCATAGTTTAGTTTAAATTATGTCAAGTAGATGGTAGATTAAAACACAAACTTGAATCGAGTAACCGAGTGGAAAATCTTAGTAAACGACGTGGGCCCTGCTTCCATCGCACATCCTCCAGTGAACGATCCGGTACTTACTATAAATACTGCAGTTTTTGACTCCGTGCGCTTTCGGGGGCACAGTTTCTTAACACGAGTGAATAAAAACGTGACAACCTATAAATATATCCTTAATCCCAACTTCGCCTTTATAAATTGGTTTCATTAAATAAAATTGAAAACCAGGACTATTATTTTTCAGAAAACACTCGTGTAGTGGAAACTAGTCAAAAGTTTCATGGCAAGGATCTTCAAGGCACGAAGTTGTCAAAAGTTTCATGCCGGGGAGGTCCATAACGCCGTTTGAACTCAAGGTTTCCCCTCATGAGTAATAAAAAGTGAACTATATCGTTAAACCCCTTTCCCACGAATCATAACTCTTTTCATTTAATAAATTCAACCTGGGATATTTTCGAAATACTCATGTTAGTGAAACTTGTCAAAAGTTTCAAGTATCTACTATCCATGAACTGGTAGAACTAGCCGCAAAGCATGTTTCGACAACTAATGCAAGAGGTGTACTATTTTTGCCCTTTAGAAGAGGACAATCAGCTTTCCAGTGTCCCGTCTTGCCGCAATTGAAGCACTTTCCTTTCGGTTTCTTCACGCAACCGACTTGCTCCCACTGCTCCCAGAATTTCCACTACTCTTTTCCTTAATGGGCTTTTTCTTCTTCCCGCCCTTAGACGAAGAAAGTTCAGCCTGTACAGAAACTAGAGCCTATGGAGTAGGAGTAGTGTTGTACTCTTTAGCGACAAGCACAATATCCAGATTTTGTTTCCAGTCCAAGTAGTTTGGACCGGTCAATTTGTTTTGATTGAGAATAGTCATAAGTGGATTGAACGAGATGTTGACGACTGAAATAAATAATACATGTAAACACATAAGTATAAGCAATTTATTCACATTCTCATGAAAGCATAATAACCTGAAAAACCTCAAAACCATTGAAATTATGCATTTCTCGACAGCTCAATAAATGAATATGCAAGCCATGTTAGGATGGACGTTTACACATGCATTTATTAAACAGGCACCCAGCCTCTAATTTCATTATCTCATCAACTTATCCTTATGACGAATGAAATTAATTGTCGATCTTATAAAACTGGCCATGTAAATAAAAACAGGGACCCCGTTGGGGGGTTATGTTAAAATTCACATCTAAGTCTTGACAACAATTTAACCTTTAGGATAATTATGCACAATTAATACGCGACCGTTGGGGTAGTCATATCGCATGTGAATACTCTCCTCCAGTTATCTTGGAATAATTTTTCTAGTAAACTTATGCATGGCACATCCGTTAGGGAGGAGACCCCATGGGTCACGCGTATGCCACACACTTTACTTAAAATTAAATCATTAAGCTTGTGAAAGTCAACATCCTTTAGGGAGGAGACCCCATGGGCCACGCTAATGATAATCACTTTACATAGAGATCAATTGTGGAGGCCCATGAATTAATTAAAATTCAATAATTTTGACTTAGCCATTTAACTTGTAGGTTTTTCCATAGCATGCATAAAGAAATAATTAAATTCCTAACATGCTCCTAACATGCAAATCACATAAGCCCTAGCATGCCACTAGAATTAAAACAACATAATTCAAGGCTACTTACAACGAGATTTCTAGCATTTTTAAATTTAAATTTATCAATAACTTTAAATTTAAATTTAATATCACATCAACAAAGCAAATAAAAAATAATTGGAAAGAGATATGTCTAGGGTTTCTTCTCAAGGGGCGGCGAACTCCTTTGCGACGGCAGCGACTCACTATGACCATGATCCTGGAGGAAATACTCGATCTTTTGCGGATATTCTGGAGGGGGACAAGATGGCGACAGACCCCCCGGCGCCTAGGAGGGATTTGATAGCGGAAAATCTGTTTAAGATGGGGTTTGTTGATGGAAACCCTAATATTCCGGACATTGTTATTGATGATGAAGTGGATGCGGAGGCGGGTAGGGCTTGGGAATCGACTTTGGTGGTAAAGGTTCTGGGCACGTATGTGTCGTATCATGTCTTGAAGGAGACACTTGTGCGGATGTGGAAGATTAAGGGGGACTTTAGTTTGATCGACGTTGGCCATGCATGCTTTATTGCGAAATTTGGGTGCCCGGAGGACAGGGAGGCAGTGGTTAATGGTGGGCCATGAATGATCTTTGATCACTATTTGGCCGTCATGCCATGGACAAGGGACTTTAATCCTAGCAGGACGCAGGTTAATAAGACGCTGGTCTGGGCGAGGCTTATGGATCTCCCGATGCATAGGTATCGCGAGGATATATTGTGGGCGGTGGCATCTGGTTTAGGGAAAGTGATTATGTGCGACACATGTACGCAGAGTACATCCCGGGGGCGGTATGCGAGGGTGTGTGTTGCGTTGGATCTGACGAAGTCGGTTAAGGGAAGACTGACGGTGAATGGATGGTGGGTTCCAGTGGCATATGAGGGCTTACATTTATTGTGTACTACGTGTGGTTGTTACGGTCATATTGATAGGAATTGTACGAAGATGAGGAGAGAGGAGACGAGAGAGGAGGATCGTCCTGATGTGCGGGCTACCCCGAATATGAGGAATGGGCAGGGTGATGTGGCAAGTAAGGATGCGGATGTACAGAAACAAGTTGATGGGGAACAGGCATTCGGGGAGTGGATGATGGTTGGTTGTCGTCGCAATAGACCAAATAAAAAGAAAGAGGTGGGTGGTGGTAAAGTTGGGGAGAATGTAAGGAAGGGTGATCATGGAACAGTAAATAATGATATTGTTCGGGAGGCCGAGGCATCCAGGGGAGGTGGTAGGAAGGGTGATAGTGGTAATGGGGATGGCGATGATAGTCGGGAGGAAGTGGCCGTAAGGAAAACCAGGGGGAAGCAGGTTGTTACCGACAACCGGGTCGTGAATTCTGATGGGATGGGAGATATGGGTAAGGGACAACTTGTGATTTACCAACCTGCTCGTGTGGCTAGGTGTGGGGCGGTATATGAAATCTCCTTCTCTAAAAGTTCTTTGAAACGGCCTCGGAGGGATAGGGATGTTGGCCAGTCGAGCACTAGTGGTGATAGAGCTGGCTGGGTGGGGGGTAGATTCACCTTGCTAAATGAGTTATAGGATGATTCGTTGGAGTCCGTGGCGGAAACCGTTGGTGAGGGTAATGGTGTCGGTCGGATAGAAAATAAGGGGATCAATGGGGATTAGAAGTTTTACAGGTTCTTATCTGTGTGTATTTATGTCTATGGATTTTAAAGACTTATCAATAATTGCTTGGAATGTGTGTGGTGTTATGAGTAAGACTGCTCAGCGATGGGTGAGTGATTTGGTTCGAATGCATCGTCCAGGTATCCTATGTTTGATGGAGCCGCGCGGTCCATTTGATCGGGTGAAAAATCTATTTTGGAGGTTGGGATATGTCCCGATACAAATCATTGAGGCTGTTGGCATGGGGGGTGGATTGTGGATGCTTGGATCTGTCCAGCTTGGATGCACAGTCTCCGTGGTTGATCGGCGTTAGCGCATGATTACGGTGGAGTTGAGGTGTGGCTTAGCTAAGTGGATGGCCACAGCAGTGTACGCGGACCCGAATTATCAGCACCGCAGACGTAGTTGGGAGTACTTACAGTTGGTGGCGGCCATTGTCGATGGTCCCTGGGTTGTTTTGGGGGATTGGAACGAGATTACGGATGTATCGGAGGTCGTTGGAGGCGTGTTTTTATCCGATAGAGCAGCGGAGTTGAGGGAAGTGTTGGATTCTTGTCATTTGATTAGTGTTCCGACATTTGGACCAGCGTTTACTTGGTCACGCATGGTGAGTGGCCGGCGGCTTGGAAAGAAATTGGATAGAGGGATTGCCAACTTTGATTGGTTGAATCAGTTTGCGGAAGGGCGGGTGTATAATCTTCCTCGAGTTGGTTCGGATCATTGTCCATTGAAGTTGGTGTGTGGGGATAGGTAGGGCCAGCACGATAGACCTTTTCGATGGGAGGCCGCATGGAAGGTGCATCCGGCATATGGAAATGTAGTGCAAATGGCTGTAGGGGAAGGGGCGGAAACCTTGCCAGATTTATTGTCAAAAGTTCGATCGGCTTCGCTGGAATTTAATTCAACCACCTTTGGGCATATTAGGGAGAGGAAGCGGAGGTTGAAAAACCGTATCCTGGGGGTCCAGAAACAGCTTGAGAGATGGGACTCGGCATGGTACTCACGGCTTGAGGCAGAACTCAAGGCTGAGTTGGAACAGGTGCTTATGCAGGAAGAATTGTTATGGCATCAAAAGTCACGAGATCGATGGGTTGAGGTTGGTGATCGAAATACAAGGTATTTCCATGCTAAAACCAAAGTCCATAGGAAGCGCAGTCGTATTTATGGTTTACAGTTAGCGGATGGGAGTTGGGAGGAAGATCCAGCTACCTTACACCAAATGGCCATTGCGCACTTTGAGGATATGTATGCTAATAAGGCAGATCCGTATGTGGGGGATGCATTACCGAGATTACTTCAGTTATCGTCGCACCATATAACTATATTGGAGCAGCCTGTGGATGGGGAAGAGGTGGAGAAGGCTTTGACAACGATGAGATCATTAGCTGCTCCGGGACCGGATGGGTTCCCGGCTATATTTTTCAAGGAATATTGGACGATGTTGCGAGATGTTGTGATTAAAAATATTAGTGACATTATGAGAACCAGACAGCTTCCGGATGGGTTTGCACATGCGTTTATGTGCCTTCTGCCTAAGGTGCAAGAGCCGACTTCCCTTACTCATTATCGGCCATTGATGTTGTGTAATGTAAGTTTTAAGTTGATTACGAAAATTCTTGTTCGTCGTATGAGGAGTATCCTTTGTGAGGTGATTAGCCCATTCCAATCGGCTTTTCTACTAGGGCATTGTACTTCAGATAATGGTGTGTTACTACAAGAAATAGTTGCCTCTATAGAAATAGTCGCGGGGCTACTAAGGAGGTGGTTATTAAGATTGATTTGGCCAAGGCGTACGACACGGTGAGATGGGAATTTTTGGATGAATGTCTTGGGGAATTGGGGATCCCACATGAATGTCGATCCTTGATTATGAAATGTGTTTCGTCGTCCACTTTTTCTATTTTATGGAACGGGACACCCATTGGGAATATACAAGCAGGTCAGGGGCTTTTTCAAGGCGATCCCTTATCGCCGTATCTGTTTGTTATAGTTATGGAAAAGCTATCACGGACAATATTGGAGGAGGTTAACTTGGGACATTGGAAGCCGATTGGCTTGAGTCTGGGTGGTGTGGCCGTATCCCATCTCATGTTTGCCGACGACCTCATTTTTTGTTCGAAATTGGACGAGGAGAGTGTGCAGTGTATGGCGGCTGTCCTTGGGCGCTTTGGCAGCAGGTCCGAGCTTCACATGAATCCTGGGAAGTCTGGTGCATTCTGTTCGCCGCGGGCTTCGAGTATGGAGAAAGGATGGTTGCAACAGTATCTACAGGTTCCTGTGGTGGAGGAATTGGGGAGATACCTTGGGTTTCCTAGTATTCATGGGCGAACAAAGATCAGCCACTTTGATGGTTTGATTAAACGGATTGCAGATAAATTGGCGTCGTGGGAGGGAACTTTGTTAAATAAAGCGGGTCGTATTACAAAGGCTCGAGCTGTGCTTGCTGCCATTCCAGTGTACACGATGCAGGTGCATCTATTGCCCGTGGGGGTGTGTTCGCGAATAGATAAAATTATACGGAGATGGGTTTGGAAAGGTGTAGACGGCAAGGGCCTACATCTTGTGAACTGGGACACGGTCATTCGGTCTCGGCGTACGGGGGGGCTGGGTATCCGAGCGGCTAGAGCTATGAATGTGGCGCTTATGGGAAGGTTGGTGGCGGAGCTTGTCGGGCATTCGGAGAAGTTGTGGGTTCAAGTCTTTCGCGGGAAATATGGTATCCATGAAGGGTCTTTTCCGCAGGAGCATTACCGAGGCACGAAAATGTGGAAGGCCATTTGTAAGGTTAGTACCCTTTTACATAAGGGGTTTGGTATTCGTATTGGTAATAGGGAGAGCTCGTTGTGGTATTCTCCGTGGTGGAAAGGAGAGTGTTTGACGAATAAGGTGCCATTTGTTCATGTTTGTGATTTGGGGTATAAGATTAAAGATGTGGTTGAGGGAGGGCATTGGTCGCTTGAGAAACTATATTCCTAGTTGTCGGGTGAATTGACTGCGGAGATGAAGGGCTCGCCACCTCCAATCTTGTCGGCTATTAATCCCGACTTGATGCATTGGAGGTTGACAACCACTGGAATATTTTCAGTGAAGTCTGCATATGCATGGCTAGTGGGTGATGTCGGACAGGAGGGAGGGTGGGAATGGATATGGCGGAAGGAGATCCCTGAGAAGGTGGGGGTTTTGTTATGGTTGTTGGGCCACGGGGCGTTACCTTGTAATCGATTGCGTTACTCCCGGTCGTTAGCTAGGTCGCCGTTGTGTGGGATTTGTGGAGTGCATGAGGAGGACTGGAGGCATGCATTATTTTCATGCAGGTGGGCGAGAGAAGTTTGGCGTAAGGGGGGGTTTGCATGGACAACTATTGTGCAGGAGGTACCCGACGAGGAATGTTTGGAATGGTTGAAGAGTGCAGTGAACGTTGGGGGTGGTCGGTTCTTGGCGTTTTTATGGACGGTGTGGTTGGAGCGTAACAAGAGGGTTTTTGTGGGGGTGGCTTCATCGATGCCGAGCGTTCTTAGGCAGGCGCAGCACCTGGCGAGGCTGTTTCAGGGGCGCCATCCAAGACCTGAGCCCATCCCGAAGTGGGTTTCTTGGAAGGAGGAAGGTTGTAGTGCACCGCTGCTACACTCGGACGGCAGCGTCGTGGCCGGTGGTAAATCGGGGTTTGGCGCGGTGCTTCAGACAGGGGATGGCGGTTGGATTGGCGGGTGTGGAGGGCAATTGGGGAATAGGCCAATTGTGGAAGTGGAGCTCATAGCCATGGCGCAAGGTCTGAAGTTGGCGAGCACCTTGGGGGTGGCTTTGAAGCATTGTTATTGTGACTCGATGGAAGTAGTCGGTTGGTCAGGGATCAAGTCGATCGAAGGCACTTATACTGGCCTTTGATTAATGAGATACGGATAGCTTTACGGGGGATGCCGGGTTGTGTGGTTCGACATGTACTACGAGAAGGAAATCACGTAGCCGATGCATTGGCAAAGTTGGCTGTGGCAATGGAGGATCGGTATATGCATTGGGTGCGCCGCCTGATGTGGTCAGGCCTTTGTTGGACAGAGATGCGCGTGGTGTAGCTTCTTTGAGATCTAGTTGAGCTGCAGAGTGTTTTTTGTTAGTTTCTTTTTGTTTGTTGCTTGCTTCTTCTTTTTTGGTGTTTTTTTTTTGCATTTTCCTTCTTCTTTCTCTGTAATTTTTTTATTGCATGTTTGCGCGCCTCTTTAGGCTGTGTTGCAAAAAAAAAAACAAAGCAAATAAAGAAAGTAATAAAATAAAGCAATCCGGTGCAGCCCCAAGAACCTATCTAATAGCCTAAAATAACTATTACAACATTCAAAAGGGCGCCGAACGATGCCTGGATCTGCCTCTCATGCAATGCGATGAAACTTCACCGGACGTCCAACTTCAAAGAAAGGCGAATAAAGACTGTCAAACGTCCGAATCTGGGGCTGCGATTTTCGGTCATGGTTTTACCATGATGCCTGTAGATCTCGCCGCGACGTTTCCGAAAAGGTATCATGTGCCCAAAACGGACATCCGAGGCAAAAGTTACGGCCCAAACAGTTTCTGCCGACGGAAACCCTAGTATTTCGGCCCATTGGGCCAAAACCCTAGTTTTTCCATCAACCCAGCAGCCGCCACCACCAGCCCCGCCGTCTGCCCAGCCACCGATTCCGCCTCCGCCGCTGCCGCTGCCGCCGCCGCCACCGGTTCGCCGCCGGTCCTCCGCCGCCGCCGTCTTTTCATGTGAAATCATCTCCGTTTGCTCTTTTTCATGCCCTTCTCCATCATTACATTACATAATATAAATTACATGAAATTCTATATACATTTGATCTATGAAAAACACCTAATCTACCCACACTTATTATCTTGTGGGAAAAACGTTTACAACAAAACAATAGGGATGCGACGGGAAACATACAACACATGAAAATAATAAATTTATATTTATATTTATTTTCATCCAACAACATGCTAGAAATACATAATCTAAATATCAACTATGTGTTTTCCGGCAGAGCCAATAATCACGAAACCATGCTCTGATACCAATTGATGGAACACACCTATGAAGGTGGTCCGTGCCCAGGGATCGTTATTGGATGCCGACACATACATACAAGGTATTATAATATATCTACTAGAATGGTTACGAAAAATACCTCTCCAAAGCAGATCTGCAACTATGTCTGATTGGAAACTTGGTTCTTTTTGTCTATGCCCATAGATCTGCAATATGCAACCACGAACAATCTCCCAAGCACACGAACGAGCGCACGTACGGATCTCCATCCTTGCACACGAACGGATTCAACACTAGGAATCTTCCAGACTGTTCCCGACCCCGTTGGTTTCTTGAAGACCTATTTATAAACTCTCCTAGTTGGTTCTTGGGCCAGACTGGGGATCCACTAGAAGGTATCATGCTCAGGCTCCTTTACATGCTCAAATTCTTATGTTCAGCCCAGAACATAATTTGGCCTATAAAACATTAATTAATTTCACTAAATAATTAATGTTACACTCCCGGCCTGATCCAGATTGAATCTGGCCTTCTATTAGACTCAATTTATTCTCTATGTTAAGATATCACACATCCATTAATTAATTAAAACCTCTGCCAATTTTAATCAATTAAACTCTTTTAATCCTTAAGTAGTACCACTCAAACTTCATCATTGTACGGAATAAATCCACCTGCAGGGTTCATACAATTAGGGGTGGGCATCGGGTTCGGGTTAGTCGGGTGCCCACCCCGAACCCGAAAAAAATTGTATTCGGGGTCGGGTTTTTTTTAATGGGAAAGGTCGGGTTCGGGTACCCGAACCCGAACCCAAAGTTCGGGTCGGGTATCGGGTCCTAAGTTTGGACCCGAATAACCCGAAGTTTTTTTTTTTTTTTTTACATTCCACAATTTTATAATTTTTTAAAAGTGCTTAAAACACTTAATAATTCCCCAAGCCATTATCATTTAGTCTATACTATCACAATTATCATATACAAATAGATATATACACAATCAAATTTTAAAATTAATTAGTTTATAAATATGAGAATTCTTCAGTATTTCTTCAAATATTTTTTCAAATTCTTCACTTTTCATTATGTATTTCTCAAATAAAAGAATTTATTAATTACTCTATTTGTCTAGGTTTAGTAGTATTTGCTAAAAACCTCTTTATACGTGTTCGTAATTTTTTTAATGTGTAGTTAATCACATATATATTTGTTATGGATGAATTAAATATTTAATTCTAGATTTCTTTGTTATTGGTTATCCTTTGTGTAGACTGTATATATAATACCCTTCGATGTTATTTATTTAATTCAATTTTTTTCATATATATTTCTAAAAAAATTAAAAAAAGAAAAAAAAAAAAGAAAAGAAGAAGTGGGGTAATTGGGTACCCGAAGTGGGTACCCGACCCGATCGGGTACCCGACATGTCGGGTACCCAAGAATGTCGGGTTTTGGACGGGTATTTTAATTTCATACCCGAACCCGACTAACCCGAACCCGAATTACCCGAACCCGACAAACCCGACCCGATGCCCACCCCTACATACAATGATCCTTATTGAGCTCCTTAAGGGGACGCCATCAACCCGGATAACCAGGACACAGTGCCCTAGTGAGAATAAACAGACACCATGCAAATAATATTGGCCCCCAAAATACGAAGCATATTGAATCAACTAGGATTCTCACTCATGGTAAATCAAAGCGGCCAACAAATATTCCATGTGTCAGATTTATCTCTACTAGGGTTAAGAATTAATCAGAGTCGCCGAGATCTTGATTCTTCTTATGCCAAAATAGAAGAATGCATCTCAACTGTGATCCTTTCAATGCGACGCAGCGCACTATTGCAAACTAATAGTCAAGCTAAACTAATTACAAGTTTCCAGTACAACATAAACCAATAGTTATGTCCAAAACTATCTTTGTTGTGAATACTGTTTATACCTTATAAAGAACTGACAACATGATCTTATGTGTGACTCCTAACACACCATGTTGTCTATAATATTAGATAATTGGACATACATGCAATTATACAGAAAACATATAAGCATCCATACAAAAACAACAATGTAAATAACCATTTATTTCAATCAATATAGAAATTGAATAAACACAAAAGCGCATTAAAAGTTTGCTTTACTGTATACTCTATCAATCCCCCACTTATACTAAAGCTAAACTTTTAGTATACACAAACACCAGCCCGAGGCATCAGACCACTCTCAGGCCCCCACTAGAGCTGCTAGGGGAAAGGCAGCTGCTACTAGTTCTACTTCCTCTCGGCCTAGGAGAGGAAGATCTGCTGCACTAGCCATTCAGGAGCCTGTTCCTGAGGTTGTAGGTGACGAGGAGCATGAGGTTGAGGTGGAGCAGGAGGAACAAGAGGAGCAGACAGCACGGGGGAGGCACAAACGGTATGATCCCAGGATCTATCTCCCTGATTTGCAGTATGTCAAAGAGGGCATCTTCGATGCCACTATGTTCAAGAGTGCTAGGGCCTATGACTTGTACAAGAGATTTCATAAGAAAAGGATTATCCCAGACAGAGGCTTCTCTGAGAAAGATTTGCTGCACCCCATGTTGAGAGATGCCATTCAGTCCCGAGGCTAGGAGAGGTTTGTGAGACATATTGTGGGCACATTTTCTTGGGAGTTGACCA
Source organism: Hygrophila difformis (assembly GCA_030278955.1). Lineage (NCBI taxonomy): Eukaryota > Viridiplantae > Streptophyta > Magnoliopsida > Lamiales > Acanthaceae > Hygrophila > Hygrophila difformis. The sequence goes on from JAOANR010000011.1 coordinate 13,852,062, forward strand.
GGCTATTCCTAGCCAACGCTGAGGAGGAGGATTCATGGATCTTTAGAGTTACAGTTCCCATCACTCCTCAGCATATTAATCAGGTATATAGAGTGGTTGATGTACCATATGGCAGGGATTTCTGGGAGCCAGTGATGAGAGCTGATGACAGGGAGGAGAACAAACAGATGGTATTGTTGTCCATGTTCGAGGGACAGGAGGATGTCCTCTTTTATAAAGACGACACGAGTAGGGTGGATGGACCTGAGATGGATGCACCGCTGTACCAGCTTCTTACGCTTTATAGGTCCAAGCTGAGCCCTTCTACTCACACTTCCGGACCATCTGCTTTGGATTTATGTGCCCTATTGTAATAAGATGGGAAGTCCGGTCAACATTGGGGAGCTGATATCATTAGAGCTGAGACAGACACCTGGAGTCTCAAAGAGGTCAGCACTTATGTTCCCCAGCTTGATTTGGCTTCTTTGTGCCAAAGAAGGGGTTAACATGGATCAGTTTCAGAGAGATTGGGAGATGAGACCACCGATTTTTTTTTGTAAGAATTTCAAGATGCCCGGCATAAGATGCCAATCTATGGTACTTCCTAGACAGTTACCGAGGCATTCACCACCACCTGCTCCATCATAGGGCAGCCAGGAGCATTCTGAGGGTCCTTCACAGTCCACTCGAGGTACTCGAGGTGGTAGAGGCAGAGGTCGTGGTAGAGCGCAGTCACAACAGTCTCAGCAAGCTGCAGAGCCTGATTGGGCTAGGACACTGATGATGAACCAACAGAACCTGCTGAACACTGTACATGAGCATGCTAGACTGGCAGCTCAGAGGCACCATTTCATTACTGATCAGATGGCCAAGATGGCACGAGCCCAGGCCTACCACGCTACGCGATTGGAGTACTTTATGTCCCAGAGCTTGGGACAGAGGTACGTTGCCCCTCAGACACCTTCTGAGGATAATGAGGATGATGATGAGGATTATGTGGTATCTGCTGATGGTGATGAGGATGGTGAGGAGGATGATGCTGAGGATGATACTGATGGGGATGGATCGGAAGAAGTGGGGGATAATAAGGATGATGAGGACGATGATTCCGATTGAGTGATGACTGATAGATAGGCTTTGATCGTTATGGATGACATGTATTGATAGGCCTATGGATTTGTCTTTGTTGTCTTCGTTTTGCTACATTTTAGTCGGGGTCTTTTTAGATTGTTGTTGCTACAAAAACTTTGTTACTACTATTCTATGGAGTTAACTATGTCTTTCATTTCATTTAAAGTGTTTTTGAAGTTTTAGATGAAATAAAAGTTCTTGTTTAGCTTATAATGTTACTAGTTGCTTTGAAATTCAATAAAATAGCTCTTACTGATATCATGTGGGATTGAGTCGTTTTGAAGTGTTAAATGGATCAATGGAGTGTATTTGGACATGATTGAGAAGTATAAGAGGTAGGATTGGTATTGTTGACTGATATGGAGATGTTGGATATCATGGGGTCAAACTTAGGAAAAATAAAATCTGCCCGAATTTGCTCAGAATGCGCCACACATACTGTGTGGCACCTAAATTGGCCTTGCAGCGCCACACTGGCGCCTGGAAACTTAGAAAATTTTCAAGTTTTTCCCAGAATGTGCCGCATCAACTGTGTGGCGCCTAAAGATGCCATTAAGCGCCACATCTGGCGCCGCAAAAATGGGAATTTTCCAAGTTTGCTTCAGGATACGCCGCATCAACTGTGCGGCGCCCAAATCCCCCTTCCAGCGCCACTTTTGGCGCCGCAGATTTAATTTCTCTCCAGGATGCGTCGCACACACTGTGTGGCGCCGAAATCAGCTTCCGAGCGCCACCTTGGCGCTTCTAACGCGAATTTTTGAAAAAGTCCGCGAATCTAAATCTCCGAATCATATCCAATCGATTTTTAGAGTCCAAAACAACATTATACTAACTCCAAATCATATATTTAGTGTATATTTGGACTTAGCTTCGAATAATTCCTCCATATCCCAACAAAATCAAAAATTCTACTCTCTTTAAAAGAGAGAAACCGATCGGTCTCTTCCTCCTTAACTTGATCAGTCTATATCTTTCTTCCATAAGCTTAATTTGCTTCCTAATATCAGTTCCATCTTCCTAATTACTGTGAGAACTCCATTATCATGAGACCTAAGAGGAAAACAACCCAAGGGAACAAAAGAAACAATGCTGGAAAGAAACAGAAAGCCAGGGAGCCTCCTCCATCATAGACACTTGTTATTAGAGAACCTAATCCAGAGCTTGAAGCTGTCAATAATGAAGATCAGTTTGTGAATGACATGTTGGTTGCTGTCTGTGGAGGGAGAGGAAGTTCCATTTTATTCTGCTCAACGGGAAGAGGATGACCACCAACCGGAAGAGGATGATGCTGAAACTCCAGAAGAAATTTCTCCGGAGGGAACCAAATGTTCCCGTGGTGCTCAAGCAAAGAAAAGAAGCCATAATAGGAAAGATGACACTCCTCCCTTGAAAGAATTAACTAGGGAAATCTTCAACCCTACAGTGTTCATCAACCAAGAAGCATACTCATCCTATCAAAATATGAGGAAAAGTGGATCATCTAAGATAAAGGATTTACTGATGAGGGCGTGGAGAGTGTATTGGTTCATGACGCTCTAAGAACCCGAGGATGGATGAAGTTTGCTGAGCATCCAGATGCAATATTTTCATGGGAGCTTACGAGACAATTTCTGGCCAGTGCTCGGTTTGAATCTTTTACTTCATGGATTCGGGCTATATGGTCCTGAAATAATCCAGATGTACCTATCAAAAATGCAATATTTTCATGGTTTGAATCCAGATGTACCTGTGCCATATGGTCCTGAAATAATCAACCGGCTCTACGACACTGTAGATGTTTCTTTTCCGGCTACATAGGAAAAGAATTTCTGTGAGCCTGTGTATTCTGAAGACGGAGGACCGGAACTGGAGAAGCAAATTCTGAAGGAGATGTTTGAAAAGCATAAGAAAGTAGCCTACATTGAGAATTCCGGCTACATTGATGGATGCACCCCTTTATCAAATCTATCTGCTCTATAAGCATAAGATCTATCCTACTTCACACACATCCCAGCCTAATGCAGAGGAGTTATATTTTGTTTATTGTGTGAAGAATGAACTGCCTATTGATGTTGGTGAGCTGATAGCAGGTGAGTTGGAGAGTATGGGATCCGATGCAGCAAGAAAAACACTTGGGTTTCTAGCACTTATTTGGGAGCTTTGTGAAAGAGCTAGAGTAAATTTGGAGGCTTATGATCGTGACTTGGCAAGTAAACCTCCTATCTCTTTCAAGAGATTCTTTCATAAGCCTGGAGTGAGATGTGCAGAGCTAGCTTACCCGACTTCACCGCGTAGGCCACCCACTCATCATACTGATATACCTAGTACATCTGGTACTAGTGTAGATCCTGCTGTAGTGGCACTGAATAGGATGACTTATGAGATTCATCAGCTTAGAGCCGAGATGAAGAGGAATGAGGATAGTACACAGACACAGCTTGCACGACTTTCTTCCAGACTTGAGCACTTCATGTCTGAGGAGTTAGGTGATCGATATGTCCCTCCTGGTGATCCAAGCCCTAAACCTAGGGATGATGATACTAGAGACGCTGAAGAAGTTGATTCGGATGAATCTTTGGAGTTTTAGATGTTTAGTTAGATAGGATTGCTCCCTTTTGTTAAATTTGTTATGATTAGAATAATTTTGATGGTATTTTGCTTACTTTAAATTGGCATCTTTATGCAAAAGTTGCTTAGACTTATGGTATTTTGCTTTTCGTGAATTGATAAATTTAAATGTTTTATTAGATCTGTCCATATTTATTAAATTGACGCAAATGGTTATTTAATATTAAAAATTTGAATTAAAAATAAAAATATAATAAAAAATTAAAAATATATAAATATATGTATATATAATAATAATAAGATAATAATAATAATATTTAAAATCTGAAAATTAAATATTAAAATTTAAATTATGGATGGTATTTAATTATTTCGCTTAATTTTGAATTCACCATGTGCACTAACAATTTTCTTTTGTATAAGTGAATGCCATATAAGTATATTAAGAAGCAGGATGTGCCAACAAAGAAGCAAAAGAGGACAGCCATGAGGATGAAGTGAAATTCTAAAGTCTAAATATTCCAGGTGTGATCTTTTCATGTTTTATATTTATCAATCTGCATGAGGTAATTTGGTAAGAGCTTAGTTATATGTTGATGTTTTATTATGTTTTGAATAAATGTGGTACATGCACTATGAGGATATATTACTTATTTTAAATTTAAATTTTTTTTTTTCACAGTGGTGCTATTATTTAAGATTATCACATCACTGCCAATCCGGAGAAAATCAAAATAAGTCTAAATGTTCTGCTTAAATCTAATTTTACAACTTAATGAGTACTAGGTTTCTTAGTTTAAAGTTCTAGACTTTGTTAAATTGCCATGCTAGTTGTTAGAACCTTGGTGACAATTCAATTTACCTTGCAGAAAACTCTTTGATTAATTGGACTAGTTTATTTGTTGTGTGGAGAGTCATCATTATTTATATATGAATATGCTCGTTCCAAGTCTTCTCAAATGCTTAGTTATACATAAAGTCAGAGTGAAACCCTATAAAAATAAAAATAGCAATTAAATCTTGCAAAAAGAAAAGAAGAAAAAATATAGAAAATGCAAGATAAAAAAAAGGAAAAAAAACTGAAATAAAAGGGTATTAAACAGAAATTTATAAACTCTTGACTATGTGACTGGCGCGTATTCTTAGACATGAGTAGCTTTTGGAATTCAACCGTCTATAACTTAGCCAAAGTGTCTAGAATAATTGTGAAACCGAGTCATAATTGAGCATATTTGAAGACTGGAATAGAAAAGCATATTTACATTATTCACTCTCCCATTTCAAGTTGCTATGTGTAATTACTCTGTTTTCTGTATTGTAAGTGCTTTGGATATCTGGTTTTGACAACTGATGCATGACAATTTACCTTGTTCTAGCACATTAAACTGTTGAACCCTTTTAACTCATTGTGTTGTTGAAATCTATGATTTGGCAGAACTATAAAGACTTTATCTTTATTATCTTGATTGGCATGTTGATATGTTAATTGACTTCATTGCTCAAGGGATAAGCAATATTTAAGTGTGAGGATGTTGATGCAGTCTGTGAAACCACATTTAAATGAGCTTAAATTGCACTAAAATGTGTCTAAATTGCATGCATGTCACCTTATTTTTAGGGTTTTAAGTTTATATTTCATGTGGTTTGTAAATATTAATAATCATGTTTAAATCAAGCTTATTTGAGTTCAATTTACCATTTTTTATGCTTTTTAATAAGACTTTGGCAAATCTAATACATTGCAATGATGTTTCAGGCATTAAACTGAAGAAAGGAAGATGTTCGGAGGATAAAGAATATCAAATTCGAAATTTTCAACACTAGAATGTGCCCCAGGATGCGCCGCATTAGCATGGCGGCGCCCAAAAAGACCTCGAAGCGCCACCCAGGCGCCGCTTCAACACTTAGAAAAATTTCAGAGACGAAAAAGCTTCAGAATACGCCGCACATGCATGGCGGCGCCGGAAACAGCCTCCAAGCGCCACTTTTGGCGCCGACTTCTGAAATTGTGGAAAATCGGCAGGATGCACCGATTCTTCTTGGTGGAGCCTAAAATGGGTCCTGAGCGCCATCTGGCGCGCCACAGTCGTAGTTGGGCAGTTTTCTAACCTCCCGAACTCGGTTTTTATCACCGTTTCTTCATCATTTTCGACATTCAGACTGCAATATTTGAAAGAAACATTCTGCAAACACTCTAACAATGGGAGAAGAAGGCCGGAAACACAAAATCAAGCCGGAGGAATTGGATAGGATGCCATTCTGATCGAGTTCTTCCTATTCTAGGTGTTGCCTTTCTTTTTCTTGCTTTATAATGTTATGAATTTGCCTCTAAATGTAATTTTCTATCATGTTTCGAATTTGTAGACGGATTTCTATGTTGTTCGTGTTAGGAGTGATCTAGAATGGGAGTTCAGAATCACTTTTGAAGTATGAATTTATCTTTTATGGAAGTAATTTAATGATCGATGTTTAATGTTAAATCTGGATTAATCTGCTATAATGTTAAAACCTGAATTAGGATTACTTGTTAAATGCATTGTATGATCGATAATTCTGTGTTGGTAGAAATCTTAAATTCATATTTGCAATCTGCTAAATCTGAAGTGATCGATCATTCTGTATTTTCTGTCTACATTAATCTGATAATAATCCTAATCTGCTTACATTCTAATATTAGCAACATAATTCAGTTTACCATCTTCCTATTTAAATTTTACCATGTTTATTATATTATTTACACTATTCTGCATAATTTAAATGTTAGAATCTAATTCTGTGATTTCTGCTTTGCTAAATCGGGAGATAAAAAGTAGAATCTATATTTTAGTACCGGTATTGGGAATAAATTACAATAAAAATAGATTCTGGCATGTGCACGCTGATTTGGAAAATGAAATGTGTATTTTAATCGCTATAAGAAAATTTGTAAGCTTGGGAAAGACTCAAATTTAGGCCTAGAATGATGATTGCAGAATGTTAGATAATTTAATTAGCTTCCATGAAGTCCGTTCAAGCATAATTTGAATTTTAGAAAATTACTATATTTTTAATCTTTATAAAATAATTAAATCTAAAGAAATTGATCTTTTTAGACATTGAAAAATGCTAAATCAATATGCAATTTCTATTTTATATAAAGATGGAAATATTTAAAATATTACAAGCATCTCCCATTTATATTTTTATTAATTAAAATTTTAACTTGCTTTATTTTAAATTTAATGTCTCTACATTATTTTAATCAACTCTAGAATTAAACAAACTCTTTTAAGATATATAAAATATATTTCATAAACTTAAAAACAATTAAAATTTTCTCTGGAATGAAATAATATTCTGAAATTCCCTATGGATCGACTCGGTTATTCACCCATTTTATTACTTGATGATAACCATCCGCTTGTGGTAAAATATGAGTAGTGAAAATCATTCATCATGAACTCAGTATGTATTTCATTAGATTCGTAAAGAATATATATATTTAATTATTTGAAAAAAATTAAAATATATTTAAAAACCTTAATTTTTTATTATTAAAAACTCAATCCTGAGTTTGAAAATACTCGAATCGAGTCATACTTAAGTGAAAACTCATTTATTTATGGAACGAGTTCGAGTTCGAGTTCGGACCTTAATTGATTAAGAGCTGAAGTGGAGCAAGGAAACCTAACTTGTTAAAAACTGAAGCGGAGCACGGAAATGTGATTTCAACTTGCCAGTTTAATAATTCATTATACTTGTGGAGGAGAGGATTTTTGGGGCATCATATCATCATTCACAACACGCTTCATAGTATTTTCAGATTTTAAGGGAGGCATTCATGCATAATATGTCTTTATTATATATATTTATGGTCCCATGTTCGTTCTAGGCACGCATTGTTACATTATTTCGATAAAAATGGGGCATGCATTATTACATTATTATTACTTTTAGATCTATATATGTATATCCGGCTTGCGATCGCCGAGTAGGACTTTATTTTCTCGCACATTTATTATAAGGATCAAAACCATTCCCCGACAAATTCGAGTGCATTTTATGATCTTAGGGTGATTGGGGCCAATCCTCGACGCCAACCATGTTCACGGCGTCATAAAACCACACTTGAACACCATCGAGAGGATCCTCGTCTTCTTACCAAAACTCATCATCAAACATCTACGGGTAATCCTTCTCTTTGTCGTCCAGAACACGCATATAGAAGTCCCAAGAAAGGAAGTCGGTCGATCCATTAGAAACCTCCCACCTGGTAGCATTGGACCACACCACCGGCCCAATCACCGTTAGGTTTGGGAATTCCTTCACGAACTCCTTGTCCAAATCTACATCCTAGCATCCACGAACATCAAGCACCTCTAGGTTCTTGCACTTATTGATTATCTCCATTACACTAGGAGTTTGGACAAGCAAGTACGAGATCTCAAGACTGTGATATAATAATAATAATAATAATAATAATAATAATAATAATTATTATTATTATTATTATAATTAATATTATTATTATTATTATTATTGGGATTGATTAAATCAAATTTAATCCTAAAGGGAGTTGTTTGTGGAATTAAATCCCATGAATATTGGGATTGATTGAATCCCATAAATAATGGAACTCAAACCCACCGTCCAACCTACATTTATCTAGAACCTAATTAGTAGCCAAAGTCCCGTTCAACCCTAGAACATAATCATAAATATTCTCTTGACGTGAAGGTTGCGGGTGAGACGGTGACGAAGTGAGTTTTCTTCTTTGTTGAGGGGCCTTGCAGGCCAACTCTCGTCTCTCTGTCTAGGCTGTTAGGTCCGTTTAGAGAGATAACCTGTGAACTCGTCCTGTAAACTAGTTCAAACACCTTTCGTGTACACGTTATTCTGTTTAAAATTTATAAGCAGCGGAATGTAAATAAAATACATATAAAAACTAAGAGATTTGTTGACCCAGTTCGGCTTAAGCCTACGTCTGGGGGGATACCAATCCAGGAGGTTTCACTATGTGTTTAATTCGATCCAAGAACCAAACAATAGTGAATTAATTTTCCAAACTCCAATCTCCAAGCGTTTGAATCGCCGGACCAAAACACTCACTAGTTTTGGTGAGGTCTCCCCAACCTTGCTCCAATTCCTTGAAGGCTCCTCCTTCAAGTTACCCTCGCACGAAACCTGTTTGCAAATCCTCCTACCAGAGTTGTTTCGTTTAAGCTCGTGTGTTGAAGACTCCTTGGAATCCTTGATTGAATTCGTCGATCTCAATCAAGGTCACAGTAGCACAATCTCGATCAGGTCACCCAAGGTTGTGTTGATCGAGTAATTCCTTCGGTATTGATGTTGTCAAGAACACGTGAAGGAATGTTTCTTTCTCACTTCAAGGTATCTCAATGGCACGAGAAAATGATAAGACAGACGTGCCCAAAACCTCTCGACCTGGTTCTATTTGAAGTGACCACAATCTCCATTCTAAGGTAAGATATTGTTACCATAATATTTCCTTCCTTAGAATGGAGTTGCCCGGAATGAGATATTTTCTTTCCATCTTACTTGAACACGATCCGGGCAAGAAGTACACTAGCCGTTGTAGAGAATATTTTTGCATATCCGCCAGATGCACTTTCCTCTAATAGTTTGTCGGATAAAGTCGCGAGAAGGGAACGGACCAAGTAGTTTCGACATCGGTTATGAATACATTTGCTCAAAACTGGTTCCTAACAATCTCCCCCTCTTTGGCAGAATGTGGGCTAGAACTGAGTTGATCAAACGGATGTCTAATACTTACAAAAACATATGAATCAAAGTACTTCCCTTTCATTTCCCAACCACCAAGAACAAAGGTTCCCAAAAATAGATAAACTATTCTAATGCTCCGTACAAAGTTTTTCCTATCACAATAGGAGCATGTACATCAAAACAGCACATGGCAATCAAAATGATACAGCATCACAAATCAAAGTTTAATTATTACAGGCCATAGTGCAACATCCAAAACAGTTCACAAAAGTAGTTCAAACAGTTCATAAAACAATTAAGACAAAAAGAAATATAGTTATCCCTTTCTCGAGTTACCCCTTTCTCACAGCAGCAGTCATCAGCAAGCTCCCTCTCCTTCTTATAGTGCATGTCAGAGGAACTGATCAACGGTTTCATCAACTTAACTCCCCCTCTGGCGCACATTATGCTCAAAAAGAGCACATCATTCAGATTCCTCGGAGGAATCTTCATCATCATCAGATCCAGCATCATCTGATTCCTCCTTTGTTTAGTATCCTCGTTCTTGTCTTCATCAAACCAGATATCAAGAAGCTATCTGAACAGCTTTTCAGCTTCTTGAGCTCTTGTCCGAACCTGCACTTCCAGAACTTTCATATGATTGATATGATCAGAGAGTTGCTCACGTACCAAAGTGAAGGCGTCTTTTGCAGGGATCCTCCCTCCTGGTCCAGGGAGATCAGGCTTTTTCTTAGCAAGGGAGGAAGACAACATAAAATCAGCAATCTCCTCAGGGCGGTCATACTTGCTCCCAAGAATGTTGAGGTGCTTCCGATACTCAGTGATGAGGGCTGGAAAGGGCAGTGTGGTGTTGTACTTTCTCTTGATCTTTCCCGCAAATGCCAACATTTGTTCAAGCACAAGAACTCCATAATTTATCTCATAGTTTTGATCTATGGCATACAATAACTTACACATATTCTTGGAAACAACTGAGTGATTAGTCGTGGGCATAACATTATGTGCACAGAATTTGTAAAGAAGGGAAAACGTTTGAGTTAAGGCACCAACACTTAAACCTTTACCATGAATTCTTTTCCCTTCCTCTCCAGTGAGTTCTTTGGCAATCTTGACAATGTTAAACTTTGCAGAGCGAGAGTATACATATTTAAAGGAGGGACGGGTACCTGAAGAAATTTGTTGAGTGACTTTGCTTTCAGTTCGAACAGTTCATCGTGAACATAATTCAGCTCGAACCAGGGCCCCTTCTTGTTTTGAACATCCTCGCTCAGGTTTGCATAGAAATGCTTAACTAGCTGTCATTTGAATTGCTTGATTTCTGTGGCCCAAAATAGCAATGAACGGAGATGACATGGTTGATAATTTTATGACAGGTAAGCATACCCTAACCACTCACCAATTGTTTTACTCTCTCACTTACTTTCTATCCTCCACCCACTCACCACTTTTACTCCCTTATCCCTAAATCCTAACCACCAACTCTCAATTTCCTTGACCACATATTTAATAGTCCAAATACTCTTATTTATCTTATTTTTAATTCATATTCATCAATTTCACCAATTTTATCTTACATTCATCTTGTTTTGCTCATTTCTTAACCCTCATTTATCAATTTCTCATTTATTCATCCAATTCCCTTTGAACACACATTCAATCATCTACAAAGAAAAAAAAAAAAGAACCAAAACAAAAAACAAGCATTCTCATCTTCCATCGCCGTCCTTCCATTTCTTACACCCTTCAAACACAAATTCCTTCCCTACCCAAAACTATGTTCATTCATTTTTACTATTATTTCCTTATTATATAATGTAAAACGGAACATATAAAGCAATAACATATTGGATTGGAAATTCATTGAAAAATATTTAAATACTTTACATCAAAATATAAATTTTTATTAAATAATAATTTTAATTTAATAACAAACTAGTAACTCACAAATGCTAGCAACATAACCGAAATTATAATATTGCGATTCGTTAACTGTACTTAATTATTTCAGTTATGATTAATTAACAAATGAAATTGACTAATTATGTTCAAGAATAAGCCCAACAAATGCGGGCAATTAAACAAGAAATAGGGAGTTGTTGAAAGCTTTGAGCTGTTGAATAAGATTGGGTCATTTTCCAGTTACCCCCAAAGTTTAAAAAAAGTAGTGAATAGTTTCCTTGTATTGTAGTAATTGGGGAGAAACGTGCTATGGTGCTGGGAGTTGTGTTCGATCGAGAAGTTTGGAAAAAGAAAAGGAGAAATCTTGTTCCACATACATCAAGATGTAAGAATACTCGGTTATTATCATAATTTTGAGTTCTCATTTCTTGTATATTTTTGGTTTAAGAAGTTGTGCATGGGTGTTGATCTTTAGGGTTTCCGAGTGTTATCACCAAAAAAATAAATAAATAAAATAAATAAAATAAACATATAAATTAAGTTTATCTGCCCGTTGGGCTAGGACCGAAGGGACAGCCATCTACCTGCCCGTCAGGCCAGGACCGAAGGGACAGTCACCTATCTGCCCGTCAGGCCCAAGGGACAGTCACCTATCTGCCCATCAGGCCAAGACTAAAGGGACAATCACCTATTCGCCCGTCAGGCCAAAAGAACAGTCACCTATTCGCCCGTCAGGCCAAAGGGACAGTCATCTATCTGCCCGTCAGGCCAGGACCAAAGGGACAGTCGCCTATTCGCCCATCAGGCCAAAGGGACAGCCACCTATCCGCCCGTCAGGCTAAAGGGACAGTCACCTATCTGCCCATTAGGCCAAGACCAAAGGGACAGTCACTTATTCGCCCGTCAGGCCAAAGGGACAGTCACCTATTCGCCCGTCAGGCCAAAGGGACAGTCACTTATCTGTCCATCAGGCCAGGACCAAAGGGACAATCGCCTATTCGCCCGTCAGGCCAAAGGGACAGTCACCTATCTGCCCGTCAGGCCAGGACCAAAGGGACAGTCGCCTATCCACCCATCAGGCCAAAGGGACGGTCACCCATCCGCCCGTTAGGCCAAAGGGACAGTCACCTATCTGGCCATTAGGCCAAGACCAAATGGACAGTCATATATCTCCCGCTAGCCAAGACCATGAGACAGTCAACCAATTAGACTGTTGGCCGGCCAAGCCAGGAACGACTAGATTTACTTGCCCGAACAGGGAGAAGCGGAACAACAGGTTAATATCACTCGATTGTAGTCGTTAACGGTGTCAAGCGGTTACCAGAAGCACGACCAAGGCAGTTCTCGAAGAGCGGTTACTGGATGGCCTATAAATACTAAGCAACTTAGCAGACGGAGACAATCAACATCACATCAACACTCCTCAAGAGTTTTATTTTATCTTGTTCGTAGTTTAGTTGTAGTTCTGTAGTTTAGTTCGTAGTTGTAGTTGCTAGTTTCTTGTAATTCACAGTGGGCAAGGATTTCAATTCTTGTTCATTGACCCTAATTGTTGAAGGCGCAATCCAACGAAGGGAACTTTTCAGTTTCTATCGTCTCAGGCCTGTAAGGGCTTTACTATTTGTTGTTATCCAAATTTATGCGATAACAAATTGGCGACCACAGAGGGAGATTGAACAATCAACCACGATAGATCAATTAGCAAATCTAGATCGATTGGTGTTAAGATCACGAATTATAACACGGACAAACATGTCTACTCCTCAAAACACCACCAATTCGCCTGCATCTGTAACTCCAGCAGTGCCCACAACAGGGCAAAATACTGGTTTAAATCCACCAATGGACTTAATACCTGCGAACTTAATGACCCAACTTGGGGAAATGCTGGATAGCCGCCTAAATAATCACTTCCAGGCTATGAGGAATGAACTTTCCGCACTGGCATCTCTAAATCAGGGTTTTTATGCCCCTGGGCCGTATGCCTTTGGCATGGGCAGTTTCCCGAGTTGGGCAACTAATGCCCCTACGGGACAAGTTCCATCCATACCACCCCCAACTAGCCTTACACCATCCTTTGGTAGAGGGGATATGTATTCTCAAAATTTTGACAGGGCTGAGTCTAGCAATGCTAGGCCTTGGGGGCCTGTCACAACATACCCGAACAACATCCCACTAGGGGGTCAGCCTGCCTTTGTCCCCACGGATGTGAATTGTTGTCCGATGGATACATCCCCAATCAAGTCGATGGGTGATTTAGGGGCGACTCAGGAGCCTTGGAGGCCACCAGTGGTCAACCCAATTGCTCCTAACGTCCAATTCACCCCACCAATGATACATGTTATTCCTCCAGACACGCAAAACCAAGGACCGCCACTTGGTGGCGTAAATACTAACCCCAATCAACCAGCTCCTCAGCAGGACCCTGTGGTTGATCCGGATGTCTTGGCAGACATACTACGGACTCAATTTGGCATGAATGTGAGGCCAACTGGTCGGATGGCTTACCGAAAGCCATATCCTGAGACCGGCACTCGTGATCATCCTCTTCCTAGAGGTTTTAGGGTGCCTGATTTTTCCACCTTCTCAGGTGAGGATGACTCGTCTACCATCGAACATATAGGGCGGTTTACAGCCCAATTAGGAGAAAATGCGAGAAACCCCAACTACAAGATGCAGTTATTTTCCTTATCATTAACTAAAACTGCATTTTCGTGGTTTGCCAACTTACCTCCTGGCCACTTCAGAACGTGGGAAGACATGGAGGGGGCGTTCCACACCCGCTTCTTTAACCCAGTCCCATCAGTGTCAGTTATTGACATAGTGGACACCAAACAGTTGCCAAGAGAGCTAGTCATAATGTTCATAGAACGTGTACGGCGGCTAAAGTCACGATGCTTAAGTGCTCTTGATGAGTATGAATTGACCAAGATGGTGGTCAGGAATATGGCATCCAAATACAAGGATCAGTTAATTGCTCATGAGATTCCAAACTTGTCGGCTCTTGCATCAAAGACCATATGTTTGGAAACTTTATTTAAAGAACAAGATGGCGACAATACGCAGTTAGTGTTGTTGTCTCACCAACCAGATTGAGCAATGCATGCTTATAATATATGGGCATCCTTGGGGCTGTAAGGAAAAAGCCAATGCCATGGCCAAATTTGTTTTAGGAAAATATATGCCCATAATAATAATAAAAATAAAAACATAAATATAAAATTATGAGAAAAGCCAGTCGATGGGCATATTTAAAAAAAAATATCCAAAGACAAGTGATGGCTTAAACAAAAAAAAAAAAAAAGGATGCCTACCAAGGACCCAATCGATGAGTCCTTGTAAACAAATTTTTCCACCACAATATGCCAACCCATGGCATGGATGGAATTTTCTACATGTATGTATATACATACATACATACATACATACATATATATAAAATTGGTAATAATAAGCCAATTGATGGCACTCCCAATGCGTTGCTCAAATGGGCATAGAAAGGCATTGCAACAATGTTAATAATAAAATGCCAATTTATGGCGTACATATAAAATAATGAACAAGGATTATATTATTGAAAATAGTCACCAACTGGCCATGATTCATTAAGAAAAGCATATATATACGATTAAAAGAAAAAAGGGGAAGGGATTGTTCAATTACTGTGGCCTCGACAACGGACTCAGACAGCAATGGAGAGTGCCAAAAGATAAGCCTGAGTAAATACGAACAACGCTAATTGCCCGAGTTATCATTCAAAACATTCAAAAAGTTTCGTTTTCACTTTTTGAATGTTTGAATGGGGGGGCAACTGTTATCACCAAAAAAATAAATAAATAAAATAAACATATCAATTAAGTTTATCTGCCCATTGGGCCAGGACCGAAGGGACAGCCACCTACCTGCCCGTCAGGCCAGGACCGAAGGGACAGTCACCTATCTGCCCGTCAGGCCCAAGGGACAGTCACCTATCTGCCCATCAGGCCAAGACTAAAGGGACAGTCACCTATTCGCCCGTCAGGCCAAAAGGACAGTCACCTATTCGCCCGTCAGGCCAAATGGACAGTCATCTATCTGCCCGTCAGGCCAGGACCAAAGGGACAGTCGCCTATTCGCCCATCAGGCCAAAGGGACAGCCACCTATCCGCCCGTCAGGCTAAAGGGACAGTCACCTATCTGCCCATTAGGCCAAGACCAAAGGGACAGTCACTTATTCGCCCGTCAGGCCAAAGGGACAGTCACCTATTCGCCCGTCAGGCCAAAGGGACAGTCACTTATCTGTCCATCAGGCCAGGACCAAAGGGACAATCGCCTATTCGCCCGTCAGGCCAAAGGGACAGTCACCTATCTGCCCGTCAGGCCAGGACCAAAGGGACAGTCGCCTATCCGCCCATCAGGCCAAAGGGACAGTCACCCATCCGCCCGTTAGGCCAAAGGGACAGTCACCTATCTGGCCATTAGGCCAAGACCAAAGGGACAGTCATATATCTCCCGCTAGCCAAGACCATGAGACAGTCAACCAATTAGACTGTTGGCCGGCCAAGCCAGGAACGACTAGATTTACTTGCCCGAACAGGGAGAAGCGGAACAACAGGTTAATACCACTCGATTGTAGTCGTTAACGGTGTCAAGCGGTTACCAGAAGCACGACCAAGGCAGTTCTCGAAGAGCGGTTACTGGATGGCCTATAAATACTAAGCAACTCAGCAGACGAAGACAATCAACATCACATCAACACTCCTCAAGAGTTTTATTTTATCTTGTTCGTAGTTTAGTTGTAGTTCTGTAGTTTAGTTTGTAGTTGTAGTTGCTAGTTTCTTGTAATTCACAGTGGGCAAGGATTTCAATTCTTGTTCATTGACCCTAATTGTTGAAGGCGCAATCCAACGAAGGGAACTTTTCAGTTTCTATCGTCTCAGGCCTGTAAGGGATTTACTATTTGTTGTTATCCAAATTTATGCGATAACACCGAGATAATAAGAACTAGGGCACCACTTGGTTTGATGCTTGAGGATAGCCTTGGATTGTAAAGTGGGTTTCTCATCATTTTGGAGATGTTGAATCATGTATTTGAATATTGGATGTAGTTCTTAAAGATTTGTTATTTAGAAACATTACTTGGAATGTAAGGAATTTGTTTAAGGTGTGTAGGAGTCATATCGAAAGACATAATGAAAGCTTAGATGATTGTCAGGATAATCTCCTTATTTAATATTCATGAACACGTTTTTAAATGAACCATTCTTTACTTGCTTCTATCTTAGACACTATTAATTTTGATTTGGTTTGAGAGTTGAATCAGCTCCCGCGGAACTGCTGAAGGGGTGTTTTGTTCGAAGAGTATTTTGTATATGCTGAAAAATTATTTTGTATGTGCTGAGTATTTTTATGTAGCCCAGACTATTACTTTGATCCTTTACTTCTGTTATGCCTTTATATTGGTGTTATCAAAATAAATAATTTTGACGCGTAGAACTCAATTAACCAGTTGAGTTCGAACTCAATTAATTAATGTATACAAACGAGTGGACTCAGTATGTATTTCATTAGATTCGTTAAGAATATATATATTTAATTATTTGGAAAAGATTAAAATATATTTAAAAATCTTAATTTTTATTATTAAAATCTCAATCTTGAGTTTGAAAATACTCGAATCGAGTCATACTTAAGTGAAAACTCATTTATTTATGGAACGAGTTCGAGTTCGAATTCGGATATAATTGATTAAGAACTGAAGTGGAGCAAGGAAACCTAACTTGTTAAAAACTGAAGCGGAGCACGGAAATGTGATTTCAACTCGCCAGTTTAATAATTCATTAGACTTGTGGAGGAGAGGATTTTTTGGGCATCATATCATCATTCACAACACGCTTCATAGTATTTTTGGATTTTAAGGGAGGCATTCATGCATAATATGTCTTTATTATATATATTCATGGTCCCATGTTCGTTCTAGGCACGCATTATTACATTATTTCGATAAAAATGGGGCATGCATTAATTATTACTTTTAAATCTATATATGTATATCCGGCTTGGGATCGCCGAGTAGGACTTTATTTTCTCGCACATTTATTATAAGCATTGAAACCATTCCTCGACAAATTCGAGTGCATTTTATGATCTTAGGGTGATTGGGGCCAATCCTCGATGCCAACCATGTTCACGGCGTCATAAAACCACACTTGAACACCATCGAAATGATCCTCGTCATCTTACCAAAACTCATCATCAAACATCTCCGGGTAATCCTTCTCTTCGTCGTCCAGATCACCCAGATAGAAGTCCCAAGAAAGGAATCCGGTCGATCCATTAGAAACCTCCCACCTGGTAGCATTGGACCACACCACCGGCCCAATCACCGTTACACTATGAGTTTGGACAAGCAAGTACGAGATCTCAAGACGGTGATATAATAATAATAATAAAAATAATAATAATAATAATAATAATAATAATAATAATTATTATAATAATAATAATAATAATAACTATTATTATTTTTATTGGGATTGATTAAATCAAATTTAATCCCAAAGGGAGTTGTTTGTGGAATTAAATCCCATGAATATTGGGATTGATTGAATCCCATAAATAATGGGACTCAAACCCACCGTCCAACCTACATTTATTGAAACTTTTGACAATTTCCTACACGAGTATTTTCTAAAATATCCCAAGTTGAATTTATTAAATGAAAAGAATTATGAAAAGAATTATGATTCGGGTGAAATGGGTTTAAGGATATATTCCACTTTTTATTACTCATGAGAGTAAACTTTGAGTTCAAGTGTCATTACGAACCTCCCCGGCATGAAATCTCTGACAATTTCATGCCTTGAAGATCCTTGCCATGAAACTTTTGACAAGTTCTCTCTTCATGAGTATTTTCTGAAAATTCATGATCCTGGTTTTCGATTTTATTTAATGAAAACAATTTATGATGGCGGAGTTGTGAGTAGGGATATATTTATAGGTTGTCACGTTTTTATTACTCGTGTTTAAGAAACTGTGGCCCGAAAGCGCACGGTGTCAAAAATTGCAGTAATTTATAGTAAGACCGGATCGTTCACTGGAGGATGTGCGATAGAAGCAGGACCCACATCGTTTACTAAGATTTTCCACTCGGTTACTCGATTCAAGTGTGTGTTTTGACTATCAACTACTTGACAAAATTTTAAATCTAAACTATGAAAGCGATTAAATAAAGCAGATAAAGCTATTCCAGAAAGCGAATTAAATTCAATCTAAGTAAGCGATAAAATTGATCTAAGAAAGCGGTTAAGATTATTCTAAGAAAGCATATTTAAAATGAGACAGAAGGGACAGGAAGAAAATAATAAATATTGGACAAGATTCAGATGAAACACAATTAAACTTCCATTTTGTTACACAGATCTTTGCTTGGGATAATCCATTCAGTTAGCCAATTTTTCATGCTCTCTATACCATGTTCCCTTTAACAGACAGGTACTTACAGTAAGAGTTTACATGCTCTTAAGAAAACAAACTCTAAGATACCACAAACTTACAACTCCCCTTGCAATGCCTTGCAAGAGTATGTTAGCCATCTGTGGTGGACAAGCAACACCTGACAAATCATTTATTGAAGTGTCAAGTACCGTTATCATTCCCCCATGTCACGCCCAAAGACTCTAATCAAGCCCTGAACTATCCCTTAACTCTCAGTCCTGGTAGCAGTTACACAACTCCCAATACAACCGAGTGACCTCTAACGAAAGCGTTTAAAAGAAAGCAGTAAAGAAAGCGTTAAGGAAAGCATTAAAAATCCTATCACTCGGAGGTTTTTGAAAGTCTGACCCTGGTAGTAAGAGAAAGCTCCCAGTCAGAATGACTGGGTGTGGATCAAGAATTCCCTATTCTCGGTGAACCGCTCGCAGTGTTCACTTCCCGTCGGGTGGTTATGAGATACAAACTAATGAAACGAACTAATAGATTAGTTTGTTCCGGATGCACTCACTCAGGACTCAAGAATAGGCATTGGCAGAGGAGGATAGCAGTTGAAAGGAACTCAACCCTATCTTAGAAAATAACCAAGGCCTATGTATTGTTCCTCTAGAATTATCTATCACACCGTATTTGAATCCAAGTGGACCCCATCTCAGTGTGATATTTAATACCAGATTTCCAACACATAGCAATTTTGGAAAATAATAGATGTTTGAAAATCATTCCCTAAACAGGTACTAGACTCTCAATTAAAACACAGATCCTTTCAGTCTAGGTGAGACCTAATCGCTGACTCTGCTTCTAATTCCCAAAATCAACCCCCAGTCGGATGTGAATTAGTCATAACTGTTGAGTTTATCCCTTACTCAGATCCGGATTTTGTAAATGAATTTTTGTTGGAAATTTAGTATGAGTCATCTGGTTAAAATCAAGACTTCTATGTCCAAGGGAAGGATCCCAAAATAATATTGACCACAATATCTACATAATAATATCATGCATAATTTTATAGAGAAATGTAAAATTAAATAACCCAAAATATAAAGCGGGTTTAGACAGAAGTGAGACACAGAGATGAAATAGCCGGAGATGAGAAGAATTTATTTTGGCTAAAAAGATGACAAGAATAGTCAAGATGATCCGGACTGCAAACATCTACTATCCAGGTCCTGACTATTCCAGGTGGGATGATTTTAGACAGCAGAAGATCTTAATAACAGTGATCGCTATCATCAAGACCCCTACTATCTCTGAAACGAGAGAAAAACCTACATGTTTTCTTACTGGTGATGTCTGTCAAGTGATGTTGATCGGCATCACTTGTTAACATCATAGCTCGAAATTCGGGTTTGAAATTAAGATAAAGAAAAAGAAATTGTATCCGGATAGAAGTCAGCTGAGCAGCTATTATAATCCCGGATGGATGAACCGCCAAGGCTTCAACAGACCATTATCGAGACCATGCAAAATAACAACCAGTAATTACTATACAGACCACGAGCTAGTTATCCGTGTGGGAATACCCGCCAACATTAATCTGTATATCATCTACTAACTGTTTCACACAACACAGGTAAAGACAAAATAAATAGAAAGGAAAATATTCTTGGGTCATCTCGCATGAGAGACATTGGTTTCTCATGCAAGGGTATGGATTTGATTCCATAGTTACTCTTCATGTCTAAATAATCACTCATTCCATAATTAATTAATTACAGTCCGGATTATATGCTTAGATCATTAGAGTTTAATTACTTGTAGAAGAGTCTTTTAGTGGAATTGAACAAAATTCTTTATATCAAAATAATCATGGGTTGAGATCATTGGATTTCAACCTCAAAATATTAATATAAAGGTCCAATTAATTACTGAGGAAGATGAAGAATAAAAATTTGGCAAAAAGGTGCCACTTTGTCGCGGAGTAGAGTTTGTGTCGCGGACCATGGGTCTGCGACAAGGGTTTCGCGACAAAGGGTGGGAAATGAGAGGAATGGGATTTTGAAAATTAGGGTTTATCTTGTCGTTAAGCAAAAGTTTTGTCGCGGAACATGGTTCTGCGACAAGGAGGCATGGCGACAAGGGTTTGAAAATTGGACAAGGGCATAATTCTTGTCGCGGAACAAGAGGTTTTGTCGCGGAACGTGGTTTCGCGACAAAGGTTGCTTCGCGACAAAGCCCTTCCAGAATAAAATCACAAGTGTTTGGGTCCTTGGTCGCTAATCAAGGATTTTGTCGCGGAACGTGGTTCCGCGACAAGAGTTGTTTCGCGACCAAGGGTTTCAAAATATTGCTAACAAGTGTTCTTTGGCACCTTTGTCGCCACAGTATCATTTTGTCGCGGAACCAGTGTTCCGCGACAAAGGTGTGTCCAGGACACATGTCAGAAAAGTAAGGTGGAACAGTGGCATGCATTGTGTGTGATCTCACCCATTTCAGATTCAAAAGCTAAACTAAGCTAAAAATAACAAAACAGAATTTGAATCTAGCTAGAACATGCTTGAACATATTAGAAATAAAACAAACTTAAAACTGAAGAAACCCTAATCTAAGCTTGATCACCCATAAATATGCAACATTATCCAAAGAAAAGACACCAACCAGTGATATTAAAATGAGAAAAAGGGTCAAAGTGACCGACAGAAAATGAAAGCAGTAAGATCCATGGGGTGTGAAATCCATTTCATGATTTGGGACACAAGTGGAGAATGTTTTCCCATATTATTAAATGGGTGTTGTTAATACCCATGATTTGGGTATTACAAACCCTTAAACAAAAGTTTAGAAGGCAAAACAAGGTATAAAAGCTGGCTATCTAAACTAAAAATGCTAGTAACTACGTCTAACTAATGCATAATTTAAATAATACAAGAAAAACCTAACTAACTACCCTAAACTAAACTAAACTAACTGAGCCCCCCAACTTGTCTTCAAGAGTGTATTCTTATCTAAAATTCTCTCCTCCTAGCTCAAAGGAAACACCTCATATTTATAGAGGGGAAACCCTAAGCTCATGGGCCTTGATTTGAGCCCATTGTGTCTCAAGACATCACACACATCACAGCTTTGTCTCGGAGCATCAACTCTGGTCGCGGAACACACTGCATGTGGCAAAGCTTCTCGACTGGGTCTTGTGTCTCTAAAAGTGCATCTTTGTCGCGGAATAGACCTTTGTCGCGGAACAGGGCATTGCGACAAAGGTATCGCGACAAAGGTATCCTGGCTGGTCTCCTCTTCATCTGAGTCTGCTTGGTCGCGGAACATTCCTTGGTCGCGGAACCATGCATCGCGACAAAGGAGCTTCCGCGACAAGGGTGCTCCTGGGCCTGCTGGATTGGGCCAGATGGGCCGAAAATGTTCTTTTTGTGGGCTTTTCTCTCTTTTTCCCATCTTTTTCATTCCTTTTTCTTTTCTTTTCTTTTTCTCATGTTTTTGGATTTTTCTAACATAAATGTGTAATAAAATTACAGATTTATGCCTTTTTCACACCAGCTTATTATTTTTACAATTATGCATAAATCAGTCCAATTCAACTGCTTTCTTACTTAATGTAAGACCGGAATGCGATCAAATGCCCGTTTAAGACACGGAAATTGATTGAAAATAATGGTCATTTCTGGCCATTATCAACATCCTCATATTTAATACTGATCGTCCCCGAGCAGTCAGAGTCAATGTTCGAAAGAACACGGGCTCTGCATATTCAATTCATTTTCGTGGCTTCATAAATCACATTCTTTTTGGATTGGGATAAGACAATCAAAAACTATAAATATTAAATTCCCTTGATTGCAGTGTTGAATAAAATGATACTTGCTCACTAAATTGGGCCTACAAATCAAACATTATTATCAACCCTTCATGAATATCATGTTTGAAAGATGCAAGGATTAAAAATTAGAATTAAGGCATGACATGAACATGTGCAATAAGACAGAGCCTCACATATAAGAGAATCGGAAATTTCACTCACTCTCAATTGGGTTTATCATGACCGCTCAAAATCAAATTTAATTAAATTATCCCATAAGCTTGCAATTTGGACCAACTCGCCACCGGCTCATTTCTCAAATCGAGATCTTAAGGTCTTATTTAAGGTTATAATGGGGCATACGGTTGTAACATTAGGTAGGAAAGGGAAATATTGGGCTAATAAGTAGCAAGAATTAACTCTACCATAACTTGGCATATTTATTTAAAAATTTATGATCATCAATATTTTTCTTTCTTTCTTTTGCTTTTCTCTTTCTATTGCATGACATTAGACTATGTCTAATTTGCTTTGTCATTTGCAATTTATTTGTGTCGAATGTTGAATGGAGTTCAACTTTTTTTTTTTTTTAATCGGTTTGTGAGATACCGATTTACACAGCTTTGATGATCATAAATTAAATGCCTTTGATAGGATTTATTCTTGCACACTTGGGTTTGAAATTCTTGGTCTTTTTGTAAAGATAGGAGTAATATAGAGGGCTTCAAAGAAAAATTAGGCTTGAGGCTCAAATTGGTTAATCCTAAAGGGAAAATATTTTTGGGTTTGGATTTCAAAAGAAGGCCAAAAATTTTGGGTTTTCTAAGTGCCTCGATCATATGCTCGATTTCGGGAATATGGCATGGTCTTGAATCGGTCCCAATTGCAAGTTCTAGTTTCCTTTAATCAAAAAGATTCACACATCAAAGAAAAGAATGAGTAAACATGACTCATGGCTCAAATCTCACAAGGTTAGGTTGATTCATGTCATACAATATTCTCAAATTTAATCAGAGCTTAGTTCTAACAATTTATTCAATCGAAATCTCTAACATGCAGATTTATTACCCAACAAGATGATCGCATCATTAAACTTTATAGCTCAGAACCTTAGGAATTCATTTCATGCATGTCTTCAATTATATTATCCCAATTTAAAAGTTGAAAATTTAATCACAAGCCTAAATTCAACATGTGAATTTAGAGCAAGTCTATGCATATTTTTGCTGGTTATTTAATTTAAAGCAGTAAAGAGGCACTGCTGACATACAGAGTATGTCCACAGCATATTTTTGGCCTGACAGTCACTTATTCATCTTGGACTGTGCAGACATCTTTTCAAGAATAAAATTGTTTGAACTGCAAAATTCCAAAATTAAAACAGTGAATGATATCAATTACAAGAGATTCCATTGCAATCAGAACGATTTTGCACAAGGGAAATGAAATTCTCTTATATGATATTTACAATTATGCTCAATTGAAAAGACCATTACATGCTCAATCTGTCTTCTCCCTGGCGGATTCGATGGTCCCGCTGCATCTGATGGAGGTGGGAGTGGCTTGGGGAGTTGACTGATGAGTGCTTGTAGCAGTGTTTCCATCATCTTGCGCTGCTTTTCTTCGTTCTCCAATCTTTCTCTGTGCATGCGCTCTTCTTTTTCCATCATCATTTTCTTGAATTCCTCCTCTTTCTTTTCCTTCTCCTGCTTCTCCTTTCGCTTCTCTTCCTTTTCTCTCCTACGCTCTTGGCGTTCTTCTTCTCTCTCCCTCCTTCGCTCTTCACGTTCCTCTTTGGCCCTTTTTCGCTGTTCCTCTTGGCTTGCCATAACTACATCAGTCATAGACTTTATTCCCTCGAGCACAGATTGACTCATCTTGCTCACCATTTCGAATGCTTGGGAATCAGCAGGGAATTGAGATACGTTCTGGCTTTGAGGAGGCATCTGAGGTTGAGGTCGAGTCGGAGGTGGAGTCGGAGCTGCCGGAACTGGAATCGGCGTCTCTGTCTGTTCTTGGTCCGTGTGAAGCTCTTCTTGGACATTTGAAGGTCCTGCATCAGCACAGGTTTTCTGTGTTCCCTTCTTTGTCTTGGGCTGTCTCTTTCTTTTTCTCGATGCCTGCCCACTTGATATGAAAGAGGATTGGGCGCCTGAATCTTCTCTGCCGAACAATTGGGGAAGAGAATACCTAACTCTTTCAGTCAAGTGGAGTCTCAGCACACTGATGGGTGGATTCACTTTTACCAACATGTCACCCTCGAAAGCGCTCAAATCAATTCCCTGAGCAATGCAGATCCTCCTAATCAGATTTGGATAGCATAGCACCTGTCTGTCCTCTATCCGGGTTATCATTACTTCGAACACATGCCTCCCCACATTCAGTTTCGCTCCGCTCCACATTCTTGCAAATCCCATCAATACATTCCCAGATGTGGTGTGCGGGTGCGAATTAGGCCGGATCTTAGACATGTAAAACTCATAAGTTGGCATGAATTTCAGATTCAGCCAATTTGCGTCGAATGTGTGCCCGGGGGCAGTTATTCTTGTCATGCTGTTCGCCAGAGTTGCATATCTTGCATATTCGCTTGTCTTGGCTCTTTTCGTCATAATTTCATCAGGGGGAAACTCGCTTCTAATGTCCGAAGTCCCAAAGAACTGATTCTGCCAGTCAGGTGCCATGTTTATCACTTGTCCTCGGATCCATGTTGTTCTGGTAGCTTTGTCGATATTGCAGAAGAATTCCTTTGTTAGCTCCACGAAGCCATCTTCCTCCTGGTACAGCATGAAGTTCCCCCACTCTTGATTTTTGTAGAAGGTCTCAACAGTGGGGTGAGACAAGGCATCGGGTCTGAATCCTTTGTCCGGCACTATCCTTTTCTGCAACTTCTTGTACTTTTCTGCATTCTCTTTGTTGTCATTGAATTTGATCTGAACCTGTTCTGCACTCAGCTCTTTCTTCTCATATTCCTTTAAAACGCCCATTCTCTGCCTCACAATATTCTCGGACCAGAACTCGACTGGCCGAATGGATCCGACATATTCGTCTTCGCTCGTGTGCCAGTCTGTTCGATCGTCTCCTTCCTGTGGCTGGGCATCCATTCGTTCAGCTTCATCTCTCCTCTGACTAGGCCCTTCGTCCTCACGAGCTGCTTCATCTCTAAGTTCCTCCTCAACCTCCTCCCTAATTCTTGCAGCTCGTCCTGTGGGTCGTTGGAAAATGGACTGCATTTGGCCATGGAATTCTTGCTTCTCCTGCTGAGCCTCTTCTTCTGAATCAACGTCAGCTGCCGTTTCAGTCAAGATTTCTCTATTCTTTAACCGTTCAGATGATGCCTCGTCCAAAATTTCTCGAACGTTTCCTTTATATGCAGAGGCCAAGGGATCGTCATTCGGCCGTTCTTCCAATGTTTTGGCCAATGCTGCCGGATCGATGGAATCTTGCGATCCTTCTGACCGTTCAGGTTGGTGCGACGGGCCTTCTTGAGTGATGAATGCGTCAATTCTGGCCGTGCCCACGAGAGGATCAATCAATTGACCCACTTCTGTCTGATATCTGATCTGGTCTGGCTTTTCTCCAGCATCGATTCGCGTCTCAATTTGTTCATTGATGTTAACTCTCAGTTCTTCCCGAATGGCTTCAATACTACGAATAGGAGGGCCAGTCCATCCAGATGGTTGTTCTTCCTTGATTTTCAATCCTTTTCCTTCTACTCCACCAGTGATTTTCAACTCGAAGTCTTCTTCATCACCCTGTTCAGCCTCTCCAGATTTCCTGCTTTCCAGATCAGCTTGCATCTTTCTGGCAGTTTCTTCGTCCTTTGTTTGCTGAATATTCTTTCTGATCTGCTCTTCCTCTGCAGCTTTCTTTTCCTTTGCCAAGAGTTCTTCCTCAGTCACTTTCTCCAATCCCGAACCACCTGTTGCTTGATCAATAAGGCCGGCTGATGCAAGTTCTTCTTCTTGCAATTTTCTGGCTAGCTCAGCATCGAATGCCACTTGATGCTTCTTTTTCGGGGGTGGTGGTGGCATCGGCTTCTTACCTTTGTCCTTGGGATCTGTGGGCTCTGCCACTTTCCTAGCAGTTGGCTCAGGTTCTCTGATTGATACTTTAGGCTCCGGGGCCCATGCTGGTTTCTCTTTGTCTGCTAACTTGATCAATTTCTTCTTAGGCTGCTTAGGAGGTTCAGACTGGAATGAGGCTGGTGCTGCAGCAGGTGCTGGCCTTTCAGACTGACTCGGCTGGATTGGAGGTTCGGGCATATCAGCAGCTGATTCTGATGCATGAGTAGTTTCTTGCTGTTCCACAGGCTCAGCGGTGGCAACTATTTGCACTTCAGGTTGACCTCTTGGCGGCAAAGCTGAAGCTTGTACTGCTGGCTGGGTAGGCTGTGGGTTGGCCTCAGGAGGAGTGGAAAAGTAGGCATCAATCTCAGCGTCTGGATCTTCTTCGCTGTTTGGTTCATCCTCATAGCCTAGTTGCTTCTCGGCGCGCTGTAAGTAATCCTCAATGAAACTCTTTTGAGTGATTCTCCCCAGCTGGTCCTCCCAGTCCTTCTTGATCTTGGTGCAGAACTTACTCCGGACATTATTGTTGTAATGCAGAATTTTCTTCCCGTTTGCAGTGCTATTGCAATACTCAAGTGCGAACTTGTCTATCTCCATGATCAGATCCCAGTAAGAATCCCTGTAATGATTCATCATGCCCCCTATCAGATCCTTCTGAATTCCTTCAAGGTAGGACATATCTTTTGCCGAATCATACTTGAGATACAATCCAGCCTCAGTTTTTGATAGTAACTTGAACTGCCTTTCCTTTTTCTTTTTGGGCTTCCAGCCACCTTTGCGTATATCCACTTGCAGCTGTTCCCTTAATACTGCTATGTGCTGGGGAAATTCATCATCCTTGTTTGTTCCATACCGTCCATACCTTCTATGTGTGAAAATGGTTTCAAGTACCTCATCTGCAGGTAACACTACTCCCTCATCCAGAAAGGACTTAGTGATACTTGTATTGCCTTTTCCCCAGACCGTAGTTAGTTCGTCCCATTGATCGCGTGCATCCTTGATCATCTTCCTCATTGTATTCAATAATGAGGTGTTGTGGCTTTGTTCAAATTTCTCAGCGTGTTTGAGGCGCTTGTACAGATTGAAGGTCAACTCTCTATGCCTGGCACGGGCTAGATCTGCAATCCACCTTTGTTCCACCGGTCCTCTAGCCTCAAACAGATAAGGGTTCCATTTGAATGGAAATGCTTCATACACCATGATGGCCCCACTGCTTATGACCCTACTTAGATCCATCTGCTTGTGCTCGAAGGCCATCCAAACTTGAGGATCTATGATCTGATTAGGGATGATGATGTCAAACTCAGCGATCTTTGGGTCTTTCGTCCCTTTTTCTACATGTCTGTTCCACACAGCCCTGTGCTCTTTGAACTTTAGTTGGATGCGTTCGTGGTGGACTTCTGGAGTTGTCTTTTCATCTTGGGGGGCATGATCCATCATCCTCATCCAAAACTTCTTCAGAAAATGATAGTAATCCCTCTCTATCGATGCAGCAACTATTGTTCTGTTTTCTGGAGGAATGTGTACGTCCCATCCCGGGGGAAATTTCAGTTTCTCATCCGTAGTGTGGTCCAGAGGTACTTTGTGAACTGATTTGATGGCATCTCTCATGTTCTTAATTTCTGTTCGATCAATTGAGGCCTCCTTGGCAGCAGCCTCATATGTGCAGTCAGGCAACCCGATGCCTGATTGTACTACCAACTCATTCCTGAAAAAAAGGCCAAGGTGTTTAGACACATCCAAATATTTATAGTTTTTCAAAGATTATTCAAGTTTGAAAATCAACATCCTCACATTTTGAGCTTTGCTAAGCTCGAAATGTGATTTAAGTGATTTGATCTTGAGTTTATTAAAAAGTCCAAAGATAAGGTATTGGTGTCTTAGGACCTAGAAGAAGATATCTTGATTGGACTATTGAGTCCAATCAAAGGGAGAAATAAAAATAAAATGGTCATTGGACCAAAAATTCCTTTTTTTAATGGGCCATTGGGCCCAAAAGTTTGTTTTTCAAATTTTATTAAACAAGCTCGAGGCACTTGTTGAAAATGGAATGAAATGACGGCGATGGAATGGATTGCTCGAGAATGGAATGTGCAATGGAGACGTGGCGGAGTGGATTCGCTATTTCCGAATTGTTTGGACTGTCATTGGACAGTTAAAACGTTCAAGAAAATTGCAAACACTATTTTTGATTTTTGAAAAGGTTGAATTGATTTTATTTAATGAAAAGTGGGATGTGTGTGGTCCCATTTTTGGATTTTGGAAAAAGATAGCAGTTGAAGTGGCAAAAACACTGCTACTTTACTCACACTTTTTAGTTCCATTGGGAACAAAAACACAATTGCCAACCAAAACTCCTACCAACTATTTTTGTCTTTTTGTGAAAAAGTGAACTTGAAAAAGGAGGTGGGGTGCGCACTGGGATTGCCAAAAACATAACAAACATTCACTTTTTCATATCTGCAGTATACATATTCAGACATACCAAAACAGGGAAAACAGCATTAAATGCACATATTGGCATGCAAAGAACATGGCAGAGCACAAGGAATCATCAACACAAGATCATGCCTCTACTTAACAAAAACAGAAGATCAAACAATTGACATGCTCATCTACTCTAAATCATGGAACGAAATGAACCTAGCATGCTTTTAAATCACAAAACTATTAAGGCCAACCAATAACATCAAGCTGTTCAAAAACAACCAAGTGTTCATCAGTTTTCAGATTCCAGGCTTCAGGATTCATACAAATCTAAAATAACAAGGGTCCAAAAGGTAGACAAAAATTAAAGCAGGAATTAGCAAAGGGAAACCTAAGAACCCTACAAACTCAAAACTCATCACTGGTAAAATTTATCACTGCCAAACCGAACTCCCATATGCATCCTCACTAACTAAGAACAACACCCCTACTCCTATTCATGCTCGACCATTAACAAAGATAACAGGGAATCAAAGTCCAAACATGCCCAAACCGCATAATCCCTAAAATCGAACTCCCCTAAGCGAAAAAGACCATAAGGAAACCTATTTGCACATTATCGAGAATCAGAACACAGAAATCCCCAAAAACGCGAAAACAGGGCAATGGGTGCGCAAGAAACGGACCAGAGAGCACTTACCAGGGCTCGGCTTTCTTTGGAGATGATGAAGACGAGGGTTCCATTGGGTTTGCGAAAATCGGGCAGAGTTTCCACTGAGTTTGATGGTCGGAGTGTGCGAAGAACACAGTGGTGTGCTTCGGGAGAGGCGGTTTCAGACGAGAAAATTTTCGAAAATTTTCTAAGTCTGAGTGCGTAGGGAAGACGAGGGAGGTGAAGAGGTTTAAATACTGGTGGGCCGGTCGCGGAAACCTAGCCCATTGTCGCGGAACAGGGTTACGCGACCAGGCCTTGGCGACATTAGATGTGTCGCGGAAGGTTTAGTTTGTCGCAGAGTCATGCTCCGCGACAAAGGCTACCGCGACAAAATAGGAAGTAAAAATTGGGATGAAGTGTGCTCGTGTCGCGGAACAGGAGCTTTGTCGCGATGCAGTGCTCCGCGACAAAGTGTTCCGCGACAAAGACAAACAGAGCTCAGGGATGAGTGAAATTTTGTCGCGGAGTTGCACTTGGTCGCGGAACGTTGTTCCACGACAAAATGGTCATTCCGCGACAAAATGGTCATTCCGCGACAAACTTTTTGAATTTTCAAATTTTCAACGGACTGGGCCCGAGTGTGATGTTGGGCCTGAGTCCATTTTATTTGATTCGGGCCTGAATGAATTCAGTCCAAATAAATTCAAAACATTGGGCTATTATTTAAAATAATCTACTTGCATAAAATTAGGTTGGATTAGTTCCATTTATCTGCGAAATCTATTCCGGATCTTAAATTGCTTTAAATTCCGAAGATAATTTCTTAGATTTGTGGAATTTATCCAACCAAGAACCTGGTTTTCTATGCTTTTTCTGCTCCTTCTTTTTGGGTGGTTCCGAATTTCCTGCAAGACAGATAAATACCCAATAGGTTAGGTTTTCTCCTCAGTTCAACATCCTCACATTTAGAGTCTTGGTATTCTAAATGTTCAATTAATCTTGAGGGTACTTTGTCTGTTCTGAATTAGATATATTACACTAAACTAAGCTAATCTATGAGTAATCAGGAGTGTAATTTTCTTAATAAACGACGTTGCACCCTCCCCGGCAACGGCGCCATGAAACTTTTGACAATTTCCTACACGAGTATTTTCTAAAATATCCCAAGTTGAATTTATTAAATGAAAAGAATTATGAAAAGAATTATGATTCGGGGGAAATGGGTTTAAGGATATATTCCACTTTTTATTACTCATGAGAGTAAACTTTGAGTTCAAGTGTCATTACGAACCTCCCCGGCATGAAATCTCTGACAATTTCATGCCTTGAAGATCCTTGCCATGAAACTTTTGACAAGTTCTCTCTTCATGAGTATTTTCTGAAAATTCATGATCCTGGTTTTCGATTTTATTTAATGAAAACAATTTATGATGGCGGAGTTGTGAGTAGGGATATATTTATAGGTTGTCACGTTTTTATTACTCGTGTTTAAGAAACTGTGGCCCGAAAGCGCACGGTGTCAAAAATTGCAGTAATTTATAGTAAGACCGGATCGTTCACTGGAGGATGTGCGATAGAAGCAGGGCCCACATCGTTTACTAAGATTTTCCACTCGGTTACTCGATTCAAGTGTGTGTTTTGGCTATCAACTACTTGACAAAATTTTAAATCTAAACTATGAAAGCGATTAAATAAAGCAGATAAAGCTATTCCAGAAAGCGAATTAAATTCAATCTAAGTAAGCGATAAAATTGATCTAAGAAAGCGGTTAAGATTATTCTAAGAAAGCATATTTAAAATGAGACAGAAGGGACAGGAAGAAAATAATAAATATTGGACAAGATTCAGATGAAACACAATTAAACTTCCATTTTGTTACACAGATCTTTGCTTGGGATAATCCATTCAGTTAGCCAATTTTTCATGCTCTCTATACCATGTTCCCTTTAACAGACAGGTACTTACAGTAAGAGTTTACATGCTCTTAAGAAAACAAACTCTAAGATACCACAAACTTACAACTCCCCTTGCAATGCCTTGCAAGAGTATGTTAGCCATCTGTGGTGGACAAGCAACACCTGACAAATCATTTATTGAAGTGTCAAGTACCGTTATCATTCCCCCATGTCACGCCCAAAGACTCTAATCAAGCCCTGAACTATCCCTTAACTCTCAGTCCTGGTAGCAGTTACACAACTCCCAATACAACCGAGTGACCTCTAACGAAAGCGTTTAAAAGAAAGCAGTAAAGAAAGCGTTAAGGAAAGCATTAAAAATCCTATCACTCGGAGGTTTTTGAAAGTCTGACCCTGGTAGTAAGAGAAAGCTCCCAGTCAGAATGACTGGGTGTGGATCAAGAATTCCCTATTCTCGGTGAACCGCTCGCAGTGTTCACTTCTCGTCGGGTGGTTATGAGATACAAACTAATGAAACGAACTAATAGATTAGTTTGTTCCGGATGCACTCACTCAGGACTCAAGAATAGGCATTGGCAGAGGAGGATAGCAGTTGAAAGGAACTCAACCCTATCTTAGAAAATAACCAAGGCCTATGTATTGTTCCTCTAGAATTATCTATCACACCGTATTTGAATCCAAGTGGACCCCATCTCAGTGTGATATTTAATACCAGATTTCAAACACATAGCAATTTTGGAAAATAATAGATGTTTGAAAATCATTCCCTAAACAGGTACTAGACTCTCAATTAAAACACAGATCCTTTCAGTCTAGGTGAGACCTAATCGCTGACTCTGCTTCTAATTCCCAAAATCAACCCCCAGTCGGATGTGAATTAGTCATAACTGTGGAGTTTATCCCTTACTCAGATCCGGATTTTGTAAATGAATTTTTGTTGGAAATTTAGTATGAGTCATCTGGTTAAAATCAAGACTTCTATGTCCAAGGGAAGGATCCCAAAATAATATTGACCACAATATCTACATAATAATATCATGCATAATTTTATAGAGAAATGTAAAATTAAATAACCCAAAATATAAAGCGGGTTTAGACAGAAGTGAGACACAGAGATGAAATAGCCGGAGATGAGAAGAATTTATTTTGGCTAAAAAGATGACAAGAATAGTCAAGATGATCCGGACTGCAAACATCTGTTATCCAGGTCCTGACTATTCCAGGTGGGATGATTTTAGACAGCAGAAGATCTTAATAACAGTGATCGCTATCATCAAGACCCCTACTATCTGTGAAACGAGAGAAAAACCTACATGTTTTCTTACTGGTGATGTCTGTCAAGTGATGTTGATCGGCATCACTTGTTAACATCATAGCTCGAAATTCGGGTTTGAAATTAAGATAAAGAAAAAGAAACTGTATCCGGATAGAAGTCAGCTGAGCAGCTATTATAATCCCGGATGGATGAACCGCCAAGGCTTCAACAGACCATTATCGAGACCATGCAAAATAACAACCAGTAATTACTATACAGACCACGAGCTAGTTATCCGTGTGGGAATACCCGCCAACATTAATCTGTATATCATCTACTAACTGTTTCACACAACACAGGTAAAGACAAAATAAATAGAAAGGAAAATATTCTTGGGTCATCTCGCATGAGAGACATTGGTTTCTCATGCAAGGGTATGGATTTGATTCCATAGTTACTCTTCATGTCTAAATAATCACTCATTCCATAATTAATTAATTACAGTCCGGATTATATGCTTAGATCATTAGAGTTTAATTACTTGTAGAAGAGTCTTTTAGTGGAATTGAACAAAATTCTTTATATCAAAATAATCATGGGTTGAGATCATTGGATTTCAACCTCAAAATATTAATATAAAGGTCCAATTAATTACTGAGGAAGATGAAGAATAAAAATTTGGCAAAAAGGTGCCACTTTGTCGCGGAGTAGAGTTTGTGTCGCGGACCATGGGTCTACGACAAGGGTTTCGCGACAAAGGGTGGGAAATGAGAGGAATGGGATTTTGAAAATTAGGGTTTATCTTGTCGTTAAGCAAAAGTTTTGTCGCGGAACATGGTTCTGCGACAAGGAGGCATGGCGACAAGGGTTTGAAAATTGGACAAGGGCATCATTCTTGTCGCGGAACAAGAGGTTTTGTCGCGGAACGTGGTTCCGCGACAAGGTTGCTTCGCGACAAAGCCCTTCCAGAATAAAATCACAAGTGTTTGGGTCCTTGGTCGCTAATCAAGGATTTTGTCGCGGAACGTGGTTCCGCGACAAGAGTTGTTTCGCGACCAAGGGTTTCAAAATATTGCTAACAAGTGTTCTTTGGCACCTTTGTCGCCACAGTATCATTTTGTCGCGGAACGTGGTTCCGCGACAAAGGTGTGTCCAGGACACATGACAGAAAAGTAAGGTGGAACAGTGGCATGCATTGTGTGTGATCTCACCCATTTCAGATTCAAAAGCTAAACTAAGCTAAAAATGACAAAACAGAATTTGAATCTAGCTAGAACATGCTTGAACATAATAGAAATAAAACAAACTTAAAACTGAAGAAACCCTAATCTAAGCTTGATCACCCATAAACATGCAACATTATCCAAAGAAAAGTCACCAACCAGTGATATTAAAATGAGAAAAAGGGTCAAAGTGACCGACAGAAAATGAAAGCAGTAAGATCCATGGGGTGTGAAATCCATTTCATGATTTGGGACACAAGTGGAGAATGTTTTCCCATATTATTAAATGGGTGTTGTTAATACCCATGATTTGGGTATTACAAACCCTTAAACAAAAGTTTAGAAGGCAAAACAAGGTATAAAAGCTGGCTATCTAAACTAAAAATGCTAGTAACTACGTCTAACTAATGCATAATTTAAATAATACAAGAAAAACCTAACTAACTACCCTAAACTAAACTAAACTAACTGAGCCCCCCCAACTTGTCTTCAAGAGTGTATTCTTATCTAAAATTCTCTCCTCCTAGCTCAAAGGAAACACCTCATATTTATAGAGGGGAAACCCTAAGCTCATGGGCCTTGATTTGAGCCCATTGTGTCTCAAGACATCACACACATCACAGCTTTGTCTCGGAGCATCAACTCTGGTCATGGAACACACTGCATGTGGCAAAGCTTCTCGACTGGGTCTTGTGTCTCTAAAAGTGCATCTTTATCGCGGAATAGACCTTTGTCGCGGAACAGGGTATTGCGACAAAGGTATCGCGACAAAGGTATCCTGGCTGGTCTCCTCTTCATCTGAGTCTGCTTGGTCGCAGAACATTCCTTGGTCGCGGAACCATGCATCGCGACAAAGGAGCTTCCGCGACAAGGGTGCTCCTGGGCCTGCTGGATTGGGCCAGATGGGCCGAAAATGTTCTTTTTGTGGGATTTTCTCTCTTTTTCCCATCTTTTTCATTCCTTTTTCTTTTCTTTTCTTTTTCTCATGTTTTTGGATTTTTCTAACATAAATGTGTAATAAAATTACATATTTATGCCTTTTTCACACCAGCTTATTATTTTTACAATTATGCATAAATCAGTCCAATTCAACTGCTTTCTTACTTAATGTAAGACCGGAATGCGATCAAATGCCCGTTTAAGACACGGAAATGGATTGAAAATAATGGTCATTTCTGGCCATTATCATTTATCTAGAACCTAATTGGTAGCCGAAGTCCCGTTCAACCCTAAAACATAATCATAAATATTCTCTTGACGTGGAGGTTGCGGGTGAAACAGTGGCGAAGTGAGTTTTCTTCTTTGTTAAGGGACCTTGCAGGCCAACTCTCGTCTCTCTGTCTAGGCTGTTAGGTCCGTTTAGAGAGATAACCTGTGAACTCATCCTATAAACTAGTTCAAACACCTTTCATGGACACGTTATTCAGTTTAAAATTTATAAGCAGCGGAATGTAAATAAACTGAAATAAAGATAAACACATTCAAAGATTTGTTGACCCAGTTTGGCCTAAGCCTACGTCTGGGGGATACCGATTCAGAAGGTTTCACTATGTGTTTAACACGATCCAAGAACCAAACAATAGTGAATTATTTTCCAAACTCCGATCTCCAAGCGGTTGAATCATCGGACCAAAACACTCACTATTTTTGGTGAGGTCTCCCCAACCTTGCTCCAATTCCTTGAAGGCTCCTCCTTCAAGTTACTCTCGGACGAAACCTGTTTGCAAATCCTCCTACCAGAGTTGTTTCGTTTAAGCTCGTGTGTAACACCCCGGATTTGATAACCCAGGCCGGGATGTCACCGCCACACCTCCCTAGCAAGACACGGTTTCTCCGAGCTTGCTAAAGAGATGCAAGGCTATGGTTTTTCAGAATTTAAATCATTCAAACAGCCCATTATAATATAATTTAAAACTCTGTAACACCCCGGATTTGATAACCCAGGCCGGGATGTCACCGCCACACCTCCCTAGCAAGACACGGTTTCTCCGAGCTTGCTAAAGAGATGCAAGGTTATGGTTTTTCAGAATTTAAATCATTCAAACAACCCATTATAATATAATTTAAAAAAAATAATAATATCAAAGTTGCAGCGGAATGTAATATTTACATATATATATATAATTGTAATGCAGCGGAAATTTAAATACTGGGCCAACATGGCCAAAACACGGGTTAAACAGGCCCGTTCATGCAAGTTGTAATTAAATGCCGGAATTTAAAATAGAGTTTCTCCCGAATGTTCCCATGTATGCATATGATGATGCATAATCCTCATACTCTGAAAGAAAAAGGGGAAATGTGGTTTGGTCAGCAAAAACGTGCTGAGTAAGTTAGCACCTAATATGATCAAGGGGTTTCAAAGCCTTTATTTAAATTTAATAAAAACATGCTTGTAGGTAATTCACAATTTGAGTTAATCATCCTCTAATAAATAAATGGCATAATTTAACACAAGGATTTCACGTGATCATAATTCAAATTACATGGTAAAATAATTGCAAGGCACAATTTAAAGGTATAACTTAAATAGGGAAAACATTCACGTCTTAAAATTTTCCCGTTACTTCACGATTAGGTATTTCAGGATTTTCATTCTTTCACTTTTGTTCAATATGATTTTATATGATTTGATCTTGGGGAAACAAACCCGCAAGAATTTAAACGCTTCCTAGGGAATTGAACCCGTAGGAATTAACACACGTCCTGGGGAATCGAACCCGCAGGAAAACAAACGATCGCCCTTGGGGAATCGAACCCGCAAGAACTCAAGTACATCCTAGGGAATTGAACCCATAGGAATCAACACACATCCTGGGGAATCGAACCCGCAGGAAAATATACAATCGCCCCTGGGGAATCGAACCCGCAAGAACTTAAATACATCCTAGGGAATTGAACCCATAGGAATCAACACACATCCTGTGGAATCGAACCCGCAGGAAAACATACGCCCTGGGGAATCGAACCAGCAAGGTAAGGACAAGTTTTGCAAAATTTCACAAGTTTCATGCAAGTATCTAACGTCCATTATAGGCACGCCAAGAAGGCTAGAGGGGCACTCTGCAGGGCACTCGTGCTCCACCAAAGTATCTCAATAACATTTCGATTTAGTATAACGGGATTTTTCAAAAGTATAGATGTATCGTATTTCAAGTCTTCGGCCGTTTGTTTCGAAATTTCAAAATCTCTCGATTTAAAAGTCGTTTGGCGTCACAGTTTACGCCTTTTTAATTTAAAAATTCATTTCAAGTCCGAAAAATCTGAAATTTTCACAGTTTATCAAAAACACCCTAACAAACAACTTTCATGTTTTAAAGATTTCGAAATAAGTTGAGGAAGCATGTCAAAAATTGAGTTTATTGCACAACATGTTCACTATTAGGATTCAGGTTATCACAGTATGGAAAATCGACATTTTGACACAACAAATGGACTCCAAAAATTCTGAAATTTTATATGCACATACTAGACATAATTATCTACAACTTTCATTTATATTGCAAGGATCCAATCGGAGTAGAAAATATAGAAATAGGTTCATCAAATTCGGACATATTCACAGGCAGATTTCGAAAACGTTTTGTCAAAACAGTTTATGTTCGATGAGATTTGAAATAGCAAACATCGACGAAAATGTCTGAAATTTTTACACAACCTAGGTTAATGTGTTAGGATTAAAGGTCTAGTTTAGAGTTTTTCGGTTTGAACTCTCGAAATAGGGGTTTTGGTCCGATTTCAAATCTGTCACAGTTTCAAGTTCGACTCTCAAGGCAGGTTCATTGGAGGACGTTTTCGGATATCAACACGCAATGAAAATTTATGAAACGTTTACACAAACTAGATCTATGTCTTAGGAACATTTTTCGTGTTTTAAGTTTTTCCGTTTGAGCAGGTTTAAGTGTTCGAAAAATTCACACCAAATTGTTGCGCCGAGGGTTTTTCGTGTTGACAGATTTTAGAGTTATTAAATCCCTATGTTTGGTTGCAATTTAAGTCACCCAAAACCAAGTAAGCATTAACTTACAGTGGAGATGATGTCTAGGAGGTCACGGGGTTGTCCGGAATCCACGGGATGTCACGAACGAATCTCCTCAAGTCGATTTTCTCTTCCAACGTCCTCGAACCGAATCTGCAAGTAAAAATCCTTAGTTAGATCAGATTTTTGGATTAAAAAAATGGTTGGATAAACTCAAAAACCACTTACCAACGTCCTAGGGGACTGTCTTCTCCTTCTCAAGTCCCTCTTGTTCGGATTTCGTCGTCGGCACTTCAAGAACGCAAGGGATTTTGGGGTTTTCGGTTTTGGATGAACAAGGGAGAAGTTTTTGAGAGTTTGGGAGGAATGGGGGCTGCAAAAATTCAAAAATTAGGGTTAGGGAGCAGCCTAATATCGTCCCAATATCCTTCCACAGCCCGGGATTGAGTTTCCATCGTCGGGACACGAAAATATGGTAAGAAAATCGCCAAAACGCGTCATTTCGCAGCTGCTGTCTTGGTGGCGCGGGGTTGGCGTGGAGTTTGTGGAAACCCCGCGCGAACCCGGAATGGGCTTTGTCCTGGGCCGGGCCGTGCTATCCTTTGGGTCTTTCCTCTTCCTCCTTTCTTTTGGGCCTTTGTCTTCTCTTTGGGCCTTTTCTTCTTCTATTTTCTTGGGCTATCTCTTGGACTTTAAATCCTATTTTAAATTTATTTGGGATCTCAAATTAATTTCGGATTCGAAATATTAAGTCCATCTATATTTGGTTCCCATGCAATAATTTATTTAATTAAATTATTTTAAACTTCACGGGTTCTTGGATATTTAATTCTTTCTTGAATTAAATCCATTTCTCCTTTCTTATGATTCTATATCTATTTATCATGTTTATTTATTTATTATTTTTATTTATTTATTTATTTATTTATTTTATGTTGCAAAATTCCCGGGTATTACAGTCTACCCTCCTTAAGAATCAACTTCGTCCTCGAAGTTGTGTTTCGGCTCTTCTCGTGTTAAGAACTAATCCTTTTATTTATTTTACTATTTTGTGACTGAACTTAGAATTAAAACTTCTAAGCTGCCTACGTACCCTGTGAAGGGATCAAGCCATAACGTAGTTCAAAACAATTTGGATTTGTTTATTTGAAATACAAAATATTCGGATTAGAATATTCGGGTCGTTACATCCTCCTCCCCTTAAGGTTACAGTTATGTCCCCATAACTGTTGTTGGATCGGTTTGACTCAGGGTTGGGTAACGTTGTATACAATCATTTCTCACTGAGCTGGCAAGTCCGCTTGATCGATGTCGTTCAATCGTCCTACGGCTCTTCTGATTGATGGTTTACCAAATCTAGCCTTTTCTCAATCCTCTCCTCACGAACATTGCATTCTCTAATCATGTGGTCTTCCCCACCACATCTATAACAAGTCTCGCGCCTTGGGCATTCGTGCACCAAATGGGCTTGGTGGCACTGCGGGCAACGTGGTATGACTGTACGACGTATGCCGTTTCTCCCATTATTGAAACCTTTATTCTTATTCTCCTTTGGCTCATTGATCCCAGCTTGACCATTATTCTTCCTAAAATTGCCATTGCTATTGTTTCGATTCTTTTTCTCAAATTCTTGCGAGCCCTTGCTCGACTCCCCATTTCCTTTGCGCTTCAGTTGTTGGACTCGATCAATTGCTACAGCTCGATCATAAACCGTCTGCAGGTTTGTGAATTGTACTACTGCAAGTATCTCCCGGATACTAAGGTTCAGACCCATCTCGAATTTCCGAGCCTTGTCAGATTCGGTTGGTACTATCCTCGTAGCAAATCGCACCAATTCCTTGAATTTGGTGTAGTACTCTTGTACTGTTTGCGCACCTTGTCTGAGGTTGATGAACTCCTCGTATTTTGCAGTCTTGGTGCTCAGTGGGTAGAATCTTTCCCTTAAAGCTTCCTTAAGTTCTTCCCAGGCGAAGGCTTCTTCATCTTCCTCTGAATTCGCTTGAAGGTTTTGCCACCACTCATCGGCTTCACCTCCTAAGTAGTAGGTCGCCACGTATATCTTCTCCTCGTCAGGGCATTTGATAGCATCCAAAAGTTTATCAAAGGTACGGATCCACCCCTCTAGTTTGGCGGGATCCTCTTGCCCATCATAGTGTGGTGGGTTGTAGGGGTTTACCAATGCCAAGTAGTTGACTTGAGCTACTGGTGGGGGTACTGCTGCTTGTGCTCTATGCACCTCAGCATTTCCTAATGCCACAAGGACCTCCTCCATAGTCCTTAGACGTTCTTCCATGTTGTTGGGTATAGAAGGCGATCGATCTCCTACGTTCGGAGGAACCTCATTGTTGTTAGGTGCGTTTGGGAGGTCAGTGTCAGTGTCGTTTGGGCTTACCTTCCTCAGTTTTCTTTTAGGTGACATTTTCTGTTATTAAGCGCGCGAAGATGAGTTTCTAAGTGATCAAGATCTAGGACTAAGGCAAAGTTTAGTCTCAAGTTAGTGCTTCTAAGTCAAGACTCAAGGTCAAGTCGAACATTAGAGTGAGAAGGTTATGTATCACAAACGATTCATATAAAAAGGTTAGTACAAATATTTATGTATGCATATGCATATGTAATCCCCCAATAAAAATTTAATGCATGCATTTATTTATCCATGGGTTTTAAAAATGAATTTATTCCATGGATAGATTACAATAAGGATAAAAGGTTTGGGCCACTATATTGGGCCAAAAGAAATAAATTATTTGGGCTTCAAGTAAAAACAAGGTTATTGGGCCAAAATAATTGGGCCAACATAGTAATTAAATATTAGGCTAAAGATTTGGGCTAGGAAAGATAAATTTTGGGCTCAAAAGGTTTGGGATTTAAAATAATAAATTTGGGCTAAAAGTTAGGGCTTAGAAAAAATTTGGGCTCAAAAATGTTAGTTTAAAAATAATAATGGATTTTAAAATATAATACTAGTTTAAAAATAATAATAGTTTAAAAAAATAATAATACTAGTTTTAAAAACAGTCCGGGCTCTGATACCACACTGTAACACCCCGGATTTGATAACCCAGGCCGGGATGTCACCGCCACACCTCCCTAGCAAGACACGGTTTCTCCGAGCTTGCTAAAGAGGTGCAAGGCTATGGTTTTTCAGAATTTAAATCATTCAAACAGCCCATTATAATATAATTTAAAACTCTGTAACACCCCGGATTTGATAACCAGGCCGGGATGTCACCGCCACACCTCCCTAGCAAGACACAGTTTCTCCGAGCTTGCTAAAGAGATGCAAGGCTATGGTTTTTCAGAATTTAAATCATTCAAACAGCCCATTATAATATAATTTAAAAAAAATAATAATAATATCAAAGTTGCAGCGGAATGTAATATTTACATATATATATAATTGTAATCCAGCGGAAATTTAAATACTGGGCCAACATGGCCAAAACACGGGTTAAACAGGCACGTTCATGCAAGTTGTAACTAAATGCCGGAATTTAAAATAGAGTTTTTCCCGAATGTTCCCATGTATGCATATGATGATGCATAATCCTCATACTCTGAAAGAAAAAGGGGAAATGTGGTTTGGTCAGCAAAAACGTGCTGAGTAAGTTAACACCTAATATGATCAAGGGGTTTCAAAGCCTTTATTTAAATTTAATAAAAACATGCTTGTAGGTAATTCACAATTTGAGTTAATCATACTCTAATAAATAAATGGCATAATTTAACACAAGGATTTCACGTGATCATAATTCAAATTACATGGTAAAATAATTGCAAGGTACAATTTAAAGGTATAACTTAAATAGGGAAAACATTCACGTCTTAAAATTTTTCCGTTACTTCACGATTAGGTATTTCAGGATTTTCATTCTTTCACTTTTGTTCAATATGATTTTATATGATTTGATCTTGGGGAAACAAACCCGCAAGAATTTAAACGCTTCCTATGGAATTGAACCCGTAGGAATTAACACACGTCCTGGGGAATCGAACCCGCAGGAAAATAAACGATCGCCCTTGGGGAATCGAACCCGTAAGAACTCAAGTACATCCTAGGGAATTGAACCCATAGGAATCAACACACATCATGGGGAATCGAACCCGCAGGAAAACATACAATCGCCCTTGGGGAATCGAACCCGCAAGAACTCAAATACATCCTAGGGAATTGAACCCATAGGAATCAACACACATCCTGTGGAATCGAACCCGCAGGAAACACATACGCCTTGGGGAATCGAACCCGCAAGGTATGGACAAGTTTTGCAAAATTTCACAAGTTTTTCATGCAAGTATCTAACGTCCATTATAGGCACGCCAAGAAGGCTAGAGGGGCACTCTGCAGGGCACTCGTCCTCCACCAAAGTATCTCAATAACATTTCGATTTAGTATAGTGGGATTTTTTAAAAGTATAGATGTATCGTATTTCAAGTCTTCGGCCGTTTGTTTCGAAATTTCCAAATCTCTCGATTTAAAAGTCGTTTGGCGTCACAGTTTACGCCTTTTTAATTTAAAAATTTATTTCAAGTCCGAAACATCTGAAATTTTCACAGTTTATCAAAAACACCCTAACGAACAACTTTCGTGTTTTAAAGATTTCGAATAAGTTGAGGAAGCATGTCAAAAATCGAGTTTATTGCACAACATGTTCACTATCAGGATTCAGGTTATCACAGTATGGAAAATCGACATTTTGACACACCAAATGGACTCCAAAAATTCTGAAATTTTATATGCACATACTAGACATAATTATCTACAACTTTTATTTAGATTGCAAGGATCCAATCGGAGTAGAAAATATAGAAATAGGTTCATCAAGTTCGGACATATTCACAGGCAGATTTCGAAAACGTTTTGTCAAAACAGTTTATGTTCGATGCGATTTGAAATAGCAAACATCGACGAAAATGTCTGAAATTTTTACACAACCTAGATTAATGTGTTAGGATTAAATGTCTAGTTTTGAGTTTTACGGTTTGAACTCTCGAAATAGGGGTTTTGGTCCGATTTCAAATCTGTCACAGTTTCAAGTTCGACTCTCAAGGCAGGTTTGTTGGAGGGCGTTTTCGGATATCAACACGGAATAAAAATTTATGAAAATTTTACACAAACTAGATCTATGTCTTAGGAATATTTTTCGTGTTTTAAGTTTTTCCGTTTGAGCAGGTTTAAGTGTTCGAAAAATTCACACCAAATTGTTGCACCGAGGGTTTTTCGTGTTGACGGATTTTAGAGTTATTAAATCCCTATGTTTGGTTGCAATTTAAGTCACCCAAAACCAAGTAAGCATTAACTTACAGTGGGGATGATGTCTAGGAGGTCACGGGGTCGTCCGGAATCCACGGGATGTCACGAACGAATCTCCTCAAGTCGATTTTCTCTTCCAACGTCCTCGAACTGAATCCGCAAGTAAAAATCCTTAGTTAGATCAGATTTTTGGATTCAAAAATGGTTGGATAATCTCAAAAACCACTTACCAACGTCCTAGGGGACTCTCTTCTCCTTCTCAAGTCCCTCTTGTTCGGATTTCGTCGTCGGCACTTCAAGAACGCAAGGGATTTTGGGGTTTTCGGTTTTGGATGAACAAGGGAGAAGTTTTTGAGAGTTTGGGAGGAATGGGGGCTGCAAAAATTCAAAAATTAGGGTTAGGGAGCAGCCTAATATCGTCCCAATATCCTTCCATAGCCCGGGATTGAGTTTCCATCGTCGGGACACGAAAATATGGTAAGAAAATCGCCAAAACGCGTCATGTCGCAGCTGCTGTCTTGGTGGCGCGGGGTTGGCGTGGAGTTTGTGGAAACCCCGCGCGAACCCGGAATGGGCTTTGTCCTGGGCCGGGCCGTGCTATCCTTTGGGTCTTTCCTCTTCTTCCTTTCTTTTGGGCCTTTGTCTTCTCTTTGGGCCTTTTCTTCTTCTATTTTCTTGGGCTATCTCTTGGACTTTAAATCCTATTTTAAATTTATTTGGGATCTCAAATTAATTTCGGGTTCGAAATATTAAGTCCATCTATATTTGGTTCCCGTGCAATAATTTATTTAATTAAATTATTTTAAACTTCACGGG
Organism: Hygrophila difformis; assembly: GCA_030278955.1. Taxonomy (NCBI): domain Eukaryota; kingdom Viridiplantae; phylum Streptophyta; class Magnoliopsida; order Lamiales; family Acanthaceae; genus Hygrophila; species Hygrophila difformis. Next base: position 13,896,152 of record JAOANR010000011.1, read on the forward strand.
TTCTTGGATATTTAATTCCTTCTTGAATTAAATTCCATTTCTCCTTTCTTATGATTCTATATCTATTTATCATGTTTATTTATTTATTATTTTTATTTTTTATTTATTTATTTATTTATTTTATGTTGCAAAATTCCCGGGTATTACATCGTGTGTTGAAGACTCCTTGGAATCCTTGATTGAATTCGTCGATCTCAATCAATGTCACAGTAGCACAATCTCGATCAGGTCACCCAAGGTTGTGTTGATCGAGTAATTCCTTCGGTATTGATGTTGTCAAGAACATGTGAAGGAATGTTTCTTTCTCACTTCAAGGGTATCTTAATGGCACGAGAAAATGATAAGACCGTCGTGCCCAAAACCTCTCGGCCTGGTTTTATTTGAAGTGACCACAAACTGCATTCTAAGGTAAGAAATTATTACCATAATATTTCCTTCCTTAGAATGGAGTTGCCCGGAATGAGATATTTTCTTTCCATCTTACTTGAACACGATCCGGGCAAGAAGTACACTAGCTGTTGTATAGAATATTTTTGCATATCCGCCAGATGCACTTTCCTCCAATAGTTTGTCGGATAAGGTCATGAGAAGGGAATGGACCAGGAGGTTCAGACACGGTTGTGAACACATTTGCTCAAAACTAGTTCCCAACAATCTCCCCTTTTTGGCAGAATGTGGGCTAGAACTGAGTTTATCAAACCGATGTCTAATACTTACCAAAACATATGAATCAAAGTACTTCTCTTTCATTCCCCAACCACCAAGTATAAAGGTTCCCAAAAATAGACATATTATTCTAATGCTCCGCACACAAAGTTTTTCCTATCACACTAGGAGCATGTACATCAAAACAGCAGATGTCAATTAAAATGATACAGCATCAAAAATCAAAGTTTAATTATTACAAGCCATAGTGCAACATCCAAAAATAGTTCACAAAAGTAGTTCAAACAGTTCATAAAACAATAAAGACAAAAAGAAACAGAGTTACCCCTTTCTCGAGTTACCCCTTTCTCACAGCAGCAGCCATTAGCAAGCTCCCCCTCCTTCTTATAGTGCATGCCAGTGGAACTGATCAACGGTTTCATCAACTTAACTCCCCCTCTGGTGCATATTATGTTGAAAGTGTCCGCTTTCCTTTTCAATGAATTCTTAGAAAGTGTCCACTTTTTCAGTTCGGACAGGTTTGGTGAACGCCTTGAAGATGGAGGTGGACTCGGCATATTGACGTCATCAGATGGGGGTTCCTCCACTTCCATTTGTTTCTATTGATCCCTTGCTTCTTCTTCTTTTTCAGATTCCTCATCAACATCCTCCTGATCTTCTTCTTGATCATCCCCATGTTCAAATTCTTCTTGATCACTCTCCGTGTCCTGTGATCCAAGATCATCGGACTTGTCTTCTTCAATATCTTCAGGATTCTCCCCCTCAATCTGATCCTGAGCACCTTCGGTGACCTGTTCAGTGTTGCCTCCAGATTCCTTGTTACCTTTGGATCCTGCGGATCCCTCTTCCTCATTGTTAGATTCTGCACCCTTCTCAACTTGTTCAGCATTAGTGGGTTTAGGTTCTTTTGCTTTTTGCTGGGGCTGACGGTTCCGATTCCTTCCTCAGAAGGTGTTTTCTTTTCAGACTAGCGGTCCAAGCTATGTCCTTCGTAATTTCATTTGCAGCATCATTCTTCTCATCATCACTTATGTCAATCATTAACTTATCTCCAGAGCTACCATCATCTGATTCTTCCAAATAGTCAGAATCCAGTTCATCTTCATCAAGGTGTTCAGCAGGGGACTCCGTTACATCACCGATAGTAGGAGTGAAAGTCTATTGATCTTTGGGGATCTCTACGCCTGGAGTTACTGCTTTCGATGCAGCCTCAGCAGCAGGCTATTCACCATCCTTTTTCGCAGGAGTTTTCTTCTTGGGCTTTGTGATGGACACCTTATGGGCTTTTTCTGGAACAGAACTAGCAACATTAGAAGGCAAGGAAGTTTGAACATCTTTACCTGAACCCAGTGAAGGAAGGCTCACCAGGATGGTGTCCAAAGGTTTTAACACCTTTGCAAGATCGGCTTCAACTCTTTCACTAATGGTGGCCCTTTTCTAGCAACTGCTTTCTCTTTAGGTTTCGAGGATGAGACAGCTTTGCCTTTCTTCTGAGATTACTTCGGATCGAATGTCAAGAGGATCATGAACGATGACTTGAGTTTCAGCAGTGGACTTTCCTTTGTCAGCCTTGTCTCCAGGCAGTGGATGGCGATGATGATTGGAACGGGACTGGTACGATGGTCGGAGTCTCCGAGACAGTTTGCTCGACAATCACCTTCTGAACTGCTTTCGCACGACCTTTGGCACTGGATTCCTCGGGTGAAATCCCTTTTCCTCATCCCCTGGAAGAAACTAAGGTGGGATCCTGAGATTTCGAGCTCTGACTACCGCGTGTTCTCACCAAGGTTGTTCTGAAAGAGAGAAACTTTTAGAGAAATGGTAAATGTGAACAAGTGTTTGATGAAGTTTAAGAATTTTTTAGAGAGATGAGGGATATCCGATTTGATTTAAAGTGAGAGGAAATAATATAAATTTAAAAGATAATTAGACGGTTTGAGAGGAAACTTCTGTAATACCCCGTAAGATAGACATTTATTTTTGACAATATGTATTCCGAATAAATAAATAAACAAATTCAAATTGTTTTGAACTACGTTATGGCTTGATCCCTTCATAGGGTACGTAGGCAGCTTAGAAGTTTTAATTCTAAGTTCAGTCATGAAATAATAAAACAAACGAAAGACCTTAGTACGAGAAAAGCCGAAACACAACTTCGAGGACGAAGTTGATTCTTAAGGAGGGTAGACTGTAATACCCGAGAATTTTGCAACATAAAATAAATAAATAATAAATAAATGTAATAAACATGATAAGTGGATAAAGAATCATAAAAGATGAGAAATGGAAATTAAAAAGGAATCAAATTCCGAGAACCCGGGAAGCCGAAGACAATTTAATCAAATAAATGGTCACACGTGAACCCAACATCGATGGACTCAATAACTCGAGTCCACATGTAAATTTAGACCCGAATAAAATGACGATAGGAAATAGGAGCCCGAAGATATCTCGGAAATCCGAATCTGAGAACATAGAGGGATAGAAGTCCGAAAGAGAGGAGGAAAAGCACGACGGATCGCACGACCCGCCCGGACCGAAGTCCAGGCAGCATCCGCGCGGTGTCCGCGCAGTCAATGGCTAGAAGGCACGCCACGGCCGTGCCAGCCTATAGATTTGGCCGTTGCGAGATTCACTCGCCCGAATCCGGATTTTCCGACTTCGATTGAACACATTGCGGCTCAAGACTCACCAAGGCTGACCTTGGACGTCCCTAGGTCATGCCTATCTATAAATAACACCTCTTGGAAGCCCCAAACATTTTTCAAAAACCCTACGATACTCTCTATACACAAAACCCTAGATCCGGAAGTCGTCGGAGGCACAAAACCGAACAAGGGGACTGACTTGGACGAAAATTGGGAGCCTTTGATCGTCGGGGTAAGATCCGATCTATTCTTGTCCATTCTTTTCCATCCTTGATTCGAAACCGAGTCCTAATTCGATCTTTTCCTATTCTAAACCCCGATCCGGATCGAGAACGAAGAACCCGACGAACCAAGGAGATAAACGGTGGACTGGAAGCCACGCCTCCGAAATCGACATTCTCGGACGACTAGAAATCTATAAGTTAACGCTTACACGGTTTTGGGAGAGTTAAAATTCGTTTAGTCTAAAGAACTAAAACAAGAACTTGCAATCTGTCAACATGTGATTTCTACCGGCGCAGCGATTTTGTTGAATTTTTCCGAACCCTTAAAAGTCTTCAAACGAGAAAACTTAAAACATGAAAAACGTTCCTAAGACATAGATCTATCTACTGTAAATATTTCATAATTTTTCATCATGTTTTGATATCCAAAAACGACCACAAACAGACCTGCCTTCGGTTTAGATCTTGAAACGGTGGTAGATTCTTAGTCCGAACTTGATGTTGATTTTTGACTTAGATCTAGACCGATTCAGGATTGGTGCTAAACATAAGAGTTGCGGTTCTATACGTTAAAAACACCTCCGTAAATTTTCAGAATTTTTCGTGATGATTTGATATATGAAATCCACCAAAAACCGAACTGCTAGGATGTGGATCTTGAAATTCTTGACAGAACTTAGGTCAGAACTTGACGACGTTTTTGAATAGGGTTCTAGGCCGATTTAGATCTTTAGCCGAACATGAAAGTTGTAGCCAAATGTCTTAAGAAAGTCTCTGTAAACTTTCGTTGAGTTTGGAGTTGATTTGCTATAGTAGATCTTGGAAATCTTGAACTGTTGTACACGAAATTCGGACAGATTAACGATATGACAAAAATTGACATTTTTCACCTACTTCCGTATCTAGGATTGAAAAACTTAAAACATGAAACTTGTTCATCTCTGTGTTTTGGAGTCATCGGTCAAGTTTCAGAATCTTTGGACTTAAACTCGATTTTTAATGAATTTTGAAGTAAACGGTGGTTGACCGAGTCAAATCTTGAAAAATCTTGTTGAAAAGGATTTTAAATGATATCGGAGCAGATAGCGTCCTGAAATAGTATATTTTGAGAAACTTACTAAATTTGAGCGACTGGCCTTTAAGGTTTAAATGAGTGGAAACTCCTTTGAAGTGAAATACATAAACAAACATTTTCGAAATCCCGTTATAACTAGTTGAGCTTTCTACGTAGAGGGTGAGTGCTCCATCGGCTGCCCCTCTAGGTTTTCGCTTCGTGCCTAAACGGACGAGAGTGACCTATGTAGGGGGTGAGTGCTCCATCGGGTGCCCCTCTAGCTTTTTGCTTCGTGCCTAAACGGACGAGAGTAATCTACGTAGGGGGTGAGTGCTCTGCAGGGTGCCCTCCTAGCTTTGCACATCGTGCCTGATTGGACGATGGTGTTGAACATGAGAAACTGTGCCGAAACGGCGAGAGAAACTTGACTACAAATAAAATCTTGATACTCGGCTAGAGATTAACGGGAAAATTTAAAAGACTTATACTTTCCTTCGCTTATTTAAATTGTGCTTTTAAGTTATGTTATGCAATTATTTACCTTGCAAGCAATATTGTGATGCTATGGAATCCCTGTCTATTTAATTATGCAATTTAAATTGTTGTTAGATAAATAAATTAAATTATGGGGTATTGTGTACATGTTTTCTTGAAATTTAACTAATGGCTTTGAAACCCCATAATCACGTATGTGTTAACTTACTCAGCACGTAGTGCTGACCAAAACCATTTCTTTCTTTTTCTACAGAGTATGAAGAGTATGTATCATCATATGCATGCATGGGATATTCGGGAATTCTTTTATTATTCTAGTCTTAGATATGAGTTGCATGAACGGGCATGTTTAACCCGTAATTAGGCCATGTCGGCCCTATATTTAAATTCCGCTGCATCATATATGTAAATATTATTTTCCGCTGCAACTTTGATGTATTATTTTTAACTTATATATGAATGGGCTGTTTGAATGTTTTAAATTCTGAAATACCTAGCCTTGCATCTCGTTAGTAAGCCGGAGAAACCGTATCTTACTAGGGAGGTGTGGCGGTGACATCCCGACCTGGGTGACCAAAAACCGGGGTGTTACAAAGTTGTATCAAAGCCCGGCTATTTTTAAACTATTATTTTTTACACCATTATTATTTTTAAACTATTATTAATATTTTGACTACTATTTTAAATTTTAAAGCATTATTTCCATGAAGAAATTTTTATTTTAAAACCCATGGGAAAAATATATATATAGTGCATAAATTATTTTGGGGGGGGGGGGGGGAAATCATCATTCGCATTTGCATATTGCATCTCTTTTATGTAGAGAACTTAGAATCTTGGCGAATTTTAACTTAGAATTTTGGCGAAGTTAACCTAGAATCTTGGTGAATATTAACTTAGACCTTTTGCTTGCACTAGATGACTTAGACGCTTGACATCAAATTAGAAATACTCACTAGAGACTGATCTTGCCGTAGTTCCAGATCGCGTTCATCTAAGCGCACGCCTAAGCATAGAAAATCTCGGCCTTAGCCATTCCTATCCGTGTACGATTAGAAAATTTCCTTATTTGAAACAATAAAAATCAAGTCTTTATTAAAACACTCTCTATTCCAAAAATCTTGTTTGGTTTCCCAACAACGAATGCAAAATTTGAAATTCGAAAAAAAAAATCGAAATGAAATAGAACCCAGAAGCGTACGGCGCTTCTTAGTTCGATCGAGCACCACGTGCGAAATTACAAAACACATACAAAAATCGTTTAGACTATATGTTAATTTCACAAGTCCTAATCCACCTTATTTCTAACAGAATGGCACCACGAGGTAGATCAAGGAACCAACTTGCTCCCCAAACTACTACTGAAGTGCCACCAAATGACACCGAACCTGCTCAACCTGTAGAGGAACAACCTCAAGGTGCGCAGGACGCCCCCGCACCGAACAATGTGGGCGATCGTCTTCGGACGATAGAGGAGGTCTTGATTGCGCTAGGGAACGTGCAAGTCAATCAGGGTCAAGCTGCGGCGGTACCTCCGCCCCAAGCTCGTCCCAACTATCTGGCAATGGTGAATCCTTACCAGCCACCCCACTATGCTGGTGAGGAGGATCCAGCAAAACTGGAGGAATGGATCCGGACTTTTGACAAGCTTCTGGGGGCGGTCAAGTGTCCGGAAGGAGAGAGAGTACACGTCGCTTCGTACTACTTGGGAGGCGAAGCGGACGACTGGTGGCAAGCGACTCAAGCGAAACTGCAAGAAAATGATGAGCCCTACTCGTGGGCGGAAATGATGGAGATGTTCAGGAATATATTCTATCCCCTGAGTACAAAAGCAGCGATGTACGAAGAATTTCTGTCGCTGAAACAAGGGGGCCAGACAGTGCAAGAGTACTACACTCGATTCAAGGAGCTGGTGAGGTTCGCACCAAGATTAGTACCCACAGATGCAGAGAAGGCTCAAAAATTCGAGATGGGACTGAACCTGGTAGTACGCGAGGTGATCACAGGGGTGCACTACCCCGACCTACAAGCCGTTTATGATCGTTCGGTAGCGGTTGCATGAGTTCAAGGACTGAAGCGTAAGGCGATAGGTGAGACTATCCGAGGTCCCCATGGACAAGGCAAAAGAGACAAGGACCGCAGAACTGATATTGACTTGGGTAGAAATAATTATCGTGAAGGACCAAATGAGCTAGCCTAAGGCGACGATGAAGGTAACAATAGAAGGATTTTCAACCGTGAAGGCTACGTACCTCGATGCCCAAAGTGTAACCAACCTCATCTAGTGAGAGGATGCCCTCAACCCGACACCTGCTTCCGGTGTGGTCGACGTGGACATCGGATGAAAGAGTGCCGAACCCATATTAAGAATATCATCAAGAGAGAGGACCTGGCCGCTGGACCTGACCAGCCATGGAACCTAGACGGTCAAAATGGCAACAACCAAGGGCACCGATACCCTCGGAATAAAGACCCAAAACCCGAACCTTTTGAGAATAATAAGTAGGCAGTTATGGGGACATAACTGAGGTCCTAAGGGGGAGAGGATGTAATACCCCGTAAGATAGACATTTATTTTTGACAATATGTATTCCGAATAAATAAATAAACAAATTCAAATTGTTTTGAACTACGTTATGGCTTGATCCCTTCATAGGGTACGTAGGCAGCTTAGAAGTTTTAATTCTAAGTTCAGTCACGAAATAATAAAACAAACAAAAGACCTTAGTACGAGAAAAGCCGAAACACAACTTCGAGGACGAAGTTGATTCTTAAGGAGGGTAGACTGTAATACCCGAGAATTTTGCAACATAAAATAAATAAATAATAAATAAATGTAATAAACATGATAAGTGGATAAAGAATCATAAAAGATGAGAAATGGAAATTAAAAAGGAATCAAATTCCGAGAACCCGGGAAGCCGAAGACAATTTAATCAAATAAATGGTCACACGTGAACCCAACATCGATGGACTCAATAACTCGAGTCCACATGTAAATTTAGACCCGAATAAAATGACGATAGGAAATAGGAGCCCGAAGATATCCCGGAAATCCGAATCTGAGAACATAGAGGGATAGAAGTCCAAAAGAGAGGAGGAAAAGCACGACGGATCGCACGACCCGCCCGGACCGAAGTCCAGGCGGCATCCGCGCGGTGGCCGCGCGGTCAATGGCTAGAAGGTGCGCCACGGCTGCGCCAGCCTACAGATTTGGCCGTTGCGAGATTCACTCGCCCGAATCCGGATTTTCCGACTTCGGTTGAACACCTTGCGGCTCAAGACTCACCAAGGCTGACCTTGGACGTCCCTAGGTCATGCCTATCTATAAATAACACCTCTTGGAAGCCCCGAACATTTTTCAAAAACCCTACGATACTCTCTATACACAAAACCCTAGATCCGGAAGTCGTCGGAGGCACAAGACCGAACAAGGGGACTGACTTGGACGAAAATTGGGAGCCTTTGATCGTCGGGGTAAGATCCGATCTATTCTTGTCCATTCTTTTCCATCCTTGATTCGAAACCGAGCCCTAATTCGATCTTTTCCTATTCTAAACCCCGATCCGGATCGAGAACGAAGAACCCGACGAACCAAGGAGATAAACGGTGGACTGGAAGCCAAGCCTCCGAAATCGACATTCCCGGACGACCAGAAATTTATAAGTTAACGCTTACACGGTTTTGGGAGAGTTAAAATTCGTTTAATCTAAAGAACTAAAACAAGAACTTGCAATCTGTCAACATGTGATTTCTACCGGCGCAGCGATTTTGTTGAATTTTTCCGAACCCTTAAAAGTCTTCAAACGAGAAAACTTAAAACACGAAAAACGTTCCTAAGACATAGATCTATCTACTTTAAATATTTCATAATTTTTCATCATGTTTTGATATCCGAAAACGACCACGAACAGACCTGCCTTTGGTTTAGATCTTGAAACGGTGGTAGATTCTTAGTCCGAACTTGAGGTTGATTTTTGACTTAGATCTAGACCGATTCAGGATTGGTGCTAAACATAAGAGTTGTAGATCTATATGTTACAAACACCTCCGTAAATTTTCAGAATTTTTCGTGATGATTTGATATATGAAATCCACCCGAAACCAAACTGCTAGGATGTGGATCTTGAAATTCTTGACAGAACTTAGGTCAGAACTTGACGACATTTTTGAATAGGGTTCTAGGCCGATTTAGATCTTTAGCCGAACATGAAAGTTGTAGACAAATGTCTTAAGAAGGTCTCTGTAAACTTTCGTTGAGTTTGGAGTTGATTTGCTATGGTAGATCTTGAAAATATTGAACTGTTGTACACGAAATTCGGACAGATTAACGATATGACAAAAATTGACATTTTTCACCTAATTCCCTATCTCGGATTGAAAAACATAAAACATGAAACTTGTTCATCTCTGTGTTTTGGAGTCACCGGTTAAGTTTCAGAATTTTTGGACTTAAACTCGATTTTTAATGAATTTTGAAGTAAACGGTGGTTGACCGAGTCAAATCTTGAAAAATCTTGTTGAAAAGGATTTTAAATGATATCGGAGCGGATAGCGTCCTGAAATAGTATATTTTGAGAAACTTACTAAATTTGAGCGACTGGCCTTTAAGGTTTAAATGAGTGGAAACTCCTTTGAAGTGAAATACATAAACAAACATTTTCGAAATCCCGTTATAACTAGTTGAGCTTTCTACTTAGAGGGTGAGTGCTCCATCGGGTGCCCCTCTAGGTTTTCGCTTCGTGCCTAAACGGACGAGAGTGACCTATGTAGGGGGTGAGTGCTCCATCGGGTGCCCCTCTAGCTTTTTGCTTCGTGCCTAAACGGACGAGAGTAATCTACGTAGGGGGTGAGTGCTCTGCAGGGTGTCCTCCTAGCTTTGCACAGCGTGCCTGATTGGACGATGGTGTTGAACATGAGAAATTGTGCCGAAACGGCGAGAGAAACTTGACTACAAATAAAATCTTGATACTCGGCTAGGGATTAACGGGAAAATTTAAAAGACTTATACTTTCCTTCGCTTATTTAAATTGTGCTTTTAAGTTATGTTATGCAATTATTTACCTTGCAAGCAATATTGTGATGCTATGGAATCCCTGTCTATTTAATTATGCAATTTAAATTGTTGTTAGATAAATAAATTAAATTATGGGGTATTGTGTACATGTTTTCTTGAAATTTAACTAATGGCTTTGAAACCTCATAATCACGTATGTGTTAACTTACTCAGCACGTAGTGCTGACCAAAACCATTTCTTTCTTTTTCTACAGAGTATGAAGAGTATGTATCATCATATGCATGCATGGGATATTCGGGAATTCTTTTATTAATCTAGTCTTAGATATGAGTTGCATGAATGGGTCTGTTTAACCCGTAATTAGGCCATGTCGGCCCTATATTTAAATTCCGCTGCATCATATATGTAAATATTATTTTCCGCTGCAACTTTGATGTATTATTTTTAAATTATATATGAATGGGTTGTTTGAATGTTTTAAATTCTGAAATACCTAGCCTTGCATCTCGTTAGTAAGTCGGAGAAACCGTGTCTTACTAGGGAGGTGTGGCGGTGACATCCCGACCTGGGTGACCAAAAACCGGGGTGTTACAACTTCCCTTAATTTGAATTTGGAAAGAGAATCACGGTTTCCAAAAACTGCCATGATCATGATTTTGAACTTCTTCCCTTAGTTAACCGTTCCCGCCCTTGAAGGCCTCTCACGTCCTAGATCACTTGTTCCTGAGACATATTTGATCACTCTTTTTGCTGCTTTAAGATGAGATTCCTTTGGATTCGCTTGATAAAGATTACAAACACCAACAGCATAGCTAATATCTAGTCTACTTGTAGCCAAGTATAGCAAGCTTCCAATGATGCTTTGATAGAGTTTTTGATCTACACTCTGTCCACCGGGATCTTTGCTTAGTCTGTCATTAGTCCCTATAGGTGTTCGGACAAGTTTGCTGGACTCCATTCTGAACTTTTTCACAATATTTCGAGCATACTTGGTTTGGCTAAGAAATATACTATTTTTCTTTTGAGTAACCTGCAAGCCAAGAAAGTATGTCAATTCACCAACCATACTCATTTAGAATTCCTTACCCATGAGTTCGATGAATTTATCCTTGAGAACATGAGATGTGGAACCGAATACAATATCATCCACGTAGACTTGAGCAATCATAATTCCTTTGTTCTCTCTCTTTATGATCAAGGTTTTGTCAAGACTTCCTCTTTCAAAGCATGCTCCAGCAGGTACTTAGAGAGCCTTTCATACCAAGCCCTTGGAGCTTGTTTCAACCCGTATAGTGCCTTGTTGAGTTTGTAGAAGTGATCAGGATGATATGGATCTTCAAATCCTTTGGGTTGTTCCACATATACTTCCTCCTTGAGCCATCCATTAAGGAATGCACTTTTGATATCCATTTGATATATCTTGAACCCTAGGGAACATGCATTGGATAACAAGAGTCTTACTGCTTCTAACCTAGCCACAGGAGCAAATGTCTCACTGAAATCCACTCCTTCAACTTGATTGTAGCCCTGTGCAACAAGACGAGCCGTGTTCCTAGTAATGTTTCCTTTTTCATCACTTTTATTGCGGAACACCCATTTGGTGCCAATTACATTGGTGTTCTTCGGTCTTTCAACAAGCGTACATACTTCAATTCTTTTGAATTGAAGTAATTCTTCTTGCATGGCGTTGATCCAGTGTTCATCCTGAAGCACTTCTTCTACCTTTGAGGGCTTAATTTTGGAGGTGAAACTATGTAATCCGGCTAACTCTTTATAATCCTTCTTCTTACCTCTGGTCCTTATTTTATCATTCACGTTGCCAATAATGTCTGTAGGATTATGATACTAGTGAATGAGTCTGATTTGATCTTCTTCTGGTTCAGTCTGATTTGTCGAGGCAATCTGATCAGGTGTCTGAACCAGTTCGGTGGACTCCTTTTCCTTAGTGGCCTGTTCACCTTGGTCAGTGTTTGATGAAGCATTACTTTGGGAGGTTGGAGGACTGATTGGATTCTCATCTGATTTAGGGATATCTTTGCAAGGAACATCTTCAATGATGACATTTGAGGACTCTAGCACCTTCCTAGTCCTGGGATTGTAAATCATGTAGGTTTTGCTTGATGTTGAATATCCTACGAAGATTCCCTTCAAACTCTTTCCAACATGTTCCCTGTCATTCAACACAACACAGTTGCTGCCAAAAATATGAAAGTAAATAATTGTTGTCTTTTCACCATTTCATAGTTCATATGGTGTCATTATAGAGTTAAGTCTCAAATAGACGATTTATGGTGTAGCACGGTGTGTTGATTGCTTCAACCCACAAGAATTCAACAATATTTTTGGCATTGAGCATCACCCTTGACATTTCTTGTAGTGTTCAATTTCTCCTTACCACAACACCATTTTGTTGAGGAGTCTTAGGCACGAAGAATTCATGCTTGATTCCATGATTGGTGCAATACTCTTCAAAAGACTGATTTTCAAACTCACGACCATGATCACTTCGAATCCGTTTTACCTTGATGTCTTTCTCAATCATGATTCGATTGCATACATTTCGAAGGCTTTGAATGCATCACTTTTCTCCCTGAGAAAGTCAACCTAAGTATACCTAGAAAAATCGTCAATGCAAACAAAAATATACTTTTACCTCCCAAGCTTTCAACATCATTAGGACCGATAAGATCCATATGTAGTAGGTCAAGACATTTTGACGATCCCAAGTGTTCAGACGGTTTGTGTGAACTCTTGTGTTGCTTGTTCTTTGCACATTCTTCACAGGAACCAGTTTTTGATTTCTTTAGATGAGGCAACCCTCAACAGCATCTGTTCTGCTTAGCTTGATAAGATCTTTGAATTTAGGTGTCCAAGCTTTTCATGCCACAGCATGGTGTGATACTCACCTACAGTAGTAGCTAAATTGCACGATTGAACAAGTTGATAACAGTTGTTTCTGGAACGCAAACCTCTCATCACATAGTAATTGTTATTGTTGTAGACTTCGCAATACTCCTTGGTGAATTGTACTATGAGATTCTCATCACATAGTTGGGTGATGCTAATCAAGTTTTCTTGAAGTCCTTCAACAAGGAACACTGGATTGACCTTTGGAACAGCTTTTCATTCCAAGGTTCCTTGACCTGTTAAGGAACCCTTTTTTCCATCTCCAAATACTACAAATCCACCATCGATTTCTTTATAGTGTTTGAACAACTTTTTGTTCACAGTCATGTGTCTGGAGCATCCACTGTCAAAGTACATGTAAGGTCCGTTGGAAGAGATGACCTGTGTACTTGTCCTGAAAACTAGTTCAAACACCTTTCGTGGACACGTTATTCTGTTTAAGAGTTATAAGCAGCGGAATGTAAGTAAACTGAAATAAGAATAACCAAACTGAGAGATTTGTTAACCCAGTTCGACCTAAGCCTACGTCTGGGGGATACCAATCCAGCAGGTTTCACTATGTTTTTAACTTGATCCAAGATCCAAACAATAGTGAATTAATTTGCCAAACTCCGATCTCCAAGCGGTTGAATCATCGGACCAAAATTCTCACTAGTTTTGGTGAGGTCTCCCTGACCTTGCTCCAATTCCTTGAAGGCTCCTCCTTCAAGTCACCCTCGGACGAAACCTGTTTGCAAATCCTCCTACAAGAGTTGTTTCGTTTAAGCTCGTGTGTCGACGACTCCTTGGTATGCTTGATTGAATTCGTCAATATCAATCAAGGTCACAGTAGCACTATCTCATCAAATCACCCAAGGTTGTGTTGATCGAATGATCCCTTCAGTATGATGTATTCACGAACACGGGAAGGAATGTTTCTTTCTCACTTCAAGAGGATCTCAATGGCATAGGAGAATTGATTAGACAGTCGTAGTATGATGGGTGATTTTCACTACTCATATTTTACCACAAGCGGATGGTTGTCATCAAGTAATAAAAACCGGTGAATATCGGGTCGAACCACAGGGAATTTCATAATATTATTTCATTCCGGAGAAGATTTTAATTGTTCTTAAGTTCATTAATTATATTTTATATATTTTAAAAAGAGTTTGATTAATTCTAATGGTGATTTAATTTAAAAATAGTGACATTAAATTTAAAATAAAGCAAATTAAAATTTTAATTAATAAAAATATAAATGGGAGATGCTTGTAATATTTTAAATATTGCCATCTTTATATAAAATAGAAATTGCATATTGATTTAGCATTTTCCAATGTCTAAAAAGATCAATTTCTTAAAATTAATTATTTTATAAAGATTAAAAATATTGTAATCTTCTACAGTTCAAATTATGCTTAAACGGATTTCATGGAAGCTGGGTAAATTATCTAACATTCTGCAATCATTATTCTAGGCCTAAATTTGAGTCTTTCCCAAGCATACAAATTTTCCTATAGCAATTAAAAGGCACTTTTCATTTCCCAAATCATTGTGCACATGCCAGAATCCATTTATAATGTAATTTATTCCCAATTCCGGTACTAAAATATTAATCCTACTTTTTATCTCCCGATTTAGCAAAGCAGAAATCACAGAATTGGATTCTAACATTTAATTATGCAGAACAGTGTAAATAATTTAACAATTATGGTAAAATAATAATAAAACATGGTAAACTGGATTTAATTAATAATATTAAAATGCAGATAGATTAGAATTAATGCCAGATTGCTAAAAATAGATAATACAGATTGATTGGTCAATTCAAAGCTTTAGCAGATTATTAATTTGAATAGCAGATTTGGTAAAACACAGAATGTCGATCATTTTGTAGGCATCTAACATATCATTCTAATACAGATTCACATACCATAGCAGATTAATCCAGATTCAACACATGAAACATCGATAAATTATATTGCTTCCATAAAACATAAATTCATACTTCAAGAGTGATTCTGAACTCCCGTTCTAGATCACTCTTAACACGAACAATACAGAAATCCGTCTACAAATTCGAAACATAGCAGTAGATTACATTTAGAGGCAAATTCAATTCATTACAAAGCAAGAAAAAGAAAGGCAACACCTAGAATAGGAAGAACACGCCTAGAACTGCGTTCTTGAAGCATTCCTCCGGCTTGATTTTGTGTTTCTGGCCTTATTCTCCCATTGGAATGTGTTTTCAGAGAGTATTTGTCGAAAATGATAAGTCTGTGTATGAAGAAATGACGAAAAACGGTGTTTAAAACCGAGTTCGGGAGGTTAGAAAACTGCCCATCCGCGACTGTGGCGCAAAAAGTGGCGCTCGGAAGAGGTTTTCGGCGCCACCAAGGAGCTGCGGCGCATACGAAGATTTTCCGAATTTTTGATAATGGCGCATTTTGTGGCGCTCCGAGGTGTTTTTCGGCGCCGCCAAGAAGGTGCGGTGCATTCTGACAATTTCCTAAAATTTTAGTCCGCGGCGCATTTTGTGGCGCCTGAGGGGCATTTTATGCGCCACCAAGAAGGTGCGGCGCATCCTGAAGCTTTTTCCAATCCGAAATTTTCCTAAGTGTTGATGTGGCGCCTGATGTGGTGCCTGAGCATGATTTTAGGCGCCGCCATGCCTATGTGGCGCATTCTGGAGCTTTTCCAGTGTTGAAAATTCCGAATTTGACATCCTTTGACCTCCGAACATCTTCTTTCTTCATTTTAATACCTGAAACATCATTGCAATGTATTAGAATTGCCAAAGTCTTAATATTAAGCATAAAACAAGGTAAATTGGACTCGGATAAGCTCAATTTAACCAGTCTTATTAATATTTATAAATCACATGAAATATAAACTAAAAAGTAGTAAAATAGGGTCTAATGCATGCAATCTAGGTTCGTTTTAACACAATTTAAGCTCATTTAAATGTGGTTTCACAGGGTGCATCAACATCCTCACACTTAAATATTGCTTGTCCCTTGAGCAATGAGATCAATTAACACATCAACTTGCCAATCAAGATAATAAAGATAAAGTCTCGATAGTTCTGCCAAATCATATATTTCAACAACACAATGAGCAAAAAGGGTTCAAAGTTTAATGTACTAGAACTAGGCAAATTGATATGCATCAGCTATTAGAACCAGATGCCCAAAGCACTTACAATACAGAAAACAGATTAATTATACATAGCACTCAATATGGGAAAGTGAATAATGTAAATATGCTTTTCTATTCCAGTCTTTAAATATGCTCAATCTATGGCTAGGTTTCACTATATTCTAGACACTTTGGCTGAGTTGTAGACGGTTGAATTCCAAAAGCTACTCGTGTCACCGAATATGTGCCAGTCATCCAGTCAAGAGTTTATGAATTTTTATTTAATTCCCCCCTTTTTTCTCTTTCTTTTTTTGATCTTGCACTCTTCAATATTTTTTTCTTCTTTTTTCTGTTTGCAAGATTTGAGTACCATTTTTTTTCTCGAATATAGGGGTTTCACTCTGAATTTATTTTAATTAAGCATTTAAAAAGACTTGGAACGAGCATATTTATTTATAAATAATGATAACTCTCCACATTTTAAATAACTAGTCTAATTAATCAAATAGTTTTCTGCAAGGTAAATAGAATTGTCACCAATAGCTCAAACAACTTGCATGACAATTTGACAAAGTCTGGGACTTTAAACTAAGAAACCTAATACTCATTAAGTTGTAAAATCGGATTAAAGCAGAACATTTAGATTTATTTGGATTTTCTCCAGATTGGCAATGATGTGGTAATCTCTAGATAATAGCACCACTGGGAAAACACAATTTAAATTTAAAAATAATTAATCATGCATGTACCAGTTTATTCAAAGCATAATAAATAGTAAAATAAAATTAAATCAAGCTCTTACCACATACTTCATGCAAATTGATAACGTATAGCATGAAAAGATCACACCTGGAATGTTTAGATCTTAGAAATTCTTTCACCATCTTGGATGTCCCCTTTTGCTTGTTTCTTCATGGCATATCCTGCTCCTTTATATATTTATATGGTATTCGCTCATATACAAGATAATTGGTTAGAACATATGGTAATTTATGAATTATAATAATAAAATTCCATCCATAATTTATTTAAATCCAGATTTTTATTATTTTAATTTTAAATTTCGGATTTTTATTTTTTATTAACTCTTTTTATTAATTAAATAAAAATGGACAGATTTAAATAAAATATTAAATTTCATAAACTTACCAAAAGCAAAATACCACAAGTTCTAGCAATTATTACATAAAGATGCTAATTAAATAAGCAAAATAGTACCAAAATTATTCTAATTATTACAAATTAAATCAAAAAGGGAGAAATCCTATCTAATCAAAAATCTAGATTTCTAAAGATCCATCCGAATCATCTACTTCATTTTCCCCAGGACCCTCATCGCTATCTTTAGAGCTTGAATCAGTAGGAGGAGCATATCGATCACCTAAACTTTCAGACATGAAATACTCAAGTCTGGAAGAAAGTCGTGCAAACTGTGTCCATGTACTATCCTCCTTCCTCTTCATCTCAGCTCTAAGCTGATGAATCTCATAGGCCATCCTATTAATTGCGATCTTTGCACGCTCTGCCCTAGTACCAGATGTACTAGGTATATCAGGATGACGAGTGGGTGCCTCACGGGGTGCAGTAGGGTAAGCAAGCTCTGCACATCTTACTCCAGGCTTATTATAGAAATTATTGAAAGAGATAGGAGGTTTTGGTTTCAAATCATGAGCATAGGCCGTCATGTCCACTCCAGCTCTCTCACAAAGTGTCCAGATAAGTGCAGGAAATCCAAGCACAATCCTCGCAGCATCAGATGCAATGCTATCCAGCTCATGTGCTATCATCTCACCAACATCGACATGCAACCCATTCGTCACACAGTACACAAAATACAACTCTTCTACACCAGGCTGAGAAGTGTGTGAAGTAGGAAAAACCTTATGCTTATACAGCAAATAGAGTTGATATAGCGGTGCATCCATCAAAGTGGCAACAACTCTCTCTTTCTTCTCCCCTACGTAGGCAACTTTCCTTAGATTCCCAAACATCTCCTTTAAGATCCTTTTCTCCAATTCCGGTCCTCCTTCCTTCTCATAAATAGGCTCATGGAAATTTTTCTTCTTTCTAGCCGGACAAGAGACATCCTTAGTTCCATAGAGCTCATTGATTATGGCAGGACCATATGGTACGGGCACTCCCCTAATCCATGAAGTAAATTGCTCATATCGGGAATTGCACAAGAACTGTCTGGCAAGCTCCCAGGAATAAATTCCGGTCGGATGCTCAGCAAACTTCATCCATTCTCGACTCCTCAAGGCATCATGAACCAGAACTCGATCCATATCATCTTCAGTAAATCCCTTATCTTGGATAATCCATCTTTTCACAATTCTTTGATAGTAAGAATAGGCCTCCTGATTTATAAAGATTGCCAGATTGAAATTGTCTCTGGTTAGTTCTTCTAGAGGAGGTGTATCATCCTTTCTATTATGACTCTTCCTCTTGGTTTTAGAACCACGTGGACCCTCCGGTGAAATTTCCTCCGGAGATTCAGCATCATCCTCCTCTTGCTGTGGATCATCCTCTGTTGGTTGAGCAAAATTAAAGGAAGTTTTGTTTCCATTATATGAATCAGGAGCCACCAAATTATTCACAAACATATCTTCAGCACCCACAGCAGCCGGCTCCGGATCAGGTTCTCTAATAACTGGTGTCTGTGATGGGGCAGGCTCTGTGGCTTTCTGTTTCTTTCCACCATTGTTTCTCGGGTTATTCTTTCTGTTTGATCTCATGATGGCAGAATTTAGGAAGAAGGGATTGAGATTAGAAAGCTAATTAAACTGGAAGAGAAGAGAATTGACAGATTTGGTAATGTGAGAGTGATCGATCGGTATTCCCCTTTTTAAAGGTGGTCAAGTCTTGATTTTGTTGAGATACGGAGTGATTGATTTAATCTAGATCCAAATATACACTAAACATATGATTTGGAGTCAGTATAATGCTGTTTAGGATCTCAAAAATCGATTAGATATGATTTGAATCTTTTGGATTCACGGATTTTTCAAAAATTCGCGTCGGTGGCGCAAAAAGTGGCGCTTCGAAGCCAATTTAGGCGCCACACAGTGAGTTTGGCGCATTTTAGAAATAAAATAAAATTTTAAAAAAATCCGCGGCGCATTTTGTGGCGCTCAAGAGGGGTTTTATGCGCCGCACAGTTGATGCGGCGCATCCTGAAGCAAACTTGGAAAAATTCTCATTTTGCGGCGCCAAAAGTGGCGCTTCAGAGTGATTTTATGCGCCACCAAGCACATGCGGCGCATTTTGGAAAAACTTAGAAAAATTTCTAAGTTTTGTGGCGCATAAAGTGGCGCTGGAAGGCATTTTTAGGCGCCACAAAGCACATGTGGTGCATTCTGTGCCAATTTGGGCAGAATGTGTTTTTCCTAAGTTCATCCCCATGATGTCCAACATCTCCAAATCACTCAACAATACCAATTTCACTTCTTCCACACTTCAATCAAGTTCAAATACACTTCATTGATCTTTTCAACAGTTCAAAACAACTCAATCTAACATGCTATTGGTAAGAGCTACTTTATTGAATTTAAAAACAACTAAAAACCTTATAAGTTAAATAGAAACTATCTAATGCTTTATATAATCAAAAAGATTCGAATAACAGAAATAATATATCTAAGATAGCAAAATAGTAGGAAATAGAGTTAAGACAGTACAATCCCAAATGAAAATAACTAGAATGTAGCAGAACACAATCCATCAATATACATAGGCTTACTAATACATAAAACCTATCAAGATCAAAGTCTATCTATATCTATCCAAATCAGTCCGAATCATCCTCAGAATCGTCATTGTCTCCTACTTCTTCAGATCCTTCTCCAGCATCAGCATCCTCAGCATCATCATCTCCATCCTCGCTACCATCTCCAGAGCCTACATAGTCCTCATCACCATCGTCCTCAGAAGGTGTCTGAGGAGCAACATATCTCTGTCCTAAGCTCTGGGACATGAAGAACTCCAGTCGGACTGCGTGGTAAGCCTGGGCTCGAGCATTCTTTGCAATCTGATCGCTCAAAAAGTGTTGCCTCTGAGCTACCAACCTCATCCGCTCATCCATAGTGTTCATCCAATTTTGCTGGTTGGTCATCATTGTATGCTGGTCAATCCGTAATGCCCTAGCCCAATCAGGCTCTCCCTGATACTGCTGTGACTGCTGTGGCTGAGCTCTGCCTCGTCCTCTACCTCTGCCCCTACCACCTCGTGTACCTCGGGTGGACTGTGAAGGAGCCTTAGAATGCTCCTGGCTACCCTGTGATGGTGCAGGTGGAGACTGCCTAGGTAGCTCCCTGGGAAGTATCATCGGTTGGCATCTTATGCCAGGCAACTTGAAGTTCTTCTTCCCAAATAGAATCGGGGGCCTCATTCTCCAATCTCTATCAAACTGCCCCATATCCACTCCTGCTCGAGCACAAAGTAGCCATATCAAACTGGGAAACATAAGAGCTGACCTCTTAGACACCCCCGGTGTCTGTCTCAGCTCAAGCGATACAAGCTCTCCCATGTTGATCGGGCTCCCCACCTTGATGCAATATGGAACATACATATCCAGGGCAGTGGGTCCAGAGGTGTGAGTCAAAGGCTCAATCTCGATCTATAGAACATGAGGAGCTGGTACGTAGGGGCATCCATGTCAGGCCCATGTAGCCTACTCATGTCATCATCATCATACGTGAGGACGTCCTCCTGAACCTCAAACATAGACATCAGCACAAGTTTCCTAAAATCCTCCCTGTCATCGGCTCTCATCACCGGCTCCCAGAAGTCTCTACCATAGGGCACATCCACTACTCCAAAAATCTGATTAATGTGCTGAGGAGTAATGGGCACTCTGACCCCAAAAATCCAAGAATCCTCCTCCTCAGCATTGGCTAGAAACCGCCTAGTCAGCTCCCATGAATATGATCTAGCTGGGTGTCTCACAAATCTCTCCCAACCCCTGGATCTAATAGCAACTCGAAGTAAAGGGTGCTGCAAGTCTTTCTCTGAGAAACCCCTATCTGCAATGATCCTCTTTTTTGTGAAATCTTTTGTACAGTTCATATGCCCTGGCACTCCTGAATACAGTGGCATCGAATATGCCCTGCTTGACATAAAACAACACAGGGACATAAGCTCTAGGATCTTGCCTTTTCGGTCCTCCCCTTGCCTGTTGCTCCTCTTGATCCTCCTGATCAACCTCATCATCATCTTCCTCCCCACCCACAGCGTCAGGGACAGGCTCCTAGATAGCTAATGCAGCAGATCTCCCTCTCCTAGGTCGAGAGGAAGTGGAACTCGTGGCGGGTGCCTTCCCCCGAGAGGCTCTAGGGGGGGCCTATGAATGGTCAGATGCCTCAGCCTGCTCAGGCTGAACGGGCTGGTCAGGCTGATTGACCTCCTGCTGGTCATCAGCGGGTGCAGTAATATGTCTCGATGAAGCACCACTCTTGGACTTACTCTTTCTGAAATAAGAAAGAAGCCCCTTAGATTTGGAAGCACCTCCTGAGCCTTGTGGTGGATCCATCTATATAAGATTTTTCGTACGGAGTCTGCGATGTTCAAAAATATGCTCATCAGGAATAGGAGTAGGAATGCTATCTGGTGACTGTGGATCATAAATCCCCATCCTTCCCTCGGGCATGGGTATGTACCTATAACCCGATTTCTTAGGGAGATTTGGAGGATTATACATTATTTCGGTACCTGGTTGTACAAAGACTCTGGGTTAGTATCATATATATGTATTGCCTCTCATCCTCACACTTAAGTTTAAACCAAAGGTTTAACTTAAGTGTTAAGTATAAAGCAAACATATACATCAACCTAGAATGTGGGATTTAAATAACTCAATGACCAAAATGTTGCATTTTAAAAGTTATGAATCCTAAACTTTGTTTAAATATATCATCCATTTTATTCTAAAGTTTAAAATTCATGTTAAAGCCTGCTTTTTTAATAAAAACTCCTTATTTTATTAAATTTTTCAGATTTAATAAATAAAAACAACCTAAGTTATTAAACTAGAGTATTACAAATGGTTTAAATTAATATTTAAATCCATTCCAGTTTATTCATATGATAAATTCACCTATTTTAATTAACCAAACTATAAATAAAAGGGTTTTTATCAAAACATGCTCCAATTGACTCACATTATGAAGAACATGGAATTTTTGGCATGAAAATAAGCTTTATATTTTTAATATAACTAAAATGACATGTTCTAATGATGTTTCATCCATTTAATTAATCAAAAATGCCATTTTAACTAATTTAAAGCAATTTTCAGATTTTAAAATTTATAAAAATTCAAATTTTAATGTTAATCCAAAAATTTCACATTATGCATTCAATCCATGTTCTACAACACATGTTCATGTTCAAACTAAGATTTAGACAATTAAAAACAAGTTTAATCCCACATTCTAACAATACCCAAAATTTGAGCAATAACACAAACACCACAATTAATGTATTCCAAAGCACTAGAATATGATAAAATTTGAATTGGGATAGCCATTCTTACCTAAATTGAAAGATTGGAGCACTTTGGAGTAGAATCCCCAAATTTGAAGAACTAGGGTTCTTGAGCCCTAATTTGATTAAACAAGCAAAAATTGGGGTTTTTGGAATGAGAATTGACAATGTAGATGAGAATTAATAGGAAGAAACAAGAATTGGAATAAATTTTACCGGAGTGGCGCAAATTGTGTCGCTTGGTGGAGTGGTGGTGGCGCTCGGTTGTGAGGGAAGGGAGGAAGGGCTCGGTCGATCGATTTTATGGAATGGGAGGAAGAAAATGAATTTTGAGTGTTAAATCCCGATCCAAACCGGGTCTGGGACCCTGACCGGCCGGTTCCGGCGCCAAAGTGGCGCTTAAAGCATGATATAGGCGCCGCACAGGCTGTGCGGCGCATTTTTGGATCAAGAAATTTTCTAAGTCCGAAAGTGGCGCCGGAAGTGGCGCTGAGGGATGATTTTATGCGCCACACTGTGTGGCGCCTTTACTGACTTGTTTAATTTTACATTACGAAAGTGGCGCATTTTGTGGCGCTCAAGCATGATTTTAGGCGCCACCAAGAAGGTGTGGCGCCTAATCTGAGTCTGTGACACTCAAATTTCAGCTCAACCTCGACCATAATGATAGTCAATTCACTCCCTAAGGTTAGCAAGTCAGATTTAGCATATATAGCCTCCTTAAATCCTCCCGGTTCATAGTTCCCCTCAATTAAACCAATTAGTCCATATAGATCCTCCTCCTCAATTCATCACCGAGTCAAAATACACATGTGAAGTTCAATAACTAAGCACACACAATTCTATCATTTCTCAATAGTTTGCTACTTATTCCAATTCATAGGCAATGTCCCACTCAATTAATTCAACACATGCAATTAAAATAACATAGAATTCAAATAACATAATTAAACTAAAAACAACATTTAATTTAAATTAAACAAGAACAATAAAGCAAATAAAAACACATAATCAATAAAAAGTAAAATATTTTTGTCTTTTTCTTCCATTTATAATTTTTATTGGTTTTTATAGGTTTAATTAATAAAAACTTAACATAATTAAACATGCAATGCAAATACTTCAATAAGCAGATTTAAATAACCAAAGGCTTAACATTAATTTGTTCGATGAATTTAACTTCATCTCCAAAATAATGTTTAAGTCTTTGACCATTTACAGTGAATTCCCTTTCATCTTCAGCTTTTAAAACTACTGCACCATTATCCAACACTTTAACAATCCTGAAAGGCCCTGACCACTTTGTCTTCAATTTACGAGGAAACACCTTAAATCTAGAATTATACAAAAGCACTAACTGTCCAGCTTCAAACACCTTAGGCCTAAGCATTTTATCATGATAAAGCTTTGTTCTTTCCTTATAAATTAGAGCATTATCATAAGCCTGACGTCTAATTTCTTCTAATTCAGTAAGATCTACCTTCCTTTTTCCTGAGCCTTTTTAAATTCAAAATTCAACTTCTTCATAGCCCAAAGTGATTTAAACTCAAGTTCAAAAGGTAAGTGACAAGCTTTACCATAAACTAATTTAAAAGGAGTCATACCTATAGGTGTTGTAAATGCTGTCCTATAAGCCCACAGTGCTTCATCTAACTTAAAAGCCCAATCTTTTCTAGATTTTCCTACAGTGGCTTCCAAAATCTTTTTAATCTCACGATTAGTGACTTCTACCTGACCATTGGCTTGAGGATGATAGGGTGTTGTTATCCTATGATGAACATAAAATCTAGATAACAATTGATTAACAGCCCTATTGACAAAATGAGATCCACCATCACTAATGATTGCTTTAGGCACACCCAAACGAGTAAAGATTTGCTTTTTCAAAAATTTAATCACTTGTTTAGCATCATTTAAAGCACATGATTCAGCTTCTACCCATTTTGATACATATTCTACAGCAACAAGAATATACAATTTCCCATTAGATGGTGGAAATGGACCCATAAAATCAATTCCCCACAAATCAAACAACTCAACAGGCATAATTCCTTTTAATGGCATTTCATCTCTCTTAGTGATATTACCAGCCCTTTGACATACATCACATTTTTGCACAAATGATCTAGCATCACGATAAATATTAGGCCAATATAAACCACCTTCAAGTACCTTATGAGCTGTCCTGTAAGGTCCATCATGTCCTCCTCCAAGTCCTTCGTGGCAAGCCTTTAAAACTTTTTCAAAGTCCTCATCGGGGATGCACCTCCTTATGATTTGATCTGAACACAGTCTAAACAAATAAGGTTCATCCCAAATAAAATATTTAGCATCAGTTTTAAATTTTTGCTTTTGACTATGCCATTTTAAATGATCAGGAATTACACCACATGCTAAATAATTTACAAAATCAGCAAACCACGGATCAGAGGAAGTGTTATTTATTAAATACAAATTTTCATCAGGAAATGCATCATTAATTAATCTTTCTTCCCCTTTTTCATGCTCCAATCTAGATAGATGATCAGCTATAGGATTTTCATCTCCTTTTCTATCTTTAATTTCTAAATCAAATTCCTGTAGCAATAATACTCATCTAATTAACCGTGGTTTAGCATCTTTCTTTGCAAATAGATATTTAATAGCAGCATGATCAGTGTAAACTACAGTCTTAGAGCCAATCAGATATGGTCTGAACTTTTCACATGCATAAACGACAGATAATAGTTCTTTTTCAGTGGTGGCATAATTTCTTTGTGCAGAATTTAAAGCCTGACTAGCATAATAAATGACATGAAGCTTCTTATCCTTTCGTTGACCCAGTACTGCTCCAACAGCAAAGTCACTAGCATCGCTCATGATCTCAAATGGCAAACTCCAGGTGGCTGAATAATTGGTGCAGTCACCAATGCTTCCTTGATCCTATTGAACGCCTCAATACACTAGTCAGTAAAATCAAACTCGACATCTTTACACAGCAGCTTAAACAGAGGCAATGCAATTTTAGAAAAGTCTTTTATAAACCTTCGATAGAATCCAACATGACCCAGAAAACTTCTCAACGTTTTTAAATTATTAGGAGGTGGAATTTTTGCAATTACTTCTACTTTAGCATTATCAACTTCAATGCCATTTTTAGAAATCCTATGTCCTAAGACAATACCTTCATTAACCATAAAATGACATTTTTCTCAATTAAGAACTAAATTTGACTCCTCACATCTAATCAGAACTTTTTCCAAGTTAATTAAACATTTCTCAAAGTCAGACCCGAAGACAGAAAAATCATCCATAAATACCTCAATGCATGTCTCAATTAAATCAGAAAATATAGACATCATGCATCTCTGAAATGTAGCTGGAGCATTACACAAACCAAATGGCATTCTCCTATATGCGAATGTACCGTAAGGACATGTAAATGTAGTTTTATCTTGATCCTCAGGTGCAATTGGAACTTGATTATAACCAGAATAGCCATCTAAGAAGCAATAAAACTCATGACCAGCTAAACGCTCTAGCATTTGATCAATAAAAGGCAATGGAAAATGATCTTTCCTAGTTTTATCATTCAATCTCCTATAATCAATGCATACACGCCATCCAGTAGTAGGTCTAGTAGGTACTAATTCACCATTTTCATTTCTAATCACAGTCATACCTCCCTTTTTAGGCACTACTTGAACTGGACTCACCCACTGACTATCAGAGATAGGATAGATAATACCTGCATCGAGTAGTTTAATCACCTCTGCTCTTACAGCTTCTTGTAGATGTGGATTCAGTCGTCTTTGGGGCTGTCTCACTGGCTTGTCATCCTCCTCCATATAAATCCGGTGTGTACACAATGCTGGACTCAGTCCCTTGATGTCGGCTATCGTCCAACCTATTGCTCTAACATGCTTACTCAACACTTGGGTTAATGCATTTAATTGATCATCATTTAATTTATTACTTGCAATAACGGGTAAAGTATCATTCTCACCAAGAAAAACATACCTCAAATGTGATGGCAGCTCCTTCAATGTCAATGTAGGTGGCTTTTCAACAGACGGGACTAACTTAGACTCTTCTATCGCACATGTTACTTGCACAGGTAATCCTCCCTCACACTTACTTTCAGCTAAGTCCTTACAACTCTCCACTAACTGCTCAAATTTCCTATAGGGATCATGTCTAGCAAAGAACTCTCTCTCAATCACCTCGTCCTCCTGATAGATAGCTGTCACTCTATTACACGGGTAGGTGTCAGAACTAGCGTGTTGTGTTTTAGTTGTCTTAGAAATGTCAAACGACACTTGTTCATTACCTACTTTAAGTGTAATTTTACCATCATCCATATCAACCATAGCCCTACCAGTTTGCAGAAATGGTCTACCTAAAATCAGAGGAATATCAATGTCTTTTTACATATCAAGAACAACAAAGTCGACAGGGAAAATGAAGCTCTCTACTTGAACAGGAACGTCTTCTACAATGCCTAAAGGAGTCCTAATAGACCTATCAGCAAGCTGTAGCTGCATCCTAGTAGGCTTTACAACTCCTACCCATAGTTCTCTAAAGACATGTAAAGGCATCAGATTAATACTAGACCCTAGATCACACAGAGCTTTGTTAAATTCTTTAGTGCCAATAATGCACGGAATAGTATAACTCCCAGGATCTTTTTGTTTAATAGGTTGCCTTCTTTGTAAGATTGCACTACATTCCCCTGTCAGTGTCACTTTCTCTTCATCATCAACACTCCTCTTTTTTGAAAGAATTTCTTTTAAGAACTTAGCATACACGGGCATTTGTGCAATGGCATTAGAAAAAGAGATATCAATTCTTAGATTCTTAAAGACTTCTAAGAATTTAGCATAATCTTTATCTTCCTTAGCCCTTTTAAGACGCTGTGGATATGGAATAGGTGGCTGATACGGCTTGACTGGGACAGTAGACTTTCCCTTATCCTTGCCCTGTTCAACTCTGAGTTTCTCACTCTCCTAAGGCTCATCAGTGTTTTTATGCTGACTTTCTTCCTCTGTATCCTCACTTTGATCATCTACAGCATCAGCTAAAACCTCTGGAACATCTAAGGTGGGGTAAGGATTAGGCAGTTCCTTTTTATTCCTTAAAGTGATTGCTTTACACTGCTCTTTTGGATTAGGATCAGGCATGCTTGGTAGTGTTCCTTGCTGTCTATTTGAAGTGTCCCTAGCAATTTGACCAACTTTAACTTCTAAATTTCTCATTGAGGCTTGCATTTGCTGAATTGTTTGTTGTTGAGACACGATTGTTTTCATTAACTCTTTTAAATTGATCTCATCACTTCCTTGGTTTTGTTGCAGCTGTTGTTGAGGTTGAAAGTTCCTAGACTGTTGGTTAGGGTAAAAAGGTTGATTTTGATTTCTGTTCTGATTAAAGTTTTGGTTCTGGTTCTGGTTTTGAAAATTTTGATTTTGATTTTGATTTGGGTAATTTTGATTTTGGTTTTGTGGATAAGGTTGACGGTTGTTTTGTGGGTAAGTGTTTTGTTGAAATTGAGAATTTTGGTTCGGATAGAAGTTTTGGTTTTGAGGACGGTTTTGATTGTAATTCTGCTGCCTATTTCCCATGTAGTTCACATCTTCCACTTGCTCCTCAGTCCCCTCACACTGCATAGTCTCTTGAAGTCCTTGATCGAGCAGGTGACAGGCTGATGACTCGTGAGGTCCATAACAAATACCACATCTCACAACTTTAGCTTGACCTTTCTTAAGCGTAGAAACCTCCCTCATCAAAGCATCCAACTTAGAGTCTATAGCAACTGCCTTTTCTACCTCATAGATTCCTCCTTTGTTTTGTTTCTAGCATTTTTCTTACCAGGAAATTTTTTCATGTTAGAAATCTATTTCTCTATGATTTCCTTAGCTCTAGAAGGTCCTATAGATAGAAAAGAATCTCCAGCTGCTGCATCCAACAAATTCCTCCAATGATCAATCAACCCATTGTAAAAGAAGTGCATCTGCTGCCAGTCTTCAATGCCATGATTCGGACATCTCGCCAATAAAGTGTTGTATCTATCCCATGCTTCAAGTAGAGTTTCACCCTCATCTTGCACAAATTCTTTGATTTTTTCTTGCAATTCTAAAACTTTGGATGGTGGGAAGAATTGTTCTAAGAAAGCTTCTAACATTTTATCCCAAGTAGTAACATCCCTTAATTGAACTGAGTTGTACCAAGTTTTAGCCTTATCTCTGAGTGAAAGCGAGAACAATCTCAGCTTAATTTCATCACTAGTAACACCATTTATTTTCACTGTGTCACAATAGTCCAGAAAGTTTCTTATGTGTCCTACAGCATCATTAGTAGGTGCTCCATTATATTGATTGGCTTGAACCATTGTGATTAGTGCAGGCTGAAGGGTAAAGCTTAAAGCATCTACATCCGGCCTTAGAGTTCTATTAAGCAGATTCCCACTAGTTCCTTGTAAGTGTTCTTCAATGGTCATTTCAACTTGATCATCGTGCTCCAAATCACCACCGTTACCTCCATTATTACCCTGATTACTATCGTTATTCGCTGCCATGTTTAACCTATTGAACTGAGCAACTAATTGATTAGTTTGAATTGTTGAAACTCCAGTTGTTGGAGAATAGTTTTCTTCATCAGAGGATGAATTAATTAAAATTTCCAACTGAGCAGGTCTCCTACGTTTCCCTAATCTAATAGCTCTAAGAGTACGCTCAATTTCAGGATGATAAGCTATTTCTGCCTGTTTGCTTCACACTGCAAATATTAAATAAAAATAAAATAAAATAAGCAACAGTTAAATTAATATTTAACTTAATAAATTTTAATTAATAAACTAAAAACAATTAAAAGTTCACAACAAATTCCCCGGCAACGGCGCCAAAAACTTGATGGGTGATTTTCACTACTCATATTTTACCACAAGCGAATGGTTGTCATCAAGTAATAAAAACCGGTGAATGCCGGGTCGAACCACAGGGAATTTCAGAATATTATTTCATTCCGGAGAAGATTTTAATTGTTCTTAAGTTCATTAATTATATTTTATATATTTTAAAAAGAGTTTGATTAATTCTAATGGTGATTTAATTTAAAAATAGTGACATTAAATTTAAAATAAAGCAAATTAAAAATTTAATTAATAAAAATATAAATGGGAGATGCTTGTAATATTTTAAACATTGCCATCTTTATATAAAATAGAAATTGCATATTGATTTAGCATTTTCCAATGTCTAAAAAGATCAATTGCTTAAAATTAATTATTTTATAAAGATTGAAAATATTGTAATCTTCTACAGTTCAAATTATGCTTAAACGGATTTCATGGAAGCTGGGTAAATTATGTAACATTCTGCAATCATTATTCTAGGGCTAAATTTGAGTCTTTCCCAAGCATACAAATTTTCCTATAGCAATTAAAAGGCACTTTTCATTTCCCAAATCATTGTGCACATGCCAGAATCCATTTATAATGTAATTTATTCCCAATTCCGGTACTAAAATATTAATCCTACTTTTTATCTCCCGAT
Organism: Hygrophila difformis; assembly: GCA_030278955.1. Lineage (NCBI taxonomy): Eukaryota > Viridiplantae > Streptophyta > Magnoliopsida > Lamiales > Acanthaceae > Hygrophila > Hygrophila difformis. The sequence goes on from JAOANR010000011.1 coordinate 13,926,290, forward strand.
TTAGCAAAGCAGAAATCACAGAATTGGATTCTAACATTTAATTATGCAGAACAGTGTAAATAATTTAACAATTATGGTAAATAATAATAAAACATGGTAAACTGGATTTAATTAATAATATTAAAATGCAGATAAATTAGAATTAATGCCAGATTGCTAAAAATAGATAATACAGATTGATCGGTCAATTCAAAGCTTTAGCAGATTATTAATTTGAATAGCAGATTTGGTAAAACACAGAATGTCGATCATTTTATAGGCATCTAACATATCATTCTAATACAGATTCACATACCATAGCAGATTAATCCAGATTCAACACATGAAACATCGATAAATTATATTGCTTCCATAAAACATAAATTCATACTTCAAAAGTGATTCTGAACTCCCGTTCTAGATCACTCTTAACACGAACAATACAGAAATCCGTCTACAAATTCGAAACATAGCAGTAGATTACATTTAGAGGCAAATTCAATTCATTACAAAGCAAGAAAAAGAAAGGCAATACCTAGAATAGGAAGAACACACCCAGAACTGCGTTCTTGAAGCATTCCTCCGGCTTGATTTTCTGTTTCTGGCCTTCTTCTCCCATTGGAATGTGTTTTCAGAGAGTATTTGTCGAAAATGATAAGTCTGTGTATGAAGAAATGACGAAAAACGGTGTTTAAAACCGAGTTCGGGAGGTTAGAAAACTGCCCAACCGCGATTGTGGCGCAAAAAGTGGCGCTCGGAAGAGGTTTTCGGCGCCACCAAGGAGCTGCGGCGCATACGAAGATTTTCCGAATTTTTGATAATGGCGCATTTTGTGGAGCTCCGAGGTGTTTTTCGGTGCCGCCAAGAAGGTGCGGTGCATTCTGACAATTTCCTAAAATTTTAGTCCGCGGCGCATTTTGTGGCGCCTGAGGGGCATTTTATGCGCCACCAAGAAGGTGCGGCGCATCCTGAAGCTTTTTCCAATCCGAAATTTTCCTAAGTGTTGATGTGGCGCCTGATGTGGTGCCTGAGCATGATTTTAGGCGCCGCCATGCCTATGTGGCGCATTCTGGAGCTTTTCCAGTGTTGAAAATTCCGAATTTGACATCCTTTGACCTCCGAACATCTTCTTTCTTCATTTTAATGCCTGAAACATCATTGCAATGTATTAGAATTGCCAAAGTCTTAATATTAAGCATAAAACAAGGTAAATTAGACTCGGATAAGCTCAATTTAACCAGTCTTATTAATATTTATAAATCACATGAAATATAAACTAAAAAGTAGTAAAATAGGGTCTAATGCATGCAATCTAGGTTCGTTTTAACACAATTTAAGCTCATTTAAATGTGGTTTCACAGGGTGCATCATAGTACAAGGTCGATCCTTGGCCGCTCCTTTTGAAGTAATTCTAATCTCCATTCTAAGGAAATAATATCTTGCCATAATAAACCTTCCTTAGAATGGAGTTGCCTTGAATATAATATTTAGTTGCCATTTCTCTCGAACAGAATCCGGGCATGAAGTGCACTAGCCGTTGTAGAGAATATTTTTGCATATCCACCAGATGCACGTTCCTTCAATAATTTGTCGGATAAGGTTGCGAGAAGGGAACGGACCACGTAGTTCAGACATCGGTTGTGAACTTATTAGCTCAAAACTGGTTCCCAACAATCTCCCCCTTTTTGGCAGAATGTGGGCCAGAAATGAGTTGATCAAACTTATTTCTAATACTCACGAAAACATATGACTCAAAGTGCTTCCCTTTCATTCCCCAACCACCAAGTAAAGATGTTCCCGAAAATAGACAAACTATTCTAATGCTCCGTACAAATATTTTCCTATCATACTAGGAGCATGTAGATCAAAATAGCACATGGCAATCAAAATAATACAGCATCAAAAATCAAAGTTTAATTATTACAGGCCATAGAGCAACATCCAAAACAGTTCACAAAATTAGTTCAAACAGTTCAAAAGAAAACATAAAGACAAAAGAAATAGAAACAGAGTTGCCCCTTTAGCAGCAACAAGCTCCCCCTCCCCTTCAGCAGCGGCAAGCTCCCCCTCCTTATAGTGCATTCCAGAGGAACCAATCAACGGTTTCATCAACTTAACTCCCCCTCTGGCGCACATTATGCCTTAAAAGAGCACATCAGTCAGATTCCTCGGATGAATCTTCATCATCATCAGAACCAGTTTCATCTGATTCCTGCTCTGGATTGGTATCCTCGCTCTTATCATCATCACATCATACATCAGGAAGATGTCTGAACAGCTTTTCAGCTTCTAGAGCTCTTGTACGAACTTGTACTTCCAAAACTTTCATATGATTGATATGATCAGCAAGTTGCTCACGTACCAAAGTGAAGGCATCTTTTGCAGGGATCCTCCCTCCTGGTCCAGGCATATCAGGCTTTTTCTTAGCAAGAGGGGAGGACAGCTTGAAATCGGCAATCTCCTCAGGGCGGTCATGCTTGCTCCCAAGAATGTTGAGGTGCTTCAAGTACTCAGTAATGAGGACTGGAAAGGGCAATGTGGTGTTGTACTTTCTCTTGATCTTTCTAGCAAATGCCAACATTTGTTCAAGCACAAGTGCTCCATAGTTTACTTCATAGTTTTTATCTATGGCATAAAATAACTTGCACATATTCTTTGACACAACAAAGTGATTAGTCGTGGGGATAACATTATGTGCACAGAATTTGTAGAGAAGAGAAAACCTTTGAGTTAAGGCACCAGCACTCAAATCTTTACCATGAATCATTTTTCCTTCCCCTCCAGTGAGTTCTTTGTCAATCTTGATCATGTTAAACATGGCAGAGCGAAAGTATACTCTAACCAGGGCCCCTTCTTGTTTTGGACATCCTCGCTCAGGTTTGCATAGAAATGCCTAACTAGCTGTCCTTTGAATTGCTTGATTTTCGTCGCCCAAAATAGCAGTGATCTCTTCTCCAGGTACTGTTGCCATCCCATCTCCTCATATCTTTCTACTGCAAACTTTATCTCCGGATGCACCTTCATCTTTTCGAGCACTGTGGTGAAATAGTGTTCAGACACTTCATAGTAGATTCAGTGCTTACAGCATTCTCAGCGTCAATAATTTCAGGTTCATGGTCTTCAGACGATGATTCAGCAACTTTCCTTTTTCTTAGAGGCTGTTGCTTTGGAGGATTCTTCAGGACCAGCACGTGTCCGCTTTTTCAGTTCAGACAGGTTCGGTGAACGCCTTGGCGATGGAGGTAGATATGCTATGGTGGTGTCTTCAGCAAGGGGTTCCTCGACCTCCATTCTTTCTTCCTCTTCTTCATCTTCCTCATGATTATCCTCATGTTCAGATTCATCTTGATCACTCTCTGTGTCCTGTGATCCAAGATCCTCGGACTTGTCTTCTTCAATATCTTCTGGATTCTCCTCCTCAGTCTGATCCTGAGATCCTCCAGTGACCTGTTCAGTGTCGCCTCCAGATTCCTTGTTTCCTTTGGATCCTGTTTCATCTGCGGACACTTCTTCTTCATTGTTTGATTCTTCACCCTCTTCTACTTGTTCAGCATCAGTAGGTTCAGGCTCTTTTTCTGTAATTGTGGCACTTGGTTCAGGTTCCTTCGCTTGGACAGACTGTTCCACTTCCTTCCTTAGAAGGTGTTTCCTTTTCAGACTGGCGGTCCAAGCTATCTCCTCCGGAATTTATTTGCAGCATCATTCTTCTCATCATCACTTATGTCAATCATCGACTTTTCTCCAGAGCTACCGTCATCAGATTCTTCTAGGTAGTCAGAATCTAATTTATCCTCATCAGGTTGTTCCACTAGTTGTTCAGACGCCTGTGGCGGACTCTTTTGCACATCAGCAGCAATGATAGTTTGTTGATCCTTGAGAATTTCCACACTTGTTGTTACTAGATTTGATGCAGTCTCAGCAATAGGTAGTTCACCACCCTAGGAGTTTTCTTCTTGGGTTTTGTGGTGGACACCTTATGGGCTTTTTCTGGAATAGAACCAGCAACATTAGAAGGCAAGGAAGTTTGAACATCTTTGCCTGAACCCGGTGATGGAAGGCTCGCCAGAATGGTGTCCAAAGGTTTTAATGCCTTTGCAAGATCGGCTTCAACTCGTTCATTAATGGTGGCCCTCTTTCTAACAACTGCTTTTTCTCTAGGTTTCGAGGATGACACAGCTTTTCCTTTCGTCTGAGATTCCTCCTCCTTATGTTTAGCAGCGGCTACTTCGGACCGGATATCAAGAGGATCATTACCTATGATTTGAGTCTCATTAGTGGACATTCCCTTGACACCCTTGTCTCCGGCAATGGATGGCGATGATGATTGGAATGGGACTGGTACGATGGTTGGAGTCTCTGAGGCAGTTTGCTCGACGATCGCCTTCTGAACTGCTTTTGCACGAGCTTTTGCATTAGATTCATCGGGAGACATTCCCTTTCCCTTTCCTGTTGATGGGGTAGGATCCCTTGACTTGGAGCTTTGGCTTCCTCGTGTTCTCACCATGATTGATCTGAAATGGGTTTGATCAAAAAGAAAATAAATCCACACAAGATATTGATTTGAAGGACTTAAATATTTTCGAGAGAATCCAAGAGTGCGAGAGAAATTAGGAGAGGAAGTGAATTTAGACAGAGTATGAGAGAGGGTTAAGGAAACTTCCCTTAATTTTAAACACGGAAATTGTATCACAGTTTTCAAAAACCGCAATGATCACGAATTTGAACAAGGAAACCGAATAACCGTTCCCGCCTCTACCCAATGTCACTTCCGAGTGTCAAATCACAATTTTGAAATTTGAATTCTTGGTGATTTGATTCCCTCAATTAGGAAAATTTGCAAATACTTAAGAGACATATTAAGCATAATTTAGGTAGCAAGATTTCTAAAAATAAGGTAAGTAAAATATTCATATAAATGAAAATTGCATAAAAACACTTATTCCATATTTCGGGAGATTCTAATTGATTGTGCAGAGGCTGCCATGGATCGATTATTGGATATGATTATCAAAGCAAAACAAAACAAAGGGGAAAGATAGATGAAGGCTACCAGTTTGGAAAACACCGAATTGGACTCGATTGTGCATTATTGCACCGCCTAATCCCTCTTTCGTTAATCCTTATGGCGTCTATACAATCGAGCACACCTCCAAGCTCGAGAGGAGGATCCAACAATGGTGGAAACTCATGGATGAAACCTTTGAAGCTCTCGGATTAAACCAAAGAGAAACATTCACTCAACATATGTTACATTCATCAAAAGGTTGAATGAAACATTGTTAGGGATGTCCTATATATATGCATCCGAAATTACAAAGGATTCAACAAGCAAAGCTAGAAATTAAACAAGCAAGAGAAAACCCTAATCTGGACAGTGTATGACGCTAGACGACCTTATGACGTGAAGCTGGTCTGGCGTCATGGGTGGAGGTTGGCGTCGAAGGGTGCTTGGACAGACATGATGACGCGAACCATGGACCATGACGTGGAACCCGGTCGACGACGCGGAACCTGTTCGATGACGCGGAACACGTCTGGCGTCATAATGGGAGGATAGCGTTGTAGGGTGTTTGGCAGCGCTGATGACGCGGACCTAGGTTATGACGCGGAGCACAATTGACAACGTGAGAGGAGGATCGCGTCATCGCTCGCGGCTGGCGTCATAGCAGGTTGATCTCACTTGTTTAATTATTCATTGTGCATGCATGCACTTGTTGAAACTCAAATACAAGTTTATTTAAATGTTCGAACTCCGGTAGGTGTCCGGCGGGGGTTCTGGTCACGATTCCGGCGATCGACATTCGGCTGCTCATCGATCATGGATGGATGCCCGGATCCATCGAAGTGGGTCGGGTGTCTTCAGTCTGGATCAGCAATTTCAGGCCCATTTTCCCGGCTTTGGTTTTTGACAGCTCCTCTTCAAACCTTCGGTTCAACAGCTCTGCAATTTTGATCACATGCTTCTTTGACAGTTGTTTTGATACCGGGCCTTCGGGAAACGTCGGGATCAAAGGGGTCCTCGCTCCGGCTTCCATGCCATCCCCACCCCCTTGGGGAGGTTGAGCCATCAACCGACCAGAATCTTCCTCGTCCTTCTCGAACAGAGTCAGATCTGCAACATTAAAGACAGGATTAATATGGCCATATTCCTCAGTTAATTGCAGTTTATAGGCATTATTATTAATCCTCTCTAAAACTTTGAAAGGCCCATCTCCTCTTGGAGACAATTTGTTGCGTCGGCTGGTGGGAAACCGTTCTTTCTTCCAATTAAGCCACACCCAATCGCCAGGATTTAGTTTCAGCTCTTTTCTGCCTCGGTTGTTTTATTTTGCATATCCCTCAGCTGCTTTGGCCAGGCTGTCTCGCACATCCCTATGCATCTCCTTGATTGCAGTTGCCCTGTTCCTGCCATTAATATTAAGGTGCTCATTGCGGGGCAATGGCAGCAAATCAAGTGGTGTTAATGGATTAAACCAGTACACAACTTCAAATGGTGACATGTGTGTGGCACTGTGTATGTGTCTATTGTATGCAAATTCGATATATGGTAAGCATTCATACCAACTCTTACTACTTGAAGCAGTGATGGCTCTAAGCAAGTTACCCAAAACCCGGTTAACTGCTTCAGTCTGTCCGTCTGTCTGGGGATGATATACAGTGGAGAACAGCAGTCTCGTCCCAATTTCTGCCCACAGAGACTTCCAAAAATAGCTCACAAATTTGGCATCTCTGTCTGACACAATGGTCCTTGGGACACCATGCAGTCGTACAACTTCTTTGAAAAATAATTTGGCGACGTGGTGCGCATCATTTGTTTTGGCATAGGGGATGAAGTGTTCCATCTTCGAAAATCTGTCAACAACCACAAAAATGGAGTCTTTGCCCGAGCGGTACGCGGTAGTCCTAAGCCGAAATCCATGGATAAGTCAATCCAATGTCCCTCCGGTACAGGCAATGCTTGATACAGACCGTGTGGCTTTGCTATCGACTTTGCTCTTAGACACGTGATACACTTGCTGATAAAACCAGTGACCTGTTTCTTGATCCCTGGCCAGTGGAAGAGTTCAGACAAATCATTCATTGTGGCTATTCTACCAAAGTGACTCATCATATCACCCGAATGGGCTTCAGAAATTAACAGTTCTCTGATGGATCCTCTCTATATACACAATTTGTTCCCATAATACAGAAAACCATTTAATTGAGAGAACTCCTTGAAAGCCAACTTCTCGGTTTTCTTGTATATCTCTCCAAAATCAGCGTATTGATCATACAACTCCTTGATGTGCTCGAATCCTATGAGGTGAGTAGAAGCAAATGCAGCGAGATTCAATCTTCGCGAGAGGGCATCTGCTACCACATTGTCCTTACCCTTTTTAAAACAGTTCACATACGAGAATGATTCAATGAAAGAGCTCCAGCGGGCATGTCTTGCATTCTTCAGTAGCCCCTGTGCTCGAATATGCTTCAGCGTCTCGTCATCTGTGCGAATGATAAACTCCCGCCCTCGCAGGTAGTGCTGCCAAACCCTCATTGCTTGTACCACAGCGTACAGCTCTTTGTCGTATGTGGGGTAGTTCAGCTGAGCTCCTCCAAACTTTTCACTGTGATAGGCAACTGGTCGGCCATCTTGTAGCAGTACTGCGCCCATGCCGCTTCCTAAAGCGTCACATTCGATCTCAAATGGGATGTAAAAATTTGGCAGTGCTAGCACGGGTGCATGGGTGAGCTTATCTTTCAAATCCTCAAATGACTTCTGCTCTTTGGGTCCCCACTTGAAGCCCTTTCTTCAGCAGAGAGGTCATTGGTGCAACGATCACACTGAATTGACGTACAAATCTTCGAAAGAATCCACACATGCCTAAGAACCTTCTCACTTCATTGACGTTGGTCGGCGGGGTCCATTCAGAAATTGCTTTTATCTTGGACTCGTCCACTTTCAGCTCATGTCTTCCAACGACAAATCCCAGAAATGTAACCTCAGGCACATGGAAGGTGCACTTCTCGAAGTTTACAGAAAGTTCTGCCTTCCTTAGTCTTATGATCACCTGCACAACATGTTTTACATGATCAGATTCGTTGTGGCTATAAATGAGAATATCATCAAAATACACAACGAAAATTTGCCCATAAATTCTCTCAAAGTTTCGTTCATCAATCTCATGAAAGTAGATGGAGCGTTTGTGAGACCGAAGGGCATCACTAGGCACTCATACAATCCAAACTTTGTTTTGAATGCCGTTTTCCATTAGTCTCCAAGCTGCATGCGTATCTGATGATAGCCGCTTTTCAGATCGATCTTGGTGAATATGCTCGCACCACCCAGCTCATCGAGCATGTCGTCTAATCGTGGAATGGGATGGCGGTATTTGATGGTTATGGCGTTGACAGCTCTGCAGTCGACACACATCCTCCGCGTTCCGCTCTTCTTCGGTACCAGTAATACGGGCACTGCGCATGGAGACAGACTCTCCCGAACCCATCCCTTGTCAAACAATTTTTGAACTTGTTTCTGGACTTCTTTTGTCTCGTCGGGGTTCATCCGGTAGGCAGGCCGATTCGGTATTGATGCTCCTGGTACGAAATCGATCTTATGCTCCACACCTCTCAAAGGCGGTAATCCTGCTGGTAATTCTTCCCGAAAGACATCCATATTGTCTTCTAACATCCTGCGAAAATTATCAGGCACGTTAAGTGTAGCAGGAGAGTCCTTAGGAGTCTCTTCAACAGGTTTAACAATGGCTAGGAAACAGTGACCTGGTGAGGGTGCATCTTCAATTGCTGCTTCCAGCTCTTGCTTTGTGAATAATAAGCATCGTTCAGAACCTGTAATGAGTAAAGGAGAGTGATTAGCATTATCGGAATTAGTTACAACTCCATTACCTCTCTGTTTTCGCTTGAACTCCTGTTCCTCTTTCCGGACGTTTTCCATTAAGTTTCAATGATCAATCTTGACAGTTTTAGGAGGTAGTGACTTCATCAGAATTCTGCTTTGTCCGTCTCGGAATGAGAGATCATTCTCTGTGCCGCGGTGTATGGCCCTCTTGTCATACATCCATGGCCTTCCCAATAAGATATGGCATGCCGTCATGGGAACTACATCGCATAATATTTCTTCCGAATAGGGTCCAATGGTCACCGGTACCCTTGCCTATTTCGCTACTTTAGTAGTCCCACTTTCACTCATCCAATGGAGATTATACGGCTTCACATGATCTTGCATTGGTATACCTAACCTGCGCACAGTGTAGAGACTCACAGCATTAACACAACTACCATTATCTACAATTAATGAGGCAACATTGCCTTTAAGTTTACAATGGTAGTGGAAGAGATTCTCCCTTTGTTCAGGCGAGCTGCTGGTAGACTCTTCTCCTTTTTCTGCATTTAAAGCTCTCATCACTATGAAGTTTGTCACATACTCTTCCTCATTTCCTTCTAAGACTACACGGCTCAGGTCGCTCTCGTCTGGGTATTGATCATCTTCTTCATTCTGCTCCTCTTGTTCAGCCTCTTCATCATCTTCATCAGAATCAACTTCTCTCCATATTCCTGATTCGATCATGACCATTCGCCTTTCTCTCTTAGAGAAGTCTCGGGAATAGTGGCCTTTTTGTCCACATTTGAAACAGGTGACATCCTTGATGTCTCTTTTGGGCTTGTCTCGGTCATCTTTCATGTATCTGTTTGGATCCTTGAAATCTTTACCCATTTCGAAAGCTTTGGGCCTGTTGGGCCTGTCATCTTTCTGAGCATTGGGCTTCCCGTATCTGTCAGTTAGCTTTGAAGGTTGTTCATTGGATCTGGTGGTCCAATACTTGGTAGTGTTGGAGATGATGGTTGATTTGACGGGTCTGTCCCTCAACTGTCGGTCAATCTCAATGGCTAATTGAACCAGATGTTCTAGTCCAGTGTATTCCCTCAGCTTGATTTCTGCTAGAACCTCTCTCCTTAAACCCCTTTTGAACCTCACCATCAGTAGCGGTTCATCTTCATTAATCTGCGCTCTCATCATGAAGCGTTCCAATTCTTTATAGTATTCATCGGCAGTCCTGTTACCCTGCACACATAAGTCTACTTTCAGATATAGCTCATCAAAGTAACTGCTAGGAACAAACCTCTTCTCCATAGCATGCATCAACTGAGCCCAATTGGAAATAGATGGAAGTCCCAATCGTTGACTGTCGCGTTGGAGCTTCTGCCACCATTGCTGGGGAAAGTCTTTAAATTCACATACAGCCAGTTGGATCTTTGTGAACTCGTTATATTGTTGAAAGTCATAAATTAATTCAATGGACTGTCGCCAATCGATGAATTCTTCCGGATCACTTGTCCCTTTGAATGCTGGTATTAGGGGTGTAAACGAGCCCAGCCGAGCTCGGCTCGGTTATGTATAAGTTCGGCTCGGCTCGAGCTCGAAGCTCGACGAGCTTAAAAAATTGAGCTCGGCTCGAGCTCGACACAATATATTTAAGCTCGAGCTCGGCTCGAAGGGCCAAAAAAGCTCGACATAAATTTTCAGTTTTTTTTTTCCTTCTTCCGGGTACCGCTAAACCACATTGGACTCACGACTAAAAAATTTTAAATTATTCAATAATGAGCTTAAAAACTTGAAAGACGGAGTTATGTAGAAATATATTAAACTATTCATAATTCCTTATAATAGTCCCAATTTGGAAGGAGATTGTGATTTAGTTTTTTTGATTTAGTATTAACCATAACAAAATATAATTTATTATATTATTAAATAAAAGGAGGACTGAATTTACTGTTGGACTTTCTCTTCCTTATATTTGTTAAGAAAGAAAATATACTATAGTTTTAAAAAAGAAATAATATATATATATAATATTCGAGCCTATTATCGAGCTTTCAAGCTGAGTATTAGTTAGCTCGGCTTGAGCTCATTAATATTCGAGCTGATCTCGAATTCGAGCCGAGCCTTTTCGAGTCGAGCTTTCGTCGAGCTTTGATCGAGTCGAGCCCAAATATTTTACGAGCCTATCAGTCTCATTTACACCCGTAGCTGGTATGGTGAACTTGATTCCTCGCAGATCAGCTTCCATTCTATTCTGTCCGACATGTATCTGTCCTTCATGTTCAAAATCGTCCTCAGGCGGGTTTTCGAGTGCTGGTTCTAGACTTAACCTCTGTCGGGCAGGCTGATGCAGTGGTGGTTGATGCACAGGTGGTTGGTGAATGGCTGCGGTTGGTGTCGGAGGCGGCGGTGGTGGAGGATTTTGGAACTGAGCATTTGTTGCAACTGGCGGTCGAGGTCGATTCTTGGCGGGTGCCCGTGGGCTTCGTAGACCTTACCGTCGATCGTATGTTCCAAAGTGTAATCCCTGTTCCTCTATGGCAGTCTCAGCTTCGTCCATTACTGATTGGTGGATCCTGCTAGTGCTTCCGGGAGTCATGTTCAGCGCTTGATCTTGTATGGCGATTCGACTAGAAACATCATTCATGGTGCTGGTAAGCGCATTGACTCGATCATTCATGGCAGCTATGCTCGCAACATTGGCATCTACAGTTTCGCGCATTGACTCAAGACGGTTTGTTTGGCAGTGGTTGCCTCTAGATTCCTTAGTGCTTCCATGATGTCATGCAGTGTAGGTTCGGTGCGTCCTGCCACAATGATCAGAAAAGGAAACTAGCTATATGTATAAAATGTCAGAGAAAATAGACAGAAAATTTGTAGAGTGATCTCACAAAAGTGTATCTCTCACTGGGGTCCACTTCCCCACCAGTTGGTGCTGACGAGCTGAAATGTGCTCAAACGTATAGATCAACCAACTATCATAGGTGAGAAAACAGTTTGAACACACAAATGCAAGAAGCAGAATGCACAGTTCGACTCTATCAAATAAATGGCTCAGAGTTGTGTGCGAAGTGATCAATCTGAATTAAATAGCAGTTTATGGCGTTAATCAGCTATGTAGCAAATATCCGGACTCCTCACAATTTAGAAGTGTAAAGTAAAAACCTCACAAATATAAACGCTCGGAAAAAAATATCTGCCTCACTCACACAGCCCCAATAGCAACAGTTACCAAGCTGATAAGACAACCGGTAAAAATTACTGCTGAGGAACTCCACTATCTGTAATTACAGATGGAGCTTCAACTCTGCTGGTTTGTAAAATAAATCAGCAGAACAGTGCAAGCACTTATTCCTCAGAGAATTCCACTGTCAAGTGCGAGCACTGACGGAATGTAGCATCCCGGTTTTTGGTCACCCAGGTCGGGATGTCACCGCCACACCTCCCTAGCAAGACACGGTTTCTCCGAGCTCACTAAAGAGATGCAAGGCTAGGTATTGCAGTATTTAAAACATTTAAAACCATTCAAGTAGCCCATTCAATATAAATTCAAAATAAATATTATAATGCAGCGGAATAATAGTATCTAAGTATAAGTATTGCAGCGGAAAATGTAAATAGGGCCAACATGGCCAAAACACGGGTTAAACGGGCCCGTTTATACTATAGTCTAATGAAAAAAATCAAAATATTAAATGTTCCCATAAATCCCATGCATGTAGTGCTCATGCTCATTCCACATACTCTGTGAGGAAAAGAAATAAAATGGTTCGGTCAGCACAACTTGCTGAGTAAGTTAATACAGACATGATCGTGGGGTTTCAAAGCCATTAATTAATATTTAAATAAAAGCATGATAATAAATCATAAATAATTCAATTTAATTATCTAACCAATTTGCATAATTAATTCATGGCACTAATCAATAATACATTTAGCATAATTTAAATAAAAGCCATAATTAATTTAAGTAAAGCATTTAACAATTTAAAAGGACATTAAATATTTAACTATCCCCATTACTCCCAAGATTTAGTATTTCAGGTATTTCACGATTGCATCGCAATCTCGTCAAGTTTAGCCGGAAGCCGGCGGCCGCAGCCGTATCTGCCACACCCAGTACCACTCCGGAGCCTCGGGAAACCCATATGGATATTCACGAGAGTGTAGGCCATATATTTCATGCCTTTTTGGCAACATATCTCAAAATTTCGCGCGGGTCACCATCGTCCATAAAGGCACGAAGTGAATCGTTAGGAGGGCACCCTGCAGAGCACTCACGCCCTAATTAAAAGATCGAGTTTGTAAAGGGGATTCCCTAAATTTCAGATTTCATGTATTTATTTCAAAGAGTCTTCTACTCGTTTAAACCTTAAAGGCTAGTTTCACCGTTTCAACAAAATTTCAAGATTTGACTCGGTCAACCACAGTTTACTTCAAAATTCATTAAAAATCGAGTTTAAATCCAACAATTCTGCAATTTGACAAGTGACTCGAAAACACATAGATGAACAAGTTTCATGTTTTATGTTTATCGATCCGAGGTACGGAAGTAAGTGAAAAATGTCAATCTTTAACAGGATGATAATCTGTCCGAAAATTCTAACACCAGTTTCATGATTTCAAGATCTATCATAGCAAACTAACTCCAAATTTGATGAAATTTTATAGAGAGATACCTAAGACATATATCTACAACTTTCATGTTCGGATAAAGTTCTAAATCGGTCTAGATCTAATGTCAAAAACGTCTACAAGTTCGAACCTAAGTTCTGTCCAGATTTCAAGATTCAAATTCAAAGCAGTTCGGTTTAAGAATGAATTCAGATATCAAATCATAACGAAAAATTATGAACGTTTTACAGTAGCTAGATTAATGTCTTATGAACGTTTTTCGTGTTTTAAGTTTTCTCGTTTGAACAGGTTTAAAGGTTCGGAAAAATCAAGCAAGAACGCTGCGCCGTTAAAGATTTTGCTTTGACAGATTTTACGTTCTTGGTTTAAATCTTTGGATTAAGTGTATTTTAAATCCTCCCAAAATCATAGTAAGATTAACTTACAGATCTTTGGGCGTCGGGGATCGTTGATTCGGAGGCGTGGCTTCCAGTCCACCGTTTATCTTCTCCGTTCGTCGGGTTCTTCATTCTAGATCCGATTCGGGGTGTAGAGAAGAAAAAGAATGAAGTTAGGATTCATTTTCGAATCGCATATGGAACAAGGATCGGATCAAAACTTACTACGACGTTGAAGATCTTCCGAATTCGTCCACGACTGTCCTCGCCTTGGTTTCGTGCCTCCGACGACTCCGGGATTAGGGTTTTCGAACGTATAGAGAGTATGGATGTTTTAAAAAGTGTTCGGGGCTGCCGAGAGGTGTTATTTATAGATAGGCACGACCTAGGGACGTCCAAGGTCGGCCTTGGTGAGTCTTGAGCCGAAAGGAATACAACCGAAGTCGGAAAATCCGGATTCGGGCGAGTGAATCTCGCAACCGGCGAATCTGTCGAGTGGCGCGGTCTCGGCGCGCCGAATAGCCAATCACCGCGCGGCCACCGCGCGGCCCACGCCTGGACTTCGGTCCGGGCGGGTCGTGCGATCCGTCGGGCGTTTTCTCCTCTCCTTCGGACTTCTTTCCCTCTATTGTTTTGTTTATTGTTTATTTATTTATTTTATTTATTTTATGTTGCAAAATTCTCGGGTATTACACGGAACTTCAACCCGATAGATTGTTCGTGATTTACTTTAGTGAAACCGTACAGTAAAAATAATAACAGTACAATAATTACAGTCCAATTGTTCCAGGTTCAAATCAGAAATATTGCAATACAAGGAATATTCTTGGAATCAATGTAGTGGACACGTGGCAGCTTCTGATTGGACGACGCGAATCTGGAAATTTTTGACTTTATGACGTGGAACTATAGTTACGACGTGGGTCTCCCTTGACGTCGTAGAGGGCAGCTTGGCGTCATAGCCTGGAACTTGGGCCATTTTGGAACTTATGACGCGAAACTGATGTTATGACGCAGAATGTTGGCGTCGTAAGTGTTAGCTTGGCATCATTCTTCAAAATGCTTCAAGAAATTTTTGCATGGCTTCGCCTTATGATGCGGGAGGTATTTATGACGCTATCGTGGATAGCGTCGTAGCAATTTGTTTGGCTTCGTCTCTGTCTGGCCTCGCCCTTTGCGTCGTGGGGTGTTATCACGCGATCGTGGACCGCGTCATAGAAAATTGGATAACGTCGTGGTTAGAATATTGGTCGATATCCCTTCTTAATTTTTTGAATCTCTCACGATCCAATGCCTTGGTTAGAATATCTGCATGTTGCTCAGTAGTCCCGACATGTTGTATGGACACAATTCCATCTTCAACGAATTCTCTAATGAAGTGATTCGAAGCTCAATATGCTTTTTTCTTCATGTTGAACTGGATTCTTCAATATGTTTATGGCACTCATGTTGTCACATAGGATGGTTAACACTTCTTGATCAATTCCATAATCTTGCATCATTTGTTTAATCCATAGTATTTGAGCACAATAGCTCCCTGCAGCAATATATTCTGCCTCCGCAGTTGATAGAAAGATCGAACTTTGCTTCTTGCTATACTAACTGACAAGATTGGCTCCAATTAGAAGCATCCTCTGGTTGTGCTTTTTCTATCATCAGTATCACCTGCCCAATCTGCATCACTATAATCAAGCAAAGAGAGGTTAGACTCGTTAGAATATCATAGACCAAGATCACTTGTTCCCGAAACATATTTGATCACTCTTTTTGCTGCTTTAAGGTGAGATTCCTTTGGATCAGCTTGATAGCGAGCACAAACTCCAACAGCACAGGTAATGTCTGTTCTGCTTGCAGCTAAGTATATCAAACTTCCAATGATGCTTCGATAGAGTTTTTGATCCACACTATGTCCACCGGGATCTTTGCTTAGTCTGTCATTAGTCCCTATAGGTGTTCGGACAGGTTTGCTGGACTCCATTCCGAACTTTTTCACAATATTTCGAGCATACATGGTTTCGCTAAGAAATATACCATCTTTCTTTTGAGTAACCTGCAAGCCAAGAAAGTATGTCAATTCACCAACCATACTCATTTCGAATTCCTTACCCATGAGCTAGATGAATTTGTCCTTGAGAACATAAGATGTGGAACCGAACACGATATCATCCGCAGAGACTTGAGCAATCTTAATTCCTTTGTTTTCTCACTTTATGAACAAGTTTTGTCAAGACTTCCTCTTTCAAAGCCGTGCTCCAACAGGTACTTAGAGAGTCTTTCATACCAAGCTCTTGGAGCTTGTTTCAATCCATATAGTGCCTTGTTGAGTTTGTAGACGTGATCCGGATGATATTGATCCTAAAATCCTCTGGGTTGTTCCACATATACTTCCTCTTTGAGCCATCCATTAAGAAATGCACTTTTGACATCCATTTGATATAGCTTGAACCCTAAGGAACATGCAATGGATAACAAAAGTCTTACTGCTTCCAACCTAGCCACAGGAGCAAATGTCTCACTGAAATCCACTCCTTCAACCTGAGTGTAGCCCTGAGCAACGAGACGAGCCTTGTTCCTAGTAATGTTTCTTTTTTCATCACTTTTATTTCGGAGCACCCATTTTGTCCCAATAAAATTGGTGTTCTTTGGTCTTTCAACAAGTGTCCATACTTCATTTCTTTTGAATTAAAATAATTCCTCTTGCATAGCGTTGATCCAGTGCTCATCCTGAAGTGCTTCTTCAACCTTTGAGGGCTCAATTTTGGAGTGAAACAATGTAATCCAGCTAACTCTTTATAATCCTGTTTCTTGCCTCTAGTTCTCCTTTTATCATTCACATTGCCAATGATATCAGTAAGATTATGATACTTATGGATGCGTCTGATTTGATCATCCTGTGGTTCAGTCTGATTTGTTGAGGTAGTCTGATCAGGTGTCTGAACCAGTTTAGTGGACTCCTTTTCCTTAGTGATCTGTTCAGCTTGGTCAATGTTTAATGAAGCATTGTTTTGGGAGATTGGAAGACTGATTGGATTCTCATCTGATTTAGTGATGTCTTTGCCAGGAACATCTTCAATAATGACATTTGAGGACTCTAGCACCTTCCTGGTTCTGGGATTGTAAATCTTGTAGGCTTTGCTTGATGTTGAATATCCAACGAAGATTCCCTCTATACTCTTCTCTTGAAATTTTCCAACATGTTTCCTGTCATTCAACACAAAACATTTGCTGCCAAATATATGAAAGTAAGTAATTGCTGTCTTTTTACCATTCCATAGTTCATATGGTGTCATTAGAGAGTTAGGTCTCAAATAGACACGATTTATGGTGTAGCATGTTGTGTTGATTGCTTCAGCCCACAGGAATTCAGCAACATGTTTGGCATTGAGCGTCACCCTCGACATTTCTTGCAGAGTTCGATTTCTCCTTTCCACAACCCCATTTTGTTGAGGAGTCTTACGTGTGGAGAATCATGCTTGATTCCATAATTTGTGCAGTACTCTTCGAAGGACTGATTTTCAAACTCACGACCATGATCACTTCGAATCCGTTTTACCTTGGTGTCTTTCTCAGTCATGATTCGATTGCATAGCTTCTCGAAGCCTTTGAATGCATCACTTTTTTCCCTGAGAAAGCCAACCCAAGTATACCTAGAAAAATCGTCAATGCAAACAAGAATGTACTTTTTACCTCCCAAGCTTTCAACATTATTGGGGCCGATGAGATCCATATGTAATAGATCAAGACATTTTGTTGATCCAGGGTGTTCAGACAGTTTGTGTGAACTCCGGTGTTGCTTATTTTTTGCACATTCTTCACAGAAATCAGCATATCATTACTTTAGATGAGGCAACCCTCGAACAGCACCTGTTCTGCTTAGCTTGATAAGATCTTTGAAATTTAGATGTCCAAGCTTTTCTTGCCATAGCATAGTATGATATTCACCTGCAGCAGTAGCTACATTGCACGATTGAACAAGTTGATAACAGTTGTTTCTAGAACTCAAACCTCTCATTACACAATCATAGTTGTGGTTGTAGACTTCGCAATACTCCTTGGTGAATTCTACTATGAGATTCTCATCACATAGTTGGCTAATGCTTATCAAGTTTGCATGAAGTCCTTCAACAAGGAACACTGGATTGAGCTTTGGAGCATCCTTCCCTTCCAAGGTTCCTTGACCTGTTAGAGCACCTTTTTTCCCATCTCCAAATACTACAAATCCACCATCGATCTCTTTGTAGTGTTTGAACAGCTTTTTGTTCCCGGTCATGTATCTGGAGAATCCACTGTCAAAGTACCATATCATGTTTTTATCGTCATGTGATAGAAGGGCATCATGGCATCGATTTTCGCCTTTGCTTATCCATTCTCGCTTAAGATAAATCAGCTTCATCTTGATCTTGTCATTGGGCCAGACAATGAGTCTTCCGTCTTGTAGATCCTTGACTATTATTCCAAAATTCTTTGTCTTGTAACCTTCAAGTTTGCAGTAATCACATCTGAGATGAATGGGAAGAGGCGGCCTTCTTGTCCATTTGTTTCTTCTTGTTTGATGGAAGGGCTTCTTAGTTTCCCGACTCCTTGTTCTTGGATGGATTGAATCTGTGTAATACCCGGGGTTTTTACAACGCCCAATGAAACGAAATAAAATTTATTTCTGAGAAGAAAATAATTTATTACAATAAATTATTGCTCGGAAATGGCGTGACCGATAAATTCAAAGAATTTGAACCCAAATTTTGGTCAAGTCAAAATGGGATGAAAGAGGGAAAGGAAGCCCGAAGATATTCCATGGATTAATCCCAAAAGAATTGGAATTAAATTCAAGAAGGAAAAGAATTTTAATTCCAAGAACCCGTGAAGTCGGAAATAATTTAATTAGTAAATTATTGCACGGAAGCCAAAAGACGACGAATTCAAGCCGACGGATTCAAACTCGACGGATTCAAGATTTCGAATATGAAATTCATTGGAGTCGAAATAAATTTAAGAAAGGAATCGTAACCCCAGAAATGACCCGAAAAGTCGAACTGAAAACGTAGAGGATAGAAAACCGATAGAGAAAAGAAGAAAAGACCCGACGGACCACGCGGACCGCCGAACAGGCCGGTCCGGCCGGCCCGCGCTCGCCGTGCGGCCACCGCGCGGATGGTGGAGTCGCGTCTCCAGGCCTGGCCACGCGTGCTCCGCGCGGGCAAAGCCATAGGTGCGCGTCACCAGCGCGCCAGAGGTGCAGAAGGTGTAAACTTTTCTTCGATGGCGATTTTCTTGCCAAAAATCCGTCCCCTATCGATGGCAAGCGGATCAAGGCATTGGGGAAGGTCATAAGAGCAGCATTGGGCGCCCCCTTCCCCATATTTTCAGAAAACTAAACCCTAAACACTCTCAATCTTCCTCTCCAAGTCAAAACTCCTCCGAACTCACTTTCCGGCGAGTATTCCGGCGACGACAAGGCAAATGGGACGAAGCCCTACCCTCTAGAACCTTGGTAAGTAGTATTACAGTGTTTGAATTGTCCATAAGCTTTAACAAACTCAAAATCTAACCATTTTCCTTTGCTACGATTTCACGTCGGGGAACGAACAAAAAGCGATCGGAGAAGTTTACCGTTCGTCGCGACCTTAGGACATCCGGAAACCCATTCCAGCGACCCTATTCTCTAACTAAGTAAGTTAAGACCTTACTCACCAATTTTCGTGGTTTATTGTTGTTTAAAACTTAAGATCTAGACTCGTAACAAAAATCGGTTTTCAAAAACCCTAGTTTCGTCCAATTTCAAAAACTCGCCTAAAACTCGACCTTCGGGAATTCAAACCGAAAACTTTTCAACATAGATTTTGTTCCTAAGACTTTAATCTACCTTGTGGCCAAATTTCAGCCATTAACATTAAGATTTGCTATCCAAAATCGCGCCGTAAACGTTCTGTGACAAACCGAACGTTTAAAACTGTTGACAGATTTAATTACTCGACTTGATGCATGATTTTCACCCGTTTTTAGAATGATTCAACTTTGTATTTCTGAACAAAAGTTGTAGATAATTGTGTCTAGATAATGCATATAAAATTTCATGAATTTTGGAGTTCATTTGATATGTCAAAATGGCCGAATTTCAGAACTGTTTTAAAAGATCCTTTGAGTCCGCGCGTATACTGCGTGTTGTGGTCGATTTTTGAGCATCTAAAATTCATTATTTCCAAATCCTTAAAACATAAAAGTTGTTTATTAATGTGTTGTGTTTCTCCTGTAAAAATGTCGGATCAATTGGCTTTGAAATGAATTTTTAATCGGCGTTGCACGTAACTGTGTCAGAATTGATTTTTGGGACAGAAATCATCTTTTGCAAAGAACACGAAATTTGACTCACTTCGAAACCTTATTTCCAAAAACTTAAAACATGAAAGTTGTTCGTGTGTGTGTTTTTGAGCTACTGTGTCAATTTCAGAATTTTTGGTGTAAAGATGAATTTTTAATTAAGAAAGGCGTAAACTGCGTCGGATCGGATTTTTCGAACTTCAGAAAACTCGAACTATGAAACGCGATATCGAATATTTTGATAACTTTGAAATACGAACTTTCGAAAAATCCCGTTCACTAGGCTGAGTCGATTTTCATGCTATCATTATCTTTGAGACTGCCTCGTTAGTGGTCTCCCTACTATCTGATATTGCCTCGTTAGTGATCTCCTTATTATGCCAAAACGGCAGTTGTGCACATGGCCTGCCAAAACGGCAGTGAGAAATACACGGCCTGCCCGAGTGGCAGTGAAACCGCCTGAAAGGCCTGTCAAATGACAGGAGACATACATGCCTGTCAAATTGACAGTAGATACACACGGCTTGCCGAAATGGCAATCGAGATACATGGCTAGCCAAAAGGCAGTCAATACTGATATGGCTGCGGCCGCCGGTTCACCGGCTAACTGATTATGATTTTTGAGATTGCCTCGTTAGTGATCTCCCTTGTGTGGTGTCCTCTTCTTAGTTGCGGGATAAAACTTAAAAGACTTGTGTGCGTATTTAATTAAGCTGCAATTATTTATTACGTTCTTAAATTTTGCTTTTAAATTACGCTTTTAAATTAAGTCCTTAAATTATGTATTCTCGTCTTGAATAAATTAATCATGTTTTTCCGCTGCAAGTAAACTATGAATTTTAAATTAATTTCGTAACGCATGAAAAGTGTAATTTTAATTAAACACATGTAACCCCTTAAATTGTTTTGTTAGGGATTAACTTACTCAGTATTTTATATACTGATAAAACCCGTTGTTCATTTTTCCATTACAGAGTACGGAGCATGATCATGCGTCGGGGGATCACTTTGGGCATTTAATTATTTGTTTTACATGACTTGCATACGGGCTTGTTAACCCGAGTTTTGGCCATGTCGGCCCTGTATTTTAATTTCCGCTGCAACTTATTAGTTTTATTATCATGTATGGATGATATTTTTAAGTAATTCCGGACTTGCTTTTAAAACTCTTTCCAACACCTATAGCCTTGCATCTCTTTAGCAAGCTCGGAGAAACCGTGTCTTGCTAGGGAGGTGTGGCGGTGGCACCCCGGCCTGGGTTATCAAATCCGGGGTGTTACAAAGTGGTATCAATGCCCGGAAATATTTTTAAATTATTATTATTATTTTGGCCAATATAGAGGCCAAGGATTTTTAAACAAATACTAATATTATTTTTAAATTTTTAAGTACCATTATTATTATTTTAAGTTTTATTTTCATGGAACAAAATTTATTTTAAACCCATGGAAAATATTTACATATGCAGAGAAATTTTTTTCAATAAGTTTTTTTTAAAGACACGAAAATATTTTTCGGGGTTGGGTAGAATTGTATAAAGCATACATGCATTCGCATACATACATACATGAATATCGTGCTAAATTTTTTTTTTTATGTGAATTAACAGTGTCAAAACTCTTACCTTAAAATTGGTCATGACCTTGACTTAGAAGCATTTGCTTAATACAAATTTGCCATAGTCCTAGAACTTGATCACCTAAGTTTAGCATTCTTCTATCTAATACCTTTTGCCAATCCTATCTTATAGATTTTCTTGAACGCTAACTTACCTTAGATTAGAAACTCATCTTCACGTGCGTTGATAACAGAAAATGGCACCTAAGGGCAAATCGAGAAAGGAAATACCAAACAACACTAAAGCTGACCTCCCCAACACACCGAACAATAATGAGATCCCTCAGAACGTAGGAGGGCGAGTGCCTCATGTTCCCAACAATATGGATGGGCGTCTAAGGACTGTCGAGGAAGTTCTCGTAGTATTAGGAAATGCTGAAGTGCAACGTGCACCAGCGGGTGTACTGTAACACCCCGGATTTGATAACCCAGGCCGGGATGTCACCGCCACATTTCTCTAGCAAGACACGGATTCTCCGAGCTTGCCAAAGAGATGCAAGGCTATAGGTATTGCAAAAAGGTTTAAAAACAAGTCCGGAATCTATTTAAAAATAATATTAAGTATCATCCACACACATAGTAGTAGTAATAATATATCGCAGCGGAAAAATGTAAAGTGGGCCGACATGGCCAAAACTCGGGATTTACATGCCCGTTATGCAAGTATCATAAAAGCAATAAAAACAATGTTAAAGTTTTTCCATCCCCCAATGCATATGCTCATGCATTATCTTCATACTCTGAAAGGAAAAGAGAAAACAACAATTTTATCAGTATATAAAATACTGAGTAAGTCGATCCTAACATAGCAATAAAGGGATTTAATTAGATAATTTAAAATTTCACTCCTAACATGCATTCACAAAATTTAAAGGAAATAATATTTTAATTGTGTACTTGAACATGCATTTAATCCACAATAACAATTTAGTCATGATATGAAATTTAAAGACATAATTTAAATGCATAATTTCAAGACATGCAAATAAATAAATACTTAAAAATATTAAATCTTTTATTTCCCCGTCACGTAACCATTTCTCAGTGTTTTGTATAGCCGGTGATCCGGCGGCCGCAGCCGTTTCGTAAGTATATCGTTTAGCCGGTGATCCGGCGGCCGCAGCCGTATCTGCCATACCCAGTACCACTCCGGAGCCTCGGGAAATCCATACGGACAACCCGAGAGAGTAGGCCATGTATCTCCCGCCGATTCGCGTAATATCTCATCAAATTCTCTCGTCCATTATAGGCCCGAAGAGAAAGGCTAGAGGGGCACCCTGCAGAGCACTCACCCTCCACCTAAGTATCTCATGTATCGTTTAGATTTAATGTATCGGGGTTTTTCAAAAGTATAGATGTATCGTATTTCAAATCTTTGATCGTTCGTTTTGAAATTTCAAAATCCTTCGATTTAAAAGTAACTTGGCGTCACAGTTTACGCCTTTTCAATTTAAAAATTCGGTTTAAGTCCGAAAAATCTGAAAATTTCACAGTCTATGCAAAACACCCTAACGAACAACTTTCGTGTTTTAACTTTCTCGAAATAAGTGAGGAAACATGTCAAAAATCGAGTTTAATGCGGAAACAGTTTACTGTCCCAAAGCAGATTTGTCACAGTTCGGAAAATTGGCTTTTTGACATATCAAATGGACTCCAAAAATTCTGAAATTTTAACCACATATACTAGACATGATTATCTACAACTTTCATTTAGATTGCAAAGATCAAATCGGACTACAAAATATAGAAACAGACTTACTAAGTTCGGACATGTTCATAGGCAGATTTCAAACACGTTTTGTCAAAACAGTTTCTTTTCGATGCGATTTAAAATAGCAAACGTTAACGAAAATGTCTGAAATTTTTACACAACCTAGATTTATGTGTTAGGCTTAAAAGTCTAGTTTTGAGTTTCCCGGATTGAATCCTCGAAACATGAGTTTTAGACAGATTTCAAAAACTGCGCGTATTGGGGTTTTTAATTTCGGTTTTTACGTTTCGTCGCATTACGACTACACCGGACGCCCCTAAACCACCCGTATTGATATGGAAGGCTCAACTTACAGTGTTTGTGTTCTTGAGTCGTCCTAGGGTCGCTCGGCTTGTCGAAAACACTACGAACGGATCCTTGCACACGTTCTCTTCGTCCTTCGATCACGAACGTGATTACAAGTCCAATATTCGAAAGTTAGATTAAAAATTGGAGATAAAAACGAGTAGATGAATCTGGATACTTCTTACTAACGATCTAAGGGGTGTAAACCTTGATCTACATGTTCCTATGGTCGTCGATGGTTGCCGGAAGTCGCCGGAAGTTCGTCGGAAGTTCGTCGGGAGAGTGTTTTGGCTTGGGAGAGTTTGGGGAGAGTGGAGGGAGTTTTGTGACTGATGAAAGGGTGAGGAGGCAGCCCTAAGTCGCCGTAAAAGCTTTCCCCTCGACCAAAATCTGCTTTCCAAAGTCGGGGGGTCGAATTATGGTAAGAAATCGCCGAAAACGCGCAACTTGCCAAATCCTGTGGAGCCACGCGGGGTTGGCGCGCCTTTTGGCCAAACCCCGCCCGGCCAGCGCGCGGTCCCCGCCTGGACTGCGGTCCGGGCGGGTCCGTGCGATCCGATCCGTCGGGTCTTTTTCTCCTCTCTTTCGGACTTCTATCCTTCCACGTTTCCGAGCTCGATTTTCCGGGTCCTTTTCGGATTATGCTTCTCATCATAAATTTATTCCGTCTCAATTCGATTTCATGCTTGAAATCTTAAGACCGTCGGTTCTAATTCGTCGTCCTTTGGCTGCCGTGCATTCCCGCGTCTACGGGTTCTCGGAAACAAAACCTTCCCTCCTATTGGATAAATTCCTATTTTTATATTCTAAAATTTACGGGTATTACAGTCTACCCCCCTTAAGAACCAACTTCGTCCTCGAAGTTGCACTTCATCCTCTCGCGAGTTCGGGAATTGTTTGTGTGTCGTTGTTTGTTATTATATGACTGAACCCAGAATTGAAATTTCCGAGTTGCCTACGCACCCCGTGAAGGGATCAAGTCATTACGTAGTTCAAAACAATTTGAATTTGTTTATTTGGGGTACAAAGTATTCGTACAAAATATCCGGAAATGTTCGGGTCGTCACATCCACCCCCTCTTAAGATTACAGTTATGCCCCCATAACTGTTGTTGCATTGTCATGGAATAGGGTTGGGTAACGATCCTTCATGTCTGCCTCTAGCTCCCACGTTGCCGTCTCAGCTTCGTGGTTAGACCAAAGAACTTTAACCATTCTCACGGTCTTATTCCTTGTTACCCTCTCCTTCCTGTCGAGTATTTGCACCGGAATTTCTTCGTAGCTTAAGTCATCGTCCAGCTCAATTTCCTCCGGTTGGAGTATGTGGGTCGGATCATGGACGTATTTCTTCAGTTGTGAGACGTGGAACACTTCGTGGACACGAGCAAATTGTGGCGGTAATGCTAGTCGGTATGCAAGATTCCCCACTCTTTCTAGGATCTCGTATGGTCCTATGTACCGTGGGCTCAATTTCCCCCGCTTGCCAAAGCGCATCACACCCTTCATCGGTGATACCTTTAACATGACCTTATCGCCTATTTGGAATTCCAAATCTTGCCGTCTCACGTCGGCATAGCTCTTTTGCCGGTCTTGCGCGGCTCTCATCTTTCCTTGGATTATTTTGACTTGTTGAGCCATGTCCTCAACAAGTTGTGGTCCAACTGTAACACCCCGGATTTGATAACCCAGGCCGGGATGTCACCGCCACATCTCTCTAGCAAGACACGGATTCTCCGAGCTTGCCAAAGAGATGCAAGGCTATAGGTATTGCAAAAAGATTTAAAAACAAGTCCGGAATCTATGTAAAAATAATAAGTATCATCCACACATATAGTAGTAATAATATATCGCAGCGGAGAATGTAAAATGGGCCGACATGGCCAAAACTCGGGATTTACATGCCCGTTATGCAAGTATCGTAAAAAGCAAATAAACAATGTTTAATAAATCCATCCCCCAATGCACATGCTATGCATTATCTCCGTACTCTGAAAGAAAAGAGAAAACAACAATTTTATCAGTATATAAAATACTGAGTAAGTCGATCCTAACATAGCAATAAAGGGATTTAATTAGATAATTTAAAATTTCACTCCTAACATGCATTCACAAAATTTAAAGGAAATAATAATTTTAATTAGGTACTTGAACATGCATCTAATCCACAATAACAATTTAGTCATGATCTGAAATTTAAAGACATAATTTAAATGCATAATTTAAAGACATGCAAAAATAAATAAATACTTAAAAATATTAATTCTTTTATTTCCCCCGTTACGTAACCATTTTTCAGTGTTTGGTATAGCCGGTGATCCGGCGGCCGCAGCCGTTTCGCAAGTATCTCGTTTAGCCGGTGATCCGGCGGCCGCAGCCGTATCTGCCATACCCAGTAACACTCCGGAGCCTCGAGAAATCCATACGGACAACCCGAGAGAGTAGGCCATGTATCTCGCGCCGATTGGCGTAATATCTCATCAAATTCTCTCGTCCATTATAGGCCCGAAGAGAAAGGCTAGAGGGGCACCCTGCAGAGCACTCACCCTCCACCAAGTATCTCATGTATCGTTTAGATTTAATGTATCGGGGTTTTTCAAAAGTATAGATGTCTCGTATTTCAAATCTTTGACCGTTCGTTTCGAAATTTCAAAATCCTTCGATTTAAAAGTATCTTGGCGTCACAGTTTGCGCCTTTTCAATGTAAAAATTCGATTTAAGTCCGAAAAATCTGAAATCTTCATAGTTCATGCAAAACACCCTAACGAACAACTTTCGTGTTTTAACTTTTTCGAAATAAGTTGAGGAAACATGTCAAAAATCGATTTTACTATGCAATCAGAAATCTGTCCGAACTCAGGTTTGACACAGTTCAAAATTTTGACGTTTTAACATATCAAATTGACTTCAAAAATTCTGAAATTTTATATGCACATACTAGACATGATTATCTACAACTTTCATTTAGATTGTAAAGATCAAACCGGACTAGAAAATATAGAAACAAATTCACTAAGTTCGAACATGTTCATAGGCAGATTTCAACACGTTTTGTCAAAACAGTTTCTTTTCGATGCGATTTAAAATAGCAAACGTTAACGAAAATGTCTGAAATTTTTACACAACCTAGATTTATGTGTTAGGATTAAAAGTCTAGTTTTGAGTTTCTCGGATTGAATCCTCGAAATATGAGTTTTAGGCCGAAAACAGAAACTGCGCAAGTTGGGGTTTTTAACTTTGATTTTTACGTTTCGTTACATTACGCCTATACCGGACGCCCCGAAATCACCCGTATTGATATGGAAGGCTCAACTTACAGTGATTAGGAGGTTTGGGTCGT
Organism: Hygrophila difformis; assembly: GCA_030278955.1. Lineage (NCBI taxonomy): Eukaryota > Viridiplantae > Streptophyta > Magnoliopsida > Lamiales > Acanthaceae > Hygrophila > Hygrophila difformis. The sequence goes on from JAOANR010000011.1 coordinate 13,953,423, forward strand.
CCTAAGGTCGCTGGCTCGTCCAAAATCCTACGAACGGATCCCCTCAACGTCAAGCTTCCGACTTTGGCCACGATTTCGAATCGGACGAAGAAATCCAATGTTAGATCGAGTTTTCTGGTTCAAAAACTTAAATGGAAATCTATGAACGACTTACCACAGATTAGAACACTAGGGATCTTGTATTCCACGCCTCCTTCGTCGGTTTTCGTTGCCGGGAAGTGATCGGAAAGTCGTCGGGAAGTCGCCGGAAAGTGTTTTGGCTTTGGAGAGAGTTTGGGAGAGTTTGAAAGTGAATGGGGAGTTTGGAGACTGATGAAAGGGTGGGGGAGGCAGCCCTAATTCGCCCCTAAAAGCTTCCCCTCGTCCAAAATCTACTTTCCAAAGTCGGGGGGGTCGAATTATGGTAAGAAATTGCCGGAAACGCGCAAGTTGCCAAAACCTGTAGGGCCACGCGGGGTTGGCGCGCCTTTTGGCCAAACCCCGCCCGGCCAGCGCGCGAGACTCGCCTGGACTGCGGTCCGGGCGGGTCCGTGCGATCCGATCCGTCGGGTCTTTTTCTCCTCTCTTTCGGACTTCTATCCTTCCCCGTTTTCGCGCTCGATTTTCCGGGTCATTTTCGGATTATGCTTCTCATCATAAATTTATTCCGTCTCAATTCGATTACATGCTTGAAATTCTAAGACCGTCGGTTTTGGTCCGTCGGGTTCTAATTCGTCGTCCTTTGACTTCCGTGCATTTCCGCGTCTACGGGTGCTCGGAAACAAAACCTTCTCTCCTATTGGATTAATTCCTATTTTTATATTCTAAAATTTATGGGTATTACAGTCTACCCCCCTTAAGAACCAACTTCGTCCTCGAAGTTGCACTTCATCCTCTCGCGAGTTCGGGAATTGTTTGATTAAGCGATTGTATTATTGTGTGTCGTTGTTTGTTATTATTTGACTGAACCCAAAATTGAAATTTCCGAGTTGCCTACGTACCCCGTGAAGGGATCAAGTCATTACGTAGTTCAAAACAATTTGAATTTGTTTATTTGGGGTACAAAGTATTCGTACAAAATATTCAGAAATACTCGGGTTGTCACATCCTCCCCCTCTTAAGATTACAGTTATGTCCCCATAACTGTTGTTGCACTGTCTTGGAATAGGGTTGGGTAACGATCCTTCATGTCTGCTTCTAGCTCCCACGTTGCCGTCTCGGCATCGTGGTTAGACCAAAGAACCTTGACCATTCTCACGGTCTTATTCCTTGTTACCCTCTCCTTCTTGTCGAGTATTCACACCGGAATTTCTTCGTAGCTTAAGTCATCGTCCAACTCAATTTCCTCCGGAGTATGTGGGTCGGATCATGGACGTATTTCTTCAGTTGCGAGACGTGGAACACGTCGTGGACACGAGCAAATTGTGGTGGTAGTGCTAGTCGGTATGCAAGATTCCCGACTCTTTCTAAGATCTCGTATGGTCCTATGTACCGTGGGCTTAATTTTCCCCGCTTGTCAAAGCGCATCACACCCTTCATCGGTGATACCTTTAACATGACCTTATCGCCTATTTGGAATTCCAAATCTTGCCGTCTCACGTCGGCATAGCTCTTTTGCCGGTCTTGTGCGGCTCTCATCTTTCCTTGGATTATTTTGACTTGTTGAGCCATGTCCTCAACAAGTTGCGGTCCAATTACCATAGTCCTCTCGCCCTCTTCCCAGCTCAATGGGCTTCGGCATTTGCGTCCATACAGTGCCTCGAAAGGTGCCATGCCAATGCTAGCATGGTAGTTGTTGTTGTAGGAAAATTCGATCAAGGGTAAGTGATTTTCCCAACTTCCTTTAAACTCTAATACGCATGCCCTCAGCATGTCTTCCAAAGTTTGGATCGTCCTTTCCGTTTGTCCATCCGTCATGGGATAGAACGCGGTACTCATCTTTATCTTTGTACCGAGGGCTTCTTGTAGTTTTGTCCAAAAATGTGAGACGAATCTACTGTCTCTGTCTGAGATGATGTCATGTGGTACTCCATGTCGTCGTACCACGTTGTCGACATATGCCCTTGCCAATTGGTCCATGGACGAGGTATCCTTCATTGGGATAAATATGGCAGCTTTTGTCAACCTATCCACGATCACCCAGATTTTATTCATCCCCTTCGGTGAACGTGGTAACCCCGAAACGAAGTCCATTGAAATGCTATCCCATTTCCAACTTGGGATTTCCAATGGCTGCATTAATCCTAAGGGTTTCTGCCGTAAGGCCTTGACCTTCTGGCAGGTAAGGCATCTCGCCACAAACTCGGCTATTTCTTTCTTCATGTTCGGCCACCAATAGTTCTTCTTTATGTCCTTGTATAGCTTCTCGCCTCCGGGGTGGACCGAATATGGGGTATTATGGCCTTCCTCCATCACTCTTTGCTTCAGGTCCTCGCATTTCCGCGGTATGCACCACCTTCCCTTGAAGCGGATGCTTCCGTCCTCATGGATTTTAAAATCCATTGTCTTTCCTTCAGCGATGCTCTTCCTAATTTCCTCCAGCTTTTCATCACCCTGTTGTGCTAGTCGTATCTCATCAAGTATGGTAGATCCTACTACCATCGTGTTGACGACCTCACTTACTTCGCCAGAGTGTACCAACTCCAGACTTAATTTTGCCAAGTCTCTGTACAACTCGGCCGGTACCACAAGTGAATTCACCACGTGTTGAGTCTTTCGACTCAAGGCATCGGCCACGATGTTGGCTTTTCCTTCGTGGTACGCGATTTCCAGGTCGTAATCCTTAATCAGTTCCAACCATCTTCTTTGCCTCAAATTCAGCTCTTTTTGCGTGAATATATACTTGAGGCTCTTATGGTCGGTGAACATCCGACACTTTCGCCCATAGAGGTAATGCCTCCATATCTTTAGAGCGAACACGACTGCGGCTAGCTCTAAGTCGTGCGTCGGATAGTTCTCTTCGTGTGGCTTTAGTTGACGTGATGCGTATGCTATGACCCTTTGATCTTGCATTAGTACGCATCCCAATCCTTCCTTCGAGGCGTCGCTGTACACCTCGAAGTCTCCATCCTCCGATGGTAATGTCAACACCGGTGCTGTAGTAAGCCGTTTCTTCAATTCTTGGAATGCGGAATCACACTCACTGGTCCAGTCGTATTTCACCCCCTTCTTTAGCAGCTGTGTCAATGGGCGAGCGATCCTTGAGAAATCCTTTACGAACCTTCGGTAGTACCCTGCCAATCCGAGAAAACTTCTTATCTCGGTTGGGTTCTTCGGTGGCACCCATTCGGTCACTGCCGAGATCTTTGTTGGGTCCACTGCCACTCCGTTGGCGGATACGATATGTCCCAGAAATGCCAATTGTCTTAGCCAGAAGTCGCATTTGGACAGTTTGCCATACAGCTGATTTGCTCGTAAGATCCCTAACACTTTGTGTAAGTGTTCGGATTGCTCTTCTTCGCTTTTCGAGTAGATCAGGATGTCATCTATGAACACCACTACGCATTGATCTAATAATTCCCGAAACACGTTGTTCATGAGATTCATGAACATCGCTGGGGCGTTCGTCAGCCCGAATGATAGCACCGTGAATTCGTAGTGCCCGTAGCGAGTTCTGAATGCCGTCTTTGGGATATCCCTTTCAGCGATCCTTAACTGGTGATATCCAGATCGTAGGTCGATTTTTGAAAATACTGAAGCTCCCTTCAGTTGGTCGAACAAATCCTCGATTCTGGGCAAAGGGTACTTGTTCTTGACCGTGACTTGGTTAAGTCCTCTATAATCGATGCATAGTCGTAGACCTCCATCTTTCTTCTTCACGAATAAGACCGGGGCTCCCCATGGGGACGTGCTCGGCCTTATGTAGCCCTTTTCTAGCAACTCCTCGAGTTGTTCTTTTAGTTCCTTCATTTCCAGCGGCGCCATACGGTAAGGAGCCTTCGAGACAGGCTCCGTTCCCGGAATAAGATCTATAGTGAATTCCAGATCTCTCTCAGGCGGCATGCCGGGAACGTCTTCCGGGAATACATCCGGGTATTCTCTCACCACCGGAATGTTATCCACCTTGACCTCTTCGGCCTCAAGGTTATGAATGTAGCATGCATATAACGCGTAACACTTACGCATTAAGCTACGTAGCTTCATGGTGTTAACTATCTTGGTAGACTTCTTAGGGGGTTGGGAGTAAAAGATGACTCTCCTTCCCCGACTCTTTGACAACGTGATCTTTTGTTTTTGGCAATCGATCACGGCTTTATATTGGGTTAGCCAATCCATTCCTAGTATGACGTCAAAATCCTGTAGTTCGAATTCTACTAAGTTCGAGAAAAACTCTACGTTCTTTATAACTATCGGAATTCCATTATATCGCTTAGAGCATGATACTACATCTCCCGATGGAAGTTGAATCCCTAAGTTAATCAATTCGCACTTAGGTAGATCTAGTTCAGGTAAGACTCTAGATGATATTATCGAACAACTAGCTCATGAGTCAAACAAAACTCTAAGGGGTGTACTTAAGACATGGAATGTACCTCCCATTACGTCCCCCTGCATAGGCACATCTGCCTCATTGATGACATTCAATCGCCCCATCGGACGTCCCGGGTTGCCTTGCTGGTCCCGGTTCGGGTTCTGATTCTGTTGCTGATTTGGATTCTGTGGGGGACGTTGATTCTGATTGAGATTCTAGTTTTGAGGGGGTCTATACCCCTGGTTGTTTCCATTCCGTCCATCCTGGTTGCGAGGCTGGGTTGGCCCCGTGCCTAAGTCCTCCCTCTTGGTGATGTTTTCCAGTCGAGTGCGGCATTCATTCGCCATGTGGCCGTTGCGACCACACCTGTAGCAGGCGCCCTGTTGGGGGCACCCTCTGGCCAAATGAGGCCTGCCGCACCTCGGGCAAGGTGGTACCGGGTTACCCCGGAAAAGGGTTCTATCGTCATATCCTCTGTTGTTGTTTTGAGGGGGTCTGTTCAGATCTCCCCGAAAGTTGTTCCCTACAGCATTGTTTCCGGAACGGTTGTCTCTACCCCTCTTATCCTGACCCTGAGATCCTCGGCTGGGTTCTCCGCTCACTTTCCTTTTTAGTTGTTGCACCCTTGCAACAGCTACCGCACGATCATACACCGATTGCAGGTCTGGGTATGGGACGCCAGTGATCACCTCTCGTATAGCCAAGTTTAGCCCCATTTCAAATTTCTGTGCCTTCTCCACATCTGTCGGCACGAGTCTCGGTGCGAAACGCACCAACTCCTTGAAACGGGTGTAGTATTCCTGGACTGTTTGCCCTCCTTGCTTCAGAGATAAGAACTCCTCGTACATGGCTGACTTTGTGCTCATGGGATAAAAGCGATCACTGATCAGACTCATGAATTCTTCCCAAGAATAGGGTTCCTCGTCCTCGGCTAACTTATCTTGCATGGCACGCCACCAGTCATCCGCCTCCCCTCCGAGATAGTACGATGCCACAGGCACCTTCTCGCCAATTGGGCACTTCACCGCGTTTAGTAGCTTATCGAATGTTCGGATCCATTCTTCAAGTTTAGTCGGGTCCTCTTCTCCGGCGTAGTTCGGCGGACGATATGAGTTCACCATAGCTAAGTAGTTAATGTGGGCCTCGGGTGGAGGTACCGCAGCGGCCTGGCCTTGGTTCACATGCGCGTTCCCTATCGCAATGAGAACCTCCTCTAGAGTGCGTAGGCGCGCGTCCATGTTGTTTGGCATGGGGTTTGCCGGCTCCTCTTGAGCGTGTACCCCTTCGCCGGGTATAGGCATTTCTGGTTACATGGGGGTTTCGTTGGTGTTTGGAGTAGTGGGTTGGGCGCGTGGTCTTCCTCTCGGTGCCATGCTGTTGCAAGAACATGAGAGTTTAGATTCTTTTTGTTGAAGTATTATGTAATGCTTATGAAATAATTCGACTAAATAAATGACGATATTAACAGGTATCAGTCTGTTGGAACCTGTTAGTATAGGTTGTTGGGGTTCAGCGTATTGTTTGTTGTTATTTGGGGTTGGTTCTACTTACTGCTTTGTTTTTGTTTTGTTTTGTGTTTTTTTTTTTCGTGAACAGTAACCTATTCAGGTTTTTTTTTTTTGAGACCCTAGGGTTCAGGGTGTTGGGGTTTAGGGTTTTAGGGTTTAGGGTTGGAGATACCCTTGTTCGATAATTATCTCCATATAATGTATATGTATATATATTTACTACTTGTATTTTTGTTTAGTTGTTATCTATAGGTCATTGATTATTGTTACCTTGTTCATTTGTTTGATCGGGTTTTAGCAGGGTATTCGAAGAGAAATAATTTAATTAAAATGTTAGGAATACTTTAAATATAATTGTATAAAATAAATGCTTGTAGATTTATTACTCAAGAGAAAATTTTTCAGCTGTTTACAAGCATTCGTAACAGGAATGAAATAGTAGTGCTGGTACTAGTTTGAAGAAAAAAAGAACATAGATAGTAGTGCATCAGTATGGGCTCCTAAGTCTAGGGTGACTAGGCAGGTACATCCTCGATGGGATCGTCCTCGTCGCTGGATACGTCAATCGGTGCTGCAGCATTAGGGTGAGGTCCCGGGTTCTGAAGGACCCCTCCGTCAATCTCATTGGCCAAGGTAGTCAACTCCCAGGCTACATTCCCTATTTGTTCCTCCAAGTCATCACCCTTGTCTTGGAGTTGGGCCATTTGGGCTTGGAGTTCGGCGACTTGATTTTGCAGCTGGGTTATGTTATGATGATCGGTCTCCCTAAGATGCCCCAGATGGGCCACTTGGCCCTCTAGTTGTCCTACTCGAGTCTTGAAATAGTTGATATGTTGTTGGGACTCTAAATATGCGTTAGTCAGTTTCACCATCAGGTTGACCATGTTCGTGTTGGGTTCGGCCATCTAATGTCAACAATGAGGTTAGAGTTAGAGTATGTTTCGAATGAAAGTCAAGTGATGCAGGAATTTAAATCTACATGAATATGCATATGCAATCCCCCCAAAAATTAATTTTAATGTATTTTTAAATTTAATCATGGATAAAAAGTTGGGCCTCTATATTGGCCAAAAATAATAATTTGGACTTAAGAAATAAAAGCATAGATATTTGGGCCGAAACGGTTGGGCTTATAATAAATAATTATTATTATTGGGTCAAAATAATTTAACCCCCTTTTGGGCTCAAAATATTATGCTATAGGGAAATTTTTGGGCTCAAATTTTGGGCTAAAATAATAATACTAGTAGTCTTAAAAATAATAATGATAATAATAAATTTAAAAATAATACTTAGTTCAAAATATTTTAAAATAATAATAATAGTAGCTTGAAAATATTCCGGGCTCTGATACCAACTTGTAACACCCCGGATTTGATAACCCAGGCCGGGATGTCACCGCCACATCTCTCTAGCAAGACACGGATTCTCCGAGCTTGCCAAAGAGATGCAAGGCTATAGGTATTGCAAAAAGATTTAAAAACAAGTCCGGAATCTATGTAAAAATAATAAGTATCATCCACACATATAGTAGTAATAATATATCGCAGCGGAGAATGTAAAATGGGCCGACATGGCCAAAACTCGGGATTTACATGCCCGTTATGCAAGTATCGTAAAAAGCAAATAAACAATGTTTAATAAATCCATCCCCCAATGCACATGCTATGCATTATCTCCGTACTCTGAAAGAAAAGAGAAAACAACAATTTTATCAGTATATAAAATACTGAGTAAGTCGATCCTAACATAGCAATAAAGGGATTTAATTAGATAATTTAAAATTTCACTCCTAACATGCATTCACAAAATTTAAAGGAAATAATAATTTTAATTAGGTACTTGAACATGCATCTAATCCACAATAACAATTTAGTCATGATCTGAAATTTAAAGACATAATTTAAATGCATAATTTAAAGACATGCAAAAATAAATAAATACTTAAAAATATTAATTCTTTTATTTCCCCCGTTACGTAACCATTTTTCAGTGTTTGGTATAGCCGGTGATCCGGCGGCCGCAGCCGTTTCGCAAGTATCTCGTTTAGCCGGTGATCCGGCGGCCGCAGCCGTATCTGCCATACCCAGTAACACTCCGGAGCCTCGAGAAATCCATACGGACAACCCGAGAGAGTAGGCCATGTATCTCCCGCCGATTGGCGTAATATCTCATCAAATTCTCTCGTCCATTATAGGCCCGAAGAGAAAGGCTAGAGGAGCACCCTGCAGAGCACTCACCCTCCACCAAGTATCTCATGTATCGTTTAGATTTAATGTATCGGGGTTTTTCAAAAGTATAGATGTCTCGTATTTCAAATCTTTGACCGTTCGTTTCGAAATTTCAAAATCCTTCGATTTAAAAGTATCTTGGCGTCACAGTTTGCGCCTTTTCAATTTAAAAATTCGATTAATGTCCGAAAAATCTGAAATCTTCACAATTTATGCAAAACACCCTAACGAACAACTTTTGTGTTTTAACTTTTTCGAAATAAGTTAAGGAAACATGTCAAAAATCGATTTTACTATGCAATCAGAAATCTGTCCGAACTCAGGTTTGACACAGTTCAAAATTTCGACGTTTTAACATATCAAATGGACTTCAAAAATTCTGAAATTTTATATGCACATACTAGACATGATTATCTACAACTTTCATTTAGATTGTAAAGATCAAATCGGACTAGAAAATATAGAAACAAATTCACTAAGTTCGAACATGTTCATAGGCAGATTTCAACACGTTTTGTCAAAACAGTTTCTTTTCGATGCGATTTAAAATAGCAAACGTTAACGAAAATGTCTGAAATGTTTACACAACCTAGTTTATGTGTTAGGATTAAAATTCTAGTTTTGAGTTTCTCGGATTGAATCCTCGAAATATGAGTTTTAGGCCGAAAACAGAAACTGCGCAAGTTGGGGTTTTTAACTTCGATTTTTACGTTTCGTTACATTACGCCTATACCGGACGCCCCGAAATCACCCGTATTGATATGGAAGGCTCAACTTACAGTGATAAGGAGGTTTGGGTCATCCTAAGGTCGCTGGCTCGTCCAAAATCATACGAACGGATCCCCTCAACGTCAAGCTTCCGACTTTGGCCACGATTTCGAATCGGACGAAGAAATCCAATGTTAGATCGAGTTTTCGGGTTCAAAAACTTAAATGGAAATCTATGAACGACTTACCACAGATTAGAACACTAGGGATCTTGTATTCCACGCCTCCTTCGTCGGTTTTCGTTGCCGGGAAGTGATCGGAAAGTCGTCGGGAAGTCGCCGGAAAGTGTTTTGGCTTTGGAGAGAGTTTGGGAGAGTTTGAAAGTGAATGGGGAGTTTGGAGACTGATGAAAGGGTGGGGGAGGCAGCCCTAATTCGCCCCTAAAAGCTTCCCCTCGTCCAAAATCTACTTTCCAAAGTCGGGGGGGTCGAATTATGGTAAGAAATAGCCGGAAACGCGCAAGTTGCCAAAACCTGTAGGGCCACGCGGGGTTGGCGCGCCTTTTGGCCAAACCCCGCCCGGCCAGCGCGCGAGACTCGCCTGGACTGCGGTCCGGGCGGGTCCGGGCGATCCGATCCGTCGGGTCTTTTTCTCCTCTCTTTCGGACTTCTATCCTTCCCCGTTTTCGCGCTCGATTTTCCGGGTCATTTTCGGATTATGCTTCTCATCATAAATTTATTCCATCTCAATTCGATTACATGCTTGAAATCCTAAGACCGTCGGTTTTGGTCCGTCGGGTTCTAATTCGTCGTCCTTTGACTTCCGTGCATTTCCGCGTCTACGGGTTCTCGGAAACAAAACCTTCTCTCCTATTGGATTAATTCCTATTTTTATATTCTAAAATTTACGGGTATTACACCAACTACCATAGCCCTCTCGCTCTCCTCCCAGCTCAACGGGCTTCGGCATTTGCGTCCATACAGTGCCTCGAAAGGTGCCATGCCAATGCTAGCATGGTAGCTTTGTTGTAGGAAAATTCGATTAAGGGTAAGTGACTTCCCCAACTTCCTTTAAACTCTAATACGCATGCCCTTAGCATGTCTTCCAAAGTTTGGATCGTTCTTTCCGTTTGCCCATCCGTCATGGGGTGGAACGCGGTACTCATCTTTATCTTCGTACCGAGGGCTTCTTGTAGTTTTGTCCAAAAATGTGAGACAAATCTACTGTCTCTGTCTGAGATGATGTCATGTGATACTCCATGTCGTCGTACCACGTTGTCGACATATGCCCTTGCCAATTGGTCCATGGACCAGGTATCCTTCATGGGAATAAATATGGCAGCTTTTGTTAACCTATCCACGATCACCCAGATTTTATTCATCCCCTTCGGTGAACTTGGTAGCCCCGAAACGAAGTCCATTGAAATGCTATCCCATTTCCAACTTGGGATTTCCAATGGCTGCATTAATCCTAAGGGTTTCTGTCGTACGGCCTTTACCTTCTGGCAGGTAAGGCATCTTGCCACAAACTCGGCTATTTCTCTCTTCATGTTCGGCCACCAATAGTTCTTCTTTATGTCCTTGTATAGCTTCTCGCCACCGGGGTGGACCGAGTATGGGGTATTATGGCCTTCCTCCATTACTTTTTGCTTCAGGTCCTCGCATTTTCGAGGTATGCACCACCTTCCCTTGAAGCGGATGCTTCCGTCCTCATGGATTTTAAAATCCATTGCCTTTCCTTCAGCAATGCTCCTCCTAATTTCCTCCAGCTTTTCATCATCCAGTTGTGCTAATCGTATCTCATCGAGTATGGTAGATCCTACTACCATCGTGTTGACGACCTCACTTACTTCGCCAGAGTGTACCAACTCCAGACTTAATTTTGCCAAGTCTCTGTACAACTCGGCCGGTACCACAAGTGAATTCACCACGTGTTGAGTCTTTCGACTCAAGGCATCGGCCACCACGTTGGCTTTTCCTTCGTGATACGCGATTTCCAGGTCGTAATCCTTAATCAGCTCCAACCATCTCCTTTGCCTCAAATTCAGCTCTTTTTGCGTGAATATATACTTGAGGCTCTTATGGTCGGTGAACATCCGACACTTTCGCCCATAGAGGTAGTGCCTCCATATCTTTAGAGCGAACACGACTGCGGCTAGCTCCAAGTCATGCGTCGGATAGTTCTCTTCGTGTGGCTTTAGTTAACGTGATGCGTATGCCATAACCCTTTGATCTTGCATTAGCACGCATCCCAATCCTTCCTTCGAGGCGTCGCTGTACACCTCGAAGTCTCCATCCTCCGATGGTAATGCCAACACCGGCGCTGTAGTAAGCCGTTTCTTCAATTCTTGGAATGCGGAATCACAATCAATGGTCCAGTCGTATTTCACCCCTTTCTTTAACAGCTGTGTCAATGGGCGAGCGATCCTTGAGAAATCCTTTACAAACCTTCGGTAGTACCCTGCCAATCCGAGAAAACTTCTTATCTCGGTTGGATTCTTCGGTGGCACCCATTCGGTCACTGCCGAGATCTTTGCTGGGTCTACTGCCACTCCGTTGGCGGATACGATATATCCCAGAAATGCCACTTCTCTTAGCCAGAAGTCGCATTTGGACAGTTTGTCATACAGCTGATTCACTCGTAAGATCCCTAACACTTTGTGTAAGTGTTCGGAATGTTCCTCTTCGCTTTTCGAGTAGATCAGGATGTCATCTATAAACACCACTACGCATTGATCTAATAATTCCCGAAACACGTTGTTCATGAGATTCATGAACATCGCTGGGGCGTTCGTCAGCCCGAATGATAGCACCGTGAATTCGTAGTGCCCGTAGCGAATTCTGAATGCCGTCTTTGGGATATCTTTTTCGGCGATCCTTAACTGGTGATATCCAGATCATAGGTCGATCTTTGAAAATACTGAAGCTCCCAGTTGGTCGAACAAATCCTCGATTCTGGGCAACGGGTACATGTTCTTGACCGTGACTTGGTTAAGTCCTCTATAATCGATGCATAGTCGTAGACCTCCATCTTTCTTCTTCACGAATAAGACCGGGGCTCCCCATGGGGACGTGCTCGGCCTTATGTAGCCCTTCTCTAGCAACTCCTCGAGTTGTTCTTTTAGTTCCTTCATTTCTAGCGGCGCCATACGGTAAGGAGCCTTTGAGACAGGCTCCGTTCCCGGGATAAGATCTATGGTGAATTCCAGATCTCTCTCAGGCGGCATGCCGGGAACGTCTTCCGGAAATACATCCGGGTATTCTCTCACCACCGGAATGTTATCCACCTTGACCTCTTCGGCCTCAAGGTTATGAATGTAGCATGCATATAACGCGTAACCCTTACGCATTAAGCTACATAGCTTAATGGCGTTAACTATCTTGGTAGACTTCTTAGGGGGTTGGGAGTAAAAGATGACTCTCCTTCCCCGACTCTTTGACAACGTGATCTTTTGTTTTTGGCAATCGATCACGGCTTTGTATTGGGTTAGCCAATCCATTCCTAGTATGACGTCAAAATCCTATAGTTCGAATTCTACCAAGTTCGCGAAAAACTCTACGTTCTTTATAACTATCGGAATTCCGTTATATCGCTTAGAGCATGATACTACCTCTCCCGATGGAAGTTGAATCCCTAAGTTAATCAATTCGCACTTAGGTAGATCTAGTTCAGGTAAGACTTTAGATGATATTATCGAACAATTAGCTCCTGAGTCAAACAGAACTCTAAGGGGTGTACTTAAGACATGGAACGTACCTCCCATTACGTCCCCCTGCATAGGCACATCTGCCTCATTGATGACATTCAACCGCCCCATTGGACGTCCCGGGTTGCCTTGCTGATCCCGGTTCGGGTTCTGATTCTGTTGCTGGTTTGGATTCTGTGGGGGACGTTGATTCTGATTGAGATTCTGGTTTTCAGGGGGTCTATACCCCTGGTTGTTTCCATTCCGTGCATCTTGATTGCGAGGCTGAGTTGGCCCCGTGCCCAAGTCCTCCCTCTTGGTGATGTTTTCCAGTCGAGTGCAGCACTCATTCGCAATGTGGCCGATGCGACCACACCTGTAGCAGGCGCCCAGTTGGGGGCACCCTCTGGCCAAATGAGGCCTGCCGCATCTCGGGCAAGGTGGTACCGGGTTACCCCGGAAAAGGGTTCTATCGTCATATCCTCTGTTGTTGTTTTGAGGGAGTCTGTTCAGATCTCCCCGAAAGTTGTTCCCTTCAGCATTGTTACCGGAACGGTTGTCTCTACTCCTCTTATCCTGTCCCTGAGATCCTCGGCTGGGTTCTCCGCTCACTTTCCTTTTTAGTTGTTGCACCCTTGCAACAGCTACCGCACGATCATACACCGATTGCAGGTCTGGGTATGGGACGCCAGTGATCACCTCTCGTATAGTCAAGTTTAGCCCCATTTCAAATTTCTGCGCCTTCTCCACATCTGTCGGCACGAGTCTCGGTGCGAAACACACCAACTCCTTGAAACGGGTGTAATATTCCTGGACTGTTTGGCCTCCTTGCTTCAGAGATAGGAACTCCTCGTACATGGCTGACTTTGTGCTCATGGGATAAAAGCTATCCCTGATCAGACCCATGAATTCTTCCCAAGAATAGGGTTCATCGTCCTCGGCTAACTTATCTTGCATGGCACGCCACCAGTCATCCACCTCCCCTCCGAGATAGTACGATGCCACAGGCACCTTCTCGCCAATTGGGCACTTCACCGCGTTTAGTAGCTTGTCGAATGTTCGGATCCATTCTTCAAGTTTAGCCGGGTCCTCTTCTCCGGCGTAGTTCGGCGGACGATATGAGTTCACCATAGCTAAGTAGTTAATGATGGCCTCGGGTGGAGGTACCGCAGCGGCCTGGCCTTGGTTCACATGCGCGTTCCCTATCGCAATGAGAACCTCTTCTAGAGTGCGTAGGCGCGCGTCCATGTTGTTTGGCATAGGGTTTGCCGGCTCCTCTTGAGCGTGTACCCCTTCGCCGGGTATAGGCCTTTCTGTTTGCATAGGGGTTTCGTTGGTGTTTGGAGTAGTGGGCTGGGCGCGTGGTCTGCCTCTCGGTGCCATGCTGTCGCAAGAACAAGAGAGTTTAGATTCCTTTTGTTGGAGTATTATATAATGCTTATAAAATAATTTAATTAAATAAATGCCGATATTAACAGGTATTGGTCTACTGGAATCCTGTTAGTATAGGTTGTTGGGATTTAACGTATCGTTTGTTGTTATTTGGGGTTGGTCCTACTTGCTGTTTTGTTTTTGTTTTGTTTCGTTTTGTTTTGTTTTTTTTTTTTTTCGTGAACAGTAACCTGTTCAGTTTTTTTTTTGAGACCCTAGGGTTTAGGGTGTTGGGGTTTAGGGTTGGAGATACCCTTGTTCGATGATTATCTCCATATAATGTATATATATATATTTACATATTTAGGTTATTTATTACTACTTGTATTTTTGTTTCGTTGTTATCTATAGGTCATTGATTATTATTACCTTGTTCATTTATTTGATCGGGTTTATCAGGGTATTCGAGGAGAAATAATTTAATTAAAAAGTAAGGAATACTTTAAATATACTTGTATAAAATAAATGCTTGTAGATTTATTACTCAAGAGAAAATTTTTCAGCTGATTACAAGCATTCGTAACAGGAATGAAATAGTAGTGCTGGTACTAGTTTTGAAAAAAAAAAGGAACATAGATAGTAGTGCATCAGTATGGCTCCTAAGTGTCCTATTTGCATCATCCGTTCGTTGTCCTTGTTTTGGAGTGTGACCACTTGGGTTTGGAGTTCGGCGACTTGGGCCTTGAGTTGGGTTATTTCATGATGGTCAGCTTCCCTAAGATGTCTCAAATAGTCCACGTTATTCTCTAGATGCCCCACTCCAGCCTTGAAGTGTTTAATATGCTGTTGGGATTCGAGGTATGCGTTGGTCAGTTTCATCATCAGATTGGTCATGTTCGCGTTGGGTTCGGTCATCTAATGTCAACAAGGAGGTTAGAGTTAGAATAGGTTTCGAATGAAAGTCAGGATATGTAGGAATTTAAATCTATATGAATATGCACATGCAATCCCCCCCCCCCAAAAAAAAATTAATTTTAATGTATTTTTAAATTTAATCATGGATTTAAAAAGTTGGGCCTCTATATTGGCCAAAAATAATAATTTGGACTTAAGAAATAAAAGCATAGGTATTTGGGCCGAAATGGTTGGGCTTATAATAAATAATTATTGGTCAAAATAGTTTAACCCCCTTTGGGCTCAAAAATAAATAAATACTTAAAAATATTAAATCTTTTATTTCCCCGTCATGTAACCATTTCTCAGTGTTTTGTATAGCCGGTGATCCGGCGGCCGCAGCCGTTTCGTAAGTATCTCGTTTAGCCGGTGATCCGGCGGCCGCAGCCGTATTTGCCATACCCAGTACCACTCCGGAGCCTCGGGAAATCCATACGGACAACCCGAGAGAGTGGGCCATGTATCTCCCGCCGATTGGCGTAATATCTCATCAAATTCTCTCGTCCATTATAGGCCCGAAGAGAAAGGCTAGAGGGGCACCCTGCAGAGCACTCACCCTCCACCTAAGTATCTCATGTATCGTTTAGATTTAATGTATCGGGGTTTTTCAAAAGTATAGATGTATCGTATTTCAAATCTTTGATCGTTCGTTTCGAAATTTCAAAATCCTTCGATTTAAAAGTAACTTGGCGTCACAGTTTACGCCTTTTCAATTTAAAAATTCGGTTTAAGTCCGAAAAATCTGAAAATTTCACAGTCTATGCAAAACACCCTAACGAACAACTTTCGTGTTTTAACTTTCTCGAAATAAGTTGAGGAAACATGTCAAAAATCGAGTTTAATGCGGAAACAGTTTACTGTCCCAAAGCAGATTTGTCACAGTTCGGAAAATTGGCTTTTTGACATATCAAATGAACTCCAAAAATTCTGAAATTTTAACCATATATACTAGACATGATTATCTACAACTTTCATTTAGATTGCAAAGATCAAATTGGACTACAAAATATAGAAACAGACTCACTAAGTTCGGACATGTTCATAGGCAGATTTCAAACACGTTTTGTCAAAACAGTTTATTTTCGATGCGATTTAAAATAGCAAACGTTAACGAAAATGTCTGAAATTTTTACACAATCTAGATTTATGTGTTAGGCTTAAAAGTCTAGTTTTGAGTTTCCGGGATTGAATCCTCGAAACATGAGTTTTAGACAGATTTCAAAAACTACGCGTATTGGGGTTTTTAATTTCGGTTTTTACGTTTCGTCGCATTACGACTACACCGGACGCCCCTAAACCACCCGTATTGATATGGAAGGCTCAACTTACAGTGTTTGTGTTCTTGAGTCGTCCTAGGGTTGCTCGGCTTGTCCGAAAACACTACGAACGGATCCTTGCACACGTTCTCTTCGTCCTTCGATCACGAACGTGATTACAAGTCCAATATTCGAAAGTTAGATTAAAAATTGGAGATAAAAACGAGTAGATGAATCTGGATACTTCTTACCAACGATCTAAGGGGTGTAAACCTTGATCTACACGTTCCTATGGTCGTCGATGGTTGCCGGAAGTCGCCGGAAGTTCGTCGGAAGTTCGTCGGGAGAGTGTTTTGGCTTGGGAGAGTTTGGGGAGAGTGGAGGGAGTTTTGTGACTGATGAAAGGGTGAGGAGGCAGCCCTAAGTCGCCCTAAAAGCTTTCCCCTCGACCAAAATCTGCTTTCCAAAGTCGGGGGATCGAATTATGGTAAGAAATCGCCGAAAACGCGCAACTTGCCAAATCATGTGGAGCCACGCGGGGTTGGCGCGCCTTTTGGCCAAACCCCGCCCGGCCAGCGCGCGGTCCCCGCCTGGACTGCGGTCCGGGCGGGTCCGTGCGATCCGATCCGTCGGATCTTTTTCTCCTCTCTTTCGAACTTCTATCCTTCCACGTTTCCGCGCTCGAGTTTCCGGGTCCTTTTCGGATTATGCTTCTCATCATAAATTTATTCCGTCTCAATTCGATTTCATGCTTGAAATCTTAAGACCGTCGGTTCTAATTCGTCGTCGTTTGACTGCCGTGCATTCCCGCGTCTACGGGTTCTCGGAAACAAAACCTTCCCTCCTATTGGATAAATTCCTATTTTTATATTCTAAAATTTACGGGTATTACATGTACCACCACCGGTAACCCGAGTCAACTACTTAGCCTTGGTAAACCCTTACCAACCACCCCACTACGCCGGCAAAGAGGACCCGGCTCAGCTAGAGGAATGGATACGGACGTTCGATAAGCTGTTGAGCGCCGTAAGGTGTCCCAAAGGGGAAAAGGTCCACGTAGCCTCATAGTACTTAGGAGGCGAGGCGGATGAATGGTGGCAAGCCACCCAATGGAAACGTGCGGAGTACGATGAGTCCTACACATGGTCAGAATTCACGGATCTGCTTAGGAATCATAACCGTTTCAAGGAGTTGGTGCGGTTCGCGCCGAGACTGGTGCCAACTGATGTAGAGAAGGCACAAAAGTTCAAGATGGGACTGAACCTATCTATTAGAGAGATGATCACGGGTGAGCACTACCCTGACCTACAAGTTGTGTATGATCGTGCAGTAGCGGTTGCACGAGTTCAAGGACTGAAACAGAAACCGGTAGGTGGGACTAACCAAGGATCACAATGAGAATACAAGAGGAATAAGGACCATGTCCGTGGAAACTCGAACCAACCACATCAAAACGACAATGGACGAAACAAGGGGATAGTCTTCAACCATGGTGACTATGTGTAACACCCCGGTTTTTGGTCACCCAGGTCGGGATGTCACCGCCACACCTCCCTAGCAAGACACGGTTTCTCCGAGCTTGCTAAAGAGATGCAAGGCTATGGTTTTCAGAATTTAAAACATTCAAACAGCCCATTCATATATAGTTTAAAATAATACATCAAAGTTGCAGCGGAAAATAATATTTACATATATGTATTTCAGCGGAATTTATATATAGGGCCAACATGGCCTAATCACGGGTTAAACAGGCCCGTTCATGCAATTTCTAGTCTAGCGCAAGATTTAAAAATGAAGTGTTCCCCAACATTCCCATGAATGCATATGATGATGCATATTCTTCAGCTCTGAAGGAAAAAGAAAGTAATGGTTTTGGTCAGCACAACGTGCTGAGTAAGTTAACACATACAGGATTATGGGGTTTTAAAGCCATTAATTAAATTTAAAGAAAACATGTACACAATACCCCATAATTTACCCCGACAATCAAAGGCTCCCAATTTTCGTCCAAGTCAGTCCCCTTGTTCGGTTTTGTGCCTCCGACGACTTCCGGATCTAGGGTTTTGTGTATAGAGAGTATCATAGGGTTTTTGAAAAATGTTCGGGGCTTCCAAGATGTGTTATTTATAGATAGACATGACCTAGGACGTCCAAGGTCAGCCTTGGTGAGTCTTGAGCCGCAAGGTGTTCAACCGAAGTCGGAAAATCCGGATTCGGGCGAGTGAATCTCGCAACGGGCGAAACTGCTCGCTGGCGCGGCCGTGGCGCGCCTTTTGCCTATTGACCGCGCGGCCACCGTGCAGATGCCGCCTGGCCCCGGTCCGGGCGGGTCGTGCGATCCGTCGCGCATTTCCTCCTCTCTTTCAGACTTCTATCCCTCTATGCTCCCAGATTCCGATTTCCGGGGTATCTTCGGGCTCCGATTTCCTATCTTAATTTTATTCGGATCTAAATTTACATTTGGACTCGAGTTATTGAGTCCATCGGTGTTGGGTTTCCATGTAACCATTTATTCGATTTAATTATCTTCGGCTTCCCGGGTTCTCGGAATTTTGATTCCTTTTTAATTTAAATTTCCATTTTTCATCTTTTATGATTCTTTATCCATTTATTTATTTATTTGCTGTATTTATTTATTTATTGTAGTTATTTTATGTTGGAAAATTCTCGGGTATTACACTATGCGCCACCATGCCCAAAGTTTGGTAAACCACACTATGCGAGAGGCATGCGGTCGACATGGTCATCAGCTGCATGACTGTCGGACGCGAATGGAAAACATAAACAGGAGAGAGGACGTGACCACTCGGCCCAAGCAACCGTAAGAAGTTTTTCAAGCATCGATAACTGCATTTATTGTTGAGTTCGACTCGACGAATTGTATCCAATCAAAAATAAACAAGTTCAAATTGTTTTGAACTACGTTATGACTTGATCCCTTCACGGGGTACGTAGGCAACTTGGAAATTTCAATTCTAAGTTCAGTCAAATAATAACAAACAACAACACACATTAATACAATCACGCAACCAAACAATGTCCGAGCTCGCTAGGCGCTAACGCCCAACTTCGAGGACGAAGTTGATTCCTAAGGAGGAGAGGATGTAACACCCGAGAAATTTAATTCACATTCAAAGGAATGGAATTAATTTCTTGTGAAAGACGTTATCCTTAAGGAAAGTAGATGGAAATACCCCAACATTAAATTGAGCCCAAAAGAAAGCGAGGGCGCAACTTCGGGGACGAAGTTGATTCTTAAGGGGGGTAGACTGTAACACCCGGGGTTTTTACAACGCCCAAAGAAACGAAATAAAATTTATTTCCGAGAAGAAAATAATTTATTACAATAAATTATTGCTCGGAAATGGCTTGACCGATAAATTCAAAGAATTCGAACCCAAATTTTGGTCAAGTCGAAATGGGATGAAAGAGGGAAAGGAAGCCCGAAGATATTCCATGGATTAATCCCAAAAGAATTGGAATTAAATTCAAGAAGGAAAAGAATTTTAATTCCAAGACCCGTGAAGTCGGAAATAATTTAATTAGATAAATTATTGCACGGAAGCCAAAAGATGACGAATTCAAGCCGACGGATTCAAACTCGACGGATTCAAGATTTCGAATATGAAATTCATTGGAGTCAAAATAAATTTAAGAAAGGAATCGTAACCCCAGAAATGACCCGAAAAGTCGAACCGAAAACGTAGAGGATAGAAAACC
Source organism: Hygrophila difformis (assembly GCA_030278955.1). NCBI lineage: Eukaryota > Viridiplantae > Streptophyta > Magnoliopsida > Lamiales > Acanthaceae > Hygrophila > Hygrophila difformis. The sequence continues at coordinate 13,973,306 of JAOANR010000011.1, forward strand.
GATAGAGAAAAGAAGAAAAGACCCGACAGACCACGTGGACTGCCGAACCGGCCGGTCCGGCCGGCCCGCGCTCGCCGCGCGCCACCGCGCGGATGGTGGAGTCGCGTCTCCAGGCCTGGCCACGCGTGCTCCGCGCGGGCAAAGCCATAGGTGCGCGTCACCGGCGCGCCAGAGGTGCAGAAGGTGTAAACTTTCCTTCTATGGCGATTTTCTTGCCAAAAATCCGTCCCCTATCGAGGGCAAGCGGATCAAGGCATTGGGGAAGGTCATAAGAGCAGCATTGGGCGCCCCCTTCCCCATATTTTCAGAAAACTAAACCCTAAACACTCCCAATCTTCCTCTCCAAGTCAAAACTCCTCCGAACTCACTTTCCGGCGAGTATTCCGGCGACGACAAGGCAAAAGGGACGAAGCCCTACCCTCTAGAACCTTGGTAAGTAGTATTACAGTGTTTGAATCGTCCATAAGCATTAACAAACTCGAAATCTAACCCTTTTCCTTTGCTACGATTTCACGTCGGGGAACGAACAAAAAGCGATCGGAGAAGTTGACCGTTCGTCGCGACCTTAGGACGTCCGGAAACCCATTCCAGTGACCCTATTCTCTAACTAAGTAAGTTAAGACCTTACTCACCAATTTTCGTGGTTTAGTGTTTTTTAAAACTTAAGATCTAGACTCGTAACAAAAATCGGTTTTCAAAAACCCTATTTTCGTCCAATTTCAAAAACTCGCCTAAAACTCGACCTTCGGGAATTCAAACCGAAAACTTTTCAACATAGATTTTGTTCCTAAGACTTTAATCTACCTTGTGTCCAAATTTCAGCCATTGACATTAAGTTTTGCTATCCCAAATCGCGCCGTAAAATTTCTGTGACAACCCGAACGTTTAAAACTGTTGACAGATTTAATTACTCGACTTGATGCATGTTTTTCACCCGTTTTTGAATGATTCAACTTTGCATTTCTAAACAAAAGTTGTAGATAATTGTGTCTAGATTATGCATATAAAATTTCATGAATTTTGGAGTTCATTTGATATGTCAAAATGGCCGAATTTCAGAACTGTTTTAAAAGATCCTTTGAGTCCGCGCGTATACAGCGTGTTGTGGTCGATTTTTGAGCATCTAAAATCCATTATTTCCAAATCCTTAAAATATGAAAGTTGTTTATTAATGTGTTGTGTATCTCCTGTAAAAATTTCGGATCAATTGGCTTTAAAATAAATTTTTAATCGGCGTTGCACGTAACTGTGTCAGAATTGGTTTTTGGGACAGAAATCATCTTTTGCAAAGAACTCGAAATTTGACTCACTTCGAAACCTTATTTCCAAAAACTTAAAACATGAAAGTTGTTCGTGTGTGTGTTTTTGAGCTACTGTGTAAATTTCAGAGTTTTTGGTGTAAAGATCAATTTTTAATTAAGAAAGGCGTAAACTGCGTCGGATCGGATTTTTCGAACTTGAGAAAACTCGAACTATGAAACGCGATATCGAATATTTTGATAACTTTGAAATACGAACTTTCGAAAAATCCCGTTCACTAGGCTGAGCCGATCTTCATGCTATCATTATCTTTGAGACTGCCTCGTTAGTGGTCTCCCTACTATCTGAGATTGCCTCGTTAGTGATCTCCTTATTATGCCAAAACGGCAGTTGTGCACATGGCCTGCCAAAACGGCAGTGAGAAATACACGGCCTGCCCGAGTGGCAGTGAAACCGCTTGAAAGGCCTGTCAAATGACAGTAGACATACATGCCTGTCAAATTGACAGTAGATACACACGGCTTGCCGAAATGGCAATCGAGATACATGGCTAGCCAAAACGGCAGTCAATACTGATATGGCTGCGGCCGCCGGTTCACCGGCTAACTGATTATGATTTTTGAGATTGCCTCGTTAGTGATCTCCCTTGTGTGGTGTCCTCTTCTTAGTTGCGGGATAAAACTTAAAAGACTTGTGTGCGTATTTAATTAGCTGCAATTATTTATTACGTTCTTAAATAATGCTTTTAAATTACGCTTTTAAATTAAGTCCTTAAATTATGTATTCTCGTCTTGAATAAATTAATCATGTTTTTCCGCTGCAAGTAAACAATGAATTTTAAATTAATTTCGTAACGCATGAAAAGTGTAATTTTAATTAAACACATGTAACCCCTTAAATTGTTTTGTTAGGGATTAACGTACTCAGTATTTTATATACTGATAAAACCCGTTGTTCATTTTTCCATTACAGAGTACGGAGCATGATCATGCATCGGGGGATCACTTTGGGCATTTAATTATTTGTTTTACATGACTTGATACGGGCTTGTTAACCCGAGTTTTGGCCATGTCGGCCCTGTATTTTAATTTCCGCTGCAACTTATTAGTTTTATTATCATGTATGGATGATACTTTTATGTAATTCCGGACTTGCTTTTAAAACTCTTTCCAACACCTATAGCCTTGCATCTCTTTAGCAAGCTCGGAGAAACCGTGTCTTGCTAGGGAGGTGTGGCGGTGGCACCCCGGCCTGGGTTATCAAATCCGGGGTGTTACAATCTGGCCCTTCTATTTTTCAGAATTTGATTTAACCTCTTCGAGAGCATTGCAAGTTCTTCTTAGTCACTGAATTCCTCAGTATCTTCAGTGGACTTGATAGTGTTCCCTTTTGATTCTGATTTGAATGCGACAGTTTTGTTCTTGACTTTAGGGCAATGATCCATTTCCCATCATTGTAGGATTCCCATCAATTCATCAACCTGCAATTTATCAAAGTCTTGGTAGAGTTCAAGTGCAGCTATTTTTTCATTGAACCTTCCAGGAAGCGTCCCAATGATTTTTCCTACAATGGCCTATTGAGAATAAACTTTACCAAGCTGAAGAGCTTGATTGGTTAGATCACGTATTCGACCAATATATTGGCTAACAGATTCATTGTCATCCACAGTAATTTTATAAAATTGAGACTCAATAGTGATAAGTCGAGATTTCTTTACCGGAGCCATACCCTCATAGGTATTGGCTAAAGTAGTCCAAACATCATAGGCAATCTTACATCCGACAATCAGACGGTATTGATCACGAGTGATGGCATTGTGAATGGCATTCAGTGCTTTAGAATTTCTTGTTGCAGCAAGTCTCTCAGCAGCTGTCCATTCACTTCTAGGCTTTGAAGTCTTTACACCATCTTTTTCGACCGTCGGGGGCACGTATTGGTTTTCAATGGCGTCCCATGTACCTTCGTCAAGAGACCTAAGGAATGCCTCAATTTGATCTTTCCAGTAGGCATAGTTGGATCCATCTAGAGGGGGTCTGGTTACTGAGCCTCCTTGATTGTCAGTCATCTCTAGTATTGGATCTCGCTCAAGAGCGTGTTGCTCTGATACCAATTGTTAGGTCCGTTGGAAGAGATAACCTATGTACTTGTCTTGAAAACTAGTTCAAACACCTTTTGTGGACACATTATTCAGTTTAAGATTTATAAGTAGCGGAATATAAGTAAACTGAAATAAGAATAAAAAACTCAGAGATTTGTTGACCCAGTTTGGCCTAAGCCTACGTCTGGGGGATACCAATCCAGGATGTCATACCCCCTAATTTTTCGTGCATTTTTGTAAACTTTTGAACTACGTTATGGCTTGATCCCTTCACCGGGTACGTAGGCAGCTTAGAAGTTTTAATTCTAAGTTCAGTCACAACATAATAAAACAAACACAAGACCTTAGCACGAGACGAGAAAAGCCGAAACACAACTTCGAGGACGAAATTGATTCTTAAGGAGGGTAGACTGTAATACCCGAGAATTTTCCAACATAAAATAAAACAATAATTAAATAAATAAATAATAAATAAAATAAATACTATAAATAAATAAACAAATCCAGCAAATAAAAGAAATAAATAAAGATAAGGAAATGAGAAATGAGATTTTTACTTAAAAAGGAATTAAAGGAATTTAATTAAACAAAAGGATGGATAAATGGTACACCAAAACCCGACACTAATGAACTCGAGTATTCGAGTCCAAAACATCCAATTAGACTGAGAATAAAATTAGAGAGAAAGTATGAACCCGAAGATACCCCGGAAATCGGAATTCGGGAGCATAGAGGGATAGAAACCCGAAAGAGAGGCGGAAAAGCACGACGGATCGCACGACCCGCCCGGACCGAAGTCCAGGCGAAGTCGGCGCGGTGGCCGCGCGGTGAAGTGGCTTTAGCGCGCCACGACCGCGCCATTTGACAGATTTGGTTGTTGCGTGAATCTCTCGCCCGAACGCGGATTTTTCGACTTTCGGTTGAACATCTCTCGACCCAAGACCTTTAGGTCAGATGTTGGACGCCCTAGGGATTGGGAAATCTATAAATAAAGCCCTTGGGAGCCCCAAACAAGTTTACAAAACCCTACAACCTTCTATACGTTCGAAACCCTAAAATTCGGAGTCAATGGAAAGCACCAAACGGAGGCAGCAGCTTTGGACGAAAATCCAAGGATCTCCAAACGTTGTGGTAAGCTCTGGTTCGATAAATCTCTTCACGTTTCAATTCGAAAACGGATTCTAACTGCGGTTCTTTTCTTTCTACACCCCATATCGAATCTAGATCGTAGAACCCGACGAACGGAGAGGAGAAACGGTGATCTGGAAGCCACGCCTCCGAATTAGACATCCCCGACGTTTATAAACTCAGTAAGTTAACTCTTACATGGTTTTGGGATGAATTAAAACATTCAAAACTAAAAGATTAACAAGAAACCGAAAATCTGTCAACTATTACTTTCTACCGGCGCAACAGATTTGTTGAATTTTTCCGAACCTTAAAACGAACTCAAACGGAAAAACTTAAAACACGAAAAACGTTCCTAAGACGTGGATCTAGCTACTGTAAAATTTTGAGAATTTTTGGAATTGATTTGATATGTGCAAACCCATTGAAACCGAGCTGTTTAAATCTAGATCTTGAAATCTTGGACAGAACTTAGGAATGATTTTGATCACGTTTTTGACATAGGATCTAGACTGTTTTAGATCTTTGGCCGAACATGAAAGTTGTAGATAAATGTCTTAAGATGATCTCTGTCAAATTTCATTAAATTTGGAGTTAAATTGCCATGGTAGAATTCGAAATCTTTAAACTGTGACACATTAAACTCGGACAGAATTGTTCTTATGCGAAAATTGGTGATTTTGACCTACTTAGGTATCTCGGATTGAAAAAGTTAAAACACGAAAGTTGTAGATCTTGATGTTTCCGAGTCAGATATGAAATTTTGGAATTTTTCGAATTAAATCTGATTTTAGACGAATTTTAGAGTAAACTGTGATTTACCGAAATGAAATTTTGAAATCGTGTTGAAACATGGAATTAACCTTTAGGGTTGAGATGAGTTGAGATATAACCGAGTCAAATCTTGATATCTTGTGAAAACAGTGAAATGAGCCTTTAAGGTTTAAAGGATTGGGAATTCCTTTGAAATAAAATACACATGAAATATCTTGCTTGCCGGAAGGCAATTGAAATATACTGCTTGCCGAAAGGCAATTGAAATATCTTGCTTGCCGAAAGGCAATTGAAATATCTTGCTTGCCGAAAGGCAATTGAAATATCTTGCTTGCCGAAAGGCAATTGAAATATACTGCTTGCCGAAAGGCAATTGAAATATAAAACTTGCCGAATGGAAATTGAAATATAAACTTGAAACATGAGACATGAGATATGAAACTAGGAGACTCGAAAATTGTTCCTTTTGGATTATGCTTTTAAATTATGTCCTATATTTATATTGCTTTGCAAATTATATTTATGATCTTATGAAATCTCTATCCTTTAAATTATGCCATTTAATTATTGTTAGATAGATGAGTTAAATTATGTGGTGTTGTGCACATGTTTTCTTTAAATATTAAATAATGGCTTTGAAACCCCATAGTTATGTATGTGTTAACTTACTCAGCACGTAGTGCTGACCAAAACCATATTTTCTTTTTCTTTTTCTTCCAGAGTTGAGAATTATGCATCGTCATATGCATACACGGGAAGCTTGGGATGATATATTAGTTTGAATTTTTGTATTAGACTAGATCTTGCATGAACGGGCCTGTCTAACCCGTGATTAGGCCATGTTGGCCCTATATCTGAATTCCGCTGCGATACATATATGTAAATATTATTTTCCGCTGCAACTTTGATGTATTATTTTTAAATTATATATGAATGGGCTGTTTGAATATTTTAAATTCTGAAAAACCATAGCCTTGCATCTCTTTAGTAAGCTCGGAGAAACCGTGTCTTGCTAGGGAGGTGTGGCGGTGACATCCCGACCTGGGTGACCAAAAACCGGGGTGTTACACAGGAGGTTTCACTATGTTTTTAACTTGATCCAAGATCCAAACAATAGTGAATTAATTTGCCAAACTCCGATCTCCAAGCGGTTGAATCGTCGGACCAAAACTCTCACTAGTTTTGGTGAGGTCTCCCCGACCTTGCTCCAATTCCTTGAAGGCTCCTCCTTCAAGTTACCCTCGGACGAAACCTGTTTGCAAATCCTCCCACAAGAGTTGTTTCGTTTAAGCTCGTGTGTCGATGACTCCTTGGTATGCTTGATTGAATTCGTCAATCTCAATCAAGATCACAGCAGCACTATCTCGATCAAATCACCCAAGGTCGTGTTGATCGAATAATCCCTTCAGTATGATGTATTCACGAACACGGGAAGGAATTTTTCTTTCTCACTTCAAGAGGATCTCAATGGCACAGGAGAATTGATTAGACAGTTGTAGTATAAGGTCGATCCTTGGCCGCTCCTTTTGAAGTAATTCAAATCTTCATTCTAAGGAAATAATATCTTGCCATAATAAACCTTCCTTAGAATGGAGTTGCCTGAAATATAATATTTAGTTGCCATTTCTCTCGAACACAATCCGAGCATGAAGTGCACTAGCCATTGTAAAGAATATTTTTGCATATCCGCCAGATGCACTTTCCTCCAATAGTTTGTCGGATAAGGTTGCGAGAAGGGAACGGACCAAGTAGTTCAGACATCGGTTGTGAACAAATTTTCTCAAAAATGGTTCCCAACAGTACCATATGATGCTTTTATCATCATGTGATAGAAAGGCGGCACGACATCGATTTTCGCCTTTGGGTACCCATTCTCGCTTAAGATAAACCAGCTTCATCTTGATATTGTCATTTGGACAGACAACGGGTCTTCCTTCTTGTAGATCCTTAACTACTATTCCACAATTCTTTGTCTTGTGACCTTCAAGTTTGCAGTAATCACATCTGAGAGGAATGGGAGGAGGCGGCCTTCTTGTCCATTTGTTTCTTCTTGCTTGATGGAAAGGCGTCTTCGTTCCCTTGTGGTCATTCAGCATTACTCCGGATACAAACTTCTTAATACTTTCTCTTTTTGAGGTAGATCCTTGATATTCTATGCCTTGTTTGTTGCCACTCGGTCTCCCCATGGCAATGACATCATCTAATTTGGCCTTCCCTTTGTTTAGAGCCATGAGAGTTCCTTCAGCTTTGGTAAGTTTTTCTTGAACTTCTGTTAACTCAGCTTGAAATGCATCCCTTTGACCTTGCATCTTGGCATACCATAGTCTGTAGTCATTCTTTAGTTCCTCAAGGTCATCATTATCCTTCTGAAGTTCGGCTTTCTCCTCATGTAGTTCAGCAACCTGTTCAGTCAATTCCTTTACTCGTCTTTAGACCTCTTGGTTTTTGGCTTCGAGAGTATTAATGTGTTTCTTCAGCTTTTCATTTTCAACTTGAAGTTCTACCACCTCGGCCATGGAGATTTCTAGCTTTTTAAAAGTTTCTTCATAGAGATCATTGACCCTTTTAATGTTCTCATCATGTTCCCTGTTGAACAAGGAGTGTACCATATTAGAAGAAACCGTATTCACAGAGATAGAGGTTGTACCTTCAATATGTTCATCGTCTGTGTCTGAATCCCATGTGCCAATGAGTGCAATTCCATGATCAAATTCATTGTCACTGGATTCCTTATCATCCTCAGATTCACTGAATGTGGCTTGATAGGACTTTTTAATCTCCTTTGGTTTGAGATTAGCACAATCTGCTTTCATATGACCTCGTCCTCCACATTCGAAGCATATGATCTCCTTGTCATCTTCGGGTTTAGACTGTTTTGATCTATTTTTGTTTGATGACTTGGATTTTTTTGAATACTTGTGGCTAGATGTTCCCGACACCTTGTTCTTGGATGGATTAAATCTGGCCCTTCGATTTTTTAGAATTTGATTCAACCTCTTCGAGAGCATAGCAAGTTCTTCTTCGTCATTGAACTCCTCAGTATCTTCAGTGGACTTGATAGTGCTCCCTTTCTCATTTGAATGCAACCATTTTGTTCTCGACTCTAGGGCAATGATCCATTTCCCATGATTGTAGGAGTCCCATTAATTCATCAACCTGTAATTTATCAAAGTCTTGGTAGAGCTCAAGTGCAGCTATTTTTGCATTGAACCTTTCAGGAAGCGTCCCAATGATTTTTCCTACAATGGCCTATTGAGAATAAACTTTACCAAGCTGAAGAGCTTGATTGGTTAGATCACGTATTCGACCAATATACTGTCCAACAAATTCATTATCATCCATAATGATTTTATGAAATTGAGACTCAATACTAATAAGTCGAGATTTCTTTACCGGAGCCATACCCTCGTAGGTATTGGCTAAAGTAGTCCAAACATCATAGGCAATCTTACATCCAGCAATAAGTCGATATTCATCACCAGTGATGGCATTGTGAATGACATTCAGTGCTTTAGAATTTCTTGTAGCAGCAAGTCTTTCAGCAGTTGTCCCTTCACGTGTAGGCTTGGGAGTCTTTACACCATCTTTTTCGACCATTGGAGACACGTATTGGTTTTCAATGGCATCCCATGTATCTTGGTCGAGACACATAAGGAATGCCTCCACTTGATATTTCCAGTAGGCATAGTTGGATCCATCGAGCAGTGGAAGTCTGGTTACTGAACCACCTTGATTGTCAGTCATCTCTAAGTACTGGATCTCGCTCGGGAGCGTATGGCTCTGATACCAATTGTTAGGTCCGTTTAGAGAGATAACATGTGAACTCGTCCTCTAAACTAGTTCAAACACCTTTCGTGGACACGTTATTCAGTTTAAAATTTATAAGCAGCGGAATGTAAATATACTGAAATAAAGATAAACAAACTCAGAGATTTGTTGACCAGTTCGGCCTAAGCCTACGTCTGGGGGATACCAATCCAGGAGGTTTCACTATGTGTTTAACTCGATCCAAGAACCAAACAATAGTAAATTAATTTTCCAAGCTCCGATCCTCCAAGCGGTTGAATCGTCGAACCAAAACACTCATTAGTTTTGGTGAGGTCTCCCCGACCTTGCTCCAATTCCTTGAAGGCTCCTCCTTTAAGTTACCCTCGGACGAAACCTGTTTGCAAATCCTCCTACCAAAGTTGCTTCATTTAAGCTCGTGTGTTGACGACTCCTTGGAATCCTTGATTGAATTCGTCGATCTCAATCAAGGTCACAGTAGCACAATCTCGATCCGGTCACCCAAGGTTGTGTTGATCGAGTAATTCCTTCGGTATTGATGTTGTCAAGAACACAGGAAGGAATGTTTCTTTCTCACTTCAAGGGTATCTCAATGGCACGTGAAAATGATTCGACAGTCGTGCCCAAAACCTCTCGGCTGGTTCTGTTTGAAGTGACCATAATCTCCATTCTAAGGTAAGATATTGTTATATAATATTTTCTTCCTTAGAATGGAGTTGTCCGGAATGAGATATTTTCTTTCCACCTTACTTGAGCATGATCCGGGCAGTAGTTATGAATGAATGGACGTTGGAAGTAAATAATTGGGGGGTAAGCAGTTTAAAATATTGGTCCCGTTTTAATTCTTTGCAGTTCCTGTTTAAGCCGTTTCTCTTTCGGATCTTGTGGGTTTCCAGCGAGCGACACATCTTTTCTTCTTTCCGACCTAATTTCTGGATTGTAAGTTAATTTAACTTCTCTATAAATCCTTTGTTTCCTTAAACAAGTCAGATTGCCTTTTAAATTGCCTGGTTGTGTCGCACTTCCATGGATGTTCCAGTTCAATTGTAAATCTTCTTCCTGTAGTGTGGAATGCCACTTCTTGTTTCATGTGTGTAGGTTCAGAAGGCTATATATTATGTATGTATATATTATGTGTCGCTGCCCGTGCCCTTGTCAAACCTACAGGAAGACCTCTAATTTATTTTAAATGATGAAGTCTCCTATCTTTTCCTTTAACTCTACTTCTGTGGTAGATGATTCCAAATTCTTTATGAATTAAAGTACCAATTGTGTGCATATAAATAATGGTATAGACATTAGGGAGCAAGCCTCCAAGTTTGACTTCTCCTATGCCATCTACATGATTTCAATATGTGTAATTTGTGGTTCGTGTAAGTTGTTTGTAGTGAATTATGAAAAACTATCTCTTTCACTGTTCCCGTGGCTGCTAGCTTTGATTAGAAATCCTAAACTCCAGCTTGAATTAAACATTTACATTTTGTGTTTGTGGTTAGTTCAGTATTGACGAGTTGATGCAATTATGCGGATTAAGTGGATTATACGGTTGAGGGGCAGGACGTGACAGGTCTCAAGCAACGTAACTCGCCGCCTCTGTCAAAAATTAATTAAATCTAGGTTGACGAACCTTTGACTTATGCGGTATTGTGGGTCTAACCCCTAACCTCGCCTGCGGGCCTAGGTTAGAGCACCGGTGCTATGGGTTTAGACAGATTGAGTATCGAGTATCCGATGTGTTAAATATGCGGTTAAATACGTATCCTCATCAATACTAACTCACCACCATGTTGTCTCTTTCCATGCGGTTCTTTTAAACTTAATCAATTATGCCTTATTAAAATTTGTTGTCTTATGAGAATGTGAGTTAACTTACCAGTTTATACTGAGTTGTGTGTGTGTGTGTGTTTTCTCTTTTTTAGGATTCGGAAGTGAGTAATCATGAGCATTGCACGCATTGGGGGAAGGGACTTTGAGACTTTATTTTGAGCAAATAATATATATTTATATACTCAATTCTTAATTCAAGCCATTTTTCCTAAACGCGTTGCGACTCCTAATATATTGCAAAACATTTGTTTTGGACTATTTTGGACATTGCACGACTTGAATGTCAAAATTGCATAATGTGTTTTTGGATAGCCTTAACATCCCTTGGTTATTTTCACGCTAAAGTATTTTTTATTCCAAGAGATGTGGCGGTAGCATCCCTTTATTTTGGTATTTTGAAATTGGGGTGTTACAAAGACACTTGAGTTAGGGCATTGCTTTTGCGATGGCAAGGGCTTCGTCGTCTTGGGGATCCATGCCAATAACTTCAGTTGGGTTCATTACACGGTACAAGTTTGTTAGGAGCTTGCAGTTGTTGTCTATGACTTTCAGACCTATATCACCGACCTTGAGGCAATAGCTCAAATCTAAAACGGTGATGCTTGCAAACATCCTGGTTGTGTTTACCAACATGGAGTCATTGATTTCACACCTCCGCATCCTCAAAGTTTGCACGGATTGAGCACTTGCGACAAGAAAACACGTGAGGAAAAGAATCATAACTTGTCTCATATCCGAAAAAAGCAAAACAAAGGAAGCGACAACACACATTAAATGAAATAGCATAAGTAGGAGATAACCACACAAGTCGACAAAAAACCATTAAATGAAGATTGTATATAGCCATTACCACTCAACACCTACTTGTTCGCCAACAATGGAAAGCTTTGATCATCATCCATACGGGTGACGTTCAACTTTTGAAGCGATCCAGAGCTTCTTGTGATCAAGACTTGAAGCATTCTAGCAATTACATCGGGTCTCGAATAATTGCACCATTCCGCAATGTCAATCTCTTACCAACAATATGGACTGGTAACTGCGTGCCTCCATCACTTGCAAACACTCGGCACCACAATAAATATCTCCTGCAGAGGAAGTTTCTTGAAGATAAGCCCACGCAAATGAGGCATCATCTCATCCCATTTTTGAAAGCTCCCATCATCCGCAGCCATTAATACTTTTCAGTATGTGCCTGTTGAATCACCAGTACAAACTCACAACCGTTACAACCGATCAATACTCCATTCAATGCTATCAGTATCTAAAACCTCAATTTTCCAAAAAAAAAAAAAAAAATCTAGCATAATGAATTGAATATATCAGATTGATCACAAAGCAAAAATAGACAAAATTTCATCTTTTCAATTTCTAAAACTGACTGTTGTTGGTATAAACTGAATAGACCACTCCAATGTTAAGGTGGTATGGTCCACACTCCTACTACATATTCACAAGCATCACTGTTTTTATTCTTTTTGCGGTACGTATTGATTTTTTTATGCAACCACATGGAATTTCCTCGCATACTTGTCAACATGCTTAGGATTCTTATTATGAATATGTAGTAGGAGTGTGCATTTGTTTTTTTGTTGGACAACCTATAGCGGCTAGAAACTAGGTCTGTGCATTTGATACAATAGAAAGGTTAGAAAAATCAAAAATCGATTTGATTTTTAACGATCGGGGATTCCTCAAAATATACAGGATGAATGAAAACTTATCATTCAACAATGCTATAACTCTTGGAATGATTTTAATACATAATGTTGTTTAAGATTTACCAACATATTAACATAGATTGCTTGAGGAATCCAGAGACTTTCATTTGTGTCCTTGAAAACGTATAATTATTTCCAAAAACTACACTTTTAACTCTTTCACATTTTTTTTTGGCGAAGCCGAAGCCAGGAAAAAAAAGAGAAAAAACCAAAGAAAGTGAAAAATAAAAAAGGAAACTAAAAACCAACAGCTACACTATGGCGCTACCAGAGCATAAACGGATCTAAATCCGAGGGAACCAAGCGCCAGAAGCATCCGCCACGACATCCCCTAAAACGAAATCCGGAGGGAAGGCCCATGTAGTGAAGAAATCTTCAATCGAAGCTCCATGCTTAGCCAAACAATCAGCAACTTTATTCCCTTCCCGACAAACATGAATGATCAAACATTCATCAAACGACGCTTTGGTTTCATTTATTTGCATAATAAGGGGCGCAAGAGGGTGAAACATGTCTCTGGAGTCCAATAAATGAATGGCAGTCTTGGAGTCAGAATATGCCAAAACTCTCGCAACACCCATGTTCTTGACAAACAAGAGACCCGCTGCCATGGCTGACAGTTCAGCGAACACATTAGTTGCTTCACCAAGGAAGCCCGCTGCCCCACCTAGCCAATGCCCATCTTCACTACGAACAACAAACCCAAAACCCGCCCGGCCAGGATTGCCCATGGAACTCCCGTCGACATGCAATATAGTAGGAAAACCATGATGCATATGCCAGTGAACCAGACGAACACTGGAATTGCAGGACGGAGAACGCGCCTTCTCGAGAGCCAAAGCCAGAAAATAGATCTCCCTCTTTAACAGCCAAACAGACTTACTCACCCCACGGAACACCCTATTGTTTCTTTCAACCCATGGCCTGCAAGGAAAATAGGACCATAGGCTGTGACCATACCACGCAGGAAATAGCGAATGGATTCTTTCGGCATCGAGCCACAGTCGAGAGGAAGAACCACCTGGAGAGCTTGCCAAACATACCAAACCCATGGGCAATAGAAAAGACAATGAGACCAAGTTTCCTCCTCACCACCACAAAGCACACATAATGGAGATGTAGCGAAGCCCCGCCTGAATCGAAGAAAGTTAAGAGGAAGGGCACCATGGCTAATCAACCAAAGCAAAAAGGAGAATTTCTCCGGAATGTTGACCTTCCAAATCCAAGACCAACCATCACTCACTGAGGGTGGTGAAAGAAATTTGTATGCCGACTTAACTGTGTACCTCCCCGTGGAAGAGGCTATCCAGACCCATAAATCTGATGCCGAGGCATGTAATGGAGGTGGAGGTATCGCAGAGAGCTCTTCCAGCAATGCAGGTGGCAGGGGAGAATATAGAGACGTCAACTCCCAACGCCCTCCAACAACAACATCCTTAACCTTGAGGTCTAGATCCTGAGTAGCTATGTAAGGTATTTGCGGACCAAATGGACCTCCCTTCCACCAATTCGAAAACCATAACGACGAGCTTCCATCCCCCAACCGAAATTGAAAAAACCCTTTTTAAGAAGTGGCAGGACCTTGATCAACAGCCGTGTAAGCTGAGATCTCGGCCTTGCAGGGATAGAGTGAAGAAAAATAGAAGGTTGCAAGGAACCGACAATCATACGAACCCAAATTTTCTCCGGACAATGCAGTACCGCCCAGAGCAATTTTCCAAGAAGAGCCACATTCATCAAACGTGCTCTTCGAATGCCAAGACCACCCGCAGATCTCGGTTGAGCCACCTGGTGCCAGCTGATTAGATGAATACCCTTGGCATTCATTCGTTCCCTTCCATAAGAATCTACTAATCTTGCGATCAATAGCATTGCACACTTGCTCAGGGAGCCAGTGAGTTTGCATTACATAAGTTGGAATCGAAGCCAACACCGAACGACAGAGGGTGAGCCGACCCGCTTTATTAAGCAGCTTGGCCGCCCAACCCTCAAGCCGTCCGTCCATTTTATCAAGCAGAAAAGCATAGTCAGTGCATCGCCGTCGTCCCCGAAGTATTGGAAATCCCAAATACGTACCAAAGCTATCCACCTCTGAGATCCCTAATGTTGAAACAATCCACTGTCTATCAACATCTGAAACCGCAGGTGAAATAATAACAGAGGATTTCTGGACATTCAACACCATCCCAGAGACCCAGCAAATCTGCCCAAAGCCACGGCTACAGTCTGAATACTAGTACGATCCATGGTTGAGCATAAAATTAGATCATCTGCAAAACCAAGATGAGAAACCCCAATATTAGATCCTGGGAGATAAACTGGAGACCAAACGCCATTCTCCACGAAGGAACGAATTAGAACTGATAATTTTTCCATAACCAATAAAAAGAGATAAGGGGACATGGGATCTCCCTGTCGAAGCCCTTTCCCTGGCCGAAACTCTGGAGAAGCCTGGCCATTCCACAACAATGAGTACGTAGGCGAAGAGACACAATGCATAATCAACTCTGTAAGAGCCATAGGGATCCCAATCTCCAGTAAACAGGCTTGAAGAAAATCCCACACAACATTATCGTATGCCTTTGCTATGTCCACTTTGAGGATGATAGCCTTGATTCGGGATTGAGGGCCCGAAACATATCCTAGCAACTCCTGGAGGGTTATGGCGTTATCGACTGTGCCCCTTCCCGGTAAGCAGGCCGACTGCTGAGGAGAAATGCATTCCTGAAGACAAGGCCGAATACGGTTCACAATAACCTTCGTACATAATTTGTAGATCACATTGCATAACGTTATTGGCCGGAACTGAGAGAAAGATAATGGTCGTTCGACCTTCGGGATCAAACAAATATTCGCTTTGGTTATCTATGGTGACAAAGACCGCTCCACAAAGGCCTGTTGAATAAGGGTAGTCACAGCTGGTCCAATGACACTCCAGTGTTGCTTATAAAATAACGCAGGGAATCCGTCCGGACCCGGAGCGGAATTACCATGCATCCCCTTAAGAACAATATCAATTTCTGTAGCCGAAACCTCCTCCTGCAATGGAGCCAACAGCTCAGGGGAAACAGTTGGTAATGGTGGGAGAGGGACGGCCTCAACCTCCAGCCCAGTACCTGTTACCAAATTTTGGGAAGGAGCCGCATAAATCTCCTTCCAGTACGCCACTGCATTCGCCCTTAGGATAGATTCATCTTCACACCATTCCCCCGAAGAAAGGTTAAGTCCATGAATCCTCTCACGATGACGTTTAACTTTGGCACGAGCATGAAAATAAGAGGTGTTTCTGTCACCACATCGCACCCACTTATCTCTAGCATGTTGATACCAAAATATTTCTTCTTGAGATAAGACTGATTCATACTCCTTTTTCAACTCCAACTCAAGTAAATATAAACGAATAGAATCAGTCCGCTCCAGGGCTTTAGAGATGCCTGCTAGCCTCTTCATCAATTTCAACTTACGCCATTTGAAGTTCCTCCCATTCGAACGCTTGAACTGTATGGACGCCTCTTTAACCTGATTTAAACGGTCACAGAAAGACCCCGTAGAGCTTTCCCAAGAATCAGTCACGATCTCCCTATAACCCGCCAACAGAGAAAGTGAAGCATCCCATCGGAAGGGAGCTGAAACATAATTGGCAGTATCTTTATTACATCGAATAAGTAAAGGGCAATGATCCGAACCCACCATAGATAAGGTTTGAACATGGCCCATAGGAAACTGGGATATCCACTCGAAATTCCCAACTGCACGATCCAGCGTCTTGTGAATACGGCTAGTATCACCCAAAGGCCGCGACCACGTGAAACGTCCCCCTAACGTATTGATGCTCGTCAAGCCACTTCCATGGAGAACGTCACATAACTCCTCTGCTCGAGTCAAATTAAAGAGACCACCACGCACTTCGGACGGCCCCGTTATTTGGTTCCAATCCCCTAAAATCATCCAAGCTCCATGAATGCGATTAGCCAATTCCTTAACACTCTCCCAGGTAGCCCTCCTCTCCAAATACCTGGGAGAAGCGTAGATAGCAGAAATCCACCAACTAACTTGGCCAGAGGAGAGTTGAATCGTAATCAACCTGTTAACTTCAGCAAAAACTTGAACCTGACAAGATATACCAATCCGAACTAACACCCAGAGCCCGCCAGACCGACCTAACGCCTCCTGAATGCATAACGGGATGTATCCAGCTTTAAAAAATAACAACTGAGAACGACAAAAAAGCGACTGCGGTTCCATAATGAAAACCATGTCTGGCTGATAACTTCGCACCAATTCCTTCAATGCACGTTTGGTCGGCTGACCAAGAATACCCCCCACATTCCACGAAAGAATTTTGAATGTCCTAAAATCCATAGGAATATGACAAAGAGGGGGGAAGAGAGCAACATACCTAATGTTGCATAGGAACCCCCTCGTCAGGGGGTTTCCCTGTGGGTTCCAAGGCAGACCCATGGTGAGAATCCCGCCGAACTTGATGATTAATTGTAGGAGGAATCTCCCCCTCCGCCGCAGGAGCAGACCGAGCGCGCTTAGCATTCTGATTAATCTCATCTTTGGATGGAAGGGAGCTCACAGCGATCGCTTTACCTTTATCTCGTCCTAGTCCAGCGGCACCAGAATGAGGAATCTTACTCTCCATGCCCTTCGGCCCACTATTAGAATGATCAGATCCACCAGCATAGCGAATGGGCCCCTTATTCACTGGCCCAATTGAACTACTGGATCCCTTCAGCACAGGCCCAACAGAACTACCCGGTTCTTTCCCTTTTTTTGGCCCATCGGCCTTCTTACGAACTACCTTAACCCATCCCTCCCCACTAGGCTGATCGGGGATCGTGGGGGAAACTACCTCATTGGGAACTGCCTTCGAACCTGCAGACTCAGAACCATTTCCATGGTCAACATCCATGGATCTAACTGTCACTACCGTAGGAATGGGCACCTCCTGCACAACCTCCACCGGATGACGTCCCGGGCATGCAGCCCTTGCATGGCCATACCGCATACAGGCTGGACAAAGCATATGCAACCCTTCATACGCAACCTTATACCACCGACCACCCATGAAAACACTTGAAACCACAGGCAAACTCAAATCAATTTCCACACAGACTCGAGCGTATCTCGCCCGATTCACACCCTTCGACATAGCATCCACGCGAACCGGGGTCCCTAAAGCCGAAGCCATCTTTGTCAGGATAAATTCATCAAAAAACTTAATGCAAAGCTCCGGAAACCGAGCCCACACAATCATCTTCTTCGGAGTAACTTCATCTGCGATAAAATTCGGACGCCAGGGTGCAAGAGTAAGGAAGCTATCAAAAACTACCCAAGGCCCACCGCTCATCACTCGAAGCCGATCCTCAGCATCATCGAACTTAACAAGAAAATGGCCTGCATTCAATTCCACCATAGCAAACCTATCTGCAATCTTCCACAGCCTAGTCAATCGTTCTTTCAGCGCAACATATCCTACCTTCTTCCCCAAGACAGAGATTATTAGAGCATCTTCCCATGGTTTGCACACACGCTCCATAGCACGAGCATCAATCGAAATTCGCAGCTTCAAACGATCCCCATCGATCAAATCCAGCACAACCAACTTTTCTCTATCAGGATCCTTAGTCAGTGGAGCAGGATAGGCCTTCTTTCCTCCCATAACCTTATCCCGAAAAGAGACAGGAAGAGAACCTACAAAAGAAAACCCCGGCGGATCCTCCGGAGAAGCATCGGGCGGACGAGTTTCAGGAGAGAGAGCAGACGAGAGAGACATCGTGATTTTCTAAGATGGAAATAAGGTTGAAAACTGGTCTCAATTGTGTTTATTCCAACTCTTTCACATTTTGAAGTTGCATACCTAAATTTTTTAATTGGAAAAAAATACACCTAAACTATGAAATATTAGAAGAAAAAAAATAAACTTCCACTCAAAAAAATAACTAGGTCCAAATTTTCAGTTAAATACTTAAGGGTAGTTTTGTTAATTCAATCTTTTCTTTAAATTCATCCTAAGTTAATCCTAATACAAATCACTAAGTAGTGAAATTGGGATAATTTTGAATTTATATTAAGATTAATTTGGATGAATTTGAGGAAAAAAAAAAAGAACATATTAAATTGACAATACTACCCTTTAGCATTTAAGGGAAAACTTGGACTTAATAGTTATTTTGGATGGAAGTTTATTTTTATCTAAATGTCAAAGTTCATTTGTATTTTTTTCCAATAAAAATGTTTAGGTATTAAATTTAAAAGTAGATTAGTTTATATGTATTTTTTGAAAATCACACTTATTACTATATTTAAGTAACATTGAATAATTATTCTGAATTATTTTTCATAATTAAATGTATTAACTTTCCAAAATTTATGGAAAATTCCCTATTTGCTTGTTAAAACTCTTTGTTTTTAAGGTAACATTGAATAATTATTCTGACTTATTTTTCATAATTAAATGCATTAACTTTCCAAAATTTATGGAAAATTCCTTATATGCTTGTTACAACTCTCTGTTTTTAAGTTAGATGAATAATTTTTTACTCAATCACCTCTCTCTCTCTCTCTTTATATATATATATATTACGTTTACATGACAATAATATACATCCGATATTCCTTTGAAGTCTTGCACTAAAAAACATTATAATATTTCGATTACCGTGCACTAACCAAATTGACTGAATTGGACAGGGTGGGTTTTTTTCATTTTACATCCCAACCATTAATATATCAATAATATTTAATAAATACTAAATTCCCAAATTTTCCCATTTCAAGGTTTCACCCCAACCATTTAATGCAAATGCCCAATATTAAGAATAACATGGCATCTTATTTCTCACTCCTCCCCATCTCCCGCACTATAAATACGGAACGCGATGAACTTCATAGACCACTCCATTCCCGGTGCCTTTCTTCTCATACTCTGAGGTATATACATATCCTTTGGGTTTTGCATATGTTTTCAATAGCATTTCAAACTATAAATTTCCGTTTTGGTTTTAATTTGGTGGTGAATGAGGTGAGTTGGATTATGTGTGTGTGTGCTTAATTCTGGAATTGATTTTGATGATGAGATTTTAGTGATTCTTGGTTTGGCGTGTGCTTAATTACGGTTGTGGAATTATATTTTATGTGTCGTTTTAGCCCAAATTTGGGGGTGCGGCTTTGTGATTGATATAAAGATGAAATGGATGGTTGTTTATGTTGGATATGTTGCTTTTCCCTTTTATAGAGTATGGAAAACTAAGAATATTTATTGATTGTTTTTTGTTATAGACTATATTGTCTCTGAAATAGCCTTTGCATAGATGAAATTTTGTCTACTTTTGCTCTGTGATCAATTTGATATATTGTATTCACCATGCTAGATTTTTTTCATGCAAAATTGAGGAATTTTTGTACTTAGATACTGATAGCATTCAATGGAGTATTGATTGGTAGTAACGGTTATGAGTTTTGTATTGGTGATTCAATAGGGAACATACTGAAAAGTATAATGGCTGCGGACAATGGGAGCTTTCGAAAATGGGATGAGATGATGCCTGATTTGCTTGGGCTTATCTTCAAGAAGCTTCCTCTGCAGGAGATACTTATGGTGGTTCCAAGTGTTTGTAAGTCATGGAGGCGCGCAGTTACCGGTCCATATTGTTGGCAAGAGATTGACATTGAGGAATGGTGCAATAACTCGAGACCTGATGTCATTGCTAGAATGCTTCAAGTCTTGATCACAAGAAGCTCTGGATCGCTTCAAAAGTTGAATGTCACTCGTGTGGATGATGATCAAAGCTTTCCATTGTTGGCGAATAAGTAAGTGTTGAGTGGTAACGGCTATATACGATCTTCATTTAATGGATTTTGTCGACTTGTGTGGTTATCTCCAACTTATGTTATTTCATTTAATGCGTGTTGTCGCTTCCTTTATTTTGCTTTTTCGGATTTGAGACGATTTATGATTCTTTTCCTCATGTGTTTTGTTGTCTCAAGTGCTCGATCCCTGCAAACTTTGAGGATGCGGAGGTGTGAAATCAATGACTCCATGTTGGTAAACACAGCCGGGATGTTTGCAAGCATCATCGCTTTAGATTTGAGCTATTGCCTCAAGATCAGTGCAATAGGTCTGGAAATCATAGGCAATAACTGCAAGCTCCTCGCAAACTTGTGTCGTGTAATGAACCCAACTGAAGTTATTGGCATGGCTCCCCAAGACGACGAGGCCCTTGCCATCGCAAATACTATGCCCCAACTCAAGTGTCTTGAGATATCCTACTTGCTGGTCCAAACTCCTAGTGTAATGGAGATAATCAATAAGTGCAAGAACCTAGAGGTGCTTGATGTTCGTGGATGTTGGGATGTGGATTTGGACAAGGAGTTCGTGAAGGAATTCCCAAACCTAACGGTGATTGGGCCGGTGGTGTCGTCCAATGCTACCGGGTGGGAGGTTTCTAATGGATCGACCGGCTTCCTTTCTTGGGACTTCTATGTGGGTAATCTAGACGACGAAGAGGAAGATTACCCGGAGATGTTTGATGATGAGTTTTGGGAAGACGACGAGGATCCTCTCGACGGTGTTCAAGTGTGGTTTTATGATGCCGTGAACATGGTTGGCGTCGACGATTGGCCTCAATCACCTTAAGATCATAACATGCACTCTAATGTGTCAATGTAATGGTTTTAATCCTTATAATAAATGTGCGAGAAAATAAAGTCCTACTCGACGATCGCAAGCCGGATATACATATACATATATAGATCTAAAAGTAATAATAATGTAATAATGCATGCCCCATTTTTATCGAAATAATGTAACAATGTGTGCCAAGATAAGACATTGGACCATGAATATATATATATATATATATAAAATAAAGACATATTATGCATGAATGCCTCCCTCAAAATCCGAAAATTACTATGAAGCGTGTTGTGAAGGATGATATATGATGCCCCAAAAATCCTCTCCTCCCCAAGTATAATGAATTAAGGATGATATGATGCCCCAAAAATCCTCTCCTCCCCAAGTATAATGAATTATTAAACTAGCGAGTTGTCAGGTTTCGTGCTCCGCTTCAATTTTTAACAAGTTAGGTTTCCGTGCTCCATTTGAGTTCTTAATCAATTAAGGTTCGAACTTGAACTCGAACTCGTTCCATAAATAAATGAGTTTTCACTTAAGTATGACTCGATTCGAGTATTTTCAAACTCAAGCTTCAGTTTTTAATACTAAACAATTAAGGTTTTTAAATATATTTTAATTTTTTTCCAAATAAATAAATATATATATATTCTTAAAGAATCTAATGGAATACATACTGAGTCCACTCGTTTCTATACTATTAATTAGTTGAGTTCGAACTCAGCTGGTTGATTGAGTTTTACGAGTCAAAATCATTTATTTTGATAACACCAATATCAAGGCATAATAGAAGTAAAGGATCAAAGTAATAGTCTGTGCTGTATAAAAATATTCAGCACATATAAAGCATTTTTTCAGCATATACAAAAGACTCTTCAAACAAAACACCCTTCAGCAGTTCAGCGGGAGCTGATTCAGCTCTCAAACCAAATCAAAATTAATAAGGTCTAAGATAGAAGCAAGTAAAGAATGGTTGATTTAAATAAGGAGATCATCCTAACAATCATCTAAGGTTTCATTATGCCTTCCTATCCTTCTATCTTTCATAAGCCTTCATTTTGTAAAAGTGAATAATCACAAGAAGTAATTTTTTATCCACTTTTTGTCAAACGCTTTTTTAGCCCAAGAATATCCATCATTGACAACAATGACTAATCCCTTTCATTGGCTTGTATGCACTCGAATGGTGGGATATATGCCCAAAATTTTAAGACCGCTCTGTACCCAAAATCAGGAGTCGATCCCCAATTGCCTAATCCGAAGGCTCCACCACACCTAGAGGTATCGAAATGGGCCTGCAGGGCGAAAGGGGATGACCTCACAGGCCTCCGCATTTGCGGGCTTGAACGGGGCGGGCTCAAAATATCTAGGCCCAACCCGACCCATAAGCGGACTATGGGTTATGTGTGCCGGCCCGCGGGCGTTTTAGAAAAATACTATTAAATTTATTATTTAGTGTAAAAAAATAAAATTGTGAATATTTTTTATTGTATAAATTAAATTGAGATATAAAGATTTATAAATAATATTTAAAATTATAAATTGTTAAAGTATGTATTTTTTGGCATAATTATTAACTTTAATAGAGGGTTTGTTCAATAATACTTTAAAAATTCATGAATTATTCCAATTTGTAATACTAAAAGGTGTATTTTTAAATATAGTATTGTGCAAGACAAAAAAAAAATTAATGATTGGGTTGATAAAAATTTTGGGTCTAGCGGTCAGAGTCTTTAGCAAGTTAAACTGTTTTTGGCATAATTCGATAATTTTATATTTGAAAAAGAAGATAATTAACAATAAAATACTTATAAAAATTTATTTTTATTCACCATTTTTAATAAATAAAATAATAAATAATTTTAAACTTAAAAAATAATACCAATAATATAGAGAAGCAGAGAAATATTAGAAAAGATCGATTATTTGTATAACAATTTTTAATGTAATGTATAACCAAAGTAATAATTTAAATATTTGATGACTTTATGCTAGGAATTGAATTTATCAAATAACATTAATTAATATTCAAAATATAGTATAATGTGTACTCCCTCCGTCCCATATTTATCTTCTTCGACACTGTAGATACGGAGTTTAAGAAAGTTGTATTTTATTATTTTCATGTGTACTTTTTGAGGGGTAAATTTGTCTCTTTTTGTCTTGTAGTGCAATTGTTAGTAAAATTAAGGATTGGTTTTTCTGTAAATATATGGACATGTAGGGTTATTTTAGTAAAAAAAAAAATTCCTTTTTGGGGTAGGAAGATAAATGTGGGACGTCCAAAAACGGAAAGTAAGAAGATAAATATGGGACGGAGGGAGTAATGTTTTTAAAAAAAATAATAATAATAACAAAGCCAATGGGCCAACCCATTCCCACTATGGGCCCAACCCGCAAAAACACACTCCGCCGTAGGTTGGGCCTATTTAGACCCACATCTAAATCAACCTATAAATTTAAGTTAGCCATGAATTTTTTACCTTACGGGCACAAAAAATAAAAACAAATTATAATAGGATTTTAAAGTTAACTTAAAATCATTCGCAAATTTACTTCTTAAAACAACCAACGCATTCCCTACTATCTATCTAAATCAAGTGTTCAAAGATAATGGCCTAAATGTAACTTAGGCCCCATTTGGTTTGCCCAAATGTTTTGGCAGGATTTGAAATCTATAAATAATTTGGATCAACGATAAGATTTAGATGTGACAGGATTTGGATCCTCTTACTTGTGTGGTTAGCATATTTCAAATTCAGGAATATGTAAAATCATGTTTGTAATAATCTATCAAACGATTCATTAACCTATACAAAATTCATACTTCCTTCGTTTTTTAAAGATAGTTGTGTACCCACTCAGCACGCAGTCCAATGCACATTTTAAACCATTAATAATTCAAATTCGGTACATGTAAAAATTCTAAAAGTTTGATATTTAAAATCTACAAGACGAGACGAATCTAACAAGATCACACTTGGCTATATTTTAACTTGTATAACTATGAGAAAACTTTTAGTCAAAGTATATAAGTGAACAGTACACATTAGTCAACAGTAGCTAACAAAAAAAAAACGGAGGAAGTATTCTTTAATTTAATTATATTATTTTTTTTACTTCATATTTTTTATTTATGTTATATTATATTTTCATTTTAATTACATTTTATTCTATAATTTTTAAATTTTTAATTTTATATATTATTCCCTCCGTCCCACGAAGTTTGACACCTTTCTATTTTTAGATAAATTAAATTAATATAAGTTTGATTAAAATTTTAATTATTGTCAAATCACATTAAAAGTAATCACTTTTACTATTCTGCACAAATTCCAATACAATTTTACTTTTCTACACAAAGTCCCTTGTATTTCTTTAATTCTTAATATTTCAAAATTGGTACAGATAAAAATTATATAAAATATATATTCTAAAACTACACAATTAGACGATTCTAACAAGACCATAATTGATTATTTTTCTCTAATTACATCATTACGATAACATTAAGTCAAAATTAAATAATAAACATTATCAAAATTTATTAGAATCTCAAATACAAACATTCACACCACTTTAACTACTAAACTCCACTACCTAAATTACCGTGCCCAAAAGAAAGGTGTCAAACTTCGCGGGACGGAGGGAGTATTATTTTTATTTTTATAATCCTTCATTCAATAGACTTTGGAAGGGCAGGAGCAAGCACGTCCTCGGCCCAGCAGGACTGATCCTCTTCCGCGTCTTAAATGGAATATGGGTCCTTTGACGGGAGTCTTCCTTTATACTGATGGTTCGTTGTTGATGGGTAGAAAGCGAGATGGCTTCGGCGCGGTTCTTCGCGATCATTCTGGGCATTGGCTTCATAGTGTTCTGGTTACCTTGGTATGTCTTCAATTATCCAAGCTGAATTGTTTGGTACTTTATGCGGACTGAGGATGGCTAGAGATCAAGGGATTCGGGATATTTTGTGCTGTTGTGATTCGAAGGAGGCTCTTAAGCTTGTCAATTCACCAGTCCCCCCCCCCCCAATCAGTGGTTGTCTGCTTACCTTACACATATTCAAGAGATCCGGATGGAATTCAATCATTGTGGTTGTAACCATAATCTTCGAGAGGGTAACGCTGTGGCAGACATTCTTGCTAAGATAGGTGTTGAAGAGGAGTCTTTTTTCACTACTTGGATCTTTCCCCCAGATCGTTTGAAGTCTCACATTCTTGCTAAGATAGGTGTTGAAGAGGAGTCTTTTTTCACTACTTGGATCTTTCCCCCAGATCGTTTGAAGTCTCTCTTGGATGCTGACGCAGCTGGCACGTGGTTTCCCCGTCTTTAGCTTTTTTTCCTACCCTTTCTTGTCTGTCTAACAAAAAATAAATAAATAAATAAACTTTGAAATCCCGTGTAGAAATGATTTCGAAATACAATGGGGAGTATGTATAAGGGAAAATTTAATATTTTCGTCTGTTAAATTTTAAAATTCAATAAAATAATCCTTTTTGTTTCAATTGGTAAAATTGGTCCGTTAAATTTGATAATCTCTTCAATTTAATCCCTATGCCATAATAAACCTAATTAATAGCTAAATAAAGTCTTAAGCCGATAATGGGTCCCACTAATGGATCAAACTCCAACCCATGACCCGTAGCCCATTTTGATAAAACCCATTTATTCTCTTCTTTCTTCCCCAAATCTCTACTTATTAGGCTTCCATCTTTGGTCTTCCAAATCTTCCAAAACCCATTCCCATCTTCATCAATAGCATAATTCTCAAAGCATTCCATAATTATAAACTTGCTGTTGATACTTGATCATGTAACCAATCATCCCAAAATATTTCCACTTTACAACTTCACATAGCACATTTTCAAAACTGGGCCAAAGTAAAACATCAGAACTCCCAAAGAACAATCATTTATCAGGCCAAACTTGAAGCAAAAACCATCAGATACAAAAATGCTGGAAAAGGAAAAAGATAAGAAGGTGAATTACTTGAGGCATTATGGCTAGCTTGGTATGACCACCAAAAGCCTTGGCGCAGTCGTCCCCTGTTCTTACCACATTCGTTAAAGCCCAACGTAAAAGCAGCCCCCAAATTTCCTTGGAAGCCCTCACGCGACCACGACGGCACTTCTGCCCTGCCTTCTATTCATCTCTCAGGCGGCGGAAATCCGAAATCCTCTTCGCGCACATTTTCAATTTCTTCCAATTGGAGCCTCTCGGAAGAATGCTCCATGATCTCATATCGTGTGAAAGGAACAAACACAAAGATACAAATAAAGAAAGGGCAAAAAAAACACCTCTTGAAGTTTCAATTCTTTTCAATGATTGGAATCAACGCCAACACACCCATATTCCACCGGTATGCTGTGGTGAAATTGCGCAAGGGAAACAAAACTGAAAATGAAAATGGGGATATCGTGGGTCTGGAAGCCATAAGAAGAGATTTGGGGGAAGAGAGAGGAGAAGGAACCGGTTTTAAGAAAATGGGTTGTGTATTGGGTATTTTACTCAAATTCATTAATCTATATTAATGAGTAGATTTTATTTATTTATTAATTAGATTTATTATGTCTCAAGGACCAATTTTTCCAATTGAAACAGAGATTATTTTGGTGACTTTTAAAAGTTAACAGACCAAAATGTTTATTTTGTCTCAAGGACCAAATTGAAAAAAAAATTATCAAATTTAACGGACCAATTTTTCCAATTGAAACAGAGATTATTTTGGTGACTTTTAAAAGTTAACATACCAAAATGTTTATTTTTCCGGGAGTATAAGAATTTTGAAATATTTCATTCGTCCAATTCATTCCGTCACACTTTTTTTTTTAATCTTATCCCACTAAAATAATCACATTTCCTATTTTAGAAAATTCTTACTCCATAAAAACATCAACTAAAACACTGCATCAACTAATTACTTCATTTTTCTCAATTAAAATAAACATAACATTAATTACTCAACTTTAACACAATAATCTATTTTATCTAAAACATCATGGCTAAGAGTTATCCGACAGTATTATCATGACGGATGGAGTACTATATTTGCGAGATTTTTTTTTTTTTTTTTGCATGACCCTATTTGCGAGATTTCAATATAGCAAAGAATGTTCAAATCGTTTGTTTAATTTTTAACAAACAAGATTATAAAGTATATAAAAATACAAACCTCTCAAAATCCACTAATTCCAGTAAATCAAATGGGGACCTTAGACACTAAAATTGTCAAAATAAAAACCATGGTCCAAATTAAAGTGCAAGTTGTTAGAATTGTCTTGTTCCTAACGAATTGGCGTAATCTATAGCTGTCTCGACAACCTATTTGAATTGATAACACACGTATGCAGCTAATTAAGAAGCTAAAGATAAAAGGTGTCGTTTTTTTGGAGGTGGATGAGATTTTGATAAGAATTTTGGTGTATGAAACCAAAAAAAAAAAAAAAAAAAGGAACAAAATTTATGTAATATAAAATTTTTCAATGTAAATTTGGTGTATTTTTAATATAGAATTATTTGTTGTACATTAATTATTCAAATTAAAATTTTAATAATCAAACATTTTTTTGAACCAAATGGAATTCTCAGACTCTTAAAATAATCTCAAAGTATGGGTGTATGCTAAATTGCTAATGTTTTGTAAGTAGATGGGCCTCAAACCCAGGTGGGCCCATATTGCTAATCCAAGGAATCTACCAATACATTCTACTCTCTTGTGGCATGTTCTTAATGCAGAGTTGGAGTTGCGGCCCCTTGTAGGGCGGCCTAGATATTTGTAGTTGTTAGGATATGTAGGAATTAATAACTACTCCTTCCTATGTTTGTTTATGTTTGCTCCATAAGGGTTTTTATTAATGTTCGCCTGTGCAATTTGATATAAAATTTTATTATACTTATACAAGTTAAAATATAGTCAAGTGTGATATATTTTATTATACTTATACAAGTTAAAATATAGTCAAGTGTGATCTTATTATATTCGTCTCGTCGTGTGGTTTTTAAATATCAAACTTTTAAAATTTTTACTTGTACTGTACTAGAGTTATTAGTGGTTTAAAGTGTATATTGAACTGCATGTTGTGTGGGTCCATAGAAAATATATAAAAATAGAGGAAGTTTTTGGGTAAAATAGCGGCATGTGTCGTAAAATTATAATTTGATGAAAATTATTTGGTTATCATATTAAAATGCTATTTGAGAGATAGCTTTAATTTACAGAGCTTCAAATCATAACTATATCTTCATAAACTAATGTATAGAACGAAACTATTATATATATAAAATTTAAAGCTCTCCACAACTCCTAAAAATTACGTGGAGAACAGATCTTAATTCCTTTGTGTTACAAATGACTTCATTTCTAATTTTCATAATTCAAAATATATTTTAACAGTTAGTAATTTAAATTACTTGTAAACGAAAATTAAAAGAATTTGGGGAATGAGATTTGACCTCAGTAGTCATCTCCCCTACATTCTAACCATAAGTTGGGATTCGATTTCCACCTGACCCGCTATCCCCCTTTTTATCTCATTTGTAATTTGTATGGTTTAGGTAAAAGACACATAAATGTTAATGTTTTAAAAAAATATTATAAGAATTTGACGTTCATCTAATATTTTATTTAACTATGTTTTTACTTATATAGAAGTCATTGAATGTGAATTCACAGTAACAATTATACAAGTACTCTGTGTCTTTTTGGTTGTGCACCATTGGTGTTTTTGAATATATTTATAGTTTAACTTTTCTCCAATTTTTTTTATAATTATAGAAGAAATATAATCAACCGAGATCTTTTTAAATTATCTGAACTTATAATTTTAAAATATTAATTTTTAATAATTTGTAATTACATATATAAAATTATTAATCATTTATATCAATATGTGTCGAATAATGCAAAGCACGAGGGACTATAACATACTGTATGATGCATAAATTACAGCCTCAGCCAGTCAGCCTTCAGGTAAGGTTCAGTTCATATTTGTATGTATCGTATGTATGTGGGTGATAATAATGTCAATGCGTATACGTATTCATATCAGCATTTCCGAACTCATTAATTACTCAGTGTAGATCTTTTTCCTATTTGTATTTCTCTCCCAACTATATAAATATTACTCCATTTTCATTTTAATTAATTTCAAAGATTTTCCATTCAAGGTCTCTCTCCCAAACATTTGCTGCAAATGCCCAGATTTTTTACCATGATATGGCTTCCGGTTCTTCGCATCTCTCACTCCTATACCTCTCTCGCAGATAGATAGGAGAAAGGGGAACGGAACGGAACGGCGTGGAATTAAGGGCTCTCCATTAAAGGTGCGTTTTTGTTTTTCATAGATCCAAAATCTGAGGCATACATTTGTTTTGGGTTTTGCTGTTTTGTTTTGAATTGTGTTTGGGGTTTTGGTGTGGAATAAAAGGGGGTTGGATTACCTGTGTGTGCTTTCTGGAATTGATTTCCCATTTTTCTTTTCTTTTTGTTTTTTCTTTTTTTTTTTTCCCTCTGTTGAAGAGATTTGAGTGCTTCTCATGTGTTAGTTTGGCTGGCATGTGGTTAGGGTTGTTGAACTCTGTTTACTTGTTGTTTTGTGGGGTTGGATTCTTCTTCTTGTCATTTTTGTTACTTGAGCTGTGCGCTATTCCGTCTGTTACTGGTTGTTTTTTGCCCTAATCTTGCTGCAAGTTCTGTAATTTTGGGTTGCAGTTCTGGGGGTTGTAGGGATGGATTGTTGGGTTGCCTATATAACCATAGATGTTGAGGCTAGGTTCAAGTTGTTATCTTTTCCTTATATATGATGTTGAAACTGGAAACTTGGGAAATGTTCTGCTTTTGAATTTGAAATGATGAATTGTTCCTGTACTTTTGTTGTTTGATCGATCTAATATATACTTCATGTCAGCTTATTGTCATGGAAAATTGAGGAGTCTTGGTCCTTAGATGCTGATAGAATTAAATCGGGGTTTAAAGGATTGAATATCAGTTACGTTCGTTTTACTGGTGATTCTTCAGGGAAGAATTTCAGAAAAGATCAATGGCAGCGGATGATGGGAATTTCCCAAAATGGGATGAGCTGTTACCTGATGCACTTGGGCTTATCTTCAAGAAACTTCCTCTCCCTGAGGTACTTACTGTAGTGCCAAGTGTTTGCAAGACATGGAGGCGCACAGTTATGGGTCCTTATTGTTGGCAAGATATCGACATTGAGGAATGGAGCCGTAGCTCGAAGCCTGAAGTCATTGACAGAATGCTTCGGTTATTGATTACGAGAAGCTGTGGATCACTTCGAAAGTTGTGTGTCACCGGTCTAACTGATGATCAAAGCCTTTCATTTGTGGCGAATAAGTAAGTCTTGAGTGGTGAAGGCTATTTTGTGATCTTCATTTATTGCCTTTTTCCATGTTGTATTTGTTGGGTAATCCCACATCGGTTATAATGGTTCCCCTATACTACCTTATATGGATTGAGAGCAACTCTACTTATCACCAATTGGTTTTAGGTGTGAGCCTCTCATCCATGAATCTCTACATGGTATCAGAGCTATGGTTGCCCGGTTTGAGTATATTTGATTCTGAATTTGAAATTGGAATTTGATTTCGAGATGATATCATCTCGAGGGGAGGGTGTTGGGTAATCCCACATCGGTTATAATGGTTCCCCTATACTACCTTATATGGATTGAGAGCAACTCTACTTATCACCAATTGGTTTTAGGTGTGAGCCTCTCATCCATGAATCTCTACAGTATTCATGATCTTCAATTAACATGTGTTGTTGGTTTCTAAATTTTACCTTTTTTGGTATGACCATGGTTATGATTCTTTACTCCACGTGCTTTTGTTGCAAGTACTGAATACCTGCAAACTTTGCGACTGCCGAGGTGCGAAATCCATGACACCATAATGATAAATACAGCCAAGATGTTTGCAAATCTCACTGTTTTAGATTTGAGCTATTGCCTCAACATCGGTGCTGGAGCCCTTGAAGCCATTGGCAACAACTGTAAGTTCCTCACTACCCTGCGCCGCGTGATGCACCCATTGGAAGTCATTGATAAGCATTCCCAAGTTGATGAAGCCCTCGTCATCGCAAACACCATGCCCCAGCTCAAGCATCTCGAGATTGCCTACTTGCTCGTGAACACCCCCAGTGTCGTAGAGATTATCAATAAGTGCAAGAACCTGGAGCTGCTTGACCTTCGTGGGTGTTGGGAGGTGAATCTGGAGGAGGGGTTCACAAAGGGATTCCCAAACTTGAAAGTGATCGGGCCGCTCGTGGTGGATTGCTATGACCAGGGTGTATGGGAGAATTGCTCAGACTACTCGGGCTCATCTGGATACCTTGCTTGGGACTTTATTGCAGGTGAAGTAGATGATGAAGAGGAAGATTACCCGGAGATGTTTGATGACATCTGGGAAGATGATGAGAATCCTATAGACGATGTTGAAATGTGGTTTTATGACGATGTTAACATTATAGACGATTGGCCCCATTCTCCTTAAGGTACGCACCGCTCCTGATTTTATCGCTGCCATCATCATCATCATCTGTGGTTTCAGAGACATGGTTTCTGTTCTATATGTCTGTGTTTTTCAGCTTGTGGTGAAAAAGATAGAAGTTTAGAGCTTTGGATATTTGAAGCATGTGGCTTTGTGGTGTTTGTTAATGTTGTCTGTGTATGTTGGAAATGCTTTGATGGATTCTTGGCAACTTATGGAATAAGAAAAACCAGCTTTGGTTGTATTTGGTTTGTGTTTAAAATTGGTTTTGTTGGGTTTTTGGTATGAGAAAAATCTAAATAGGAAATCATAATATTCTTGGATATGTGGTTCATTTTTTAGGCCAGGGTTTGGGTGAATTTATTAGTTTTTTCTCTCTCTCTCTCTCTCTCTCTCTCTCTCTCTCTCTCTCTCTCTCTCTCTCTTTTTTTTGATTATAGTATACTTTGGTTTTTGAAATCTTGAATTTGAACTTTTCCTTTGAATTGATGATTAATGTAGTGTTATCTTTTGAATTGACATATTTTGCAAATTTTAACCATCTTCATCTTCACTACATGGCATGGTATGGTATGCCATAAGCTTATAGTTTAATAATATCCTCATTTATTTTATTTATTACCATTATTGTGAGTATGTATTAAGACAGAATCGAATACAGTAAAAATTATCTAAAATGTACATATAGTATTATAAAACTAGCTAGTTAAGATGCATCCACTTATCCGATTGAAAGTAATCATGTGAAATTAAAAAACTACAATTTAACAATAATAGTTGGTTTGAATGGTTGTTTAAGGAATGTCTTAAATTTTCGCCAAAAAAAAAAGGAATGTCTTAAATTCGAGTTTCGGCTCCTCACCCACAACCTACACGAGCAACTCTACAACTCTACATTTAATTTTGTAAATTAACGACATTTTGTTCTATTTAATTACTATTACTCTTCTTCTTTAACAGCGATTGTTTAACTGATGAGTATTATAAATTAAAGCTGTTAAACAATTGCCTTGTTTGCTACACGAATATAAACTACTATAAAATAAAACTTCACTTGGGTCATTAAGATTAAATGAAGGAGCTGAGCTTGAGCTCTTAACAAGTTAACCCGATATCAAGTTTTAAACTAACTAGTTTTAATCAAATTTTATAGTTCGAATGTGTGTCAAAGCTCATTTTACACTACAAACATTTCCTTCGAAACACAATGAAAAGCGGCACGCGAAGACTTCGTCTTCTTCTTTGTTGCCTTTCAGCGAAATTTTTGTAGTGATATGAACTCTTTAAATAGTTTAATACATAGTAAGTATTTATCAAAAAAAATCAACAGATATTTAATAAAATTATATGTAATTTAAGATCACTAAAATTTTATCGAACATAACTAGCTAAGCCGGGTTTACTTATTTACTTTTTGAGTACTAAGCGGCTCGCTTAGTAATTGAACTAGTCAAACTTAAAGCAAAAGATAAAACGGAACCCGCTCATTCATTTTAATAGTTCCAATGTTAAGTGAAAGTATAGTATTTATTTCTTTTGAAGAGCAAGTGAAAGTATAGTCAATGTTTTAAATGTCGGTATCGGTGTCGATACCGGACATATAAATTTATGGAAATTTCGAAAATATTTGAAATTTTGGTGGAGATTTTGAAGATATTTACAATTTTTTTAGAAAACCACATCGAGTTCCCGAGAGGATGAAAATGAAGATATTCCAAAATACCTCATCTTTGTTGCTATATAAACTAGCAATATGCTGAAAATATTCATTCCATGATATACTATGTTCATTATATTGTTGATATCATGAATCATATTGATTGAAAAGATTTTGACTTAAAATCGATGACATAATCAACATGTGTTGAAGTATAAATTTTAATTTTTTTTATTTTTTTTAAAAGAAGATATTTTTAAAATTTAGAAAAAAATATTTTTTAAAAAAAAGTAAAAATTCCGGGAAATATCAGTTAAATTTCGAGAATTTTTGGTTTCGAGCGATTTCGATGAAAATTTTGCAAAAAATATATTGAGGGTGAAATTTTGTTTCGAATTGTCCCGAAATCCGAAATTTCGAGATTTCGGTCGAAATTTAAAACACTAAGTATAGTATTTGTTTGATAGTATATAAAAGAAGAAAAATCAAAAGACGGAAAATGAAATGCAAATAAAAGAAAAGAAAGAACTGAGTGTTATGTGTCAACCATTACATATGCATGTCCATGATATATTTTTATATGTGACAGGTGTTGCCATACGTGGCATAATTATGCTCTACATGAGTTGTATAGATTGGCTATAAATAAACCTACAGATGAATGAATAAATGGGGTTGATTATTTTGTCTCAATCTCTCACCACTTATATTCTACACATATTGATATTCTACGTATACTTATACTATATACACATGGATTATTCTACTAATACATACAATTACACTACACACGGCAGTACGGCAGTACCAATTATACTACTATATAATTATTTACACAACACGTTATCAGCACGAGTAGCTCTGTCAAGGTGCTGTTGGAGGAAGATTTAAATCTACCAAAATTTTATCGGAGGTATACTTATGAATTTACTAATTTCAAATTTATTATTATAACTAACTTTGCAGGATTGAATTTGGTTTCCATGTATTGGACGAGTAATGCACAAATGCATTTATGAGCCTTGGAAATTGGTACTGTTGTGATAGAAATATATCACACTTGGCTTGAGGAAGAGATTTAAGTTATTGTCCAGAATCAAAGGAACTGTGGCACGAATCAAGTCATTGTATAAAGACAAAATTTTGTCAATACCCCAAAACGAGGGTAAACCCCAAAAGAGAGTATATATATGTGCCCGGTTAAAATCGGATGAATTTTGAAATACCCAAAAGTGGTACAGAAAGATTATTGTGCCTATATATATGAATATGAAAAGGGCTATTAATATTCCACTAAAATGTGGGAAAACATATGGACATTTGAAGATGATCTCATTGCTCTTTTTGAAGCAATGGAATATTGCTGGAAATTATGAATCAAACCAACAAGTGCTTGTCTATTCCTAAGCTGAACATGGATGTCTGTGAAAATCCTTGCGTGATTATGGCTATGCCAAAAGGCAACATATTATTGAAATCGTGATCAAAAATTGAACCGGGTTGAGTTATTGGGAAAATAAAAATATGAATTCCCCGGAATTAAATAAATATATGGTATGACCACAAAAGGCCTTATAAATATCATTAGTGGTTTATACCACTGTGACAGCAAGTATATGTCATGATAAAATTATACGATCTGTTGTGATATCAAAGCCATTGGACATTTAAATGTCATCAGGCTAGACATGTGGCTTGTTTATATGATTCTCTAACGAGGGAAAATGAAAGGCTTTAATGTTGAAAATAAATCGTATTGATCACGATGATTGATTTGATAATAAATTAAAATATGATATCACGCACATTGGCTTAAATAAATTCATTGAGCACAATATTAGTGCCAAATGAAATGAAAATTCATGTTTTTACTCCCCATTATAACCCCCATTGCAATTTGAATATTTTGTGTATATACATTATACACTTGCGCCTGCCTTCTTGGAAAGATAAATGGATGTCAAAATAAAATGAAGTTGAGGATGATGTCTGCCTCATCCACGGTGCAACTATGCACGTTGTATTGAAAAGCAAAAGCTATTATCCTAACTGAAAAAAGGAAAAACTCACTGCTAATAAATTCAGTGAAAGTTCAAAAGAACTCTGGAAGAGTCATTGTATATCTCCTGAAGGAGAAGAAAAATTGTGCTTGAATATGCACTATTCTCGAGATAATCTCGAAAGAGCTTACTTGATATTCGGATAAATTCATATCACTATGAAATACAGAATGAGGCAATAACATTATTTCTTGATTACTCAGATTATGATGCAAAGAAATTAAAAGAAAATTGCATCAATATCCTCTGGCATATACCATACAAATTAAAGCTGAGTACCATTGAAATATTGCATGTGGTAGACCTGAAGTCTACTCATAATTTTCTTACTTGGCACGATCAGATCGGGCATCCTCCTAAGAGCATCATGCTGGGGTGAATTATTGGAAATTCAAATTCAAATGAATCTATATGCATTGCTTATAATTAAATTGTGAGCACAATAACATCCAATAAAGAAAATAAGATTGGATAGTGTCACTGAATTTTAATCGCGCGCAAGCCAGGCCTGGCCAAAATATATGCCAAAATAAGTAATAATTAAATTGCATGCAGGGTTAATAAGGTCAAAGTTACCTACATCATTTTGGGTACATGCTATGTAGCAACGCTTATGAAAATAAAGCCGACCGATTGTCATTAATTCTCTCTCCCTAACATTGATATAAGCCCAATATTTAGTAAATTAAAGTATATTTGGGTGTGCGATATAAGTCCCCCATTATGCCACCCTAATTGGGCTCCCAATGACGATTGGGTATACATATGTCGGAAATAAATCACCATTAATAAATTATATTTGGTACCAAAGTATGGTGATTTTATATATGGTTTGCAGATTATTATTTTCCGACATTAGGGGGAGATATGGATCAACCGAAAATATATTATTGATCAACCGAAAATATATTATTGTGACTGAAAAAAAAAACTATATTGCATAAATTGCAAAACAAGCATATTATATAACTCTAAAAGAGTTACTAAATCCCGCATATCGGCATTACCCAAGGAAAACTTGTTGCCCTAGTAAAATAATTGTGGCACAAGATAATCACTTGGTTCCGATTATGTCCTGAATGGACCAATTACAAAAGTGAAAAATGAATATTTTGCACGCTTGAAGTACGGTAAATCATCTGGTTCCAACTAGAAAAATCCTCGAGGTTTATAAATTTTAGAAAGTGACGAATTGTTGAAACAAGCTCTACAAAAGAGCAAATTGCTCCAAAAGAGCAGGGCCCATACCTTAAAAATAATGAGATCTCAATCAATCGTCACAAGCAAAGATATTTGGAACCCATATTGCAAACCTAAATCGGTTGATGAATGTCAGAAAAATAAAATCTTGGCTCTATGTGCAATTTAAATGCATGTTATTTACTAGCCTCAGTGAAAGCCTAACAAAAGAAGGCTACATAAATGGCATTGAGATTGAAAGATATAATTTACTATCTTCAAAGGACGATAGATTTGGATTTATTATATACATTCTTCATATGATAGAAAAATAAATTACAGTATCGTCCGGAAGATAAATATTCCCAAATTATCCGTTATGAAGTTAATATGCACTACTGAAAGGGGAAAAATTGAATTTGAGATCTATAATTTGGTAAAACCAAATTTTGTCTTGGTTTGCAAATTGGGTGCATCCACTACCTGAAAAGGTGTTAAACAATTCCCAATGAAAAAGGGATATCCGCTAAATGCTTAATGCTCGGCCGAGCTCATGAATCGATAAAGGATCCATTTAAATCAAATAAGAAAATAAAGAAATATTTTGTCCAAAAGGACTATATCTTAGCGGATTTATTACCAAGGCATTGCCGATAGCAACTTTTGTGAAATTACAAAAGTAAATCGACATGCATCGGCCCGAAGGAAGATCTCAAGGGGAGAAACACCCAAAGATCTCAAATGAAGTCGAAATCAGGGGGAGAATTCAACACAAGAATATTGTACTCTTTTTCCTTCACTATGATTTTTTTCCCACTGGGTTTTTTCCTAGTAAGGTTTTAACGAGACATATTCTTTATGTAATGGACATGCAAGGGGGAGTGTTATGTCTCAACCATTACATATGCATGTCCATGATATATTTTTATATGTGACAAGTGTTGCCATGCGTGGCATAATTATGCTCTACATGAGTTGTATAGATTGGCTATAAATAAACCTACGGATGAATGAATAAATGGGGTTGATTATTTTGTCTCAATCTCTCACCACTTATATTCTACACATATTGATATTCTACGTATACTTATACTATATAAACATGGATTATTCTACTAATACATACAATTACACTACACACGGCAGTACCAATTATACTACTATATAATTATTTACACAACACTGAGAAATTTTACATTGGAGGGAAAAAGTTTAATCATTCATTTCATTTTCATTGTTATTATTAAAAAAAAAAATGTTGGGATTGGATAAATGAAATTATTAGAAGAGAAGGCCTTGTTTGGATTGGATAAATGAAATTATTAGAAGAGAAATTGATTAGTCTTTTTTTTTATAAATATATATTTATAAATTAAAAAAAAAAGATGATGACTTGAAACTTTGTCAAGTGGTCTTTGACTTCCAATCTTATGGTTGGGGATTCGATTCCCCATCCGGCTCCCTATTTCTCCCTTTATTTTTTTTTGTAATTTGTGTGGTATAAATTCTCACTACTTTTTACCTGATACTTGGGTTTCATTTGTGTTTTTATTATT
This sequence comes from Hygrophila difformis, assembly GCA_030278955.1. Taxonomy (NCBI): domain Eukaryota; kingdom Viridiplantae; phylum Streptophyta; class Magnoliopsida; order Lamiales; family Acanthaceae; genus Hygrophila; species Hygrophila difformis. The sequence continues at coordinate 14,011,502 of JAOANR010000011.1, forward strand.
ATTTTTTCCCAATTTTGGGATATTAGGATAGAAAATTTTAAAAGTATTTTTGTTCTTTTAAACAACCAAAAAAAAGTTAAAATTCTCATTTTCAAAAAGTAACTTAAATATTACTTTTAACTTCTCCTTTTTTTTAAGAAGTTAATCCAAACTGGCCCTAAAATTATTTAGTACTACCTCCGTTCTCGAATCTTTTTTACGTTTGATAATGGGCTACTATTCACACGCAGACTTTCATTTAAAGTTTTATCATAGTTATACAAATTAAAATATAGTCAAGTGAGATCTTGTTAGATTCGTCTCGTCGTGTAGTTTTTAAATATCAAACTTTAGAATTTTTACTTGTACCGAACTTGAATTATTAATGGTTTAAAATATGCATTGAACTGCGCAAAAAGTGGGTCCGTAAAAAATATTCAAGAACGGAGGAAGTATGTATTACTCCACGGGAACAGTTATGGTGCGGACTAATATTTGTATGTATGGTAAAGACACAAATCTCATCCGTTGAATTAAATCTAACGACTATAAATTTAAAAAGGTAAAATTGTCATAAAAATATTGCTGAGAAGTACTATATCAAGTCGCTGAATTGTATAGGCCTTGTCGCTAAATTGCATAGGCCATGTCGCTGAATTGTGTAGGATCCGTCGCTGAGATGCGTTAAAATGCATAGAACAGAAATGTATAAAATTGTGTCGATGTAATTAATACAATATATCGCTAAATTCTGAAGACTCCGTCACTGAGATGCGTTTAAAATCGCAATGAATTTCAAACGGCTCTAACTTCAAACGTCGTTGAGATGAATACAATAATATCGCTGAATTGTATAGACCATGTCGCTGAATTGTATTTGCTCAATCGTTGAATTATGTATGTCATGTCGTTGAATACAACATATTAAATATATAAAAAGTAAAATTAAGAAACTACTCCTATAAATCATTCCAACCGTTTGATCATAAAATTGATCAACGGTTGTGGACGACCGTCCGCATCCGCACCATACCATGTCGCTTACTCCACTGACTCTTTATTCTCGGTTTACCTTCCTTAATAGGATATCAATATTCTTGACTTGTTTCAATTTTAGGTAAAATTTACAAATTATAAACCCACTGTACTCATTCATCAATAAATCAAAATTCTTTCCAAACTCACATCAATAAATAAATAAAAATTTTCAAATGCATCAATAAATTCAAGTTCACAATTATCACATAAATGAATCAATATTTCAAAGTAATTGTAATCGATAAATTTGAACCCACATTCATTAATCAATAAATTAATCAATTAAAATTCTAAACTTTATCATCAATTACACCTCGCGTAAATATATAATTTACCACCACTTTAAACATTAATCGATCCATTCTAAAATATTATGCCCAAAATAATCGAGTCACTAATATTGGGACAGAGATAGTAGTATTTTTTTAATACTATTCATTCTTCAACTTTGATTCATTTTTCTTTATCACAATTGTATAAGAAAAATATAGTTATTTTTACTTGTATATAATTTGAGTTATTAATTATTATAAATGTATATTTAGTTGCTTGTTTAATCAAAAACATATGACGAGTCATGAAAAAAAAAAAAAAAACTTATGAAGAGTCTTGTATACAATTTGAATTATTTGTTACTATAAAAATCTGAAGAGCATATACAGAATTCGCTGGCTACTGAGTTATTGAGTCTTTTATACAAATGTAACTGTATCCCTAAATCATTCTACTAATTCAAATAAATCGAACCAGTTGTGATTATTAATTTTAAATCTAATCTAAAATCCATCACTACAAGAATTTTCTGTTCTAGCGAATAATTTTTTTTGGTATAATTTGGTCATTAAAGAAGTTAGCAACCAAACTTCCGACTTAAATTAATCAGCTACCACAGTTTTAGCGACCGAAATTCGTTAACCACCACAGTTTTAGTTACAAAATCCACAATTTTTCCAGTGCATTGGTTCACCACTTCATTTATTTGTTTTTTTTACAACATGGCTAGAAAAAGGGCGGTAAATCACCACTTCACTCATGGTCAATCAAACATTTTCTTTTCTATAAATAAAAAATTAAAAAGAAAAATAAAAAATGAAAAACACACAAAAACAAAATTTGGGGACGACCAAAGGCGCCCTTTGGCACGAGGGTGTGTGTATTATTTCTTGAAAAATAGGCAAAAAGCTGATATTTACATACATTGTTCAATTTTTGAATCTCTCATTCTCCTCTTCCGTTTCTTCTGTTTCCGTCTCCAAACTCTCTTCTTCCTTCCATTTTTCCTGCTTCCCATGGCCACCGGTGGCGGATACGCCGATCCTTCCCAGAAAATTGACTACGTCTTCAAGATTGTTCTCATCGGCGATTCTGCTGTGGGCAAGTCCCAAATACTCTCCCGTTTCGCCCGCAACGAGTTCAGTTTGGATTCCAAGTCCACTATTGGCGTCGAGTTCCAGACCAGGACTATGGTTATTCAACACAAGTCCGTCAAAGCTCAGATCTGGGACACCGCCGGCCAAGAAAGGTACCTATCTTAGATACGCCCCCTTTTCCACTTTATGTTGATTCTGGAATCTGGATCCATTTGACTTTCTGCGGATTCCATGGATTCAGATATCTGATTGCTTTACTTCTTGTTTTGTTTTCAATTTAAACCTTCAATTAGGGATTTTCGGTTATTTTGTTTTATTTCAGTTTTGAATATGTAATTGTAGTTTTTCTTTTCCCAAACAATAAAAAATAAGAATAATTTAATTATAATCGCGGGAGAACTGAAGATTGGTGTATTAGGCAGAATAAGATGTGATTATAAGTCTGAATCAGTTTATATTTGTGTTTGAAAGAAAGGAAAAATAAAATTAAAATTAAAATTTTTTGTAATGCTAAAAATAGTTTCATTCAAAGTGTCTAAGAATAGAAATGTTTCCCATAATTAATGTGTGGACTGACCTGTTTTAGAATAATTCCAAAAAGAAATTGGGGATCTTCTTGATCTCCAGGGTGGTCAAGAGTTCTTTTCAATATCCAGTTGTAAGAATTTGGTTATCTTTAATCAAGGCATCATGTTTTTAGTTGTATGGCCACATGATGACCTTTTTGTTAGTTTGATCATCTGATCGCATTATAAGCTTTGTTTGGCTATTTTTTCATGGCGGCTTATTTCGGCATCTGAAGTTGCTCGTTTGGCTTAAGGCTGAGTCCTAGATGTCCTTTTTCTTTTTTTATTGATAAGATCAAGAAACAAAATGCAATAGATATCAGTTGATCGAAATGTTTTCTTCAGCCTATAAATCAGAATCTTGGAAATCGGCATAGATCGCATGCATACTTCAATTGACATTTAATTTAAAACATACTGGGTGTGGCCTCAAAGATATATCGTGCACCATTATATTCGTATCAACTATCAAGTATCAACCATGTTGATTGACACCTTATGGCTATATTTTCTAATGTCAATCAAATTGTTGAATGCCGCAACTCATGATGCTGATTTGTGAGAACTTGATTTTTTAAATGGCTTAAACTGGCATTTCCACCATTGGTTTCTACAAATTTCTTTTAATCCTATAACCAAACAAAAATTAATTACTGGAATGCTAATTTCATCAAAAGGCAGGGTGATTGGGTCTGGGTTCCATGTTAGGATGCTTTGAGAATAGCACAAAGGGCCATTTTAATAGATCTAACCAATCTGCACCATTTCCATTGCTAGATTGATCTTCGCAGCCTGGTTCAAGTTAGGAGATTAGGTCTTGATAATTTTTTTTTTTGGCATTTTCAATGACTGATTTAAGTTTCTTGGCAAAAAGTAAGTTTTAGACTTTAGTTAGGAATTAACCAGACCTACGCCTAGTAGGGATGGTTGTTATCTGATTGTGCTCGATATGATTTGTATATTGTTAATTATTTTGGTTTATTTATTACAGTTTATTTTTGGAAAAGTGGTAATCTCTTCTCGCGATTAAATTCATATGCTTAATTTGGCATTTTTGTTTGTTAATGGGAGTACTTTACAACGAAAAATGGCTATAGATGGTGTGTTGAAAAATAGTAGGCTCTAAGATATACTTACTTTATGACTGAAATTTTAATCTATTATGTTGGGATATTAATTTTAGTACATTGCAAATTAACAACTCGGATTCATTGGATTTGTTTGGATGGAATTATGTTCAAAATTGTTAGTTCCATTCTTATTTTTGAAATGGAGTTGAATCTGAATAATAAAGAATTTGAAATTCATATTGAAGCATGGTCCTTTGAAATTCATAAGATTAGAAATCCATTAATAAATTTTCTTCTTTTTTTTCTTGTCATCCAAGTGACTCTTAAAGTTGCATTCCAGTTGAAAGATTTTAATTGAGACTTTTCATATTGTTGGGATGGACTTGAAATCCATTAGAGGCATGTCAAAGATCGCTTTCAAATTCAAATTCTTCTATCTATATGGGACCTAATTTAATTAAATTTCAGGAAGCCTAATAGCTGAGTGAATCTTTTCTATGGTAGATGTTTATGCTTTCATTAGTTCTCTTTGCTTTCCTACACCAGGAGATGATGATGTGCATTGGGTTCTTCAAAAACTATCTTTTGCAGTTCTAACTCATCTTTACATTTTAAACAGATACCGAGCTGTCACAAGTGCATACTATAGAGGAGCCGTGGGGGCCATGCTCGTATATGACATAACAAAACGTCAGACCTTTGACCACATTCCACGTTGGCTAGAAGAGCTGCGCGCTCATGCAGACAAGAATATTGTGATAATCCTTATTGGCAACAAAACTGATCTCGAAGATCAGAGAGCAGTGCCTACAGAAGATGCCAAGGAATTTGCCCAAAAGGAAGAACTATTCTTCCTAGAAACCTCTGCATTGAATGCAACGAACGTGGAGGAAGCATTTGTGACCGTGCTTACCGAGATTTTCAACATTGTGAACAAGAAAAACCTAGTTGCAAATGAGGATGAAGCAAATGGAAATCCGGCATTGCTATCAGGGAAGAAGATTCTTGTCCCGGGTCCGGGACAAGTGATCCCGGAAAAGAGAGCGTGCTGCAGTAGATTCTAGAGTTGTTTCGTTGATGTTGGTTCAATTTGGGAGTTTGGTGTATTCATTTGTAAATTGATGCACTCTTAAAAGGATCTTCATGATAGGGTAAATGCTTACGTGGCTTTGATAGGGAGAAGAAAACTGAGGTCAAATTTTGTTTCAGATTTTACTCTTTTATGATTGTCTGCTCCTTTTAGCTTTGAGAACTGAGATTGGATTGATACTTGAAATGAAATGCTCTCCCCCTCAGTTTGTGTTGAATTGTTCTTTACAATTACATTTACTGTTGTAGAAAATTCTCATTCCAACAACAATATATGAATACTAAAACGTGTACTTTACTAAATTTATTAATGTATGTAGGCACCAATGTATTGATGTATGTGATATGAGAGTTGTGCTGTGTGATGAATGAAATTTTATGTGGTGGATGAATATGTGATATGATAGATGTTTTCTATGATGGGAGATATGTATTTTGTAATGTCTGTATATGTATACTGTTAAAAATGTCTGTACTGTAACCGAATTGCACTGAGTATATCTGAACAAGAAACAAAAAGGAGAAATATATGAGAACCCAAACAGAGCAGCCAACAGAGTCCAATATTCTTGAACCAAATTGATCAAACAAACTATATTATTAATGGAATTCCTAAACCAGAATGAAAACCTTTTGTATTTTGTACTAGTAAGGATTGGATTTTATGGAAGATGTCTTGGGCAAAAGTAGGAGAACATTTAATCATTGTGCAAGTATTAGTACATTAAAGACAACCCAATACTATTACTTTCTTGTTTTCAAAATAAACATGAGTCTGTATAAAAACCGCAAATTACAATTAATTTAACTAACTTGCCTAAAATCTTCAAAATTCCAAATACAGAAATCATTGGTACAAGTAAAAACTCACGAATTCGTAGTAGTACTTGTCTACTTGAGGTCAATCGAGTGTTTTTTCGGGTGCTATTGCCGTGCTGCCGTCTTGTTCAAATTTGGAATCATCTGGATTTCCTTCTTCAGAACCCGCAAATTTGGAATCATCTGGATTTCCTTCTTCAGATCCCGCCTCTGCCTCTGCCTCTGCCTCTGCCTCTGCCTCCGCCTCCAGGATTGGGATGGAGGGATCATCCTTTATTGAACAAAGGGTCGACACCCTCTCCAAGAACTCTTGGCAGTCGATGGTTGTCACCATAACAGATACATTAGTCCGACCTCGCCAACAATTAATAGCAAGAGGCAAAGCATCCTGTGACAGATCCAACGAAGCCTGGCTGTCTTCTGCACATGATTCGTTTAGTGTAAACAGTAAGATTCACTGCAAGCATGTTTTAAATGTAAATTACTTGATTTAGATAAGGCGCTGTACAAACCTCTCTTCAGAACTACCACACAGCAACCTAGCATTAGCTCAGATGCATTTTTACCAAAGTCAGGATCGACAAAATCAGCAAATTTGATGCTTTTGTACTGTAAGAGATGCTTGAAATCAACTGCAGATGCATGTAAAATTTGTTTCGACATATGAGGAAGAATCAATGGCAATCCTTCAGAAGAAATCCGGAATATGCAGGGAGCATTTGACCCCTCCTTTGAGGTTTGCCGTTCCTGAATATCAGCGCAGACATATTAGAACTTTTACTTTCTGGTTGAAGTCAAATTAATAGAACACAGAGTCAAACAGTTGAAACATTTAAGTGACTTACAAACATTTTCAGCCCAACTGATGCTATCTTAAGCTGCTGGCCTGCTAGAAAGTTCAACTCAAGAACTTCCTTCACAGAACTTGATACGTAATAGATTCTCTTGACATGGTTCATGTCATTGTTTCGGGTGATAAGATGACCTTTGAATGGAAATGATTCCTTGATGCCGTAAAATTCCATTATCCTGCTGACAACAGAGTCATCCTTGTAGAAGATAACAGGGTCTACACCCCTCCATCTTCCTTGAATTTGCAGCTTTCTTTTTCCGGGACCTGTTGGCACATCATCAGTTTTCCCATCAGTTGAACGTCCAGTTTCCTCTTTTTCATTTTCCTCCCGTATCTTGTTCTCATCAGTTTCCAATGGAGCTTCAACCAATTCAGTATCAATCACATTTCCATCGAGAGTTTCTTCAGTAATCTGAACATCTCTATCCCCCACATCATCCCCATTTGAATCCTCTTTAGGGTCCTCATTTGCAAGCTTTTCAGGTTGGGTGCTACCAGAATCCGTGTCTTTAGCAAGACTGGCCGATTTCTTCCCTGTGGTTGCAGAAGCTGGGAAGCATATTTCAATTAAATAGACAGAAAGTAAAGCATACAAGGAAAGAACAAAACAAAGTTACAAAATTTCAAGCAATTGGGAAATAACAATGCTGGCACCACGCATGCATAATCACTAATACTAAAACCTGGCCCTAAAAAAACCAATCACATGGGACTTGCCACGAGTGTAGGAGCTACAGAACTCTTTGTAAAATAATCATATTGAATAGGGATTAGTACTTAATGTAAATTGTTATAGAACACAACTACACATGGTAAATTACCCATATTTCATCTGGATTAACTATTCTTTTGGCACATGGATAATCATTATTACATCGTCTAAAAAAGAAAACAATTAAGGCAACTAAAACAGGGCAGGAGTATATAATAAGAAGTAAAAGGAAAATAGTTAGCATATGGTAATTCTACATGATATCATATGAAGATGTATTTGTGTATCCATCATCATTAATGATGTTGAATGCCTACATTACTCTCATGTCAATATTCTTTTTAAAAGTATGAATCCCAATCACCAATTTATGATAACATAATCTACAAGCAAGGCTTTTTGGAAAGGAGAACCCGCCTCAAACCACTCCTAAGTGGTATACACTCGTGAGATCCCCAGAATCAGGGAACAAAGGGTGTGTCCCAATCTGTTACTAGCGCTCTCAATTTACTATACTGGCAGATCCAAAAATTACAATTGAGGATAAAATGAGCTCTCACTCAAAGACAAATAGTCATAGTTGGATTGATGTTAGATGATCCCATAATGTGTCAGCAAGGTGACAAAAATGCTCAAATAGCTTTCAAGTTGCTGAAATCGAAAAAAAGAAGTACCAGGGAGGACAGACAGCTTCTGAAAAACAGCAATAAAGAAAGCACCAGAATTCTGATCATGAGGCACAATCCTCATACAGCGCTCTAAAGGTAGATCCGAGACTTCAGCATCCAGGATGTTAGCTGGAGCCACAGAATCATCAAGCGACTGAAGCTCATTTTCGGACTTGCTATTGCCATTCTTGCATGATTGTTCAGATGCTGGTTCATTTTCAAGCTCGAATGTCTCATCACATGGTTTTCCAGAGGGAAACATGCCAGGAGTTAATACAGTTCTCCGATATTTGGAAACATCTTTATAAGATGCCAGCCATTGTCCTTTATCTCGAACCTGCACAATCAAAACGATGATATGATCAAATGCCAGAAAATGAACAGCGCAAGAGAATGATGAAAAGTGAATGCTGTTTCTCACTAATTGTTATCTCCCTTATTTGACGGCATTCAACAGAAAACAATAAAATAAAATAAATGAGAACCCACAAGAACATGAGCACAAAAATCTCACCTTCCATTTCTTAAGCCCCGGTCTGCGAGCAAGCTGAGGAAGCTCACTGGAAACATCAATGAGCTCAATTGCTCCTCCACATCTTCGTAAAATCTGATGGAAATAATGCAGTAAGCATCTACAAAGCACAAACCCGAAAAGAAAAAACTAGAATGCAAAGACTAGATGTCAGCAAATACTATAATCAAGAGACATGAATAAAACAGTTAAAAACAAAACTATGAACCAAATGCCATAAACATTAAAGGCTTCACCAAAATCAGCATTAGTTTCCATCTACTTATCCATATCTTATGATTATCTATAAAATACCTCAGCAACCACAGCTTCATTTTCAACAGGATTCATGGAGCATGTAGAATATACCATACGTCCACCAACTTTAAGCAAAGCTGCCCCTGAAGTGAAGTGCAGAAAATCAGAAACAATGAATGCCTTTCTGGGTATTAAAAGAATATTTCTCCACAGTGTTATAAACATATACGCAGAAAAGATATCTATCAAAATCGCATGGGTGTAATTACATGTGCAATTACAAGGATAAGAAACGAAGCACATTGTTACTGATAGATTCCATTATTCAAAGCAAGAGCAAAGGTTGTTCTTTTCATCTCACCCCACCCCAAAATCCCACCAACACAAATTACTGTGAGCAGAAAGGTTTTAAAATTTTTCCTTCCTTGCAAGTTCTAATGGAAGCTTCTTACTGATCCAAAAACAGGTGGCAACCATAGCAGGGTAGTTTCTGAACAAATTATCCATTTTCCGTGCAAACAATTTATTTTCCTTGTTAAAAGTAATCACAACCCTGTAATGCATTGCAGATTCTTGATTGAAACAGTGCACCTAACAGCCATGAGTATTTGATTCACAATTCAACATTGCATTCATCATTTGGCATTAAGTGATTTACAGTTATCCACCAGGTTTACACTCGATGTGTGATGCTACACTTGATGCATGAAATGGTTTCAAAACCGGGGCCAGTAATTGGCCAGGAGTCAGGACAATCTATTGAGTCACTGGTTCAACCTTTTTAATATATTCAATACACATGTTCAAACATGATAATGCATAGTTATAATTTTGCAAAATAAATTCAATCAATTAATTCATTTGTCAAAACTTAATCATAAATTTCAGATGTACATTAAGACTTAGTAACTAAATACAAGAGATTATATTATACAAAAACATTAAAAATATGATTATAGTTAAAAAGTACATTTAACATACTGTGTAATGATACCTATATTTCTTTACATTTTCCTTGTTGAACTATTTTCAAATATGCCAAATTACCATTTGGTAACTTTAATACCCTGTTCTCTTTACTCACACTATTAAAATACTCCATCTCTCTCTCTCTCTCTCTCTCTCTCTCTCTCTCTCTCTCTCTCTCTCTCTCTCTCTCTCTCTCTCTCTCTCTCTCTCTCTAAGAAGACTGTATTTCACGATACAAGCTGTTCTTCACCAAAAACAATGGCAGACTGCCTCAAGCAAGCACACATTAAATTTACAAAAAATATAACTCTTTATTTGTTATTAAATTGAAATTCAACACAAATTTCAAGCAACTGAATAATGCGTCCCGAAAAGGAAAAAAAAAAAAAAAAAAAAAAAAAAAAAAGCTTCCCGAAAAAAAGCAACTGAATAATTAGAAATTTTAAACTGATAACTAAAAGTGTTTACTTGAATAAAAAGTATGTTTGAGAGTACTTTCAATAGGTATAAGTGAAAATCTAATCACTTAATTCTAGATTTCTAGCTATTATTTTATAGCATATATTCCAATTCACTTAATCACTTAGTTTTTGCCATTGTTGTTATCACAAAGCTTTAATAACGCATGACTTTATCAAACACGGTGTTATAGTGCTAAGAACAACAAAAGCTTATCCATTCTTATATTCTGACAAGCCAGACTCCTTGGAAGGTCGTGTAGAAAATAAGAATATCAAGTAAAAACTTCCTCTCTGACAAATTATATTCGCCCCTTCACCGACCAATGGCAATATCATCTTTGGTTCATTTCGTCTTAAACATTGAACAAAGAGAACAGGGTACCTCGCATTGCTATCTGAACTTGTAGACCATGGAGACCATTACCCATTCCTGCATTCCTAAGGTGAAGAAGTGCACATGAACAAGAAGCCAGAAAATTGAGAATAAAAAAGAACTGAATATCAACAATTTAGATGTTCTTACCATTTCCTCCAGATGTCAGGAGCCTTACGTAAAGTTCCATCACCACTACAAGGGACGTCACATAAGACACGGTCAAAATGAAGTTGAGGAATGCCCTGCTTTTTAGTGTTGCCATGATGGGAATCATATTGGTGATTCCTATGTATGTGACAGCTTGGAAAGTGTTGTGCTTCATGATTAGTCACTAATAAGTTGGCAGTGCACATTCTTTTCGTCTGGTGAATTAGAAGATTACATCTCTGGACATCCAGATCATTTGCAATCACCTATAGCAGAGGTGGCATAACAGATAGAGTTAGAGTGTTAGACCATCAGAGGCATATAATATCTGCTTTTGGAATCCATTTCTGCTAGCAGAAACTAATGATATACAAAGAGTAAAGTAATATACCATCCCGGTAGGTAAAGTTCCAGGTTCTATCAATTTGTATATCATCTCAAGTAACTGAAAAGTTTTGGAACCAGGAGCTGCACACACTGCAATTTAGCATAGGAAAAGAATTTCAGGACATAAAAAATCCAAAAGGGATCAAGAATGAATTTATTTTGCACAGGTGAGATGTGGTTCTGTTTATCTGCTTAAGGAATTTTTTCTGCAGTTACTGAAAGTAATAGTATTAACTATTGGATCTTACTTGATTAGAATATTAGATAATTGGTGCAGAAAACCTGTTTAATCTTTATAATAAATTTAATCTTTATAATTCAAGTTTAAACAACTAGAAACCAAGACCCGAGGGACGGGCGTGCGGAAATGTAAATCCAACAATTTGATAAAAACACTAGTTAATTTTCATGCAACACTTGTTTAAAACCTAAATATACCCAATTTCAAAATACACAGTAAAACAACTTCTCGTCTGTTTAAAAGTTAGAGTTTTGGGGCCTACTGTCAAGCACAAAATGATCCGGATGCACATCAAGGAACAGAGGAGGGACCTGAATCACAATATAAAACACTAACATGAACAGAAGAGAAAGGTGTAACAACTGAATATAAGGGTAAAAATGATAAGGTAACAGGCCCACCATGCTGACAGCTTCCTGCCTTGTGATGTTTCCAATCTCATTTTCTAGTTTTAGAAACTCGTGAAACCTGAAAAGAGTCATGGCAATAATGTAAAATAAATGGGATCAATCAGACTGCACAGATCATAGGAAAGGAAAAATGGTAATCTGGCTTGAAACATTGATTCTTAAAATGTGAACAATGTTACACCTAACAATAATGCATTGTAACAAGTTTACCAAATCACTTAATCCATGATCTAGAGCCACATAACCATTTGAATTACTTTACTGAACCAACAATTTGTGGATTTCTAGACTCTAGTAAACAAAAACTTTACCTCTCAAGGGTTTGATTCTTCCTCAACTGATTCCGAGAAAAATTAGATTGCCACGCAAGATTGTCTGGGTACCATGGTAAGGGTTTTATTGCCTCCACTTCATTTCCATTAGCGTCCTTCATAAGTCGAGGAAAAATTTATCAACTAAAAGTAACAATATTGCTACCGGCTTCGGCCCCCCCTTTCTTCGGAAAAAAAAAAGTATCAACATTGCTAAATAAGAAAATATCAACAACAGGTGTAATCAGCATACCTCTGCCTGAAGAGAGTTCATGAAATCATCTTCCAGCTGCGAACGAATATTGACATAAAACTGGCTACTGCATAGTTGAATAAAAAGGAAGAATGCAACCTCAAACAGATTACTTTTACAGTTTTTTACTGGAAGCATGTTCATGACATGATTCAGAAGGAGCAGAATACAGGTATTTGAAACAGAAACAAGTGTGGATTCAATGTCATGTACAAAAGCAGTTGAATTCAGAAAGTTCAAGGCACATGTATAACAACCAATGACCTGGTAACTTAATATTGGATGATTGCTAAATGGGAAAAGTTAGAAAGATTAGATAAAGTGAATTAGACGGTTCAGATATTGATTAACTTTATTGTTAACCTTCTTACTCTGTATGAATCCAGCACACACATTAACATGATACCCAGTGAATGGGTTGTGTAACTTGTCCTGTCATTGAACATTATGCATACAATACTTAACAATATCATTAATTAAAATATAGAGAAAATCTAGCCATCTGTAGAGTTACAAACAAAGATATCCTAAAAGCAGAGGTTTGTTGTATTTCAAAGTCACTCAGTCTCAGGAAAAAAGAAACAAAGAAATCATTTCCAACCAGTGCAAGAGAAGTACGAAACTACTTACAAATTTACTATATGAAAAATCAGAAATAGATCAAATGCATTCAAGTTTCCATGCAAACTTAAAATGCAAGCTTAGGCCCTCGTATAATAAACCCATGAGGTAATTTACGTACTAAATAATAGACTACAAAACCCTCTTTTGGATCATAAGCAGAATAACAATCTGCTCATACGCTTAAATGTTAATGATTGGTTGTACAGGCTTAAACCTATTGTTGGAAAAGGTGTTGCTTTTTTTTTTTGCAGAACCCCAAAAAATAGAATAAAATAAAAATACAAACATAAGGAGAAAAAGACATGCTGAACTACTCCTGTACAACTTAAGTTGCACAAACATAAATATTAAATATTTAAATACCACACACTCAAAATCTGAACTTGGCCCGGGTAGCGCCACTGCGCCAGTAGAGTCCAATCCTTAATCAGGAGAAAAAGGCATGCTGAACTATTGCACCAACATTTTCATATGTTATAATGATTACCAGTGACTTAATGACTTATTCTTCAGTTTTATCGGATGCACTCTTAGATTAGGAATATGCCAGAAGGAACAGTACAAACCCAATATCAAAGAGTACATTTGCGTAACCAAGTAAAAATCATTGCCGTGCTCCCTAAAAAGCTGAGGATAAACTTTAACAAATCAACGGTATGAATGTATGATAATTTAAACAACCATGTTTGGAATATTTGACTCACATTTAAGTAATTAATTGATTTTGGCATTAAAGCCCACCTTTGATGATGGGGTGTGGAATAAAATAGGCCAAATAAGAGTTTGAAAATTAACTCCCCAATCCTGGCCCAATTAAATATTATACCGTTTTATTAAGTATAATGCAATCAAAACTACATTAAAAAATTTACGGTTTTTAAAGAGCAGTTATCAAAAGTGGTGTACTCCACGTATGCCCTCTCCCTATTAATAGGAGATAATCTCTGCATATTAAATAATGTGAGAACGGTAGAATACACACGACTTAGAAAAGAAAATACGCATAACAGAAAAGTGATAGTGCGGCAAGTACATTGCAGAGAAGATTCTCCTAATCATCAAGGAGGCTTGAAAAGGAAGGCCAAGGAGAGGAAAAATTCATATTTGAAAGCATGAAGAAGATAAATCAACAAGCAATGGATGCAGGCAAGCAATTAATTGCGTAGTTCCTAAATTATATGTGTAGAAACATGAATTCACAAATTTCATATGCATTATATTTATCAATGTTCTACTAGCTATATGAAAGTTATTTGGAGCAATTCTGTGATATTAGTACTATATGTTGATGATATTTTACTAGCTGCTAACAATGTCGGAATGTTGTGTGAGGTGAAGAGTTTTTTTCTCAAAGAACTTAGAACTTTGAAATACAGTAAAACTTTGACAAATATAATGCATAGGAAATTTGTGAATTCATGTTTCTACACATATAATTTAGGAACTGCGCAATTAATTGCTTACCTGCATCTGTTTATTTGTCTTGTTGCTGCTTTCAACTATGAATTTTCCTCTCCTTGGCCTTCCTTTTCACGTCTCCTTGATGACTAGGAGAACCTTTTCTTTTCTGCAATGTATTTGCCGCATTCTTACTTTTTTTTGTTCTGCATATTTTCTTTTCAATTTGTGTGTATTCAACCGTTCTCACACTATTTAATATGCAGATATTATCTCCTATTAATTGGGAGAGAAGACATAAGTGGAGTACACCACCTCTGATAATTGCTCCTTAAAAACCTTTTTTTGAATATAATTTTGATTGCATTCTGCTTAATAATACGGTATAACATTTAATTGTACCAGTATTGGGAGTTAATTTTCAAACTCCGATATGGGCTATTTTAATTGAAGGTATGATGAATTTAAGTGTACACATGTAATATCAACATTCAATCAATCCATACTCAAGTTAAATTTTAACAAATCAAGGGTCTGATAATTTAAACAACCAAACCAAAAAAAAAAAAAAGGAACAACAAAATTACATAGAGTTTTTTCAAAACTAAAAAAGGAATTGCACCCACACACAAACACAAAGACAACAATTCATCACAAAGAAACCGATCACGAACCTGGAGTTGATTCTGAAAGCAGCAGGAAGCGGCCTCCTCAGACACTCAATGAATGTATCCCACTCTTCAGGCGGCACAATTCCTTGCACCTACGCAAATTCAAATCTCAAATACACAATCTTTGTACAGAAACGCCTATTTCAGTCACACGCCATCAATCATATCTGTTCACTCACTTTGTAATATTCATCAAAAGCGTTGTTCTGAGTGGCAAAGGGCTCCCAACTCGGATTTCTACCGGCGGAATCGTCCGGCATGGCGGCGGCACTAGCAGCTTCATCTTGCTTTGGGCGTTTCCACACGTTCTCCCTGCTCTGACGGAAGTGCTTCCTCTGAGTACGGGACCTTCCTCTTCCTCCCATTTCACCAGCAGCTGGATTTGGAAAATGGGGAAGACGCCGGCAGCGGGCGGGACGCTAGGGAAGAGGCGGTTATGGAGGAGGAAGTGGACGAGTGGAAAGGGAAAGTAAAAAGGGGGTTTTGGGTTTTGGTTATGTAATGGGCCATTGGGCATATTCACTAATGGGCCATAATATTGGGCTGGTCTAAGGCCCAACTTATATTCGTTTCACCTAAAATATTGCTCCCAATGGGCTTATTTCCGTTTTTTTTTTCCTTTTTTTTTTTGTGTTGAATAGCCTAACAAGGCCAAGGAAAAAAACAAAAAAGGAAAGGAACAAAAACCAATCGATAAGCAAAAATGACTAGCCTAAAGACGTGGAAACCGCATCCCAGCAGCGTTGAATGCTAGAAGGGCCTTCACCGAGTCGGGGGGAAACACCCATGTGGTAAATAACTCTTCATCATTAGCTCACATCTTCGCCAGACAATCAGCAACTGCATTGCCTTCACGTCAAATATGTTGAATCCAACAAGTAGTGAACTGCTGCTTTAATTTCTTAATGCGACAGATATAAGGCGCCAGCCAATGAGAAGGAATCGACTCCGAAGAAATCAACCTGGAAACCTCCATAGAATCGCATCTACAGCACAACTCCTGAATACCAAGCTCTTTGGCCAACAATAAACCATGCAAAACTCCAGTTAATTCCGCTTGGAGGACAGATCCCGAGCCTAGATAACCACTGACTGCACGAACCCAAACACCCGGTGATTCTCGCAAGACAGCACCAAACCCGACCCGTCTTCGATCCCCCTGGAAAGATCCATCGGAATGAAGAAAGACTCCCGTCCAACTACCCATATTCCAATAGACTGAGAGCGGCTGGGAAGCAACACTGGCAGGTCTAAATCTAGCGGCCTCCATATCTTTCTGCAACTGCAAAACTTTCCGAATGAGCATTTGAGTAACAGCTTCCTTCCCCCCTAAAAATCCGAGCATTACGCTCACACCAAACACACCACAAGGCAGCAATAAAATTCAAGCCATACGTCCGGAACATTCAAAGTAACCATGGCCTGATTTGATCAGCTGTAATTGAGGCAAGGTCTGAAGGGATTAAAATATGAAGACCCTCCCACAAATGTCTCACCCATGGACAGTAAAACGGGCAATGGAACCATGATTCCTCATCCTACCCACATAAAGTGCAGAGAGGAGAAGATGCAATGTGTCGTTGATACCTGAGTTGATTAGAAGGCAGACATTCATGAGAAACAAGCCAGAGCAAAAAACAGATCTTATCTGGAAAGCATGACCCCAACAGCCACTTCCAACCAAGCTCACTGGATTCCACCTTCATTAAAAACTCATACCCCGAGCAATCTGTATAGCAACCATCTATAGTCCCTACCCACCTCCATCCATCTTCACAGAAGGAATGCGGACAGGGTGGAGGTTTTTTATGATCTCCAATTGAAGAGGTTGAGGAATAATGGTGTTAACAGCCACAAACTTCCATTTATCTCCATTGATAACATCCTCAAGCCTAAGATCAACATCACAAGTTTCAATAAAAGAAACCTGCGGCCCTAAGCACTTACCATCCATCCATGGGGCAAACCACAAGGATGAGTTACCATTACCAACATGAAACGCAAACCCCCAGCAAGGCGAATGACAGCTTTACGAATACTTCGCTATGTGAAAGGCCCTACAGTCCGAAGAGAGGCTAAGGACTGCCCGGCTGATGTGTATTTAGCTCGGAATTCCTCCGTCCACAGCTTCTCACGCCGAACAAATAAATCATGAGCTAATTTACCAAATAGAGCAATATTAGTATTTCTCGCCTTACGCAGAGCGAGGCTACCATACTTCTTAAGGACGGCAATGACGTCCCAATTCACTAGATTAATACCTTTCCCATCCCTATTCTTCCACACCAAATTTCGAACACGGCGATCATTAATTTTGCACACGGATTCAGGGAGCCAACCCAGTTGCATGGTATATGTAGGAATAGTGGCTAGGACATGATGGGCCAGGGTTAAAACCCCAGCCTTATTGAGAAGATGCATTGTCCAAGTACCAATCTTGCCATCCATTTTCTCCAGTAAAAATCCATACTCTTCAGCCTTAACTCGACCGTGATGCATTGGAAAACCCAAATGGCTCCCCAATTGACTAGTGAAGGGAATAGTAGAGACATTCGACCACCAAGTTTTTTCCATAGGTGTAACACTCCGGCTGGCATAAGCATGAGACTTCGCAGCACTAACCTTTAGGCACGACCAAATAGCAAATCTATCCAAGGCCGAAGACATGCTCAAAAAAACTATTCTCATCAACCATGGAGCATAGAATTAAATCGTCAGCAAACAACAAATGTGATATACCCCGGCTGCCGGCATAAAGCTTAACTGGCTTCCAATTACCAATGTGCACTTCTTCCTGGATCAAAACCGTGAATTGCTCCATGACAATATTAAACAAATAAGGAGAGAGGGGGTCTCCTTGTCTAAGTCCCCGAGCTGGCGTGATGTCCTCCAAGGTCACCCCATTCCAAAGTATGGAGAAAACCGGTGAAGACACACATGCCATAATGATTTTACATAGGGCCTGTGGAAGATGCATTTGATTGAGACAATCCTCCAAAAAAGGCCATCTCACACTATCATATTCCTTATCAATATCAATTTTAACAACGATAGCCTTCACCTTAGAAGTAGCAATCGACAAAGAATAGATAAGCTCCTGCAATATAATAGCATTATCCCCTGTACCTCGCCCCAACAGAAAAGCGGATTGTAAAGGCAAAATGTAGTTTGTCAATACCGGTCTAAGCTGTTAACAATCACTTTCGACACAAATATATACACCATATTACACAAGGTAATTGGTCTAAATTGCCGAATATCTTTTGGAACTGCCACCTTAGGCAATAGATAAATGAAAGCACGGCCGAAAGCAGGTGGAATGGAGCCATTAGCAAGAGACTGCAGAACCATCTCAGTAACGTCCTTCCCAAAGATTGACCAATATTGTTGATAGAAGGCAGCAGGGAACCCATCGGACCAGGCGCAGAAAAAGGCTTGCACTGCTTACGGACCATGTCAACTTCCTCTTTCTGAAACGACCTTTCCAAATGTTCATACTCATCCTGAGAAATATGACGCATCGCTGGGAGCGGCTCCTCATCCGCTAGAGGAATTGCCACATCAGAAAATAAACTAGAATAGAATTCCCTAACATGAGCTTGCAGAGTATGGGTATCAGAAGTCCAAGATCCATCAAGCAGGTGAAGACCATGAATTTTTTATCTATGGTGATGAAACTTGGCTTGCGCATGGAAAAACTTCGTATTCTGTTCCCCCACACGAATCCAATTTTCCCTAGCGCGTTGGTACCAGACTAATTTCTCCTGATCAAGGAGAACTTGATAGTCCCGTTGCGGCTTTTGTTCCAGAATAATTAGTCGTTGAGAGTCAACACATTGAAGCGCACTATCCAGCCCTGCAAGACGTCTAAGAACTTTCTGCTTGCGATTACGGAGCTTCCGGACCTCCTGTTTACAATGAGCATTGGATAGAGTCTGCATCCGATCCAATTTAGCCCCAAGGTCCCCAACTCCATCACTCCAAGCTTCCATCACTAACTGAGAATAACCAGGTCTCTTACACCACATGGCCTCCGAACGGAAAGGTTTATCCGGCAAGGGAGAGGGCGGCGCCCCACAATACACCAATAAAGGGGCATGATCAGAACATGTACGAGCCAAGGTCTGCACATACCCATTAGGAAATTTAACAATCCAAGCGAGTGTGGCATGACCCCTATCCAACCACTTTTTAATAAACATAGACTGAGCAGCCTGTCGATACCAAGTAAAAGGAGACCCCCTCCGTACGAATATGCATAAGAACACAATCATTGACACATCCCCGGAATTCATCAGCTCGAGATTGGATGAACCCCCCCCCCCCAATAACTTCAGATGCCATCATAATCTCATTCCAATCACCTACAATGCACCACGCATCCAGAAGCCTATGTCGCAGCTCCGGAAGATATTCCCAGAGCCCCTTTCTGCAGGAGTAATTTGGACAACAATAAATAGTGGAACAGTGCCACTGAACAGCCCCCGAGCTAAGCGTCAGTGTATCACACAATCAACCACCTCAAACACTGCACAATTCACAGTCAAACCCGACCTGGCTATGACCCATACACCTCCCGCACGCCCAATAGGGTCTTGTAGAGCAACCGGATAATAGCCAAGCAAGAAAAAGAAATTCCACACACCATCAAACGATCCCTGAGATTCTAGAATAAAAACCAGAGAAGGTTTATACCGCCTAAGCCAATCCGCTAGGCCACGTTTAGTCCGAGGGTTCATAACACCTCTTAAATTCCAAGACATAATAGTGAAATCCTGAAATCCAACCATAAAACCAGCGAAAAAAGTAGACAGCTTATACATGGTCTGCATACCTGTAAGAGAAATTAACAACCTCCATCACCTGGCTCAACGGCCATAGCACTTGAATCCTTCGTCGAGACATCCGACGCATTACCCATCGTTTTAACATCCACCGCCATCGAAGTTGAAGATCCAGAACCTGGATCCCCAATAAAGCCAGAGGGAGACATCGCTCCTTACTGACCAATTGAGCACAACCAAAGCCATCTTGCAACTCAGTGACTTTCCCTCCGTGGATACCCACTTTTGACCATGTAACGAGGATTTAACATGCACCGGAGCTTTCCCCTTATTTGGCCCTTGGTAGAGGACTAACGCTGTCTCAGAAATACGATCTAGAATCGCCTTGGGAGACTGTTCAGACGCGTGGCTCTTTGAAGGTGATGCACGAAGTCCATTCCCAGCAGAACTGGGCTTCGAATGCCCATTTACCGCAAGGGTAGGTTTCGACGGCCCACGAGGCCTGCGACGCTGCACCATCATCCATTCCCCTAAACACATATCCGGCCCAGGCCCACTTTCACTGGCACGTGCATCCGACTCTGCATGTGGCCCATCAAACGCATCATCACTAGCATGCACTCCACTAACTCCAGTTTCTGCAACTGCCATTTTCTTACCAACAACGGATCCATCCATGTTCTTCCCTGAAGAAGCCGCCGGTTCGGGGGACGCCTTGCTGTGTCCCGCCTGAGCCAAACACTTCGCCTGAAGATGGCCGTACTTGCCGCACTTCATGGACACCAAATGCAACCCTTCGTACGCCACCTTAAAAACTTTACCATGAACATCAACTTGCCCCAAAAAAGGTTCATCCAAGTTTAATTCCACACAAGCTCGAGCATATCTTCCATGCGCAATCGTCAAAGTGTGACGATGAACCTTAATAGGTGTACCGATAGTAGCGGAAACCACACGAACTCCCTCGTCATTATAAAATGGCATATTCAAGCCTAGAAAACGAACCCACGTCTGAACCGTGTTAACCTTCGATGTCTCCGGATCAAAATCTGGAGACCAACGCATCACTGCCAGAGAGTGAGAAAAAACTAACTATGGAGACCACCGGTAGTCAGGACCTTTTCACGGTCGCTTGCAAGTTCAAATCTGGCCATGAAACTACCATAGCCCACATCCAATAGACTGAAACCACTTTCCAATTTCCAAATTCGCTTCAATACATCATTCATGGCAGTGTAACCCACTGAGATCCCAAGAGGCTTAACAATCAAGGTATCACGCCAAGGGGCATCAAACTTTTCCAAAACAGAAGGAGCAAAACGAACACGAGGACAACGAGCATAGGCCCCGGTCCTATCAATAGAAGCTAACTTTTCCTTGAGTAAATCCTTACTTTCACTTGGGACAGTATTAGGGGAAACCCCACCGCCCACCACAGCATCACGGAAAGAAGCGGCGGCCCCACCAGCAGACCTGGGGCTCGGAGACAGCGGATGATCGTCAGGAGGCATTAGAGCATCTACATCGCACCCCAATTTATCAATTAATCCCTGACAATGAATTCACCAGCAGCAATGTGGCGATTAATTTGATGCGGGGCCCAGTTGTTGAGTTCAAAACTATTAATTGAGTTAAAGAGCAGATGGTGTCAGCCTTTACCAATTTTTTATTCATTTTAATATAAATTTCTTTTTTTATATACAAAATTAAATGTTTTTTTTTTAATATACACACATCTTCCACAATTTTTCACTTCTCATTCTCCTACATCCCAACACACTTTACTTCTTCTTCTTTCCAACATCTCTTTGTTTACATCAAACATAATCCCTTCACATTTTTCCCTCGATGGCCGATAACAATAGTAATTTTTTCAATAATTGGTTCAACCAAAATGTTGATGATAAAAATCCACAAAATATTCAATCCTTCAAAATGTTTCATTTCCCTCACACATATTAAATTATTATATTGTGGGTCCCATTAAAAGAAGATTAATTGGGGAAGGGATGTATGGATTAATTGAAATGAATTAAAAGAGTGTTGGAAGAAGTGAAAAGCTGATGTGGCGGAGAGATGAAAAAGTGAGTTATTAATTGGGTGAAGGGATGTGGGTGCTCTTATTTGATTATTAGTATTATGTTGTCCTTTGACTAAAATGCATTGAGTTCATTTTTCTTATTTTCGTTTTTAACTGTTTCTTGGTATATTTTTATTTTCAACAAAAATGCATTGGGTTCATTTTTCTTAAGATTAAATTCATATATTTCTATTTATGTATCATCAATAATGTATTGGGAAAAATTCTCTCTTTGTAATTTCTGTGGCTTGAGCTCCCACACACATTTGTCGATATAATTGTATCAATGTTTACCAAAACAAATAATGTATTGGAAAAAACAGTATTGGTTAATTCAACCAAGGTGGTGGAAATAAAATGTTTACATATGATGTTTATATAAATTATTATAATGTCATGCAATCAAACACGAAAAGCATGATACTTTTTAACCCAATTATACAGTAATATTTTCTTATCGCCAAGGTGAATACCATGATTGTTTAATTTATCATTTTATGTATATTGTAAATGTATAAATCTAGAGGTATGAACGTAGAGATTGTTATTCGCTGTTATGTTTTGTTTTTTCGTAATTTGTTAGCTGTTGCCTAAATCTAGTTTGATCCTAAAGTGGTTGCCTCTAGTTTTTTTCCATTTTTTTTATTTTATTTTTCTTGTATGAGAGATTCGGATACACACCTCTATCAGGTTCAATAAGGGAAATAAAATTTTAAACACGACACATAGAGCATCCACTTGTTCATATAATAAACTCGTTCATTTTGAACACAATCTTTGAGTACCAAACTCAATTCAAAATATTGATGGTTTAGATTTAGAGGGTACTTTTTTTATTCTTTAAAAACCGGCGTTAATAATTACTTACTATTTATAGCAAATAATTAATACGTAAAACGAAAGTAATATGACGAATGAAAGAACAGAGGAAGGTAGCGAATGAATTGTATTTTAAAAATGTGTATGTTACAATGATGGATCGTCTCTTATTTATAGATGATTTCCTACCGTCATACGGATAGAATTTATTAAAACTAGTAAAGTGATAAGGCATCCACCAATATTGATTGATTTACAACACTCCCCCTTGGATGCCCTTATATAAAGAATATGTCTCGTTAAAATCTTACTAGGAAAAAACCCAGTGGGAAAAAAAATCATAGTGAAGGAAAAAAGTACAGTATTCTTGTATTTTCTCCCCCTGATTTAGACATCACTTTAAATCTCGAAGTCGCCGTATCCAATTTTCTTCACGAGCTTCTCAAACGTTACAGTCGGCAATGCCTTGGTTAATAGATCTCTAAGTTTTATTCTGATCGAATTTGCCGCACATTAATTTCACCATTCTTTTGAAGATCGTGTGTATAAAAAGATTTTGGTGAAATGTATTTAGTTCTATCTCTTTTTATATAACCCCCTTTCAATTAGGCTATACAACCCGAATTACCTTCAAATAAAATTGTTGGGGGAGTTTTGGTTCAATGACCAAACCACAACTTTTCAATATATGATGAGTCATTGACCTCAACCAAATACATTCTCGACTAGCATCATGGATTGCTAATATTTCGGCATGATTTGATGAAGTAGCATTAATGTTTGTTTCATAGATCTCCATGAGATAGCAGTTCCACCACACATAAAATATAGCTTGTTTGAGATTTGGCTTTGTGCGGGTCTGATAAATAACCTGCATCGGCATATCTGATCAATTCATGTCGGGAATCTTTTGGGTAAAATAACCCAAGATCAACTGTTCCTGGAGATAGTGAAAAATGTGCTTTATGCCTTTCCAATGTCGTTGAGTAAGGCAAGAACTAAATTTGCGAGTAAATTAACAACAAACGCAATATCAGGTCGCGTGCTATTTGCAAGATACATTAACGCGCCAATTGCGCTTAAATATGACAATTCTGGGTTAAGTTGTTCTTCATTATCTTCTTTTGGCCTAAAGGGATCCATTGCAGGATCAAGTGCTCGAACAACCATTGAATTACTTAGCGGATGAGCATAATCCATTCGAATTTGCTTTAACACGTTTTGGGTATAAGCTGATTGATGAACAATTATATCTTTTCTCAAATGCTCAATTTTCAAATCATGGCAAAATTTCGTTATTCCGAAATCCTTGATTTCGAACTCCCTTTTCAGATATTCAACTGTCTTTCCCAACTCTTCAGGAATTCTAATTAAATTTAAATCAACTGCAATAATTGCAAATTCTGACCCAAAAACACAAGGACATATAGGGTCATTTATGTAACTTTCTTTTATTAAACTTTCGCTGAGGCTGGTATATAACGTGCATTTAGACTGCACATAAACCCAATATTTTCTTTAACCGACATTCATCAACCGATTTAGGTTTGCAATATAATTTCATCTGGGTTCCAAATACTTCCTCCGTTTTCTTGATAGTGCAACAAAGCACTATTTGCTACTATTTATTGTTCGAGTTTGACTCTAATTTTTATTATAGTTATACACGGAAAAACATAGTCAAGTGAGATCTTGTTCGATTCGTCTCGTCATGTAGTTTTTAAATATCAAACTTTTAAAATTTTTACTTATACCGAACTTAAGTTATTAATGATTCAAAATATGTATTGGACTGCGTGCATTAGGTGTTTGTTGCACTATCACAAAAACGGAGGAAGTATTTTATTCGTGACAAGTGATTGAGATCTCATTTCTTTTAAGGGCCCTGCTCTATTGGAGCTATTTGCTCTTTTCTAGAGCTTGTTTCAATAATTTTGTCACTTTCTAAAATTGGTAAACCTCGATGATTTTTACCTTTGGAACCAGATGTTTTACCGCACTTTTTTTGTGCAAGAAATTTATCCTTCACATTTGTATTTGGTCCATTTAGGACATACTCGACACCAAATGATTATCTTGTGCAACAAGCATTTTACTCGGGCAACAAGTTTTCCTTGGGTATTAGACATTTAATGTCATTTGGCTAGATCTTGTTTATCTGAATCTTATAAAAGGATGGGAAAATGAAAGGTCATAAGGTTGAAATAAATCGTATTGATCGGGATGATTGATTTGATAATAAAGTGATATATGATATCACGCACGTGAACTTAAATTCATTGCGCACAATGGTGCCAAATGAAAGGAAAATTTATGAATTTACTTCCCGTTATAATCCCCCTTGTAATTTGAATATTTCTTTTGTGTATATAAATTATGCACGTGCGCCTGCCTTCTTGGAAAGGTAAATGGATGCGAAAATAAAATGAAGTCGAGGATGATATTTGTCTCATCAACAGTGCTGCTATGCACGTTGTACTGGAAAGCAAAAGCTATTTTCCCAACTGATGATTGGGAAAAACCACTGCTGATAAAATCAGTGGAAGTTCAAAAAGACTTTGGAAGAGTCATTGTATACCTTCTAAAGGAGAAGAAAAATTGTGTTATCTCTCGATTACTAATATCATGATGCAAAGAAATATGCACTATTATTGAGTAAAACTCGAAAAAGCTCACTAAAGCTTTATGATATTCAGAAAATGGATATCAACTTAAAATATTGAATGAGGCAATAACGTTATCTCTCGATTACTAATATCATGATGCAAAGAAATTTGTTAAAGAAAATTGCATCAATATCCTTTGGCATGTAATATACAAATTAAAGCTGTGCCGCTGAAATATATCATAAGAAAGACCTAAAGTCTACTCATAATTTTCTTTCTTGGCACGATCAACTTGGGCATCCTCCTAAAAGAATCATGCTGAGGTGAATTATTAGAAATTCAAATTCAAATGAATATATATGCGTTGCTTGCACAAATAATTAAATTGTGAGCACACTTACATCCAATAAAGAAAATGCGATTGGATGGTGCCATTGAATTTTAAACACGTGCAAACCAGGCCTGGCCAAAGTATATGGCAAAATAAGTAATAATTTTATGGCACGCATGAGTGATAAGGTCAAAGTTACCCACAACTGTTTGGGGACATATTATACAGGAACGCTTCTGAAAATAAAGCCGACAAAATTAATTTTCTCCCCTAAGTTTGATAGAAGCCCAGTGTTTAATAATTGAAAATAGTTGGGTGCACGATATACGTCCTTGTTATGCCACCCTAATTGGGCTCCCAATGACGATTGGGTATATATGTCGGATATAAATCACCATTAATAAATTATATTTGGTACCAAAGTCTGGTAATTTTATATATAGTTTGCAGATTATTATTTTCCGGCATTAGGGGGAGATATGGATCAACCAAAAATATATTATTGTGACTAGAAAGACTGTATTGCATAAATTGCAAATTCAGACTGTAGAAGAGTTACAAAAACTCATATTGGCATTACCCAAGGAAAATTTGTTGCCCTAGTAAAATAATTGTGGCACAAGATAATCACTTGGTGCCGAGTATGTCCTAAATGGACCAATTACAAATGTGAAAAAGGAATATCTTGTACACCTGAAGTGTGGTAAATCATCTGATTCCAAAATAAAAATTCTCGAGGTTTACAAATTTTAGAAAGTGATGAAATTTATGAAACAAGCTCTAGAAAAGAGCAAATAGCTCCAAAAGAGCGGGGCCCTTACCTTAAAAATAATGAGATCTCAATCAATCGTCACAAGCAAATATATTTGG
This sequence comes from Hygrophila difformis, assembly GCA_030278955.1. Taxonomy (NCBI): domain Eukaryota; kingdom Viridiplantae; phylum Streptophyta; class Magnoliopsida; order Lamiales; family Acanthaceae; genus Hygrophila; species Hygrophila difformis. Next base: position 14,038,173 of record JAOANR010000011.1, read on the forward strand.
AACCCATATTGCAAACTTAAATCGGTTGATGAATTTCGGCAAAATAAAATCTTGGCTTTATGTGCAATCTGAATGCATGATAATACTAGCATCAGTGAAAGCCTAACAAAATAAGGCTATACAAATGCAATTGAGATCGAAAGATATAATTTTCTATCTTCAAAGGACGATAGACTTGGGTTTATTATATTCATACGATTATTGATATGATATAAAAATAAACTACAGTATCGTTCGGAAGATAAATATTCCCCAAATTATCCTTTATGGAGCTTATATAGCACCATTGAAAGGGAAAAAGAAGAAATAAATTTGAGATCTATGATTTGATCAAACCAAATTTTGCCTTGATTAATAAATTGGGTACACCCACTACCTGAAAATGTGTTAAACAATTCCCAATGAAAAAGCTAAATGCTTAATGCTCGGGCGTGCTCTTGATCATATATATGATCCTTTTACACCAACATGTGAAAATGAATAAATATTTTGTCCAAAAGGGACCATATCTTAGCGATTTATTCACCAAGGCATTGCTGACTGCAATATTGAAAATTTGGTAAAGAAAATATGATGCATCGGCTGAAAGATCTCAATGGAATTCAAATCAGGGGGAGAAAACACCCAAAGATATCTAATGAAGTCCAAATTAGAAGGAGAAATAAACACAAGAATAATGTACTCTTTTTCCTTCACTAGGATTTTTTTCCCACAGGGTTTTTTCCTAATAAGGTTTTAACGAGGCATATTTTTCGTGTAATGTCCATGCAAGGGGAGTGTTATGTATCAATAAATCATGTAGTGCATGCCCATGTAAATTATAGCAACTACAAGTGTCGACACTTGTCACTCGACACTTGTCACTGAATGGATGTTTAAGGAGTGACTAATCACTTTACACTTATACTATATACCAGTGTAATCCTATAATGATCCGAATGAAATGATGGCTGAAATAATACTTCTTTTTATTCGTGTCTCATTTGTATCTTTTATTTAGTGTGCTTATTTCACACTTTATACACAGCCATATTCGCCAACATTTCACTATCTATCTACTATTATAAGAGGGAGAGATGTAATCTTCCATTACATTCTCAACCGTTGGATCCACATTCCAATTTAAATTATGACCGGTGGATCAAAATGGTGTATTGCTGGAGATTGAGTCACGTGGCCACCAGATGATTCGTTCTCAATGCGGCTTCTCCGTCCATTGCGATTTCATTTTCCAGCTATCTTCCACTCATACCACTTCTTCTCGTTGTGTTTGAGGTTTGGGTTCTCTGACACCTGACACCGGAATTCTTCCATCTGCTCTGTTCAAGAAAGGCTTCGAATTCCGTCCCCAAAATCCTATTGTGCAGCCTCCGCTCCGATTACCACAGCGCACAGCCCCAAGTGAAGGCGACGGCGCAGGGGCCGCAGCCCGGTGGCAGTTTGTTTCCGTCGTGTTGTCCCCTTTGAAGTAGAGTTCCTCCGCCGCTTTGCCCGGCCGTCCTTGTGAGGAGTTTCCTAAATTTTTTCGCGAAACTCATTTCCGGTACGTTTTTGCAAAGGGCTACTTCTTTCGCTTGGGATTTGTAGAAATTCCATGTGATTTGCACTCACGAATTGGGTTACCTCTTTTCATTGAGCTTTATGGAAGCTGCATGTCATTGTGCTCACGGAGATTTTGATTTGATGTGATTTAGGCCGACGTGGGTGTGTGTGTGGGTGTCTCCGATATTTGTGGGGCAAGTGTCGGGGAAGCGAATTTTGGGTATTGGATTCGGGATTTTGAAGGAGAACGTTGTTTGACTTGCCTCCCGCTTCAACTGGGGTAAGGGTTTTAACGAGAATTTAATTAATTTCGTGCCTTTTTGTATTTGGTGGGAGATCTAAGGATTCGTAGCTGATAAAATGAATTTGGTTAATCTTTTGAGTTTGTGGTAACCTACAAATGTTGGTGCTTTTAATTTCCATACTTATATGATGTCTATGGAATGATCGTCTTTAAGCGACTGACGTGTTCTTGAGCTTGGTCAGTCTGTTTTCTCGGGGGGGAGTATATTAGGGGAGTCTTTTGAGTATGAATTTCTTGCGCGCATTTGATGTTGGGTCTCGCTGGCTGTATCTGTATTGATTGTTACAAGGGTTTCTAAGAGGGATTATGCACTTTTTATTTTGTTCTAATTTTGAGATTGTGCTGACAAGGCAGTTTTTTGTTCTTAGGGTGGGTTTCTTGATTTCTGCATGCAATCCGGTGGTGGACCCCAGCAAGGTGGGGGAGGTGGGCATGGACGGACAGCTGCATCAGCTTCTGCCTCACCGTCCTCCTCTTCGTCAGCTGCCTTTGATCAGCAGCAACAACAGCAAAGACAAGTTAGTTATTTGCCTGTTTTGAAGTCTGATCTTATCTGTTTTTCTATGAATTTTGCAAGTTGAAATTCCAATGCGCCTCTTTTCAACTCTATTGTCTTTTGGAGTAGAATTATTGTTTTATCTCTGTTACAGTCTTGCGTATAGTTGATTCATTTACTTGTTTTATCTCTGTTACAGTCTATGGATTGTCATGTTTTTCAATATAATATTTTGTGAAGTCTTGGATGAATTATTAGTTAACTGCCTTATTCTTGAAAAAAAAAAGAAAAAGAAAGTAGACATTGTCTGAACGTTTGTATATATTGCATGGTTGCCTTGTGAATATATTCTTTATAGGGAAAATGAATGTGAAACTAAAAGTATGTTAGTCATATTATGAAGTGACCAGTGAAGTGAAAGAAGGTTGTATGTATGCTTGTTGGAGAGTTCCGGGGTAGCCCATTGGGTGGACTAATATTGACACATTTCTTAAAATGTCTGTCTTGGATCTAAGATTCAGATGTGATTATGCCTATTGCAGTAGTCTATAACTTTCAATACTGTGGTTTATAAGTGAAGGAGATTGCATGTACATTATTAGACGAGAATGGATCAAGTCAGGCTAAATATATTTGAGTGTGTATTGGAGAGTGTGTAGTTTTTGTAGATGCTTAGGCTGACACACACGTGTATGCAGGCACATCTTGGTGTTCATGTCATTTTTTCCCCTTAATTAGGTAACCGGACACGGTTGAATTTTTTTATCATTTGCAAAGACCAATGCTTAGTGCTGATATCTATTATCAGTAAAAGAAGCGTGCATTCTAGATTTAGTGTCTGTCCCTGTTACATCAAAATGACAATAACATATATATATGTTATATGTAATTGAACAGAATATTTTGATGGGGAGGTTTTCTAATGTGGTTAAAGCTTCATTTTCATTTGGTATCCAGATGATGATGCTGAAGTAATAATTGCATCACTGGTAAAGGTGATTACAACTACTAAAACCAAGGTAAGCTGACTTCTCCACAACGCATTGAACTTGTGCTACTTCGGTTATGGTTAAATGGCATGACTATGCAATGTTTGTTGCAGTCTGTTTGCAATTTAGGTGTGTGGTGTATATCAATCCAACAGTTCAGTCATTCCTTGTTGGATCACCATTTTCTGTCTTTAATTCGGGCAGTAAATCATGCCTTTGACAACCCAATGGTTTTACCAGCTTCTTATCATATTTAGACATCAATAAATTCATTTGATCGATTAATTGCATGTCCGTTTGTGCACATTGCATAATAAAACAGGTCATTTTAGAAACTTGATATATTTCTTTGTTTCTTCTGTTGTGTTTGTTCTACTTATTCTTTTTTAGATGCCCAAATCTTTTGCAATTCAGACAATGTGATTTCTTTTAGGTAGTTTCCTTTAGAGGAGGAAGGGAAGGCAAAGATGAAAATAAGAATTTTTATTATTTGTTGGCTTGCTAAAGAAACATGATAATATTGGGGGCACATAATAACATCAAATCAAATATTGCCGAGGTTTAGGGTTTAGGGTATTGCCGAGGCCGCTCAAAACAGTAACCCTGCTAATTGGTTTGTTTGTTCCCTTGCTACTCACTTCTGGATTGGTTTTCAGATTGTCCGTTACTGTAATTGGAATCTCGGTCCGCACTTTCTCCTAATAAGGGACTGCATTCATGCTTTGATTGACTGTTCTTTATCCTTACACCTCTCATGGATGAATAGTTGTGATAATGTGACTATAATAAACATGGGTGATCGAAAATTGAATGCATTACAAATAGATTGATGCTGTAAATCACCTTTTTGCCTGATAGTGGCCTGAGAATTAGTTTATATTCTCACACAGCTCTTGGATGAATGCAATGGGTTATATCAGATACAGTACTTTTTCTAGATTGAATAACATAGCAGTATTAAGTATTTATATTATGTTTAAATTTCTTCTGTGCTTCTGTTTTGATTCGAATTTTTCCAGATTATATATATGTATATATACGTATATGACATAATTTAGTAGTATCTCACTCATGTCCCTTTTTAAATTTAAATTTATTATTATTAGTGTGTTCGATACAATTTGTGTTGCTTCTTTTCTAATACATTCTGGTCTTAGATTTTTTGGCATGTTAAAGATTGTGGCTCCTTTTGGATTTGTTTGGATTTTTTTAAATCTCTGTCCGTTTTGGCATCATCTTGGCATTCATTGAAGCATTGTGCTTGTTTTCAGGTATGCTGAAAGTGACAATAAGTCGGGGTTATGCTGGTAGCATGACGGAGTATCAAGACTTTGTGGTGAGTTCTAACCATCTCTACACGATGACTTACAATGAAAGTGTTCTGGTTTGGCAATCATATACTTCTGAGTATCTTTGGAAAATTGTTTGATCGCTATATCATATATATATATAAGTATGTATATTTTCACCTCTGCTCACCTATTTTGTGAATCATCACATAATAAAAAGTTAATGATAGTACCTGTGTACACCATTATACCCCCTCCGTCCATAAAAAGGCCACCATTCCTGTTTGGGATGTCCATAAAAAAGAGTTCGTTATCCTAACTTTCCCTTTTAGATATCAAAAGATCCTTAGCAAAAGGTACTCCCTTCTAATTAGGCTAAAGGCGAAAGTGGAAATGATTACATATCCTATTCTTTAACTTTGAACTATTTCATTATTGATGGATGTTTCGAATTCTCCATGGCCCATCCAGTGTTTCTTGTAGTGTAGTACTGTAGTCTATATTTATTGTACTAATCCTCTAATTGGTATCAAGCTTCATTAGTAATGTCTGTTGTTCAGTTCATCCGGGAGCTAAAATGCTTTATATTCTTTATTTGTTGTCTATCATTGGGGGTGAAAGGGGATTTCAGTGGAACATCGATTTTTTGTGAGTTCAAGCCATTTCTTGTGTGGATCATCAACACTTAATGTAATTTGTTTTATTAATTTAATCATTCTCTATTATCTTCGACCAGGGACGAAATTGTAGTCCTCCTCCACCAATCAACAATAGTATCAAGGTATTGTTATTCTTAAGTAGTGTGTTTGTCAAAACGTTTGACAAAGCACTGGGTATTGGAATTATAAGTAGTGTGTTTGTGAACACGTTTTTCCTTATAAATTCTTATATATGTTATGCCCATTTCTTATGCCAAATTTCTCATAGAATATGCCATTTATTCTTTGCTATATACTTGCAGATGGAAGTTGGAATCGAGGACTGGCTTCATATTGAGTTTGAGTACAACAAGAGAGATGCAGGGGAATAATTTCTATCCTTTATCCATACATTCTTACTGATTCTTGTGATTAAAATCAAATTATTTATTTTTGTTTCACAACATTCGAGTTTGTGGAGCAGCCAAGGAATAATGACAAACCTATTAACCGAAAAACCAATGTTATGTTAAAGATCATGAGCCTGAAAGTGAAAGAAGGGGCACATTATGTGCCCAAGTTGGTAAGGTGCTCTGCCTTCTAACAGTAGTACCGTGATTCTCTTTTTGGTGGATTATTAAAATTTTACTTCCAAAATCTGCTGGTTGGTTAATATTTCATAGTGATTTACATTTTGGTAAGCAAACTATTTTTCGCAATAAAAGACGTTCTATGTGCCATGTATAACTTCTTTGTCCAAACCATGTGGTCTATAGGACTTTGTATTATCTACATTTTAGCTAACTTCGTGGTGTTTTACCTAAGGAGACAATTGATCGATTTATTTGCTTGTGAAATAGTGATCCATATAGAATAATATAGGAAAAAAATATATTGCCTGCTGAATGAAAATTTCATCTCTAGAAAAAAATTATATTATTTAGTTTTTGCTTCCTCCGCCCTACATACTTCCCTTGCGTACTTCCCTTGTAAATTAAATATAACACACTTCTTTTAACATAATAAACAACATATAAAGAAACCACATCCCCTCACCTACAATTATTTATTCTTTTTCCATGGGCATTTGTTGACACTAAATAGACTGTCTATATGGGCAGATTTGTGCTGTTGTATCCTGGGGATGCTACTGAAGAAGGGAAGCTTTTTAAGACTGAAGCAACAGTTCTTCCTATGTGTGCATCACTTCAGGTTCCCTTGTGTCTCATTCTTATTTTCTGTGGCAGTTTAACAAGATTTTTTACTGAAATTAATGTTGAGCATGTGCTTGTGAATATTGTTTTAACCTTTGTGTTTTCTATAAAAAATGTTCCTGGATTATTTGCTGCTGGAGAAGCTTCCTGTGCATCTGTTCACGGTGCCAATCGACTTGGAGCAAATTCACTTCTTGATATTGTTGTTTTTGGCCGTGCTTGTGCTAATATTATGTATCTGGTTATTGAATTCTTTGTAGTACATGTATATAAGTTTGCTATAAACTAATCCTTGATGTTGCAGGGGAGAAACAGAAGCCACTAGAGAAGGATGCTGGGCAAAAAACTCTTCAATGGTTGGACAAAATTAAGAACAAAAATGGTTCCCTCCTTACTTCACAAATCCGATTGAACATGCAGCGTATAATGCAAAACAATGTTGCTGTGTTCCACACACAGGAAACACTTGAGGAAGGTAACAATAGAGTAGCCATTTATAAGAGTCCAACAAAAATATATAAATTTTTGTGCTCATGATCTCTCTTTCCTCCTTTAAGGTTGTCAATTGATTGATAAAGCATGGGAGAGTGTCCATGATGTTAAGTTGAAGGATAGAAGCTTAATATGGTATCCTATACTTCATACCATTTTTTTTTTTGCAAATCATTTGCAAGTGTTATGTTATTGTAGTGCTAATTTGTTCTACTTTTCATTCTCTTCACATGAACTCAGATTTGATAGAAACTATAGAGTTGTAAAACCTTCTGATTGATGCATGCATCACCATGCACTCGGCTGAAGCAAGAAAAGAAAGTAGAGGTGCTCATGCTCGGGAAGATTTTTCAGTAAGTTTAATCTTTCAATCTATGTTTGTTACGTTTTTACTTTCTCATATCTATAAAGTTCTTTATGCTTCCAAACTTTATTTATTATTGGCTTTCAACAATGCACTATAAATTCTCTTCACTTCTCGCCCTTGCAGAATCTTTCGATTTTGGTTTTTCTCTTCCATCGCACTTATGTTGCTGACCAAATATGCATTGGCCAATCTTCAATTTCTACTTTTCTTTTCCTGCAAATTGTTTGATTTTTTTCCTGTGCTTCTGTGGGTTCCAGTCATAGTAAATTTATTGATTATTTTTACTTTCTGGCTTTTTTTAGTCTTGCTTTCAGTGTTTGTTTCTATGTGTGAGTTATGCTTTCTGAAACATTTATTAATTTGTAGCAGTCGTGTCTCCTGTGAAGTTATTTATGTTCTGGAGAATCTTAATGGCAGATTTGACACTCAAATCCTTGAGTAAACAATTTGTAAATGGATGAAGGGAAAGCTTGAGTAAACGATTTGTAAATGGATAAAGGGAAAGCTTGAGTAAACGATTTGCTTAATACATTGAATGGTATGTGCTGCTATAAGTGTTTTTACACTACAAAAATATTTGTTTTATCTCTGTGTGAAAGTCAAGTTTAATTTTCATTCTTTTGCGTGGAAGAATGATCATTTTAAGATCATCATGTACTTGGTGATTCTTACAGAGCTTTTGTTGGTATTGCAGTTTCAATCTTCTTGGTTCCTACATATGGTTTGAGTTATATATAACCTTCGGATCGAGATGTTGATCTTCTTGGTAATGTGAGTATATACTCTGTCCTATTCTATTCTTTGTACCAATAGCTGTTTCACAAGTAACAGGGAATCTGGGAAATTTCCTTCTTATCTCTATATAAAGATTTAAATTATAAGGTTGTCTATAACTCTACAGCCAAAATTCTATCCATTTCCGCTCTGCTGGATTTGTTGGTTGGCGTTATGTTCAAGTGATATTGCTGTTTCGGAACATTACGTTTCTGTCTTTCTACGCTTTTGTTGTGGTTGTGCACTGATCCTCATCTATATAACAAGTGAACAAAGTTAATTCAAATATTGTTAGTAACTCTATCAATGGAAATGTCTCAGCATTGTTATATTTCTAATATTGTCATTTTTGTTTGTGTGCTGTATGTCCTAGGATTTTCGGTGACTTGTCAAAAAATCATTTTTTAGCATTCATTTTGTTCTTTTGCAAATCTTGAACGGAATATTCCTTTGTCCATTGAATATTAACTTTTATTTCTTATCGTCTATTCTGCTCCTTTTGTCTGGTTGAGTTGTATTTAATTAAAACATTTCCTGATCTTTTTGAGGTGTACATGTTAGTTGTTTCTACCAATTGGTGCTTTATTCATGATCTTCTTATGCTTTAGATTTCTTGTTTCTTACAGTTATTGTAGCCTCTGAAATTGTCGAGCGGAACTTTGCTAGGTGAAGCTCTTTATGATGGCTTCTAACCAAGTATGTATTTAGCTTGTTCCATAAATTAACTGTTCATTTACTTTGACCTCTAATTTGCAGTATTACCTTCATATTTTATTCTTGAGAATTTCTGATGGTTTATTTCAACTTTTACAGAGTATAAGTCTATTTTTTGCGTCATAATATTAAAGTTAATTTTTTGCACCAATTCTTTGCAATATATTATCTGTTTAGTATTTTATTTTGCATTTCTTTATGTTGTTGAATTTAACTTAGGAGACATGCTAATATTTGGAAATCAGGACCGCCTCAACATTGGATCAGATATTGAGGAAATTTATTTGGAGGTTGGAGGCAGTCTATAATGTACATGCTTGACTTTCTTGATAATGTGGTTTCTTTGCATGAAGTTTATACAGAAAATGAGTTACAGATTATGGAGAAAGAAGTTTTTCTGGATGATTCTCATCAATCCCATCCTAAATTATTTCTGGTATTTGCTAGGGAGCAATTTGCACATGTGGCAGCCCATTTAAGAACATCCAAGACAACATTCATTACCCATTTACCGAGAACTTACATGCTTGAGAGCAATGTTCGAAGAATTATACAACTAATGTCTCTTCTCAACTTGATGGAGAAATTGTTATTTGAAGATGGTAGCATGACTTCAGAAGGACTGAAGAGTGAATAATATCTTTCTAGAGAAAGAAATGGAAGCTTCTGAGTTGGTGGAGACAACTTCATTAGTGAGCATCAGAAGACACGACTGCTATGTTATTTTTTTAAAAAAAGGATTGGATACGCTGCTGTGGTGAGTTCACTTGAGACGACTGCCATGTTATAATTGGATACGTTGCTATGGTGAGTTCACTTGAGGTACGGTCTAGATTTTGCTATGTTATTTTAAAATTTTTTGATCTTTTTATTTAATGTACTTTGGACTAGTGTCAGAAACTAAGACCTGCTGATTGTAGTTGGAATTTGTTTGTATAAGCTTTTTGTTGGTGAAATTCGTACTTAGTAAGGTGAATACCTTGATTCCGAGCAGGTTTTCTCCATTCAAGCTGAATTTAACAGGACAGTGGCTAAATTTATATATTCTATTGACTATATACCATTAGTAGTTTATTTGGTTTTTTTAAAACAATTGGAATGACATTTGTAGCTTGCATTGCTTTGTTTTCTTTCTACTTTAAAACTTTTTGGTATCTGAATAGGCCCGGAACATATGGTATACGCCTTGAAATTCATTTTCCTTTTCTTCCCCGTTATTTTTATTGATTTAATATGAGTTATATAATCTCTGTGTTTCCTTTTGATCTTTCCTTTCTATGAGCTTCATATGATCCACCAATTTAGAACCATATTTACATCTTGAAGACTTGAGTTCTCCACAAAAAAGTTAGGAGTAATCCTTTCAACTCTGACTCTTTTGATTTCTAATATAATGAAGAAATTAGGGTGTTGTCGAGCTAGCTATTGATTATGCATTTTTTGTGTTATGTCAGTTTGTTTTGCGCTATGATTTATGTGTTTTTGTCTTTGGGTTCTTAACGGTTATTTTCTTCATTATAGGGGAAGGTAATGAATTCTTGAAGATGTGGAAGCTGTGTAATCTGTATTGTGGAGATAGGACAAAGTTTGGTGTAATTCCTGAATAACTGAATAACTTTTACGTTGAGATGAAGAGTTCAGTGCCTATATTAGAGCTGAATTGATCAAAACAAGTGCATTCACACTTTTCATAACAACCATCTTACATCTACAAGGTACATGTTGTACCTTTATTTCATTCATTTTTCCCCTTGGTCCGTGTTTTTTGTGGATTTACATCCCAGAACCTGATAAGGCATGTTGCTACTTCATTTATTTTATATTTTGCAGAAGAACCCGCTAATACATATACTATGAAATGCAGCTAGCCACACCCCAACAGTTCCGCTACCGTATTCATACATCAAATCGCCTACCGTATTCATGTTTCTGGTTCTGTACTTTGCCCTTAGTATTGGTTACATTCCTTTGTTTCGAGTTGATCATGTTTCAACGTTGCTTCATTCATTATTCACTGTTTTCTCGAGCAAAGGTAAATTCCCCATTCTTTAATATCAGCTTTGTGGAGCACATTGTTGGTAAGGTTATTGTCATTACCAATTTTTCCATAGGAGATTGTATTACCTTCGTAAAATTCCAGCTTCGCTTCTTAACCAGTGATTCACAGGATGAGATGCTATTGAAACAGAGGCAAGGCCACTTTTTCTTATATGTGCATGGGCAATTACTTCTTTCACATTTTACTTTGTTAAGGTTGGTCTCCTACTCATGAAACATTAATGAAGTTCTTGGAGATGATTCATGGGATCTAAAAGCTGAAAGCTCTGTAAGTTTTTTGTGGAGTTGTACAATATTGTTCGAATCATTTTATGGTATATGGAGCTTACTTGCCCCTGAAAATTTCAGGAAGAAGCATTGAGATTCCTGTTTGATTGAGCAGACAGACAGTCTTAGGTATGCTAAATTCACAAGGCTCATTAAGGTAATTAATTGGAAAGTTTTCTATTTTCCTTCGTGCATTTTAAGCCGGGATTTCTTTCTCAGGAAATTGGACATGTCTCAACCTCTGAAAATGCTTACTGCACCAGGGGACGACTCCAATAAAAGAAGAGGTATTTTGCTATCCCGTATCCTTCTATTGGTTTTGAAAACTGTAGAACTACATTTAGATTTCTGTTTGAAACTAAATTGAAGCTTCTTGTTGAGACATGTACTAATGAAATTTTTGCTTGTTTGTCAGAACAAATTTAGTGAAATTTTGGGTTATTGAATGTTGGTCATGTTGTTATGGATAGTAACATAATGTCAATGCTTTTTTTTTTGTTTTTTCGAATCTGTTGGATGTTCGAAAATGGGGGCAGGTTGTGATGATGTGTTCAATTTTGGATTTCGATTAAGTATTTGGCTTACAACTGCCCATGGTTTATATTTTTTTTTATATGGGCAGTTTGTAATTATTTTCAATGGGGTATTCTTTTTTCATTTACATCATCAAGTGATGTCAAAGATATGTTCTTGTTATTTGCATTCTGACTTGTTTTATCATTATGCAGCAACGGTGGTATGTGTATCCACGATGAGGCAGCAACACATTACATTGACATGATTGATCAGACGACACTAGGGCTTCGTTACATTAAAGATCAATTCAACGTTACTCCGAGAATTGGATGGCAAATTGACCCCTTTGGACACTCTGCAGTCCAGGCTTATCTCCTTGGGGCAATGGTGTGTTGATTTTTCTCGTTATGAGTTGGTGTTTTTTATGGTTATTGGATGGAATGTTATCTATAAATGTGTACATAAGATGTTCGATCAATTCAGTAATATAGCCCTTATAAGTTATATTATTGTGCATAACTGTGTATAGTTGTCCCCCGCCCCTCCCCGCACCTTTTTAGTTGTGTTGGTCTTGTGTACAGTTATTGGATTGGCATTTATAACCTGGTTATGCTAATACTGCATTTCTTGAAAATAATTTCGTTGAGAGATTTCCCTATAATGTTTTGTATTGATCTATTTTTCTAACCATCTTTGAATTTAATTTTATTTTTATTTAATCTCATTTGGGAAAAAAAGTGAGTCAAATAGCAAGAAGATTCAAGCTTATATCTCCAAACTTGAAACATTAGCTTCATCACGAAATGATGATTGTACTGTTACCAGCAGTTCTGGCAATTTCCTTTCATTGCGAATGAACTTTCCTTACTATTTTATTTATTCCCAAGTTTTAAACTTCTTAAAGAACCGAGACATACACATTTTTCTACAATTGTAATTTGTAAACAATGTATCTATGTTCTTTCTATGTACTTACCTATCTTTTTGTATACTTGTGTATGGAGCGCAGGCGTCAATGGCGGTTGGGGCTGGTTGGGGCTGGCGAACTTGCTACTGGACAATGATTTATAGTTCTTGAAGATGACATCTGCAAACCAATTATGAAAATGAAAATTCCCGTATAACGTTTTTGTCAATCACTGGAACATGTAATTTTTTACTGTTTTGTAATACCACGGAAATGTTGTTGATTTTTATGATCAAATATTTAAATTATTGGTATTTTTATGTGTCTTCTTCATTGGCTTTGAAGAATTCTAATTGTTGTTTGCTTCGTATGATATCTACTACTGATTCGTTAGGTATGACTCCAGTAGTTTACCATCCATGCTCGATAAAATATGCAACCCACTACTGATTCGTTAGGTATGACTCCAGTAGTTTACCATCTAATGGGGAAGATCCATGCTCGATAAAATATGCAACCCGAGTTAGCTCTTTTGCTCTTAATTTAGCTTTATTTTTCCAGATTGTTTCTTTTTGCAGTTTTGCCTCCATCAGAGATGGGTTGTAAAATGGCATATTGAATTCGGTATTTTTCTTATCTGCATGGCTCAGTATCAGTCATTTCAGTTGATGGAGAGTATGTTTTTCATTGTATATATTTTGAGATATTAACGCTTGAAAAAGTGCATTGGATTGTGTGCAGAAATTAAACAAGACAAGTTAAATGGGATGAGGGAGAGTATTATTTAATTTTTGCTTCCTCCGCCCTAAATACTTCCCTTGCGTACTTCCCCTGTAAATATAACAACACTTCTTTAAGCATAGTAAACATCATATAAAGAAAGCACATACCCTCACCTATAATTATTTCTTCTTTTTCCATGGGCAATTGTTCAGAGTAAATATTTCTTTTTTTCCATGGGCAATTATTTCGATGTTTTGTTTGATTTCAAGGACTATTTTCTGGTTTTCATTAAGTTGTGTTTGATTTTTGGGGACTAGGGTTTGGGATTGAGCTGATTGGATGAGATGTCAATTTCCGACGGGCTTCCCATCTCGCGAGCAAAATCGGTAAGCTTTTCTGTCTTTTCACTTTGTATCAAGTAATTTAACTTATGAGTTTATGTGCGATTTAAGTTTATTGCAATTTCGTATATTTCAAATAAAAGAAGCGGGTCTGTACTCTATAGCAGAAAAGCAGTTGTTTTCCTGATTCATTTGCTGTTGAAGATATCTCATTGTGTTAGATTATGAATGTGCCTCCGCATTATTGATGTCAAATGTTCTACTGTTTATTATTGATAATCATGCGTGCTTATCAATTTTTTTAATTTTTTTCCCATTTGTTTTATGAAATCTTGTAATTGAAGTTTATAATTTCAATTAAGAGGCTTAATTATTGATGGTGATACGTTTAGGATTTGTTTGATCAAATTGAATTGGTATGGAAACAATTATCTGCAAACAAATTGTTGTCGATAGGAACTCACATACACCTACCTATAATTATTTTTTCTTTCTCCAAAGGCAGTTGTACATCCTTTTTATGTTGTGCATCGCACAGATCTCCAACTAGTATCTAATATATATAGTACTATTAATTAATTAACTACTTATATGATAGTATATATCCTTATCCTCCAACGCACCATACATCATCAATTTCATTAATAACTCTTCTTGCCTCACGATACGCTTGGCAGTGAATTTGCAATTTATGTAAATATATAGTTCTTTGTAATCATAATAATTTTTTTTTCGGTTGATCCACATCTCCCCCTACTATCGGAAAATAATAACTTGCAAACCTGAAATAAAATCACCAAATTTTGGTACCAAATATGATTTATTTAATGGTGATTTATATCCGATATATATATCTAATCGTCATTGGGAGCCCAATTAGGGTGGCATAAAGGGGACGTATATTACACACCCAAATATTTTCAATTCTTAAGCATTGGGCTTATATCAATGTTAGGAGAAAGAATTAATGACAGTTTGTTGGCTTTATTTTCACGAGAGTTGCTACAGCATGTCCCCAAACTGTTGTAGGTAACTTTGACCTTATCAATATTCATGCAATTTATTTATTTTGGCGTATACTTTGGCCATGCCTGGCTTATACACAATTAAAATTCAGTGACACTGTCCAATCTTATTTTCTTTAATGGATGTCATTGTGCTCACAATTAATTAACTGTGTAAGGAACGCATATAGATTCATTCGAATTAGAATCTCCAATAATTCACCTCATCATGATGCTTTCAGGAGGATGCCTAAGCCGATCGTGTCAATTAAGAAAATTACTTGTAGACTTCAGGTCTATCACATGATATGTTTCAATGGCACTCAGCTTTAATTTGTATAGTACATGCTAGAAGATTGATGCAATTTTCTTTAACAAATTTCTTTGCATCATGATTTGAGTAATCAAGAGAGAGTCTTATTGCCTCATTCAATGTTTCATAATGATATCAATTTTTCCCAATATCGCTGAAGCTTAGTAAGCTCTTTCGAGATTTTCATAATCATAGTGCATTTTCAAGCACAATTTTTATTCTCCTTCAGGAGGTATACATTGACTCTTCCAGAGTCTTTTTGAACTTCCACTGACTAAATAAGCAGTGGGTTTTTCCCATCTTCAGTTGGGATAATGGCTATTGCATTTCAGTATAACATGTGTAATAGCACATTCGAAGAGGCACATATATCTGGCTTTATTCGGCATCCAAATTTATTTTTCCAATAAGTGTATAATTTATACACACAAAGGAAGATTATAACGGGGAATAAATATATGAATTTTCATTTTATTTGGCACCAATATTGTGCTCAATAAATTTATTTAATCTCATATATCACTTCTATTATCAAGTAAATAATCATAATCAATATAGCCCATTCCAAACATCGGCCTTCAATTTTTACTCTTTTGAGAATTAATATAAGCAAGCCCTATGTCCAGTCAGGTGACATTTAAATGTCCAACGATTTTTTCGATATCACAATAATGTGTATTTCCTGGCATTATGATAGTAAACCTTTCTTGGGTTTAAAAAGGCTTTTTTGTCATCATATGGACAATTTATTTAATTTCGGGGAATTTATATTTCATTTTTTCGCCAATATGGTTTAACCCGGTTTCAATTTTAATCATGATTTGGTCAATATTTTGCCTTTTGGCATAACAATAATCACACCCTGGATTATAATATTCAGTCATTTTCTCTTTTGGAAATGGCAATCACACGTTGGCTTGAAGTCATAATTTTCAATAATATTTCATTTCTCAGCCAAGAAAGTCAATACGATTATCAATGACGGTATCATTTTTCCACATTTTAGTGGATTTTCAATAGCCCTTTTTATATATAGGCATAATGATCTTCTTATACCATTTTGAGTATTTCATAATTCCTCCGGTTTAACCGGGCACATATATATCCTCCTTTGGGGTTTACCCTCTTTTGGGGTTTTGCAGCATTTCGTCATTATAAAGACGATTTGATTCGTGCCAAAATTTTATCTGATTTCGGCATAGTATTGGCCAATAGCTCAATTTGCTTTCCCAAGCCTAGTGTGATATTTTGATCACTATAATATTTTTAGGCTCATTAAGGCCAATTGCATTTCCACATCGTTGGGCCGGAAATATGGCTATTCTGATAGAATCCAATTCTGCAAGGTTAATCATAATAATAATATTGGAAATGATAAATAAACAAATATACCTCTGATTTTAGTAGATTTAAATCTTCATTCGGCAACACCATAGATATTTTGATTCAGTCATATTTTCTTCAGGGAATGGGTGAACACTTATTGTCCTGGATTCATAATATTCTATAGCTTTGTTCAGCCAAGAGAGACATTACAATCATCTTCAGGTGATCGAATAACATTTTCCACAATTTGGTGGATTTTCAAATGTGACATATTGTCACTTTAAAAGCTCATCAAAGTGATGACAAAAATATATGATAGCAGTTACTCTATCGATATACATGACCAAACTAAAGATCTATTAGATCTGTTGGTATAACCAAACTAAGACCTATGGACCCTGTTGGTATTCATGACCAGGACTAAGAGTAAGCTTGGTTTGGTGCAATTTACTCGATCTTGGCTTATTGCCTTTTTATCGGGGGGGTAATAGTATCTTCTAACCCCATTGAAGCTAGGTGCCTTTTAACGTCTCGTGCCCAGGATATGTGTTTATCACCAGGAACTTATGACGGAAGAAATTACTACTTTGAAATATTAACCATAATTATATTGAAGCTAGGAATAAAAATTGTACCTAAAATTTTGGCAGAACCCCGATAGAGTCTCTTCGTGCTGATAATGTGTTGTGATATATTCATAACATTAAAAACGTAATAATTACTTACTATTTATAGCAAATAATTAACACGTAAAACGAAAGTAATAATGACAATAAAGATGAAGAACGAACAGAGGAAGGTAGGTAGCGAAGGAATTGTATTGTAAAAATGTGTGTATTTCCTACCACTATACAGATAGAATTTACTAAAAATAAGTAAAGTGATAAAGCATCCATCAATATTGATCGATTTACAACAAATTGAAGTTTCTTTCAAATGGAGCACATTTTAAAAATAAACTGTATACGTACGGTACAAGGTATTTTAATTATAAGATCCGAAACACATAAATTGCCCAGGTGTTTTGGCAGTTTAAAAGCTTATGCTCGCAAAATTACTATTTAAAAAAAATAATACTAATGAAAGACCTTATATTTTTTTCGGTGAAAAGGAAGGCCGAAGCCATGTTATTCAAAAGATTGGAATTCTTGTCACAGACAATACCAAGTTTTAAAGACTCCCAAATACACTCGGGAGGACGAACAAGCAATGAAACCCCTCAGGGAAATTTCGATCACATAGGAATAAGTCGGCAACTTTGTTGAGATTGCGAGGAATAGTCCTAAAAGTGAGCTCCCATTGCCAGAGCTTCATATCTTTGATCCTGGAAATAGGCTCGGAAAGAGGACCAGGGAGATCTTATAAGTATTTTGTAACAAACCAAATACTCAAAATTCACAAAATCCATCTCACCACCCTTTCTTTGGCTTCATCTTCTTAAAAAAAATTCACAAAATCCAGAGGATGCCCATACAGGTAAGAAATACAGCACAAGAAAATTAAGTCATGAAGAACTAAATGAAGCCAAACATAGAAACAGCAATGTATTTCAGTGTACTAAATCAATCATCTCCGAGAAAACAAGCATGTTCCAAAAACTTTAATAAAAACAAGTATTGCAGATAGGTTCCAACAACAAATCCTCATCAACTAAATCCAAGACATTAACTGAACCCCAAAACTGGAACACTGCCAAAAGAAGGGAGTGCCTGGACATTGCAGTTAGGCAGCAACAGATGGCTTTGAGACAGCCGAGAGCTTAGACCTTCTCTTGGCCAAGCTCTCACTGCGCCTTTCCCTTTGCTCCTTCAATCTACTAGCCAGTAGCTTCTGATACTCTGCAGCTTCA
This sequence comes from Hygrophila difformis, assembly GCA_030278955.1. NCBI lineage: Eukaryota > Viridiplantae > Streptophyta > Magnoliopsida > Lamiales > Acanthaceae > Hygrophila > Hygrophila difformis. Next base: position 14,056,296 of record JAOANR010000011.1, read on the forward strand.
GATTTGGCCTTGGCGATTCTCTTCTTCTTGTCCGCAATTCTTGCTCTCTTCCTCTGGAGTGTCAAGGGAGTCACCAGCCTCTGAATTTTGGGAGCCTTGCTCACCTTCTTACCTGTCAGTGAGACAACATACATATAATCAGACAATAGAAGCAACAGTAGTTAATAAAATTAGTAGTTGTGTCTGTTGAGTTTTGAATAGTAATGCATTACCAGCTTTGGTGGTGAAGGTACGACGGTATGTATTCACATACTTTCTGACATCATCCTCCTTGGAAAGGTTGAAGAGCTTGCGGATCTTTGAAGCCCTCTTTGGACCCCTCATCCTTGGCTTCTCTGTATCAGTGAGGCCAGGAAGATCATTCTCTCCCTTTTTCACTATGACCAAGTTCAGAACAGACAGATCAGGGCTCACAATGCATCCACGCACAGACTTCCTTCTGCGCTCCCCATTTCTCCTCCCATATCCACGGAAGCATGGTGTACCTAGCCAAACAAGCATGAAACTTAAAAATCTCAAGACAAATACAAACTATGTAAAACGGGTACCAAGCACAAGTGGCATACCTCGGTGAAGCAAGAGCCTCACCCGTCCAGGTGTCAACACACCCTGCTTCATTGGGAAACCTTGCTTATCACATCCACCCATAATTTTGAAAACATAACCTTTGAATTCCTGAAATGTTTAATTAAGAGAGCAATAATATACAAATTAATGGTGAAACAGAACAAACAGCTTTCTCGACAACCCAATGGCCATTCAGTAAATAAGACCAAAATAACAAAGTTACTGGGCTTCAAACGAATAAAGAATCTACCTCGCCTAATGCATCTCCACTGACTTCCTGGGATATCCTCTTGTCAAAGAAGGCCCGGCTGTTGTATTATTCAAAGGAAAAAGTAGATAGACAAACCAAATAAACAATAATAAAACACTAGAAATATGAAATGCAGCATCCATCATAGAAAATGGAGATGAACCAGTAAAATACTAGTGACAGCATACGTACTACCACAATATTCAAATTATTATTATCTTTACGGAAAATCATAATTAAAGTCATATTCCAATTCTAGATATGCCGTAAGCACCTAATGTCTTCAGAGATCTTCAAATGCTAAAAGACAAATAAATTGATACATTAAAATACAGTAAACCAGGAAACAGAAACATCTCTCATGACATGGAATTAATATCCATGCGAACTTGAAAAAAGATAAAGCAACTTCAATTCTTATAACTGCTCGAAAAATGAACACAGAGCAAAAATATTTAAAGTTACAAAACATCAGCAGTTACAATCCAACATAATTCCAGCTTCTATCACCACAGCGCAAACTCGGGGAGTAAAAATAAATCCAAAGATCCAACGAAGAGATTTTTTTAAAAATGAAATCTTTTAACTGATAAATAACTTCGATTTGTACCTAGTACCGCCAAAATAATTCACACGAAATAAATATTAAAATAAAAACCAAAAACGAAAACGAAGACTTATGCAAAATCGGGAGAGATACGTACAGCTTCTGGTCATCGTCAATCTCGAGCTTCTTCTGGCACCCAGTGGTAGGATTGGCGATATTGAACTTCATTTAAGAAATGAGAAAACAAATCAAAACAGGTAAGCAAGGGATTATCTTTCGAATGTTAACATCATCATACACATAACAGAGCAGAGGAATGAAGGCAAACCTTCATCTTCGATGAAATGCAGAGGCAGCGATGCGCTCTCGAATGCTATACCGGCCTCACTTCGTCAATTAGGGTTTGAAGACTGGGGATAGCGAACATTTTATAGATGGGAGTTGTGGGCTTAATTTTAATGCACTATAAATTTGGGCTAAAAGTATGAAAGCCCAACTAAAAAATCTATTAAATTAACCCAATGGACCTTACATATCCATCCCATTTGAGATCATCATAACATTCATAAATATTTATTCCAATAGGCTTTTTTGGTTTTTATTTCTTTTTGTTATTATACTTTTGCTTTTGGTTATGTTTCGGGAAACAATTAAAGTACAGTTCGGAGTTTGGAATTTTTTGTGATTTATTTTAAATTGTGATGGTTTTTAGTAATGATATTTGGGGTTAAAATTTAAAATGTTGAAGTATGAAAAGCTAACAGTAGGGAGAAAAAGCCTTCAAGTTTAGAATTTAGATATTAAAATTTCGAGAAGGTTTGGATAAACAGCAAGAAAATATATATAATTCTATTTTTAAAATGCAAAGTAAACTAATAATATGTATTTTAAAAGTTAAATGCTAACACCAGCATTTTTACCAAACACAACCTTTAATGGAGATGCAATGAGTTATTTTATATGTAAACTAGAATGATTCCCATACCATACACGGCTTTTATTATTTTTATTTTATATATTAATTTTTTATCTTTTGGGATAATTCTCGTAGAAAATTCTCTCTCTCTCTCTATATATATATATTAAGGAAAAGATAAAGAGAAAGTCCATATTTTTAATTAATGTTTTCCTAGTTTTAAATATTTTTAAAATAAAATTATTAATATGTATTTTAAAATTATTGTTGTAGTGGATTATTATTTTCGACGTGATAAATGACTTGTATGCATCAGGATGTAATGTAAATAACATTCAGTCCAGAGTATTTTAAATCCTAAATACTTATTAAAAATACTGTACCAAAACTGATTAAGACTCATCATAAACATTAGCCATGGAAATGACTCAGCATATATTATACTTCCTCCGTTTTTTTTAGCTACATTTAACATTTTGCTACTGTTCACTCATCTACTTTGATTTAAAATTTTATCATAGTTATATAAGTTAAAACATAGCCAAGTAAGATCTTGTTAGATTCGTCTCGTCATGTAGTTTTTAAATATCGAACTTTTAGAATTTTTACTTGTACCGAATTTGAGTTATTAATGATTTAAAATATGCATTGGATTGCGTGCTGAGTGGATCCATAGCAATATTAAAAAAACAAAGGAAGTAATTTTGATTTAATTATTTTCCAGGAGATGGATGAGTGTGTGGACTCCAAGGTCTTGATACAACAAAGGGAATTCTTTTAGTGGCAATGAAATACCACCAAAACTCTCATTTCAATAAAGAGAAAATGTAATTTTGGGTAATAAATTTGGTGATCAGTTGATCACTGCCTCACTGGTGGTCCAGGAAACAAATGCATATATAAATGAATGCAAAAGATGATTAAATTAAGTTATTGTTAGCTGATTATATTAAGTTTTAGCGGTTAGTTGTTAATTGATTAAGTAAGTTGATTTGACCAACTGTTTTGATATTGTCTTTATTAAAAAGTGTTTGGTAAAAAATTAGCTTATAATACAAATTAGTTGATAAAAGTGTAAAAGTTAACTGCTAAATCCAAAATGCTGTAAAAGTCATTGTTTTCAAAACTAGCTTTTTTATTAATCATTTATTTTAAAACTCTATTTACCAAACACCTTTATTAGTTATCTTATTAGTTCAAATGATAATAATGAAATTCTCAAATGAATATTAAAAACTATCAATTTCATTTCAAAAAATTCTTTACAGTACCAGTGAGAATGTCATTACCAGGAATCTTATATTTTGTCATTTTAATATTTATGCGTTTGGTTGAGTTAGGAATCTTAGATTTCCAATTCAAGCTAATTTACAACAATGTCCTTACTTTTAAATTTAAAAATAATATCAATATGATGTTTTACTAAACAACAAAAAATAATTAAACATAATTTTTTTAGTTCAAAAAAATATTTATACATAATTTATTATTCCTATATGATAATTATTAGTACTTTTTAGCTGAATAATTATTAATTTAATTTATCCAAGTTATTAAGTGTTGTTTAATTTAAATGAATAAATATAAAATATAATTTTAAATAAATATTAAAATTTTTGAGTGATCCCTTTTATAATTTTAAATGAAAATACTTGTAAACTTTGAGGTAACCCCTTTTGTAATTTTTTACATATAAAATAATTTTATAACTTAAAAGGTATAAAAGTTAATATAATATAATATAATGCGAAGATTCCCTGTAATCTAAGATTACCTAGGTTTAGGATGAGAATCGCATTCCCACCCAAAAGCCCCAAGATTCCCATCGTGACGGTAATCTTAAATTACCAACTCAAACATTCCCTTGAACCAAACGTAGGAATGCTAGATGCCCTACTAAGATTCCCACTGGAATCTCACATTCCCCCTAATCAAATGACCACTTGAAAGTATTCTCAACTTATTTTTATCAAATGAAGAAAATCAACCATATGGATGAAACACTAGACGTGCAAATAAGTAATTATCTATTTACCTCACTAAATTGATTGTCATGCTCTTGCAATTGTCAATTACACTGTGAGAAATACTTATATTCGAAAAAGGGTGGATATTTTTGTCATTTGTGGTGACTTACTTCCATGATATTATCATCACCTTAGAACAACGTATTTTGCATCCATATTAGGAATCTCCAATTCATACTTGATCTTAAATGATACAACTCTTTCCATGACACCTTCTCATTCATTATCACTCAAATTTTGTAGATTTTTCTTAGCTACGTCAAACATGGCATTGCATTTATAATGTCTTATTCTTTTTAATTTTTTGCAACGCCGAATTTTAGCTCATTTGAAAGTACAAATATAGCCAACATCAAGTTGCCACAAAGTTGAAATCAAAGGAATTGATAAGTGACTCAACTTTGTTTTTGTCATTCATACTAGATCGAATCAGCTAATTTGTGAGACAATTTGAGATAAATTAGCTTTTTAAAAAAGACAAAATAACTTAAAACAATGTTCAATCAGCTCTCTTCGAAACAACTGCAAATAGCAGCATTTTAGATTTTAACTTATTATAGAAAGAAGTTGGTCTCAAAATTGTCAAACAGCTATTATCCACATAATCAACATAATAAGTTAACAACTAACAGATAATTTCTAAACTGAGTTTCGGGTGCTCATAATGTAAAGAACCCATTTGAGAGTGGTTTTTACCTATTAGGTCCATCAGAATGTGCAAAAATAGTAAAATATCAAATGTTTGTTTTTTGGAGTAGGTACAGGAGTTATTATTCTTTCTTTTCTTTTCTTTTCTTTTTTCTTTTTTTTTTTAAAAAAAACGATAGAAAAATGAAAAGAGTTTGGCATGCATGCAAAATATGTGCACTTTTGGAATTATAAAAAATAAAAATAAAAATCATGTAACAAATAAGGGAAAATCAATCAAACGCAATTGAACTGAATGGTATGAGGTTCTGACAGCTTAAACAAAGGTTTTGGACAAAAAAAAAAACAAGGGAAACACATCCCAAGAAGGAATCAAAGAAAATATTTCTACAAATTCACATCTCATTACACAACATTTAAACAACACATCATCATCATCCAACCTCTTTCAACAAACAAAACCCCTCTTTCTATGGTTACAATCTATCTCAGATAAATGCAACAAACTATACATACATATCCAACCCTTTATTTCATGTTGCAAGAAAATAAAATCATAATTATGAAAAATAACTATAGAAAAAAAAGATTATAACATAAATAACCATAGAGAAACATTTCTATGGCTACTTGTATTGCTATAAATTTTTTTAAGCTATAATTACTTCTATAACTATAACATTATTTTCTTATATAAAAGGCGAAGCAATCACTCTCAACCACTAGACGCCACCTTAGAGAGATCCTTAAACAAAACAAAACCTTTTCTTCAGATCAAAAACTCGAAAACACTCACAATGCACAAACGAAATCCCCACTCGAATCAATATCTAGATCGTCTGGATCATCAGTGTCTATATCATCATCCATATCCATGCTCCCATCCAAAAGGAGCCCCCCCGACTTCTGACCCTCGTCGTACTTTCGCGCCTCTTGAATTATTACAGATGCCTCCTCAAGACTTTGTTGGGAAGAATGCTCGTCTCCAGCATTCTTCGCCTGTGAATTTGGTCCGTTGTCTTCTTCAGCAAACTCGGCAGGAAGGTTCTTTAGAAACCAGGGGTGCTTTTTGATTTCCGGAATGGTAATTCTCTGCAGAAATGTTAGTAAAGATTGATACACGATACATGTATATGGAAACTTAGGCCACGTTCGGAGTGATGTATAATATTATGATGTATTGTATTGTAGTATTAGGCAGGTGTATTGTATTAGGTTGTATTGTACTTATTAATATTGAAGTATTAAATTATGTGACGGTAAGAATCAAGAGTCGACCTTCTCTGGGTCCCCGATAAAGATTCGAGACAAGAGCTGTTTGCAATCCTTGGAGACACGAATGTAGTCTGGGATTGAGTAGTGAACACTGAGTATTCTCTGACAAAAGAACACATCAAGAATGTTAACTAAAAGATGCTTCAATTAGGAGTAGTGATGTTTTTCTGAATTTGTTTAGAACATATCCTCACATTAATTGTTTTCTTAAAATTTCTTGGATCATCAGGATCTTCGAACGGATATGCACCGACCAACATCACGTACAACGTCACCCCACAAGACCAAACATCTGCAATCTTTTATCATGAAAACAGGAACAAATGCCATTAGCCCATTACAACATTGATACATACAATAGGAGTTAGATTTTTTCGTGGGGAAATCATAGGGGGCGTGGAAGGTTAAGATGATGTGTTATTATTACCTTGCCATCGTATTCTTTTCTAGACAAGACCTCGGGAGCAATATAGGCCGGAGTACCAACAGTTGATTTCGGTTGAGAATGCAACACCGACGACTAAAAGTAGAGACATAATAATTTCAAGAGATTGAACACATTTTTGCTTTCCAGATTGGGCTAAACCAGATGTAATGTGGAGTATACCTTGGAATAACCGAAGTCACATATTTTCAGCCGTGGCGCTGAGCTCCCGTCCAACAATGTGTTCTCAAGCTTCAGATCTCTGTGGCAGATTTGCTGCCAGAAAATCATGAGCAAACAAATATGAGGATGCAAGAGTAGATATCAATAGTCAATCTTTTTTTTTTTTCAGGGTTCTCAAGTGAACACCATTGAATGGCAGTAACTGACTCCAGATATCAGCTGTTGAAAGAAAAACCTTGCCTGTCAAAAAGTGAAAACACCGAAAAGATCTGCAATTAGAATGGACACATAAATACACATGTATGCACAAGCATTTGTTATTACAAGATACCTCATCTTCGCTAAATCGTCCGGCACTACATATACGTTCAAACAGCTCACCTCCGGCAGCATATTCCATAACTATGGCTAGATGAGTTGGAGTGAGACAGACCTGCATTATGTAAGCGCAAACATAAAAACTTCTTTTCTTTTTTGTTAAACACAGGATACGAGCTTCCAATTCAAAACCAATATGTTCGAAACTGGGGCGAATTCCACATCTTCATCGATGTAGGATCTCAACACGTTTTCTAACAATGTGTTGGAAAAAGATGCACGTTGCCAATTTGAAGTGTCTTCCCCAAGACAAGAAAACAAAACACTTGTACACTGTGTGCAAGATTCAAGAACTCATATTAATTTACTATTAATCCTTGTGTCAAACAATTCTCCATCTCTCAATTCTAATAAAACACTCCCCCAGAAAAACAAGTACGCAGTACAAAAAAAGAATTAAAATAACCAAAAGATTAGGTATAGGAAAAGGGTAGGCAATCCTGTCCCCTTCAAGAAATGATATGATCAAACTCAAAACACCACTAAAAATAAAGCACCCAAGTGAAACACCAAAAAGCTCCCGGGACTCCAGCTCCAGCCGCATCCTCGCCGCCATTGACGGCCATGTATGGGATTAGATGATGCGGCTGGCAGTTGGACTCCTCCCTCCAATCCAAAGCCCTGTTTTTTTGCTTGGCTCCAATTATTGGGAAAACAGATCATCATAACCGCAACTGACAACAAACAAAAGAAGTCCTTTTTATTGATTCTCACCTCCTTAAATCTGATAATATTAGGATGTCTCAACGATCTATGGTTCATAATCTCCCTCTGGACATGCTCATCAATCTACCAAAAAAAAAAAGAAAGAGAAAGCTCAAAAGTTCCATAAAGTAAAGCAGAATAATTTGCCAAAAATCGAAACCCAAAAGAAGGGGCAAGCATGCATACCTTGGTGCCCCTCTCGATATACTTGACAGCGAAGAGGTCGCCGCTGCCTTTGTCCTTGACAAGCTTGGCCACTCCGAAATTGCCGGACCCTATGTCCTTCAAAATCTCGTACCTCTCCATTTTTCACACCACATCAAAAAGCAAATGATTAGTAAAATCAAATTCTTGGATGGAAAAAAAAAAAAAAAGGTTTCTTGGATGATTATGGGTTCCGAATTTAGGGGAATTATTTGTGGGGCGTGATGAGAAAACAGTGTGTAAAGGCATATATAAATGGGAGCTCAGCTCAGCTGAGGAATGGCAGATGGAGTGTGAGGTTCTTGCAACTTGCAAATTGCAATTCGAGGATGTATAGGTTAGGTTAGGTTCGGCGACACGTGGCGTAGTTCCATTGGAAGTATCTGGGCAAACCAAAAAAAGAAGCTGCTGAGTTCTTGACTTGGCCTGGAGCTATGGATTTTTCACTTTTTAAATTACTTTTCCAAATACTTCATAATGATATTTATAGTTAATCTCTAGTATATACAGATATGCTAATTCCGTTTCTTTATTAAGAAGAATTGGATTTATTAACATGAGTATTGAACGTAATTTAGTACATATTTTAGTATTAATAATATAAATAACAATTAATTAATGTTTTGAATTGAAAACATTTCGTTTGACTAAATACATTTGTAGGCCATTATTTTACTCTAATACTCCATCCGTTTCAAAATAAATGTAATATTTTAAATTTTTTTACTGTTCATTGTAGTAATTTTGCTTCTATTTTTGTTATAGTTATACAAGAAAAATATAGACACGTGAGTTCTTATTGGATTTGTCTCATCTTAAGTTTTGCAAATATCAATTTTTTATGATTTTTACTTGTACCAAATTTGAGTTATTAATAGTTTAAAATGTGCATTGGCATGCGTGCAGAGGAATAACGTTACACTTAAAAAGCAACGGAGGTAGTATAAAACATTCTATTAATTATTAAGTGTGTTTATATTAATGAAATTATTAAAAATGAATGGTCATTAGTCATAAGTTACTAATAATATTATACTCCCTCTGTCCCAGGTAACAACATGTATTGTTTGACTTTTTGACACTGTTCATTATTCAGCTTTGACTCAATGTTATGGTAAGTATACATTTGGAAAAAAAATAGTTGAGTTAGTTCTTGTTAGATTCGTATGATCATGTAGTTTTAGAATATATATATTTTGTGTATTTTTTCATTGTACATATTTTGAGATATTAACGACTGAAAAAATGTATTGGATTGTGTGCAGAAATCAAACAAGACAAGTTAAATGTGACAGATGAGTAATATTTTATAATCCACAAGGATAAAATGAATTTTCAATTTTTTTTTTGTTAAACATTAGGTCAGTTTGAGAATTAATTGTTAGCTGTTAACTGATTCTGTGAGTAATAATGAGTTAAAATTAGTTGTTTGATAAATTATAGACTAACTTTTTGCCTATAATAAGCTAAAATACAAAATGTTGCTATTTGCAGCGGTTTCAAAAAGAGTTGATTGAACACTGTTTTAAGTTATTTTTGTCTTTTTAAATAAGCTAATTGTCTTAAATTATCTCACAAAAAGCTAATTCTGAATTAGCTGTTTTGTCAAACAGGGCCATTGATACTTATGTATCGGCAAAGATGTGTGGGAGCCCAAACAACACAAATTACAAAGCGGTATAAAGGGAATATATATGGGGCCGGGTGAAAATTAAATCCGAATTCACAATCATAAGATTAAAAGTCAAGAGACATAATCACTGGATCAACTGTGCATTCACATAGTTAATAAGCCTATTAATGAATGAAATAAATTAGTGAACGTAGCATGGATTCTGGCTTTTAATTTTATTTATTTATTTATTTTTTTATTATTATTACTTTTTTTAATTTTGAGATTGACTTTTATAATGCGAAGAATTCAGTACAATGGAACCAGAATTCTCTCCCCCTCTCCCTCATGCTGTCCCACCGCCGGTTCCTCCTGATCGCGGCGGCACCCCTCCCCCAGTGAAACCTTCATTCCGTGACATTACCTTTCGTTGTCCTTCTCCTTCTGATCCCGATGAACGGCCATTAAAAGATCTTGCTTCTTTTGGGTTTGTTGATGATAACCCCCTCCTCCCTAGTGTGGACTTCTCGGATACATCCATGAGGCGCCTATGCCAACGGTTTGAGGATGCTCTGGTGGTTAAGGTTCTTGGAAAAAGAGTGGGACTTTCATTGATGAAAGAGAAGTTGGGTCGCCTTTGGAAACCTACGGGCCACTTCGATTTACTAGATGTAAATCGTGGGTATTTGTTGGCTAAGTTTGGTTCGGAAGAAGACCGTAGCAAAGCTCTCTATGGAGGGCCATGGTCGATATTCGACCACCTTGTGACTGTCGTGCCATGGTCTGTGGAATTCCTTGATCCCAGTCGGGAAATCACCAAAACTTCTGTTTGGGTGAGGTTTCCGGACTTAAATTCAGTTTTCTATGATGAAGAAGCTATGTTCATCATTGCAGGGCTGGTAGGTCGTGTCTTACGTATAGACAACCATATGAAGGACATGCAGAGGGGGCAATTTGCGTGAGCATGTGTGGAAGTCGATCTTGCCCGCCCTGTCGTTGGTAAAGTTTATGTCAATAAAACGTGGCAATTGGTTGCGTATGAGGGGCTACACAATATTTATCATACTTGTGGTCTAGTTTGTCTTGGGTCCAGATCTTGCAAGCACTCTGCCGACAGCAAGACTGACACCGTCCCTACACCCAATAACAAACCGGATATTCCAACTGGCGAAAACCCACGGCCGGATGATGACAGTCTTTTATGACTGTCATTTGCGTCCAATTTAGTGCCTTATTGATGATCTTTTGTTCTTAATTCCATTAGTTTTTAATGAATAATCATGGAAGATCATAAAAGATGGAAGAAGAACTAAGATTGTGAAGAAATTGGAATTACACTGAAAATGGCTTGAAATTCTAAGTTTTTATTGCAAGTCTCGCACGCTGTGTTTTCATTTGAACTGACTCACGCTTTATCATTCAGCAGGAAGATAAGCTGGAAAGCAGCGGAAAAAGACATAGCGAGGAAAGAGAAGGAATGGTGCGAGGACTTACATTCGAAATCAGGAAAATATCTAAGGAAAATGTTCAGACGCTGAAGTCCACGCGATGATTGTTTGACATCGCGAGGAAAGAAAGTCTGTGCAAGACAGGAAGCTTTAGATATTATGGCGAGAAGCAAATTCTTTGAAGAAACTGTGAGATCTCGCCTTGTCAAGAAAGATAGTTACATTTCTGACTCTCGCTTTGAAGGAACTGGACAAAGCGAGAGGAGAGCTATTCTGATGCGAGCGGTTACCATCCAAGGCTGAAGCAGTTACAACGCCCATCTATAAATAAGACCCTTGGGGGATCAGCTCAGCGAGTGGGAGATTGAAGAGAATAGCTCAAATTTTACTCTCCAGTTCACTTTTAGAATTCAGTAGGTAGGTTAGCTAGAGTTTACGTTTTCACTGCAATTTATTTTAAGCTCTTCAGATTTGTAATTCAATTTCGCAGTAGATTTTCTTCAGAATATTTTTAGTAGATTAGTTTGAGGATACCCTAGAAGAAGAATTGCTATTGGAATGCTTGTTCATCCATCACGACGATCATCATCTAACTTCCGACTCCTTTGCTCACTTTTGCATTATTCTGATTGTAATCAGATTTCCAGGTGTAATCGTTTTTAATTCTTTGTTATTAAAGATACATGAAGAATGATCGGTTATCAAATCGTGCATTTCTTATCTTTCTGGTTTCAATTTTCATTTCTCAATTCTATTTTAGAGGAGTATAAACCTCAGCTACAATGTTCATCTTTTCTGGAATTTGCATCACATCGATAATTTGATTTTCGAGGATCATAATACTTCCATATCTTTAATTCGTAATTTGTTCATTCTAATTACACAAGAAGTTTGAATACTGTAACCGAGTTAGGTATGAACTGACAGAATTGTGAATTCATTCGATTTTCTGTTGATATTATATTTTGATCGCAAAATTGGAAGAAAATCACAAAAATTAATGTTCAGAACTCCAAAAGGTTCCTAAAGACCCATGCAGTGTTAATCATCGCATGATAATCTTTAAGAATTAATAACTCTAAGTTCATGAATTTGGATGTGAAAGGTTCTGTACTCGTTATTTTCTGAACAGAAATCCCAGAGGGTAGTTATGACAGTTATTCGACCTGATCATTTACTTCACATAAAGATAAAGCCACGCTTCATCCTAAAAGATGGTGCGAGGAAATATCCAGATAATTGTGTTATAAGAAAGGCTATTTCAATACTCTCGCGATGTCATTCTGACAAAGCGAGAGGACCAATCTATGATAGCAACAGAATTGATACCCATTTCTTAGGGCATCAACTACTCACTTTTACTTCTTATACATATATAACCCCTATCTTATAAGTAGGAATTGGACACCTCGCCGCATTCTTATAGAAATTACTGCAAGGCATTTAGTTCTTTGTATAAACAAAATCTGAGGAACATTCTTTGAATATTAACTCCCTCCACGCTGTACAGACATAGCGCGCGGAAAATTGGAATGTTCATAGTTTGAAACCCAAAGTAGTTACTGCGAGCTTTATTTTGCAGAATTATTTCTCAAATCTTTTTCATAGGAAAGTTATTTCCTAATTCTGTCTAGTTTCCAGTGTATATTTTGGAAACACCCTAGCATTTTGATTAAGAGGACTCAGAACCCTCATCGTTTCTTTATACATATAATACTACCTATACATATAATCTTTTGGGATATTTCTCAGTTTATGATGAGTGATCTTACTTCATAATTTCAGACTCATAATTCATATCAGTAGTTCGTATTACTATTTTCATTAGTACATTGAGAAAGATGATGATATAAGTTTTCTCAATCATTATTTACTCAGGTTAATGAAGAATAAACTTGTTCTTTAGTTGGACATTTAGTACCTGTCGTTTAAAAGGGAAAGATGTTTCAAAAACCATCTTTTGTCCTAATAATTAGTAGAGTTTTAGGAAGATTAATTTTCAGGGTTCATAGTTTTATAGTTACCACTATATGCTATGGGTAGGAGATTAAATATTCTTCCTGCAGTCCTACTAATCCTGAGTTAAATCATGAGTATTTGGAATTGTTTACAGAGATTTCTCAAGCTAAAGCATCTATATGAATCTGAGTGGTCTAGATAAGTCAAAGATTTTGAATAGCAATTTCATCTGGATATACTTACAGGACTATTACTTCTTACAAATACTTGAGGGAATTACTCTGAGGATACAAGTCTTATGAAAACATTGGATGATAGATTTAAATATTTGTTTTTTTTTCTTGTAGAGGACATCCAACATAGGGTCATGAGACCAGCTTGATCCGGAGTAATAAAAAGAATAACTTCAAGTTCAGATGAATATAAGATGATTTAGAAGTGACCTCGAGTTGTCAAAGGCTTAATCTGAGTCCGAAAGAAATAGATTAAGTGACAGTTCTGAAAAGCTTTTGTCACAGAATGAGTCTGACCGATCATTCTGCGATGATAGTATCCTATGATTTCAGTGCTTAGAATGTCATGACACTGAATCACAAGTACCTGTCTTGGGAAGTGATTTAAGACATGAAGATTTGATTAAGTTGCATAGAAGATTTGTCTATCTCAATGAACTTTCGTTATGTTTTAATCATTGAAGTATGGTATTCTCATCATATTCGTATTTCGTTTATTTGATTTGGTCCGTATTATTGAACTCATGAACATAATCACAACACTCAACATCATTTCAATTGTTTTCTTTACTATTGTTTATAGCTTTATGCATTTACATTTTAGCATTAAATTTTTAGTAAAGTCATCATTACACCATCCTTAAACCAAGAGCATAAACAGGTTCTAGAATTAATAATCCTATTAAAACACTTCTATCGTGTAACTCTCTAATGAACGATCCCGACAATAAAAATAAATATTGCAGCTTGATACCGTGCGCTTTCGGAAAGAAAAATTAGGCAAGCTCTTTAACAGCCCTATAGGATTTATAGTATAAAGGCCGTCGGGGGGCATTGCAGCGGGTTTTACCTCAAAGCTTCATGGCGCCGTTGCCGGGGAGGGTGTAGCGTTATGAATTTTAGAACTGTAGATACTCTTTGGTTTAATTGTAATTATTTACTTTACACCATAACAAATTCATTAATTCTTTCATTTTGTTCACAGAGAAGTCTCAACAGTTTATGAGCGAAAGAATAACTCGATCTTCAAGGCAACCTTTGCTTCCTTTTAATTGTGAACTTGAGAGAACAGCAAGGCTGATCAGAGCAAGTGCTAGAAGGAGACAGAGAGATCTTGTAGAAGGGAATCTTTCAACAATCACTAGGATGGCTAACAATGGACAAAATGACGGACTTGGAAACTTACCAAATGGACAACCAGACAATCAGCAAAATGTACCACTTCGAGGACATTTTCAAGCACCACAGAGGGCTGCTGCACCACAATTCGTTCATCAGCACTATTTCCCACCAAATTTTGCTAATCCTGCTCCTAATCCTCAAAAAGAACAATATCAACCATGGCAACCAAACGTTGATCAGTATTTGGCTGGAACAGATGAAGAGGTTGATATACCACCTGGTATATTAAACTTAGCTTCTTCCAGAGCTTTTTATGGGCTGAGTGCTGAAGATCCACATTTGCATCTCAAAAAGTTTGTTGAACTGAGTAAGACAGGGAAGAAGGGAAGAGCCTCAAGGGAAACCATTCAACTAGCAATGTTCCCATTCTCTCTGGATGGTTCTGCGAAAGAATGGTATGATTTATTGAATGCTCAACAGAAGGCTACTTGGCCAGAACTATTCAGAAACTTCTTGCTCAAGTATTTTCCAGAAAGCAAAGTAGATGAATGGGTAGATAAGATTTCTAGCTTCAAGATGAGAAAAGGAGAATCTCTGAAGGATGCTCGAGACAGATTCTTTGATATGCTCAAGAGATGCCCGCAGCATGGTATCACAGAAAGAAGACTTTTAAAGATCTTTTTCACTGGACTCACTCACACTTGGCAGATGATGATTAATGCCACTGGAGGGGAACAATTACTTCAGATGCCACTTGATAGAGCGTGGTCAACAATAGACACCATGACAGCTAGCAGAGCAGTCCTCCAAGATGATGACCCGCCATCTCCTACAAGAAAGAGTCTTGTCATCCACACAGACAAAAATGAAGAGAAATTTGCAGCACTCACTAAACAGATTGCTGAGCTACAGTTAGCTCAGCAAACAAGTCAACAAGTTCAGCATCAACAACAACAGCAACCAGTGATGATCCTTCAACCTGCTCCTATGGAACCAGTGTATCTGTGCGGAATTTGCTCAGGGCCACATCACAATGACCAGTGCCCACAAATCCAGGAAGCACCAAAGCAAGACGAGAGCTGTAACTACACTAGATTCTAGAACAAACACCCGAATCTGAGCTATGGTAATACTCAGAACGCACAAAATGCACATCTTTTGAATCCACAACAACAAAATCAGCAGCAGTTTCGTCCTCCACAACCATTTTATCCACAGCAACAAATGTACCCTCAGAGACCTCCTCAACAGATGAACCAACAGAATAGGCCATATGGACGGTTTGCACCAGTCCCTGCAAATTTTCCACAGCAACCTTATCATGTTGTTCAAGACAATACTTATTCTTTAAAGGTGGAGAATGCTCTGAAGGAGTTTATTGTTAAGCAGACAGAGACGAATAATCAACTGCAGGCTTCAATCAAGAATGTTGAAAATTCAGTAACAGAGATGGCCAAATTACTACAGCAGAGAGAAAAAGGAAAATTACCAAGTTCTTCTGAGACAAATCCACAATGTAAGGCAGTTACATTGAGGGGAGGCAAAGAGGTTGTTGATCCTGAATTTGAAAAGAAACGAGAGAGGTTGCTGCAGCAGAAAAAGTTCAAGGATGTTCAGATAATGGAAGAAGATGATCAGCTTGAACAAAGACAGATACCTAAGGATAAGGGTTTAGAAAGGAATGTCTCAGGATACTCTTTTCCAAAGGAAAAAGAGGGAGGTAATGATAATGTAATACCCGTAAATTTTAGAATATAAAAATAGGAATTAATCCAATAGGAAAGAAAGTTTTGTTTCCGAGAACCCATAAACTCGGAGATGCACGGAAATCAAAAGAGGACGATTTAGAACCCGACGGACCTAAACCTAAGATTTCAGACGTGAAATCGAATTGAGTCGGAATAAATTTATGATGAGAAGCATAATCCGAAAATGACCCGGAAAATCGAGCGCGAAAACGTGGAAGGATAGAAGTCCGAAAGAGGGGAGAAAAAGACCCGATGGATCGGATCGCACGGACCCGCCCGGACCGCAGTCCAGGCGGGGACCGCGCGCTGGCCGGGCGGGGTTTGGCCAAAAGGCGCACCAACCCCGCGTGGCTCCCCAGAATTGGGCAAGTTACGCGTTTTCGGCGATTTCTTGCCATAATTCGACCCCCCCGACTTTGGAAAGTGGATTTTGGACGGGGGAAGGTGAATAAGGGCGACCTAGGGTTATTCTCACCCCATTTTGCAGCCTCCAAAACCCTACCCATTCACTCTCAAACTCTCCCAAGCCAAAACACTCTCCCGACGAACTTCCGACGGACTTCCGGCGACTTTCCGACAACCCCCGACGGCCGTAGGAACGTGTAGATCAAGGATCACAGTCCTTAGATCATTGGTAAGTAGTATCTTAGGTTCTCAATCTCGTTTTTCCTTTCAAATCCCCAAACTAACTCTTGAATCGTTGATTGCAAACACGTTCGTGGCCAAAGTCGGGAACTTTGCGTTTCGTAGATCCGTTCGTAGGATTGTGGACGAGCCGAGCGACCCTAGGACGACTCAAGAACACAATCACTGTAAGTTGAGCCTTCCATATCAATACGGGTGGTTTAGGGGCGTCCGGTATAGTCGTAATGCAACGAAACGTAAAAACCGAAATTAAAAACCCCAATACGCGCAGTTTTTGAAATCTGTCTAAAACTCATATTTCGAGGATTCAATCCGGGAAACTCAAAACTAGACTTTTAATCCTAACACATAAATCTAGGTTGTGTAAAAATTTCAGACATTTTCGTTAACGTTTGCTATTTCAAATCGCATCGAAAAGAAACTGTTTTGACAAAACGTGTTTGAAATCTGCCTATGAACATGTCCGAACTTTGTGAGTCTGTTTCTATATTTTGTAGTCTGATTTGATCTTTGCAATCTAAATGAAAATTGTAGATAATCATGTCTAGTATATGTGTTTAAAATTTCAGAATTTTTGGAGTCCATTTGATATGTCAAAAAGCCAATTTTCCGAACTGTGACAAATCTGCTTCGGGACAGTAAACTGTTTTCGCATTAAACTCGATTTTTGACATGTCTCCTCAACTTATTTCGAGAAAGTTAAAACACGAAAGTTGTTCTTTAGGGTATTTTGCATAGACTGTGAAATTTTCATATTTTTCAGACTTAAAACGAATTTTTAAATTGAAAAGGCGTAAACTGTGACGCCAAGTTACTTTTAAATCGAAGGATTTTGAAATTTCGAAACGAACGACCAAAGATTTGAAATACGATACATCTAAACTTTTGAAAAACCCCGATACATTAAATCTAAACAATACATGAGATACTTTGGTGGAGGGTGAGTGCTCTGCAGGGGCCCCTCTAGCCTTTCTCTTCGGGCCTATAATGGACGGGAGAATTGAGATGAAATATTACGCCAATCGGCGGGAGATACATGGCCTACTCTCTCAGGATTTTCCGTATGGATTTTCCGAGGCTCCGGAGTGTTACTGGGTATGGCAGATACGGCTGCGGCCGCCGGATCACCGGCTAAACGAGATACTTACGAAACGGCTGCGGCCGCCGGATCACCGGCTATACAAAACATTGAGAAATGGTTACGTAACGGGGAAATAAAAGATTTAATATTTTTAAAGTATTTATTTATTTATGCATGTCTTTAAATTATGCATTTAAATTGTGTTTTTAAATTTCATATCATGACTAAATTGTTATTGTGAATCAAATGCATGTTCATGTACACGATTTAAATATTATTTCCTTTAAATTTGTAAATGCATGTTTAGGAGCGAAATTTTAATTATCTGATTAAATCCCTTTATTGCTATGTTAGGTTCGACTTACTCAGTATTTTATATACTGATAAAAATTGTTGTTTTTCTCTTTCTTTCAGAGTACGGAGATAATGCATAGCATGTGCATTTGGGGGATGGAATTATTAAACATTGTTTTATTGCTTTTTATGATACTTGCATAACGGGCATGTAAATCCCGAGTTTTGGCCATGTCGGCCCACTTTACATTTTTCCGCTGCGATATATTATTATTACTACTATATGTGTGGGTGATACTTATTATTATTTTTAAATAGATTCCGGACTTGTTTTTAAACCTTTTTGTAATACCTATAGCCTTGCATCTCTTTGGCAAGCTCGGAAAATCCGTGTCTTGCTAGGGAGATGTGGCGGTAGCATCCCGGCCTGGGTTATCAAATTCGGGGTGTTACAAGTTGGTATCAGAGCCAGGGTTTATTTTAAAGCTACTATTATTATTATTTTAAAACAATATTTTGAACTAGGTATTATTTTTATTATTATTATTATTATTTTAAGACTACCAGTATTATTATTTTAGCCCAAAATTTGAGCCCAAAGGGGTTAAATTATTTTGACCCAATAATTATTTATTTTAAGTCCAACCATTTCGGCCCAAATACCCATGCTTTTACTTCTTAAGTCCAAAATATTATTTTTGGCCAATATAGAGGCCCAATTTTTTTTAGTTACTTAAAACCATGATAAATTTTAAATTTAAAAGACATTAAATTAATTTCGGGGGATTGCATGTGCATATTCATGTAGATTTAAATTCCTGCATATCTTGACTTTTATTCGAAACATGTCCTGACTCTAACCTCCTTGTTGACATTAGATGGCCGCCCCAAACGCGAACATGATCAACCTACTAATGAGGTTGATTGAAGCGTACCTCGAATCTCCTCAAAACGTGAACAACTTCAGACTAAGGGTAGAACAAATGGGAGCTAACCTGGGCCACCTAACTAATCTGGGCCAAGCAGGACATCAAGATATAACCCAACTCCAAATCCAAATCAACGAACTCCAGGCCCACGAGACTGAACTTCGGACCCAGATTGACGACGTAGAGACCCAAGTAGGGGTCGTGGGACATCAACTGCATCATCTGAAAGATGATCTACTTCCACCTGCCCCTCTCGACCGGGGGACTCCTCCTGCAGCTAGCCCCGTTGTTGATCTTGTCGCTGTCCCTACAGCCGTCCAACCACCAGTTGTTGTCATTGATCCTGCCCCGGCTGCTGGGCCCAATTGGCCAGCGAGCCCAGTATTCCATGGACCCCTTGGCTGGGGTACCATTGAGGAGTCGAGTGATGAGGATGATTGATGAGTGATTTTCACTACTCATATTTTACCACAAGCGGATGGTTGTCATCAAGTAATAAAAACCGGTGAATACCGGGTCGAACCCAAGGGAATTCAGAATATTAATTCATTCTGGAGAAAACTTAGTCATTTTAAGTTCATTAATAATATATATTATATTTTGAAAAGAGTTTGTTTAATTCTAATGGTGATTAAATTAAAATAATAGCATTAAATTTAAAAATAAAGCAAGTTAAAAATTTAAAATAATAAAAATAAAGATAAGATATATGCTTGTAATGATTTAGAACATGCCATCTTTATATAAAAGTGAAATTGCATAATGATTTAGCATTTCCGAATGTCTAAAAAGATCAATTTCAGCATAATTAATAATTTTATAAAGATTAAAAATATGCCAATTTCCTAATTTTCATAATTTGTAAAAACAGAATTCATGGAAGCAAATTAAATTATCTAACATTCTGCAATCATCAGTCTAGGCATAAATTTGATTCTTTCCCAAGCATACAAATTTTTCTATTGTGATTAAACGACACATTTCATTTCCCAAATCAGCGTGTACATGCCAAAATCTATTTTAATATAATTTATTCCCAAGACCGGTACTAAAATCTAATTTCTACTTTTTATCTCCCGATTTAGCAAAGCAGAAATCATACAGATTAGATTCTAACATTTAATTATGCAGAATAGTGTAAATAATCTAATAATTATGGTAAAATATTGATAAAACATGGTAATGTGGATTTTAATACAATTTAGAATGTGAACAGATTAATATTATGCCAGATTAAACTTAAACAGATTAATACAGATTGATCGCTCATATCAGATTAGCAGATTAAAAATGCAGATTTCAAAATTTTTGCCAAAACATAATCATCGATCAATTGCATGCATCCAATACATAATCCTAATTCAAATTCTAACAGTTCTTGCAGATTAATCCAGATTAACATATAAACATCGATCATTATTATTGCTTCCATAAAAACATAGATTCGTACTTCAAAGTAATTCCGAACTCCTGTTCTAGAACACTTCTAACACGAAGAACATAGAAATCCATTTACAAATATGAAAACAGTAGGAAATTATGTTTAAAAGCAAATCCTAAACATTACAAAGCAAGAAAAAGAAAAACAACACCTAGAATGCGAAAAACACAGTCAGAGAAGACGCTCTGATCACTTCCTCCGGCATGGTTCGGTGTTATTGGTCTTCTTCTCCAAAGTTGCAGAGCTTTTCTGTCGATAGAATGTGTGTGGATTGTGAAGAATGAAGAGAAACAGGCCTTAAAACCGTGTTCGGGAGGTTAGAAAACTGCTAAACCGCGACTGTGGCGCAAAAAGTGGCGCTCGGAAGAGGTTTTCGGCGCCACCAAAGAGAGCTGGCGCATCCTGACATTTTCCAAATTTTCTGCTGCGGCGCAAAAAGTGGCGCTCCAAGGGCATTTTATGCGCCGCGAAGAAGGTGCGGTGCATTCTGACAATTTCCTAAAATTCACCATGCGGCGCATTTTGTGGCGCTTGAAGGGCATTTTATGCGCCGCCAAGAAGGTGCGGTGCATTCTGAAGCTTTTTCACCTCTGAAATTTTTCTAAGTGTTGAAGCGGTGCTCGGAAGGCAGTTTAGGCTCCGCCATACCTGTGCGGAGCATTCTGGAAAGATTTCAACTTTTTTTCTTTCTTTCTTTCTTTCTTTTTTTTTTCTTTTTTTTTTAAGTCTGAATCTTGGCACATATCACATTAAATATTCCTTATTTTCAAAAATAAAGCTTCCGAACATCGCTCTTCATCATTTAAATGCCTGAAACAACATTGCAATGCATTAGGTTTGCCAAAGTCTTATTAAAAACACATAAAAACATGATAAATTTAACCTAAATAAGCCAAATCTAACCATGATCACTTGAAAAATAAAAACACATGAAATACACCTAAAAGTGCAATAAATTAAGGTAAAATGCACTCATTTTGGACATATTTTAGTACAATTTAAGCTTGTATAAGTGTGGTTTCACAGGGTGCATTAACATCCTCACACTTAAATATTGCTCGTCCCTTGAGCAATGAAATTAATTAACACATCAACATGCCAATCAAGATAATAAGGATGAAGTCACTATAGTTATGCCAAATCATAGATTTCAACAACACAATGAGCTAAATGGTTCAAATGTTTAATGTGCTAGAACAAGGTAAATTGTCATGCATCAGTTGTCAAAACCAGATGTCCAAAGCACTTTGTAATACCCGGGATTTTTATCGGCGTCCAAAGGAATAAAATTTATTTCTTAATCAAATCAAGGTTGAAATATCTCCGAGAAGAAGAAAATAATTTAGCACAATAAATTATTGCTCGGAAATGAGACGCCGATAAATTCAAAAATTCAAAATGGAATAAAGGAGGGAAAGGAAGCCCGAAGACAATCCATGAAATCGAGTCAAAAGAATTGGAATTAAATTCAAGAAAGAAAAGAATTTTAGTTCCAGGAAACCGTGGAGTCGGAAATAATTTAATTAGATAAATTGTTGCATGGGAGTCAAAGGACGACGAATTAGAAGCCGACGAATCCAAACGCGACGAACTCCAGATTTCGAATACGGGATTAATTCGAGACGAGATAAATTTAAGATAAGAAATTGTAATCCGAGAATGACCCGAAAAATCGAGCCCGAAAACGTAAGAGCACAGAAGTCCGAAAGAGAGGAGAAAAGGCCCGACGGGATCGCACGGCCCAGTCCGAACGCACGGCCCAGACCAGGCCGCGCGCCCGCCGCGCGCCCTTTGGCCTAACACCGCGCCGCCAGCGCGCCAGTGCAGCAGCAGCTGCCAACTTGCCCGATTTCGGCGATTTCTTGCCAAAATTTACGACCCCGACTTTGGAAACTTGATTCCAGCCGAGGGAAAGGCAATAAGGCCGAGAATTGGCTGCTCCCTATCCAACTTTTCAGTCTCCAAACCCTTTTCTTCATCTTAAACTCTCCCAAAACCGAAAACACAAGTTCTTCACTTTCCGGCGACCGAATCCGACCGAGAAAGTGTTTAGATCAAGGACTTCAGGTTTTAGATTATTGGTAAGATGTAAATCAGGTCTTATATTCGTTTTAATACCCTAGCCATCGTTCTAACTTACGGATTTTCATATGCAAACACAAATCGGAGCCAAAGGAAGAAGAAACCGACTTGAGGAGGTTCATTCGTGACATCCCGTGGATTCCGGACGACCCCGTGACCTCCAAGACATCATCCCTACTGTAAGTTAATACTTACTTGGTTTTGGGTGACTTAAAATGCAACCAAACATAGAGCTTTAGAAACTCAAAAATCTGTCAACGCGAGAAACCCCCGGCGCAGCGTATTGGTGCGAATTTTTCGAACACTTAAATCTGCTCAAACGGAAAAACTCAAAACATGAAAAATATTTCTAAGACATAGATCTAGTTTATGTAAAATTTTCATAATTTTCCATTGTGTTTTGTTATCCGAAAATGGCCTCCAACAGACCTGCCCTGAAAGTCGAACATGAAACTGTAACAGATTTGTAACCGGATCAAAACCCCTACTTCAAGAGTTCAAACCGAAAAACTCAAAACTAGACTTTTGATCCTAACACATTAAAATATGTTTTGTAAAAATTTCATCAATTTTCATCAACGTTTGCTACCCCAAAACGATCCGAACATAAACTGCTTTGTAAAATGTTTTCGAAAATCTGACAGTGTAGATGTCCGAACTTGATGAGCATGTTCCTATATTTTCTATCCCGAATTGATCTTTACAATCTAAATGAAAGTTGTAGAAAATCATGTCTAGTATGTGCATATAAAATTTCAGAATTTTTGGAGTCCATTTGATGTGTCAAATTGTCGAGTTTTGAAGCTTTGTCAAAATCTGAAACCTGACAGCATGCTACTTTGGTGAAAGACTTGATTTTTGGCTCGTTTCCTTAACCCGGATCGAGAAACTTAAAACATGAAACTTGTTCGTCTCCGTGTTTTCGAGTTACTGGTGAAATTTTAGAGTTTTCGGACTTAAAATGAAATTTTAAATAATTACGGAGTAAGACAGCGACTTGTGTAAAGTTATATTTTGAGAAACTTGTGAAATTTGCGAAATGTGCTATTACCTTGCGGGTTTAATTCCCCAAAGGCGATTGTATGTTCTCCTGCGGGTTCGATTCCCCAGGATGTGTGTTGATTCCTACGGGTTCAATTCCCTAGGATGTATTTGAGTTCTTGCGGGTTCGATTCCCCAAGGGCGATCGTTTGTTTTCCTGCGGGTTCGATTCCCCAGGATGTGTGTTGATTCCTATGGGTTCAATTCCCTAGGATGTATTTGAGTTCTTGCGGGTTCGATTCCCCAAGGGCGATCGTTTGTTTTCCTACGGGTTCGATTCCCCAGGACGTGTGTTGATCCTCCGGGTTTGATTCCCCAGGATGCGTTTAAATTATTGCGGGTCCATTTTCCCGATAACATATTATACTAGATCATATCGAACAAAAGTGAAAGAGTGAAATCCTTGAAATACCAAATCCTGAAAACATGAGAGAATTAAGAGAATTGAATATTTTCTTTGTTTTAAATTATGTCATTTAATTATTAGTGGATGATTAACTTAAATCGTGTATTACCTACAAGCATGTTTTTATTAAATTTAATTAAAGGCTTTGAAACCCCTAAATCATGCTAGGTGTTAACTTACTCAGCACGTTTTGCTGACCCAAACCATTTCCTTTTTTTTTTTTCCTACAGAGCATATGGATTATACTGAGCACGTACATGCATGTGAATTTTTGGGAATACTTTATTTTAAATTTGCATTGGGCTATCGTATGAACGGGCCTGTTTAACCCGTGTTTTGGCCATGTCGGCCCTTATATTTAAATTTCCGCTGCAACTTATTATTTTAATCATATATGGATGATATTACATTATGATTTTTAAGTAATTCCGGACTTGCTTTTAAACTTTTTTTCCAACACTCATAGCCTTGCATCTCTTTAGCAAGCTCGGAGAAACCGTGTCTTGCTAGGGAGGTGCGGCGGTGACACCTCGGCCTGGGTTATCAAATCCGGGGTGTTACAGAGTGGTATCAGAGCCCGGAATATTTTTAAACTATTATTTTTAAGTATTATTATTTTTAAAAATTTATTATTTCTAAACTAGTAATATATTTTAAAGAGCCCAATCATTATTTTGAAGTCAAGGCCCAAATTTTTAACCCAAAATTTTTAGAAGCCCAAATGTTTTCTTTAAGAAGCCCAAGAAATTATTTTTAGCCCAATACTTTATATACTTACTATTGTGGGCTCAATTTTCTTTAAGCCCAATTATTTTGGCCCAATACCCTTGTTTTTACTCAAGCCCAAATAATTTCTTTTGGCCCAATATAGTGGCCCAAACCTTTTACCCTTAATCTTTTAAAATCTATCCATGGAGTAAATTTATTTTTAGAACCCATGGGTAGAGAAAAAAAATGCATGCATAAATTAAATTTTATTGGGGGATTGCATATGCATACACACATAATTGCACTAACTCTTCCTTATGTGAATCATCTACTCTATGAAGACACTCTTAAATTAGTATTCGACATGACTTTGACTTAGGAGCGCCTGCTAAAGACTAACTTTGCCTTAGTCCTAGATCTTGATCACTTAGAAACTCATCTTCGCGTGCTTTTATAACAGAAAATGGCACCTAGAAGAAAACCGAGGAAGGTAAGCCCAAACGGCACTGACACTGACCTCCCGAACGCACCTAACAACAATGAGATTCCTCCGAACGTAGGAGATCGAGCGCCTCCTATTCCCAACAACATGGATGAACGTTTGAGGACGGTAGAAGAAGTACTCGTAGCATTAGGAAATGCCGAGGTGCATAGGGCACAAGCGGCAATACCTCCGCCAGTAGCCCGAGTCAACTACTTGGCATTGGTAAACCCCTACAACCCACCCCATTATGACGGACAAGAGGATCCGGCCAAGTTGGAGGGTTGGATCCGTACCTTTGACAAACTCTTGGACGCTATCAAATGCCCCGACGAGGAGAAGATACGTGTAGCGACCTACTACTTAGGAGGCGAAGCCGATGAGTGGTGGCGAAACCTTCAAACGAATTCAGAGGAGGATGAAGAATCCTACACCTGGGAAGGACTTAAGGAAGCCTTGAGAGAAAGATTCTACCCACTGAGCACCAAGACCGCAAAGTACGAGGAATTCATCAACCTCAGACAAGGAGCGCAAACAGTACAAGAGTACTATACCAAATTCAAGGAATTGGTGCGATTTGCTACAAGGATAGTACCAACTGACTCTGACAAGGCTCAGAAATTCGAGATGGGTCTGAACCTTAGTATCCGGGAGATACTTGCAGTAGGACAATTCACAAACCTGCAGACGGTTTACGATCGAGCTGTAGCAATTGATCGAGTCCAGCAACTGAAGCGTAAAGAAACCGGAGAGTCGAGCAAGGACTCGCAAGAGGTTGAGAAAAAAAATCGAAACATTAGCAATGACAATTTTAAGGAGAATAAGAATAAAGGTTTCAATTATGGGAGAAACGACATACGTCATACAGTCATACCACGTTGCCCGCAGTGCCACCAAGCCCATCTGGTGCGCGAATGCCCAAGGCGCGGGACTTGTTATAGATGTGGTGGGGAAGACCACATGATTAGAGAATGCAATGTTCCTGAGGAGAGGATTGAGAAGAGGCTAGATTTGGTAAACCCCCAACCAGAGGAGCCATAGGACGATTGAACGACATCGATCAAGCTGACCTGCCAGCTCAATGAGGAAGGATCATGGGCAACGATACCCGAACCTGTTAGCGAATAATACATAGGCAGTTATGGGGACATAACTGTAATCTTAAGGGGGGGAGGATGTAACGACCCGAATATTCTATTCCGAATATTTTGTATTTCGAATAAGTAAATTCAAATTGTTTTGAACTACGTAATGACTTGATCCCTTGACAGGGTACGTAGGCAACTTGGAAATTTCAATTCTGGGTTCAGTCGAACGATATAATAAAATAATAAAAACAACATCAAGAACAACAACACATAATGATACAATCACGCATTCAAACAATAGCACAAAATAGAAAGGACCTTAGTTCCAAGCTCGCGAGAAGCTAACACCCAACTTCGGGGACGAAGTTGATTTTTAAGGGGGGTAGACTGTAATACCCGGGATTTTTATCGGCGTCCAAAGGAATAAAATTTATTTCTTAATCAAATCAAGGTTGAAATATCTCCGAGAAGAAGAAAATAATTTAGCACAATAAATTATTGCTCGGAAATGAGACGCCGATAAATTCAAAAATTCAAAATGGAATAAAGGAGGGAAAGGAAGCCCGAAGACAATCCATGAAATCGAGTCAAAAGAATTGGAATTAAATTCAAGAAAGAAAAGAATTTTAGTTCCAGGAAACCGTGGAGTCGGAAATAATTTAATTAGATAAATTGTTGCATGGGAGTCAAAGGACGACGAATTAGAAGCCGACGAATCCAAACGCGACGAACTCCAGATTTCGAATACGGGATTAATTCGAGACGAGATAAATTTAAGATAAGAAATTGTAATCCGAGAATGACCCGAAAAATCGAGCCCGAAAACGTAAGAGCACAGAAGTCCGAAAGAGAGGAGAAAAGGCCCGACGGGATCGCACGGCCCAGTCCGAACGCACGGCCCAGACCAGGCCGCGCGCCCGCCGCGCGCCCTTTGGCCTAACACCGCGCCGCCAGCGCGCCAGTGCAGCAGCAGCTGCCAACTTGCCCGATTTCGGCGATTTCTTGCCAAAATTTACGACCCCGACTTTGGAAACTTGATTCCAGCCGAGGGAAAGGCAATAAGGCCGAGAATTGGCTGCTCCCTATCCAACTTTTCAGTCTCCAAACCCTTTTCTTCATCTTAAACTCTCCCAAAACCGAAAACACAAGTTCTTCACTTTCCGGCGACCGAATCCGACCGAGAAAGTGTTTAGATCAAGGACTTCAAGCTTTAGATTATTGGTAAGATGTAAATCAGGTCTTATATTCGTTTTAATACCCTAGCCATCGTTCTAACTTACGGATTTTCATATGCAAACACAAATCGGAGCCAAAGGAAGAAGAAACCGACTTGAGGAGGTTCATTCGTGACATCCCGTGGATTCCGGATGACCCCGTGACCTCCAAGACATCATCCCCACTGTAAGTTAATACTTACTTGGTTTTGGGTTACTTAAAATGCAACCAAACATAGAGCTTTAGAAACTCAAAAATCTGTCAACGCGAGAAACCCCCGGCGCAGCGTATTGGTGCGAATTTTTCGAACACTTAAATCTGCTCAAACGGAAAAACTCAAAACATGAAAAATGTTTCTAAGACATAGATCTAGTTTGTGTAAAATTTTCATAATTTTCCATTGTGTTTTGTTATCCGAAAATGGCCTCCAACAGACCTGCCCTGAAAGTCGAACATGAAACTGTAACAGATTTGTAACCGGATCAAAACCCCTACTTCAAGAGTTCAAACCGAAAAACTCAAAACTAGACTTTTGATCCTAACACATTAAAATATGTTGTGTAAAAATTTCATCAATTTTCATCAACGTTTGCTACCCCAAAACGATCCGAACATAAACTGCTTTGTAAAATGTTTTCGAAAATCTGACAGTGTAGATGTCCGAACTTGATGAGCATGTTCCTATATTTTCTATCCCGAATTGATCTTTACAATCTAAATGAAAGTTGTAGAAAATCATGTCTAGTATGTGCATATAAAATTTCAGAATTTTTGGAGTCCATTTGATGTGTCAAATTGTCGAGTTTTGAAGCTTTGTCAAAATCTGAAACCTGACAGCATGCTACTTTGGTGAAAGACTTGATTTTTGGCTCGTTTCCTTAACCCGGATCGAGAAACTTAAAACATGAAACTTGTTCGTCTCCGTGTTTTCGAGTTACTGGTGAAATTTTAGAGTTTTCGGACTTAAAATGAAATTTTAAATAATTACGGAGTAAGACAGCGACTTGTGTAAAGTTATATTTTGAGAAACTTGTGAAATTTGCGAAATGTGCTATTACCTTGCGGGTTTAATTCCCCAAAGGCGATTGTATGTTCTCCTGCGGGTTCGATTCCCCAGGATGTGTGTTGATTCCTACGGGTTCAATTCCCTAGGATGTATTTGAGTTTTTGCGGGTTCGATTCCCCAAGGGCGATCGTTTGTTTTCCTGCGGGTTCGATTCCCCAGGATGTGTGTTGATTCCTATGGGTTCAATTCCCTAGGATGTATTTGAGTTCTTGCGGGTTCGATTCCCCAAGGGCGATCGTTTGTTTTCCTGCGGGTTCGATTCCCCAGGACGTGTGTTGATCCTCCGGGTTTGATTCCCCAGGATGCGTTTAAATTATTGCGGGTCCATTTTCCCGATAACATATTATACTAGATCATATCGAACAAAAGTGAAAGAGTGAAATCCTTGAAATACCAAATCCTGAAAACATGAGAGAATTAAGAGAATTGAATATTTTCTTTGTTTTAAATTATGTCATTTAATTATTAGTGGATGATTAACTTAAATCGTGTATTACCTACAAGCATGTTTTTATTAAATTTAATTAAAGGCTTTGAAACCCCTAAATCATGCTAGGTGTTAACTTACTCAGCACGTTTTGCTGACCCAAACCATTTCCTTTTTTTTTCCTACAGAGCATATGGATTATACTGAACACGTACATGCATGGGAATTTTTGGGAATACTTTATTTTAAATTTGCATTGGGCTATCGTATGAACGGGCCTGTTTAACCCGTGTTTTGGCCATGTCGGCCCTTATATTTAAATTTCCGCTGCAACTTATTATTTTAATCATATATGGATGATATTACATTATGATTTTTAAGTAATTCCGGACTTGCTTTTAAACTTTTTTTCCAACACTCATAGCCTTGCATCTCTTTAGCAAGCTCGGAGAAACCGTGTCTTGCTAGGGAGGTGCGGCGGTGACACCTCGGCCTGGTTATCAAATCCGGGGTGTTACACACTTACAGTACAAAAATAGATTAATCACACATAGCAACTCGAAATGGGAGAGTGAATAATGTA
This sequence comes from Hygrophila difformis, assembly GCA_030278955.1. Taxonomy (NCBI): domain Eukaryota; kingdom Viridiplantae; phylum Streptophyta; class Magnoliopsida; order Lamiales; family Acanthaceae; genus Hygrophila; species Hygrophila difformis. Next base: position 14,086,029 of record JAOANR010000011.1, read on the forward strand.
AATATGCTTTTCTATTCCCGTCTTCAAATATACTCAATTAATGACTCGATTTCACAATTATTCTAGACACTTTGGCTGAGTTGTAGACGGTTGAATTCCAAAAGCTACTCATGTCTAAGAATACGTGCCAGTCATATAGCCAAGAGTTTATCATTATTCTGTTTAATACCCCTTTATTCAACATTTTCTCTTTTTTTTTGATCTTGCATTTTTTTTTATTTTTTTTATTTTTGCAAGATATAATTACTGTTTTTTTAAATATATAGGGGTTTTACTCTGACTTTATTTATAATTAAGCATTTAAGGAGACATGGAACGAGCATATTCTTATATAAATAATGATGACTCTCCACATAACAAGTAAACCAGTCTAATTAATCAAAAAGCTTTCTGCAAAGTAAATAGAATTGTCACCAAAGTTCGAACAACTAGCATGGCAATTTAACAAAGTCTAGGACTTTAAACTAAGAATCATGATGCTCATTAAGTTGTAAAATCGGATCTAAGCAGAACAGTTAGACTTATTCATATTTTCTTAAGATTGGTTATGATGTGGTAATTCAAATAATAGCACACTGTGAAAACACAATTTAATCTAAAATATTTAACATATCCAACCTAAAGCATTTACCATATTTATTTTAAAGCATAAGGAAATATTAAAAACATAACTAAGTTCTCACCAATTTATTCCATTCAAATCAGTAAACATAAAACATGAAAAGATCACACCTGGAATGTTTAGGACTCTGAATTTCACTTCATCATCACGGCTGTCATCTTGCTCCTTTGTTGGCATATCCTGCTTCTAATATGTTTATATAACAATTACTCAAGCAAATATGATTGTTAGTGCATATGAGAATTCCTTAAGTAATCAGAATTATAAAACACCATCCATAATTCAAATTATAATATTTAACAGCAATTTCCAGCAACTTTAAGATGTATGGACAGATTTGAACGATAATAAATTTCAGAATTCACCAAAAGCAAAACATCATAAGTTCTAGAGCAGAATTTACAGCAAAATGCCAACAGCTATAGCAAAATATACCCTCATTCTTCATGATAACTCAACTTTGGATAATGTGTTAAATAAATGATTTATACATTGAATAAACTAAATGGACCTGTTGATGAAGAATTTCGAGAATGTGATCATAATAGAAACTCCTCCATCCTCACACTTAAACTGAACTACCAGTTTAGTTTAAGTGCATAATGGAAGATTTAAAATATGGGATTAAAACTTTTTAATTTCAAAAATAAGAATATAACATGCATTTAAAAAGTTAGACTGAATTAGATCATACTTTTTGAAATAGATAAAAATTTTCAGCTTTTTTAATATGATCTATACATCATAATTTATTGATTTTAATACCTGCATTGTGTAAAATCATAAAGATTCGACACTTCAACAACATTAATCCCGCTTCTTCATCAATTATCATGGTTATTTACTTTCCTGTTATCAAATCAACAGCTCACAACATTCCAGTTTAACATGATTCAAGTAAGAGCTATTTTATTAGAATTTAAAACATGCATAAACATAACTTAAACATAAATATAAACTTAACCACAAGCTCACCATATTCAATACAAATAAAACACCTAAGTAGTGCATAGCAGAACAAACCAATATTCATAGCAAAAACATCCAACCAAGTAACAAATGCATTTCTTATACATTATTTGTGGAACCTGGTTACACGAAAACTTTGGGTTAGTGATAAATATATGCATTCCTCCCCATTCTCACACTTAAGTTTAAACCAAAAGTTTAACTTAAGTGCATTGTATAAAGCAAACATATATCAACCTAGAATGTGGGATTTAAACAACTAAAACCAATATATTTTATTTTAAAAGCTATAAGTTCTAAGTCTCTTATAAATTTAAGAAAATCACTTTTTAGAACTTAAAACTTATTATTAAAAAGAACACACTTTTAAGTTATAAAAACTCCCTTTTTGTTAAAAATTTCAGATTTAATGCTTAAAGTTCACCAAATTAGCAAACTAGTTCTTATTAATGATTTGAAATAATGATCAAGAACTTTTAGTTTATTGTTTTAAATAACATAAGTTTGCCTTTTTAGTTAAAAATTCATAGGATGAGTTTTTTATAATAAAAATGTTTCTTTTTCATAAATTAGGAAAACATGAAGTTTCAAGCTTTAATGTTACCAAAATTTATTAATGTATATTAAAACAACATGGTTAACAATATTCATAGATCAACTTAAAAGATTAAACATGTTATTCTAACACGTTTTTATAAGAAAATTTCAGATTTCAGATACTGTAATACCATTTTCCAAAGAGCTGTAATCTGAAATTTTACAAACACTCTATAAATTTTAGCATAGGGCTTGAAAATATGTTCTAACACTCATATTGTTCATTTTAAACAATTTATATACTTAAACCAATTTTTATCCCACATTCTATATAACCCAAAATTTAATTAACAACACAAATACTAACAATAACACATACCAAATCACAAAATTGGACGAATTATTGAACTAGGATAGCTATTCTTACCCCAAATTGAAGCTTTGAAGCACTTTAACAAGAAATCCCCGAATTTAAAAAGCTAGGGTTCTTGAGCCTCAATTTCAGCTTCAATTATCGAGTACATTTCAGCTTCTACTTTCACCAAATAACATGCAGTACTTAATTATTAAATTAAAAATATGGTAGGCATATTTTATTAACAAAATTAAAAACCTAAACAAATAAGCATAACGTGACATAAAATGAAAATAAAAACATGCATAAACCATAAATATGAAAATAAAGACAAACAAAACATATTATTATTATTTTTTTATTTTTTTATTTTTTTAAAGGAACTGTGGTGGAAAGGAAATTGAGGATGATGACTACGGTTGTGAGATTCAATAGAGAGATGAATGTGAAAGAGAGAACAGGAGGGAGATTACTATTTTATTATTATTATTATTTTATTTTATTTTATTTATTTTTTTTTTAAGGTTTATATTAAATGGGTAGGTTTTTAAGCCCAATTAGAAGATCTATGATTAAATTTGAGCTAATTGGAGATGAATTAGGATGGACTTTTGTAAAAATTCAAGTTTGGCACAAACCCAACGATTCCATTTAATACTACATGTGGTGCTCAAACAAGTTTTTACGCATTATTAGTATGAATGAAACCCAAAATGCCTTGTTTGTGCTACTTTCGGTGCTTAACTGAGTTTTTGAAAACCATTTACCAAGAGTGGCATCTAAAACTCAGTATTTGTACAGACTTTGTAGCAAAAATACATTGCGTGATTTGTTTAAATGAAACCTAATATTGCATCCATATTCCTATTCATCTGTTTAGTAAAACTACCCTAATTAGCTCTAATCATCCCCTATAAATATCTATGAAATTCTGTTCGTTTTCGTCAACCCCTCTATCAATTTATTTCAGCCTTTCTCATATTCTACTTAAACCACCACAAAAATTCTTTCAGTTATTGATCACTCTAATTCTTAAGAGTCACTCAAAAATTACATATAATGAAAATCATGCAAGAATCAATTTTATATTTTTTTTAGTTGTAAGTAAAACATATAAACTAAAAAAAAAAGAAAATCAAACATATTAAGCAAAAGACATAAATAACTATTGCTAAGCATGCAACGGCAGTATGCGAATTCCCTTAAAGGTCTAAATGGTGGGTGCACTTCCATGATCCTGTCATTCATGAGTTATAAGGTCAAATTGCACATCTTTATACAACAATTTAAATAAAGGTAATGCAATCATAAGAAAATTATTGATTAACATTCTAATATATCAGCATTCCCTAAAAAAAACTCATTAAAGTTGTAATGTTGTCAAGAGGTGGAATTTAATCTCAAATATTCTAGAATCTAATATCAACACTTGATGTAATGCATTTATTTAAAAGTAATCTAATTTATTGAGAAATACGTACCTCAAGTGTGGTGCTAATACCTTTAAATGAAGTGTAGGTGGCTTTTCAATCGAGGCTATCCACTTGAAATCCTCAATTATATATGCTGCATACAACTCGCCGCCATCCTCACACTTGTTCTCTTGCAAATCTTCCTATTTTTTAGATGAGAAACCCAATATTCTTTCAAATTTCAGGATCACACACTGATTTAACTCGATGCCCTTGCACGACATAGAATAGCAAAAAGTTATAACAATATTTAAAAAGTAGAAATAATATAAATATATTTAAATAAACTTAAAACAACATAATTTTCACAATAATTCCCCGGCAACGGCGCCAAAAACTTGATGAGTGATTTTCACTACTCATATTTTACCACAAGCGGATGGTTGTCATCAAGTAATAAAAACCGGTGAATACCGGGTCGAACCCAAGGGAATTCAGAATATTAATTCATTCTGGAGAAAACTTAGTCATTTTAAGTTCATTAATAATATATATTATATTTTGAAAAGAGTTTGTTTAATTCTAATGGTGATTAAATTAAAATAATAGCATTAAATTTAAAAATAAAGCAAGTTAAAAATTTAAAATAATAAAAATAAAGATAAGATATATGCTTGTAATGATTTAGAACATGCCATCTTTATATAAAAGTGAAATTGCATAATGATTTAGCATTTCCCAATGTCTAAAAAGATCAATTTCAGCATAATTAATAGATTTATAAAGATTAAAAATATGCCAATTTCCTAATTTTCATAATTTGTAAAAACAGACTTCATGGAAGCAAATTAAATTATCTAACATTCTGCAATCATCAGTCTAGGCATAAATTTGAGTCTTTCCCAAGCATACAAATTTTCCTATTGTGATTAAACGACACATTTCATTTCCCAAATCAGCGTGTACATGCCAAAATCTATTTTAATATGATTTATTCCCAAGACCGGTACTAAAATCTAATTTCTACTTTTTATCTCCCGATTTAGCAAAGCAGAAATCATACAGATTAGATTCTAACATTTAATTATGCAGAATAGTGTAAATAATCTAATAATTATGGTAAAATATTGATAAAACATGGTAATGCGGATTTTAATACTAAATTTAGAATGTGAATAGATTAATATTATGCCAGATTAAACTTAAACAGATTAATACAGATTGATCGCTCATATCAGATTAGCAGATTAAAAATGCAAATTTCAAAATTTTTGCCAAAACATAATCATCGATCAATTGCAGGCATCCAATACATAATCCTCATTCAAATTCTAACAGTTCTTGCAGATTAATCCAGATTAACATATAAACATCGATCATTATTATTGCTTCCATAAAAACATAGATTCGTACTTCAAAGTAATTTCGAACTCCCGTTCTAGAACACTTCTAACACGAAGAACATAGAAATCCATTTACAAACATGAAAACTGTAGGAAATTATGTTTAAAAGCAAATCCTAAACATTACAAAGCAAGAAAAAGAAAAACAACACCTAGAATGCGAAGAACACAGTCAGAGAAGACGCTCTGATCACTTCCTCCGGCATGGTTCGGTGTTATTGGTCTTCTTCTCCAAAGTTGCAGAGCTTTTCTGTCGATAGAATGTGTGTGGATTGTGAAGAATGAAGAGAAACGGGCCTTAAAACCGTGTTCGGGAGGTTAGAAAACTGCTAAACTGCGACTGTGGCGCAAAAAGTGGCGCTTGGAAGAGGTTTTCGGCGCCACCAAATAGAGTTGGCGCATCCTGACATTTTCCAAATTTTCTGCTGCGGCGCAAAAAGTGGCGCTCCAAGGGCATTTTATGCGCCGCCAAGAAGGTGCGGTGCATTCTGACAATTTCCTAAAATTCACCCTGCGGCGCATTTTGTGGCGCTTGAAGGGCATTTTATGCGCCAAGAAGGTGCGGTGCATTCTGAAGCTTTTTCACCTCTGAAATTTTTCTAAGTGTTGAAGCGGTGCCTGATGCGGTGCTCGGAAGGCAGTTTAGGCTCCGCCATGCCTGTGCGGAGCATTCTGGAAAGATTTCAACTTTTTTTTTTCTTTCTTTCTTTCTTTTTTTATCTTTTTTTTTTAAGTCTGAATCTTGGCACATATCACATTAAATATTCCTTATTTTCAAAAATAAAGCTTCCGAACATCGCTCTTCATCATTTAAATGCCTGAAACAACATTGCAATGCATTAGGTTTGCCAAAGTCTTATTAAAAACACATAAAAACATGATAAATTTAACCTAAATAAGCCAAATCTAACCATGATCACTTGAAAAATAAAAACACATGAAATACACCTAAAAGTGCAATAAATTAAGGTAAAATGCACTCATTTTGGACATATTTTAGTACAATTTAAGCTTGTATAAGTGTGGTTTCACAGGGTGCATCAATGATCCCATGGAGGACCCAACCACCTACACTCCCTCAGCTTAGGGACCTTTATCGCATTCTTTCTACTATTACCGTTCCTATTTTCCGAACTATTCCTATCCCTGTGATTCCTACAGCTTGTATCAAATAACGTTTTCTATTGAGCAATAAAATACAAGCATTTATGTTATATTCTACTCCCATAGTGCCCACATGTATATGTGTATGCACATATTCAAAACCGCCTTCCATATCTAAACGTATGGTGGGGGACTCAACAGAACAAAAGTACAAGGTATTAATAAGCAAACAACACATATAAATGTTAATCAAACGGGAGTACCTCGAACCCTAAACCCTGAAATCCCAAGTCATCAATTAACCATAATTCTAGAGTTAACAACCAAAATAGATAACCAGGGAGTAACACAACAAAAGCACAAACTACGAAACACGGAAATGGAAATCATCGTCTTACAGTCCCATGAGGAAACTACTTCTACTACGCCCCCTAAGAATACCGTAAAAACAAAGGGTCACTGGTCAGGAGGCGGGAACTGGCGACGCATGTAGTCGTCCATCTGACGCATGTAGCCATACATGTCAGTCATGGTGGCCTGCTGCTCCGCCGGTCTCATAGTGAGCGTGTCCATACGATCCTGATAGATATCCATCCTAGCATCCAAGGCATCGTAACGAGCCTGCCCAGCTGCAAACCCGGCGTCCATACCTATACGAATCTCCTGCATCATCTGGGGCATCCGCGCCATGTCCTGACCCGGCGGCGGAACCACACCCCGCTGTGGAACCACAGGAGGAGGAGGAGGTGGCTGCTCGGAAGGGACAACTAAAATCAAACTACCATCCTCAGGCTGCGGGCGCAGTATGGCCCGAGGTGCTCCACGACGCAAGGCACTGCGTCGAGCGGTGTAAGTCGGAATACGGTAGTGCTCGCCCGCCGCTAAAGGATAGGGGTCCGTCTCGGGAGAGGTACGGATCCCCTGGGCAGCACATAGCCCACAAATGAGGTGTGCGTGAGTAATCACCCTACTCCCTCGCCCTCGTCGTAAGCCCCTCAAGTTGTCCGCAATGCAAGCTCCCACATTCACTCTACCGCCCCGGGCGATAAAGCAAACAGTCTCAAAGACATGGTCTATGACGATATGACTCCGGGTGATCGGCCGAACGCGTCCTAACCAAAGCTGAGCAAGTACATGCCAAGGAGCATCCAAAGACGTCAGCCGCAACTCGTGGGGGTACCCAGTCTGCGGGGGTACCTCGGTACACAAGACATCCCAGGTAGGAGCATAAACCCGGCCCTCTGGCTGTGGACGGAACGCGCCATCGTCGGGCAAACCAAAATAGATGTTGATCGCCCGGGCACTGAAGTCTAGGTAGCGACCGCGAACCCAGACTCGAGAAAGGTCGTCGTCTACCCCAAGACCGCTGATGTTGGCGATAACCTCCATAGCTAGATAGCCGGAGGCAACACCATCGGGATGACGTGCAAGACCGGTCCACTGGAGATGCCCCAAAAGTGCACTGATCCGGTCATCACCCATATGATCGGGGAACAAGCCTCGCTCGGGAACATAAGCCCTGTTTCGACGAAGCTCGTCGAAATAGAAGTCCTGGGCAGCCATCGTCGAAAACCGGAACCTATCATGCCGGCGAGGACGCACCTCGTCAGGGAGATCTCTGAGCCTCGGCTCCCGCTCCTCGTCCTCCTCGGACTCACTATCGTCACTATCAGGCACCACCGGGACGGCAGTACTAGGACCGGCTGCATCACGTCGAGTAGCTCGTCTCTTGGCCCCCGGAAGGACCATAAGGAACGCCAAGATGAACCACAGGAGGAGCAACATCCTGCGAACACCCAATACCAATTGTAAGGCTAATGACCCACACACGGAACAACATCAAATATATATACATAGCTCCAACGGGAGAAATCTAAGAAAGCTTCGAACTCAATAGTTACCAATACATATCAGAAGATAACCAAACCAATGAATGTACCCAAATAAATTCGGAAACCCATTGCGGCATTTCGTCGGACATCTTTTATGCGCAATATATTAAGTTCAAAAATTGCTTGTAAACACATGGCAATTAACCACAAAACCAAACAACTATTTAAACAGCGACTCAAAATCACAATGTATCACCAAACAATACCAATGCACCCGCGGTCATACCTATAATACCGACAAAATCAAAAACTTCATATTTTCCCTAAAAACCCAACTCCTAACAAGAAATCCCACAACTTAAGTATATATTATCACACCAATACTTCCTAAACAATAGAAATGACACCAAAGTACTATATAAACTCACAAATTCGCAAGAATCAAGCCGGGATTTTCAAATCCCCAATTTATACGCTAAAACCCTAATTTCGCAATCTACCCAAATTCTAACAAAATCAAGGCATAAAAATTGAAATTGACAAGCTAAAATAGAAGATACATACCTTACAAAGAGAAATCGGAGTCGAAACCGGAAGAATCTGAGCACGGAAGAACGAAATTGAGAGGAAGTTGGGAGGAATTTCGGAAATGAGAGGGACGAAATGGCTCGCGCGGGGCGCGAGCCCTATTTCTTCCCACTGGTGGCGCCGAGCGGTGGCCGGGCGCTAAAGCCCATAACCCCGCGCGAGACGCGGAAAATGAATTTTTTTTTTCTTTTTTTTCGATTTTCTTTTCCTATTTATTTACTCATCCTCTGCTTCACACTATACGACTGGACCAGTGAGTGTGATTCCGCATTCCAAGAATTCAAGAAACGATTTACCATTGCGCTGGTATTGGCACTACCATCGGGGATGGGGGGGACTTCGAGGTGTACAGCGACGCCTCGAAGGAAGGATTGAGATGCGCGCTAATGCAAGCTCGAAGGGGTATAGCAGACGAATCACATCAATTAAAGCAACACGAGGAGAACTATCCAATGCACGACTTGAAACTAGCCGCAGTCGTGTTCGCTTTAAAGATATAGATGCACTATATGGACGTAAATGCCAAAGTCCCTTGAGCTGGGAAAAGAGCGATAGGACTATGATAATGGGACCGCAACTTGTCGAGGACTTGGCTCAACAAGTCCCAATAATCCAGGGAAAGATGAGAGCCACGCAAGACCGGCGGAAGAGCTATGCCGACGTGAGACGGCAAGATTTGGAATTCCCAAATTGGCAAAAAGGTCATGTTAAAGGTATCACCGATGAAGGGTGTGATGCGCTTTGGCAAGCGGGAGAAATTGAGCCCACGGTACATAGGACCATACGAAATCCTAAAAAGAGTGGGAAATCTTGCATACCGACTAGCATTACCGCCACAATTTGCTCGTGTCCACGACGTGTTCCACGTCTCACAATTGAAGAAATACGTCCACGATCCGACCCACGTACTCCAACCGGAGGAGATTGAGCTGGATGATGACTTAAGCTACGAAGAAATTTCGGTGCGAATACTCGACAAGAAGGAGAGGGTAACAAGGAATAAGACCGTGAGAATGGTCAAGGTTCTTTGGTCCAACCACGAAGCCGAGACGGCAACGTGGGAGCTAGAGGCAGACATGAAGGATCGTTACCCAACCCTATTCCAAGACAATGCAACAACACTTATGGGGGCATAACTGTAATCTTAAGAGGGGGAGGATGTGACAACCCGAATATTTCCGGATATTTTGTACGAATATTTTGTACCCCAAATAAACAAATTCAAATTGTTTTGAACTACGTAATGACTTGATCCCTTCACGGGGTACGTAGGCAACTCGGAACTTTCAATTCTGGGTTCAGTCAATAATAACAAACAACGACACACAATAATACAATCGCTTAATCAAACAATTCCCGAACTCGCGAGAGATGAAGCGCAACTTCGAGGACGAAGTTGGTTCTTAAGGGGGGTAGACTGTAATACCCGTAAATTTTAGAATATAAAAATAGGAATTAATCCAATAGGAAAGAAAGTTTTGTTTCCGAGAACCCATAAACTCGGAGATGCACGGAAATCAAAAGACGAAGATTTAGAACCCGACGGACCTAAACCTAAGATTTCAGACGTGAAATCGAATTGAGTCGGAATAAATTTATGATGAGAAGCATAATCCGAAAATGACCCGGAAAATCGAGCGCGAAAACGTGGAAGGATAGAAGTCCGAAAGAGGGGAGAAAAAGACCCGACGGATCGGATCGCACGGACCGCCCGGACCGCAGTCCAGGCGGGGACCGCGCGCTGGCCGGGCGGGGTTTGGCCAAAAGACGCGCCAACCCCGCGTGGCTCCCAAGAATTGGGCAAGTTACGCGTTTTCGGCGATTTCTTGCCATAATTCGACCCCCCGACTTTGGAAAGTGGATTTTGGACGGGGGAAGGTGAATAAAGGCGACCTAGGGTTATTCTCGCCCCATTTTGCAGCCTCCAAAATCCTCCCCATTCACTCTCAAACTCTCCCAAGCCAAAACACTCTCCCGACGAACTTCCGACGGACTTCCGGCGACTTTCCGACAACCCCCGACGGC